>JAPVLO010000630.1:639951-1279903 GCA_027257055.1 Cephalopachus bancanus
GACGCATGCAAGGTTTTGGTCTTCTGAGAGTCTACAGCATGATCTGAAGATTGGTGCATCAGAGAGACTAAGACTGGACTCGAGGTTTGGAACATTGAAGAGGCAAAAGTATGATGTTAAGGTTGGGACTTCATAGAGACAAAGCAAAGACTTGAGATCTGGGAAAACTGAGAGACCAAGTGGGGATATGAGGATTGAGACTTCAGGTGCAGAGTTCAGAGAATTCTAGGCAGGCCTGCTTGGTTAGGAATTTGCAGAAACCAAGGCAGGATCCGAGAATGGGAACTTCAGAGAGACAAAGGCAGGATTTGAGGACTGGGTTTTCATAGATTAAAAATAAGGATCTGAGGATTTGGACTTCAAAGAGATCAAGGTAGGACCCAAGGATTAGGACAACATAGAGACCACAACTGGACTCTACGGTTGGAGTAACAGACAGACCAATGCAGGAGTTGATGGTACTTTGGAGAGACAAAGGCAGGATTCAAGGTTTGGGTCTTCACAGTAACTAATGCAGGATCTGAATGTTGGGGCTTCATGGAGACCAAGGTAAGACTCAAAATTGTGACATGAGAGAGACCGAGGCAGGACTTAACGGTGGGACTTCAGAGAGACTAAGACAGCATCAAAGGTGGGGACCACAGAAAGACCAATACAATATCCAAAGGTTGAGTCTTCAGAAAGACCAAGGCAGTATCTGAGGGCTGTGGCTACATGGAGACCAAGGCAATATTCCAAGGTTTGGACTTCAGATAGACCAAGGCAGGACTCAAGAATAATTGTGATATCAGAGAGCAATGGCAAGACTTCATGGTTATGACATTAGAAATACCATGTCAGGATCCAAGGTTGGGTCTTCAGAGACAGCAAGGCAGAACTCGAGTGTTGAATCTTTGAAGACATCAGGGCAGGATCCGAGGTTTGGGAATTCAGAGAGACTACGATAGGACATAAAGTTTGGGACTTCAGAGAGAAAAGGGAAGTACTCGAAGTTTGGAACATCAGGGAGTCCAAGAAATTACCTGAGGATTGGGACTTCAGAAAAACCAAGGCAGCCTCCATGCTTAGTACATTGGAGAAACCAAAGCACAATCCGAGGGTTAGCACTTCAGAGGAAACAAGGCAAGACACAAAGCTTGGTATTTCACCTATATCAAGGCAATATGTGAGAGCAGGTACTATATTGAAACCATAGCAGGATTTGTGTTGAAACTTCAGAGAGACCGAGTCAGTATCCAAGTGTGGGACTTCAGATATACATAGACAGGACTCAAGGTTTGGGATATCAGAGAGACCAAGAAATAATCTGTGATGTAAAACTTCAGATTGACTAAGACATAACTTAAAGGTTGGGACTTGCTACCAAGGTAGGACTCTTGAGATGGGTCTTCAAAGAGACCAGGGAAGAATTTGAGGTTTGGAGTTTAGAGATACCAAACAGGATTTTATATTTGGGACATCAGATAGAAAAACACAGGACACGAGGGTGGGACCTCAGAGAGACTATGGCAGCATCTAAGAGTTTGGACTTCAGAGAGATGAAGGCAAGATCCAATGGTGGGGAATTCAGAGAAACTAAGGCAGAATGAGAGAGTTGCAACATCAGAGATACTAAGAGTCAATTTGAGGTTTGTTTTTCAGAGAGACAAAGGAAGGAAATGAGAGATAGACTTCATACAGACTAAGATATTATCTAAGGTTTGGGATTTTAGAGAAACCAAGGCAGGACTTAAAGTTTGGGACTTCATAGATACCAAGTCAGGATTTGAGGTTTGGAAGTTCTAAGAGACCAAGGCAGAATCCAAAATTTAGAATTTCAGAGTGGCCAAGGCAATATGTGAGGGATGGGACTGCAAAAAGACCAAGACAGGATCAGAGAGTTGCAACATCAGAGAAACTAAGGTTGAACTTGAGGGTTGTACTTTAAATATATCAAAGAAGGATATGAGTTATTGAACTTCAGACAGACCAAGGTAGTATATGAGGGTTCGGACTAAAAAGAAACCAAGGCAAGACTTGAAGTTTGGGACTTTGAAAAGAACAAAGGAGGACTTAAGCTTTAACTTAAGTGAGACCAAGACTTGACTCAAAGGTTGGGAATTCATACAGACCAAGTCAGGAATCGAGGTGTGGGGTCTGAAGGGACAAAGGCAAGATACAAAATTTAGGACTTTAGCGAGACCATGGCAGGATTCAAGGTTTTGGATTTCAAAGAGTCCAAGGCATAATCCAAGTTTTGGGACATTGATATACCACACCATGATTATAGTGTTAAGAAATCAGAGAACTAAAGCAGGAATCAAAAGTTTGAAACTTCAGAGAAAATAAGGTAGGATTAGAGACTATGAAACTTCAGAGTCAGGACTCACAGTTTGGAACATCAGAGAATTCAAAATTGTATTAGAAGGTCTTGTTCTTTGGGAGACTAAGGTAAGACACAAAGTTTGGAACTTCAGAAACACCAAGGCAGGAGTTGAGTGATTGGACTTTAGAGACAGGAATATAGGATGTGAAGTACGGGGCTTCTGAGAAGCAAGACTTCTGATAAACCAAGGCAGACTCAAATTTGGGAATTAAAAAGAGAACAAAGCAGGGCATGATGGTTGGGTCTTCAGAGACACCAAGACAGGATTTGAGGTTTGGGAATTCAGAGAGACCAAGACATGCCTCAAAGTTTGGGACCTTGAGAGACAAAAACGGACTTGATTGTTGGAACATCATAGAGTCCAAGGCAAGATCTGAGTATTGTGTCTCCAGAGACCAAGACAGTATACAAGGCTGGAAATTCAAAGAGACAAAGGCAAGACTCCAGGTTTGGGATTTTAGAGAACCAAAGAAGATTCTCAGACTTAGCACATGATAGACACCAAGGCAAGACCTGAGATTAGATACTTTGTATAGACTAGGGCATAAATTGAGAACTGGGACTATGCAGAGACCAATGCAGAATCTGGGTGTTATGACTTCAGAGACGAAGTTGGGATATTAGGTTTGGGATCAGAGAGACCAAGGCAGGTCTTGAGGGTTGGGACTTCAGTGAGACAAATGCAGGTTGAGCTTTGGGTTTCAACAAGATCAAGGCATGAATCGAAGTTTGGGACTTTGGAGGAACCAAGGTAAAAACTTGTGGTTGGTCACAGAGACCAAAGCGAGTTCTGAGAGTTGAAATTCAGAGAGACAAAGGCAAGATTCAAATCAGGGAGCATCAGATACACCTTGGCAGGGTTGGAGATTTGGGATATCAGAGAGACCTAGGGAGGATCTGAGACGGGACTTCAGAAAGATCAAGGCAGCACCAAATGGTTGGGAATTCAGAGAGACCAAGTTAGTATTCAAATGTTGAAACTTTGGTGAGTTCAAGGCAGGACTCGAGGGTTGGATAATAGAGAGTCCAAGTCAGCATTCAAGGGTTGGAATTTCACAGAGATGAAAGTAGGATCTGAAGTTTGAGACTTTAGAGAGACCAAGGCAAGATCTCATGGTTGGGACTTCAGAGAGATGAAAGAACAATTCGAGAATTGGGAATTCAGAGACTAAGGGAAGATTTGATTGATGGAACATCAGAAAGATCATGGCAGGACTTGAGGTTTGGGACACAAAAAGACCAAGGCAGCATTCGAAGGTTGGGATTTCAGAGATACCAAGGCAGTATATGAATACTGAATTTTCAGAGAGATCAAGACATGATCTGAGAATTGAAACATCAGAGTCCAAAACAAGGTCCAGGGGATGAAACTTCATTGAGACAAAGGAAGGACTCGAATGTTTGGGATGTCATAGGGATGAAGGTAAGTCTCGTGGTTTGAGACTTCAGATACACCAAGGTAGAATCTGAGGTTAGAGACTTGAAAGAGACCAAAAGAGTGTCCAAGGATTGGAACTTCTGAGAGGCCAAGACAGGATTCACGTTATGGAACTTCAGAGACACCAGGACAGTATTCATGGGTTGGGACTTCAGATGACCAAGACAAGATCTGAGGTTTGACACATCAGAAAAATGAAGGCAGGATTCGCCGGTTGGGATCAGTGAGATTAAGGCAGGAATCAAAGCCTTGGACTGCAGAAAGACCTAGGCATCATCCTAGGATTGGGATTTAGGTGAAAGTAAGATATAAGTTGAAGGTTTGACTTTCAGAGAGAACAATGCAGGGTGAAAAGATTGGTACTTGAATAGACCAAGGCATGACTCAAAGGTTAGAGGCTTCAGAGAGCACAAGGCAGGATCCAAGTGTTAGGATTTTAGAGAGACAAACACGGGATCTAACGTTTGGGAGTTTACAGAAGTCAAGACACGTTTTGTGGGTTTGGACACCAGAGAGACCAAGAAAGGATATGAGGATTGAATCTAGAGACCAAGAAAGGATCTGAGGATTGAATCTTCAGGGAGACCAAGGCAGCATCCAAGCATTTGGACTCTAAAAAGATAATGACAAGATCTAAGTGTTGGGATTTTGGAGAAACCAAGTCTGCACACCTGAGGGTTGGGACTTCTGAGAGACCAAAGCAGGAGTTGAGGTTTGGGAATTAGAGAGATTAAGGCAGTATCAGAGAATTGGGATTTCAAGGGATTAAGGCAGAACTGAGGGACTAAATTCAGGGGACTAAGTAAGGACTGGGAGGTTGGGACTTCAGAGAGACCAAGTTTGGACCCAAAGTTTGGGACTTCAGAGAGACCCCAGAGTGCAAGTGTTGGGACTTCTGAGAGACCAAGGCAGAATGTGAGGGTTGAGACTTCAGGGAGACAAAGGCAGGATTATAATGTTGGGAAGATAGAGTCCAAGGTTAGATTCAAGGTTTGGGACTTCAGAGAGACAAAGACAGCATCTGAGTCTTTGGACTTTTGAGAGACAATGATAGGAACTTTGGGCTATGACATCAAAAGTGTCCAAGGCAGGACACAAGAGTTAAAATGTTAAAGACACCTATGTAGGATCCAAGTGTTGAGATGTAAAAGAGACCAGACAGGATATGAATGTTCGTACTTCAAAGAGACCAAGGCAGAATTCGAAGATTGAGTCATCAGAGACATGTAGGAAGTATTTGAAGGTTGGGAATTCAGAGAGACTATGGCAGGATCAGAGTGTTCAGACTTCAGTAAGACCAAGACAGAACTTGAGAGTTGAGACTGTAGAGAGACCAAGGCAGGATTTGAAGACTGGAACATCAGAGACACTAAGGCAGGACTCGATGTTTGGGACTTCAGAGAGACCACAGCAGGGTCTGAGGATTGGTACTTATGAGAGACTGAGGCATAGCTCAACAGTTGAGACCTCAGAGAGTCTATGATTGTATCTAAGGGTTGTGACTTTAGAGAGATCAAATCAGGATCCAAGGATTGGGAACTTTGAGAGATCAAGTTAGGATCTGAGGGTAGAGACTTCAGAGTGACCAAGGCAGGATCTAAGTGTGGGGACTGCAGACTGACCAAGAAATAATCCAAGGGTTAGAACTTCAAAGGGACCAAGGCTTGATCTAAGGTGTTGAACTTCAGAGAGAGTTCAAGGCAGGACTCAAGATTTGGGGCTTAAAAGGGACAAAACAGGATTCGAGGGTTGGAACTCCAGAGAGACCAAGTCAGTATGTGAGGCTTGGTATTTCAAAGTTACCAGGGACGGATTATAGAGTTTGCACTTCAGAGAAGCAATAGCTGAATCAGGGGGACGGTACTAGGAGAAAACAAAGAGAATCCAAAGGTTAGGATTTCAGAGAGACCAAGGCAGAAACTGACAGTTGGGACTTCAAAGAGACAACGAAAAGATCTGAGGGCTGGAATTTCAAATAGACAATGTTAGATCTGAGGGTTGTGACTACAGATAGACAAAAGAAGGAGCAGAGATGTGGGACTTCAGATAGACCAAGACAGGATGGAGGGTTGAGACTGCAGAGTGATAAAGGCAGGACATTGACAAAGCAGGACATTGACTTCAGAGACATTGAGATAGGGTCTGACAGATAGAACTTCAGAGTGATCAAGGTCGAATTCTAGGGTTGGAACTTCTGAGAGACCAATCCAGGATTAATTTATGGAACTTCAGAGACAAAGGCAGGATGCAAGTGGTGGAGCATCAAAAGGACCAAGGAAGGGTATGAAAGTTAGGACTTAAGAGACACCAACGCACATTCCAAGGATTGGGTCCTTAAAAGGGATCAAGGTAGGAGTGTAGGGATGTGACTTAAGAAAGATCAATGCATGCTGGGCTTGGTGGCTCAGCCTGTAATCCTGCACCTTTGGGAGCCTGAGGTGAGTGGATTGCCTGAGCCCACGGGTTCGAGACCCGCCTGGTCAGTGAGACTTCATCTCTACAATAAATCAAATAGAAAAAGAAGGAAGGATAGCCAGAGCACAGCAGGTTGAGGCTGCAGTGTCCAGGAGCAGCCACTGCACTCTAGTCTGGGCGACAGAATGAGACTCCAACTCAAAAAAAAAAAAAGAAAAAGAAAAAGAAAGATCAATGCAGTATATGATTCTTGGGACTTCAGAGAGACCAAGGCAGAATCCAAGGGTTGAGACAAGAGACTAATGCATGATGCGAGTGTTAGGAGCTCAGAAAAACCAAAGTAGGACTTGAATTTTGGAACTTCAGAGACACCAAGGCAGGACTGGAAATTTTGGAACTTCAGAGAAAACAAGGAAGGACTAATAGTTTGTAACTTCAGAGAGAACAAGGCAGGACTTGATAATTTGGGTCTTAATAGGAAGATTTTAAGTTTACGACATTGACAATACCCATGTAGGATCAGGCAGATTGAACTTCAGAGAGATCAAGGGAGGATCTGGGACTCCTGAGAGTCCACGGCAAGAAGCGTGTGTGGGTCTTCAGAGACATTAAGACAGGAATCAGGTGTTAGGACTTTAGAGAGACTAGACAAGATCTGTGGGTTGGCATCTCAATGAAACTAAGATGGGGTTCCCAGGGGTAGGACTTCATAAAGACTAAGGAATAACTGGAGGTCTTGAACTTCAGAGAGATCAATGCTTGCTATGAGGATTGGGATTACTGACATATGAATGCAGAACACGAAGTTTTGGACTTCAGAAATAGCAAGACAGTATCCGGGGCTTGGAACTTCAGAGAGACCAAGTAAGGATCCAAAGCTTCTGACTTCTGACAGGTCAAGTCAGGATCAAGGCTTAGGATTTCAGAGAGACCAAGGCAGGACTCAAAGTTTGGCAATCCAGAGGGACTGAGACAAACATGAGGCTTGCAACTTCAGTGATTCCAAGACAGGATCTGAGAGTTGGAAATTCCAAGAAATTAAGAAACATCTGAGAATTGGGAATTCTGAGAACCTAGGGTAGGTTCTGAATGTTGGAACTTCAGAGAGATGAATGCAAGTCTCAGGATTGGGATATCAAAGAGAACAATGGAGCATCTGTTGGCTTGGACTTCAGTGAGACTAAGACAGCTTCTGATATTTGAGTTTTCCAAAAGACCAAGGGAAGATCCTTTGGGACTTCAGAAAGACCTAGAGAGGATTTGAGAGTTGATACTTCAGTGAGATCATAACAGGATCTGAAAATTGGAATTTCATAGAGACTAACACAGAACTTGAAGAGTTAGCATTTTTGAGAGATCAAGATATGACGTGAGTTTTTGAACTTCTGAAAGACCAAGGCAGGATCCGAGGGAATAGACTTTAGAGAAACCAAGGCAGTGTTAGGCTTGGCACTTTAGAGAGATCAAGGCAGGATTCCAAGTTGGGATGCCAGAGAAATCAAGGCAGTATCCAAGGGTTGAGACTTCTGAGATGGTAAGGTAGAATTCAAAGGAATGGACTTCAGAGAAACGAAGGCAGTGTTTGAGGGTTGGAACTACAGAGAGATCAAGGCAGGACTCAAGATTGTGACTTCAGAGAGAACAGTTCACTATCGAAGGATTAAGACTTCTGAGAGTCCAAGGCAAGACCTGTGGTTTGAGGCTTTAGAGATAACATGACAGGATTCAAGGTTTGGGGTTTCAGTAAGATCAAGCCAAAACTCCTGCAGATAGAGACATCAGAGCAGCCAAGACACAATCTGAGGAATGGAACTTCAGATAGACTAAGGCAGGACTCGAGGCCTTGGAATTGAGATAGATCAAGCAATAGATCAAGAGTTGGGACTTTAGAGAAATGAAGACTGTACTTGAGGTCTTGGACTTAAGAGACACCAAGGTGGAGACTTCTGGGAATATGGTGATGGGGCAGCCTGGTCTATGAAACCCTCTGCAAAGGAGAACGCAGAGGGTCTCTTGCTTTCTCCCCATTGGCTGCAGCTCCCAACATGGGCAGCCTGCTCTTCACATGGAGCTGGATGATCACCACAACTGGGACATCACAGTAGCCTGGACAGCCACTGCAGCTGCAGACACAGCAGCCGTCAGGACTGTGCAAACTCTGTAGCGGCCAAAACGCATTGAGTCACCCGTGCCTGAGGCAATCCATGACTTCAGTCCCTGATGCCCCTGCGTCAAGATCTGCTGGAATCACTGCCACCTCAGATGCCACTTTTATGTCCTGCCGACTGTGGGTCTCTTACTGTGTGCCCTGAGGCAGGCTCCCCATCTCCGGCCTCTGCCCAAGTCCTGTTCGGCTTCAGCCCCTCTGGGGCAAGCAGATGAGATAGTACCACCTGTTGGCGATACAAGTTCTGGGCAGTCAGTAAGGAAGATGCTGGGACACCCAGAAGTCAGGAGATGCTGTGACTTATCATTACACTGAAGACCTTTTGTCAGAGAAGAGCATAGAAGACTCATTTGCAATGGGAGGAGAGAAAAATCTACACAAATGAAGAAAAAGAAAAAGGAGAATATGGGTCTCTCCCAGACCCCCTGGGAGGGCAGACACAGAAAACTGACTTCTGAATGCAAACAATGAAGATCCCCCAGAATGGCTGGTCTCAAACTACAAACCTAGATATCAAGACATTAATGGAGAGATTAAAAAGAATAAGGAGACTAAAGAATAAACTAGAAAGGAGCTGATGTCTTAGATAACAGTAATAAAGAATACTGTGAATGAAATAAATAACAAACTGATAAGTATGGAAAGCAGAATTACCCAAGTAGAAGAAAGAATCTCAGAGCTTGAGGACCAAAATATAGAACTAAACCCAAACTCTCAGAAAAAATACTTTCAAGAGATGAGTGATTACTTCAAGATACCAGACCACACTCGAACAAATCTTCCATGAGATCATACAAGAAACCCTCCCTTATCTAATCAATGATGCAAAAATTCAAACACAAGTAATTCAGAGAACCCATGAAAGACAACAAATGAGAAGACCAACACCTAGACACATAATAATTTGCATAAACAAAGTAGACATAAAAGAAAAATTCTAAAGGCAGCAAGAGAAAAAGGCCAGATTACCTGCCATGGAAAACCAATTAGAATAGCAACAGATCTATCTATAGAAAACCTTCAGGCTAGGAAAGCTTGAAACCCTATCTTCAAAGTCCTGAAAGATAAGCAATTTCAACCAAGAATAACATATCCAGCCTGATTAAGTTTCAGCAGCGAGGAAGGATTACAATCTTTCCCAGATACCCAGTTCCTAAGAACTTACACTGCCACCAAACCACCTCCATGAAACATTTAAGAAAGCACTAAACACCGAAGAAAAGGGGGAAAAAAGAAGAACGTTCTTCACAAGAGTACAGGAAAAAAATAAAAATATATATGAACCAACCCACAAACCAAAGAAAGACAATAAACTAAGTGGAAGAACAACTCTATAAGAACTCTATGATAAGGACAAACTCTCAAATTTCAATAATTAGCCTGAACATGAATGGACTAAATGTGCCACTGAAAAGACATAGAATGACAAAATGGATAAAATATCACCAGGCAACATTTACTGCCTTCAAGAGGCCCATCTCACTAGAAAGGACATGCACAGACACAAAGTAAGAGAATGGGAAACAAATTTTCAGGCGAATGGAACACAAAAGAAAGGAGTCACAATCCTAATTTCAGACAAAATAACAATTAAGCTATTAAAAATTTAAAAAGATACAGAGGGCCACTACATAATGATAAAAGCTTCACTCCATCAACAGGAAATATCTGCCCTAAACATATATGCACCTAACATAGGTGCACCAAATTTATAAAGCAACTCCTAGGAAAACTAAAGAAAGATATTGACTCTAACACCATCATAGCTGGGGACTTTATTACCCACTCACAACCCTAGACATATTATCAGGACAGAAAATCAGCAATGGGATCCGGAACCTCAGTTTAACTCTTGACAAAATGGACTTGATTGATACCTACAGAACACTCCATCCAAAGAAACCAGAATACATATTCTACTCATCACGTCATGGAATGTATTCTACTCTCGACCTCATAATTGGCCATAAATCAATCATAAGCACATTAAAAACGACTGAAATTCTACCATGGAACTTCTCAGAACACAGTGGAATAAAAATAAACATTAACACCAACAAGTTTCCCCAAAAACCCACAAAGAAATGGACACTAAACAGTATGATGCTAAACAACACCTGGGTCAATGATGAAATCAAAATAGAAATCAAAAGATGCCTGGAAACAAATGAAAATGAAGAAACATCTTACCAGAATCTCTGGGACACCATGAAAGTTGTAATAAGAGGGGAATTTATATTCCTACAAATGCACATTAAGAAAATGGGAGGAACGCAAATTAACAGCCTAACAAGACACCTACGGAAGCTGGAGAAGTTAGACCACAAAAACCCTAATTTCAGCAAAAGAATCCAGATCACCAAAATAAAAGCCCTAATCCAGGACATAGAAGACAAAAATACAATTAAAAAAATCAATGAAATGAAAAGCTGGCTCTTTGAAAGGATAAACAAGATCGATGGTCCCTTAGATAGACTGACCAAGAAAAAGAAAGAAAAAAACGCAAATAAGCACAATCAGAAACACAAAAGATGAAGTCACATCTGTCCCTGAAGAAATACAAAAGATCACTAGACACTACTATGTACACTTGTATGGGAACAAACTTGAAAACCTAAAGGAAATGGAGGACTTTTTGTCATAACACAACCTGCCTTTGTTGAAACAAGAAGAAATTGAGACCCTAAATAGACCAATAACAATTAAGGTAATTGACAATGTAATAAGAGAACTACCTCCCCCCCCCAAAAAAAGCCCAGGACCAAATGGCTTTCCATCAGAATTCTACAAGACATTTAAGGAGGAGCAGATTCCAATCCTACTGAAGGTATTTCAGGGGATTGAGAAAGATGGAGCATACCCAAATCATCTTATGAAGCTAACATCACATTGATATCCAAGCCAGGTAAAGATCAAACAAAGAAAGAGATCTACAGGCCAGTATCTTTGATGAACACAGAAGTTAAAATTCTCAACAAGATCCTAGCAAACCGTATTCAACAATTTTGATCTCAAAAATCATCCATCATGACCAAGTAGGCTTCATACCTGGGATGCAAGCCTGGTTCAACATTTGTAAAATCATAAAGGTAATTAAATACATCAACAGATTTTAAAACAAAAACCACATGATTATATCATTAGATGAAGAAAAGGCCTATGATAAAATCCAGCACACCTTCTTGATAAAAACCCTCTAACATCTAGGCATACAGGGAGCATACCTCCAAATACTAAAAGCCATCTATGAGATATCCACAGCCAGCATACTCCTAAAACGGACAAAAATTGGAAGCATTTCCCCTGAAAACTGGAACAAGATAGGGATGCCCACTCTCACCCCTCCTGTTCAAAAAGGGTTGGAAGACCTGGCTAGAGCAATCAGAGAAGAGAAGGCAATCTGGGGCATCAAAATAGAAAAAGACGAAATCAAATTATCTTTCTTTGCAGATGTCATGATCATGTACCTTGAAAACCCAAGAGAATCTGTCAAAAACCTCCTTACACTAAAAAAGGCCTTCAGCAAAATCTCAGGATATAAAATAATGTGCAAAATAAAATCACATTTATTTACACCAATAATAAACAAGCAGAATTCCAAATAAAACCACAATTCCATTCACAATAGCCACAAAAAAAAAAAGAAAGAAAGAAAAAATTCCTTGGCATCTTCCTAACCAGAGACATGAAAGACCTTTACAATGAAAACTACAAAACTCTGCTCAAGAAATCAAAGAACAGAAATAAGTGGAAATATATCCAGTGCTCATGGATTGGAAGAATCAACATTGTGAAGATGTCCATCCTATCCAAGGCAATCTACTGATTCAATACAATACCTTTCAAGTTACCGGCAACATTCTTCTCAAACCTAGAAAAACTAACACAGGGATGAATATAGAAACACAAACTACCATAAATAGCCAGAACAATCATCGCCAAAATAAATACATAAATAAATAAAAATAAAAAAATTAGGTGGTATCACATTACCAAAAAAAAAGAGGTGGTATCACATTACCAGACTTCAAACTTTACTATAAAGCTACATCATCCAAACAGCTTGATATTGGTATAGGAACAGACATATAGATCAATGGAATAGAAGAGATTCCAGAAGCAAAATCTCAATTTCTCAATCAACTAATCTTTGACAAAGCCTCCACCACCTACCACTGGGGAGAGGAGAACCTATTCAGTAAGTGATGCTGGGAAAACTGGCTGACCAAATACAGAAGATTGAAACAGGACCCTTGTATATTCCCATACACAAAAATTAGCTCCAAATGGATCAGAGACCTAAATTTAAAACCTTAAACCTTAAGAACCTTAGAAAATGAAGGACATACCCTCATGGAAATTGGAACTGGCATCCAATTCCTGAACAAAACCCAAAACCCACAGGCAATAAGAATAAGATAGACAAGTGGGACCTCATTAAACTGACAAGCTTCTGCAAACCCAAAGCAACCATCAAGAGAGCAGGGAGACAGCCTACAGACTGGGAAAAAGTCTTTGCCAACTCCAGGTCTGACAAAGGCTTAATATCTTGGATCTACAAGAAACTCAAACATGCTGAAAAGAAAAAAAAAAACAAAAAACAAACAACCCATTATAAAATGGGCAAAGATATGAACTGATATTTCTCAAATGAAGACATGCGAGAAGCCAACAGACACATGAAAAAATGCTCAACCTCACTAATCATCAGGGAGATGCAAATCAAAACCACACTGAGATACCACCTAACTCCAGTCAGAAGGGCAATTATCAATAACTCAAAAAATAACAGTTGTTTGGGAGGGTGTGGTGAAAAGGGAACACTTCTACACTATTTTTGGGAATGTAAACTAGTGCAACCTCTGTGGAAAGCTGTGTGGCAATTTCTAAAATCTCTATACATCAACCTCCCATATGACCCTGCAATCCCCCTACTGGGAATAAACCCTGAAGAACTCAAATCACTATAAAAAAGACACCTTCACACGAATGTTTATCGGAACATTGTTCACAATAGCAAGAACCTGGAACCAACCATGCTGTCCATCAAAAGAGGACTGGATTAAAAAAATGTGGTAATATAAATGATGGAATACTATGCAGCCATAAAAAGGAAGAAAATCATGAATTTTGCAGAAACTTGGATGGAACTAGAGTCTATAATACTGAATGATCTCTCACAGTAACAAAGATCTGAGTATCACATGTCCTCACTCATATAGTGGACCTTGATTATCCAATGCACTACCAAAAGAAAATGACCTACAGTGGTGGGAAACTATGGGGGGGAAGGGGATGGGACTAATGGTAGTAAACATCTGTTTGGGGACAGGGACACATGTTATCAACAAAGGGACCTGAATGAAGCATATTTGTATACCTAACCCTTAACTGTACCCCACGATATCATAAAAAAAAATGATTAAAAAAAAGAGTGAGAGACATCAAGGCTTGTTCCAAGGACTAGCATATCAGCAAGACAGTCAGAATTCAAGGGTTTGGAATTCAAAGAGAACAAGGAAAGTTTCTGGGATTGGGACTAAGAAGAATCAAGGCAACATCCAAGGATTGGAACGTTGAATAGACAATGACACAACTCAAGGCTCAAGACTTCAGAGAGACCACGGTAAGATCTGTGAGTTGAGACATCAGGGAGATCAAGGGTTGCAACATCAGGACGATAAGGCAGGACTTGAAGTTTGAAATTTCAGAGAGACCACAGAAGGGTCTGAGGTTTCAGACTTCGGAGATATAAAGGCAAGACTAGAGGACTGGGACATCTGAGAGACCAAGCCAGTGTCTCAGGTTTGGTTATTCAGGCAGGAGTTGAGGGTTGGTACTTCAAAGAGACCAAAGTAGGATCTGAGGCTTGAGACTTTAGAGAGATTAAGGCAGGACTCAGGCTTTGGGACTGCAGCGAGATCAAGGCAGGCATCAAAATTTAGACTACAGTGAGATCAAGGAATGACTCGAGTATTGGAACATTCGAGAGTCTTAGGAAGGATCCAGGGATATTTACTTCAGGGAGACCAAAACAGGATATGTGAATCGGGACTTCAGAGACACCAAGGCAAGATTCGAGTGATGAGGCAACAAAGGGACCGTGGCAGGACTGGAGGCTTGGAACATCAGTGAGATCAAGGCAGGATATATCTTTGGTTTCCATAAAAACCAAGGAAGCATGTGAGGCATGGGTCTTCTGAAAGACCATGGCATAATCTGAAGATTGTTGCTTCAGAGAGACCATGGCAGGACACGAGGGTTGAAACTTTGAGGACACAAAGGCAAGGTGTGAGGGTTGGGGATTTTAGAGAAACCAAACCAAGACTTTAGGGTTGGGACAAATAAGCGTCCAAGTGGGGAAATGAGGGTTGAGACTTCAAAGAACTGAAGGCAGGATTTGAGGTGGTGTATTTAGAGAATACAAGACAGAACCCCTTGACTGGGAGTTTAGAGAGACCAGAGCAGAATCCTAGAGTGGAAACTACAGAAAGACAAAGGGAGGACTTTAAGAATGGATTTTCACAGATACCAAGTAAGGATCTGAAGTTTCAGATTTCAGAGAGACCAAGTCAGGACTCAATGGTTAGAAGACTAGGGAGACAAAGGCTGGACTTGAGGTTTGGGATATCAGAGAGACCAAGGCAGAGTCCATGGTTGATTCTTTAGAGAAATCAAGGCAGAACTCAAGTGTAGGGACTTTATAGTAAAAACGGCAGAATCTGAGTGTCAGAACTTCAGAGAACCCTAGGCAAGACTCGAAAATTGTGACATCAGAGAGACCTAGGCAGGACTTAGTAGTTGGAACTTCAGAGACCAAGGCAGGATCTGAGGTTTGTGGTTACAGAGAGACAAAGGCATTATTCCAAGGTTGAATCTTCAGAGAGACCAAGACAGGACTCAAGACTTGTGGCATAAGAGAGACCAAGGCAGGACTTTATGTTTGGGGCATCAGAGAGTCCATGTCAGGATACAAAGATTGGGTCTTCAGAGACACCAAGGCAAGATATGAGGGTTTTATCTTTGAGAGACAAGAGAACGACTGAAGGTTTAGTACTTCGGAGAGACAAAAGCAGGACTTGACGTTAGGGAATTCAGAAAGAATAAGGAAGGAACAGAGGTTTGGGACATCAGATAGTCCAGGGCAGGATCTGAGGGTGGGACTTCAGAAAGACCAAGGCAGGCTCCGTGTTTAGGACTTCAGAGAGATCAAGACAGAATCAGGGAGTTGAAACTACAGAGAGACCAAGACAGAATTCAAGTGTTGAGACTTCTTACAAACAAAGGCAGAACTCAAAGTTTTCAGACTTCTGACAACCAAGATAGGATTCGAGATGTTGAACTTCAGAGAGACCAAGGCTGAATTTACGGGACCGGAATTCAGAGTGATCATGGTAGGATCTGAGGGTTGTTACTTCAGAGACACCAAGCAGAATTTGTGGAATTGAACTTCTGAGGGACCAAGGTGGGATCCGAGGTCTCGGAGTTTAGATAGAGCAAGATAGGATGCAAAGTTTTTATCTTCATACACCAATGAAGGATGAGAAAATCGGGACTTCATAGAGAGATTCCAAGTCTGGACCTCAGAGAGACCTGTTGGAGAATACAAGAGTTGGAATTTCAAGCAGTGGAGATAGTATCTGACAGTTGAAACGTTGGTTGACCACAGCTGGATTTGTGGTTTGGGACTAACTAGAGGGAGGGTTCAAAGATTTAGAAATTCTCCAAGTGACTTGTTCTCCTCTGTAATTGATGTCCAGTGAATGGATTTCCTCTATATTGGGTTCTCCTTTGACTGTCCCTCTTCTTTGATGAGTACCCCTAGGACAGACCCTCCTCTGTGAAAAAAATGGCTCAGTCAGTCACCCTCCTTGGTGAGGGGTGTCATAGTGAGTATCATTTTTCTGTGATAGGTGCCCAAGTTACTGGGACTACTACATAATAGGTGTCCCTGTGACTAGCCCTCCTCCATTATGGATGCCCCAAAGAATGTAACTCCTCGGCGATTTATTCCCCAGTGTCTGGCCATCCTCCACAACAGAAACCCTAGTGACTAGCACTTCTCTGTTATATGTGTTTCAGTAATTGACCTCCTCCATATTGGGTGCCCAGTGACAAGCCCTCCTTTGAGGAGAGATGTACCAGTGAAGGACTCTCCTCAGTGATGTTTACCACAATGAGTTGCCCTTCTCTCTCTATGATGGTTGTCCAAGAGTTTGGTTTTCATTCATAATGTATGCCCTGGTGACTATCCCTCCTCTTTTATTGTTGTCACAGTGATTAGCCCTCCTCTGTGAGGGGTAGTTCTATTACTAGTCTGCCTCTGTAATATTTACCTTATGATGCTCTGTGATTAGTGCTGTATTGACTGGTCTCCTGTAATAGCTGTCCCAATGACCTCCTCCTCTCTGATTGGTGCCTCAGTGACTGGCTGTCCTCTGTGATGGATGCCTCAGTGACTGTCTCCACTATGTGCTTGGTGATTGGCACTCCCTTTGATCAGTGCTCTAGTAACTTGCTTTTCTATTAATTAGTGCCCCTGTGAGTGACTCTCCTTTGTGAAGAGTACCCCAGTTACTGGCCCTTCACTGTTATCATTCTCACCATGACTGGCCTATTCTGTGACGTGTGTCCCATTGATTGTCTCTTCTTTGTGATAGGTGCTCCTGGGACTGGCTTTTCTCTGTGATGGGTGTCTCAGTGACTGATTCACCTCTGTAATATAAGCCCCAGTGAATGGACCTCATTTATAATTGGTGCCCCTTTGACTGTTCATCCTCTTTGGTGGGTATCCCAGGAACTGGCTCTACTTTGTGAAAAATGCCTTGGTAACTGACCGTCTTTGGTATGGGGTGACACAGTAGCTAGCATTCCTGTGATACAGGCCCCAGTGTCTCCTTGTCATACATAATATGTGCCTCAGGGACTAGCCCTCTTCCAATATGGGTGCTCCAGAGACTATAAATCCTCAAACTTTATTCCTCAGTGACTGCCCATAACCCGTAATGTATTCCCCAGTGACTACCCCTCTACTGTGATGGGTGTTCCAGTAACTGGGCCTCCTGCCAAATTGATGTTCCAGTGAATAGCCCTCTTGTGTGATAGATGCACCAGTTTTGGGGTTCCTCTATAATGGGTGATCTAATGACTGAACCTCCTCTTTGTTGGGCTCCTCAGTAACTAGCCCTTGTCTGTGATGACTACCACACTGAATATGCATACTTTGTGATGGCTGTCCAAATTACTGGCTGTCCTATGGGATCACAACCTCAGTGACTGAGCCCTTCCTAATGGGTGACACAGTGCCTGTCCTCATCTGTGATGGGTGCCTCTGTAACTGACCTTCATCTGTAATATGTGCCTGTGACTGGATATCATTTGCTGTTGGTGCTCTAATGAGTAGCCTTCCTCTCTGATGGATACCCCCAGTGACTACCCTTTCCTTAAAATTTGTAACACATGGATAGGCACTCCTCTGTGATAGGTACTCTAGAGACTGGCCTGCATTTATGCAGACTGCCCCAGTGATGATCTCTCCTTGGTTGGTATCACAGTGACTGGCACTTATTAAAGTTTAGCCCCCATCTGTGATGGGTGCCTCACCTACTGGGCCTCCTCAATAATGCATAACAGAGTGAATAGTCCTAGCTTGTGATGTTTCCCCCTACCTGGCCATCGTGTGTCATGGGTGACCCAGTAACTGACCCTCCACTGTATCAGAAATCCCAGTGACTGGCCCTTCTCCATGATTGGCGCACTTGTGACTGACCCTCTTCTGTATTGGATGTCACAGTAAGAAAATGTCTTCTGTGATGTATGTCTTATTGCCTAACCCACTTCTGTGTTTTGTGTCTTTGTGACTGGTACTTTTCTGTCTCTGTGATGGGTGTCTTATTGGCCGCTCATGCTCTAGAATGGGTAATCTTGTAATTGTCCTCCTGTGTGATGGGTACCCCAGTGACTAGTCCTAGTCTGTGATGGTTTTTTCTGTGATTGGCCCTCCTCCAAAATTTGTGATCAGTGACGAGTCCACCTCTCTCATGGGTGACCAGTCACTGGTCCTCCTCCAAAATTGGTGCTCCAGTGATTGACCCTCCTCTGTGATGTGTGCCCTTTTGACAGGCCTTTCTCTTTGATCAGTTCCTCAGTGACTGAGTCTTCTTTATATTTGTGATTCAATGATTATCCCTTCTACATATAGGTGTCCCAGTTACTCTTAATCTTCTTTGACTGGTGCCCAGTCAATGGCCTCCTCCATACTGATCTCCTCAGTGACCATATGACTTCAGTGATGGTTGTCTCACTTGATGAGTCTCCTCCATAATGGGTGTTCTTGTGACTGGCCCTTATTTTTGATGCGTTTCCCAGTGACCAGGATTCTTCCAAAACATGTATCCTAGTGACTGGCCTCCTCTGTGATTGCTACCCGAATGACTGGACTTCATATATGATGGATGCTCCAATGATAATCTGGCTCCTGTGATGAGTGCCACAGAGACTGTGGCTCATCTATCTGGTTGCTTCATTAGACTAGGTATCCTCTGTGATGCCCTCTGTGTGCTTCATTGACTATCTTCTGTAATTTTTGCCACAGAGAAGGGAACGTCACCAAATTGGGCACCTCAGTGAAAACTCCTCCTAGTCATGAGATTTACTATAAATTGGCCTCCTGCACAATTGCTGTCTCAGTTACTAGTCCTTCTCTTTGTTGGGTGGCCCAGTGGCTGGCTCCCCTCTGTGATGAGTGTTCTAGGAACTAGTCATCCTATGGGATGTGTGCTCCAGTGAGTGGTCCTCCTCTTTTAAAATGCCTGAGTGACTGTCCTCCTCCATTATGTGTACCTGACAGAAATTTTTTTTCTCTGTGATGCCTACTGAACTTATTTGCAACTGTTCTGTGATTGGAGCCTCAGTGGCTGAGCCTGTTTATTGGGTACTAAAGTCACTGGCATGCCTCGGTGATGGGTATCTGTGACTGACCCTTATTTCTGATGTATGCCACACTTTTGAGATGGGTGTCCCAGTTATTGTCTATCCTCTCTGATGGTTGTCTCTGTGCCTTGCTCTACTATCTGTAGGGTATGCCAGTGAGTAGCATTCTTCTATGACAGGTCCTCCTCTACAATATATGACCAAGAAACTGGCATTCCTCTGACTGGTATCTCTGTGACTGGCTTTCCTTTGTGATTGCTGCCCCAGTGACTGGGTCTTCCCCTATAATGGGGACCCAGGTGACTGGTCCTTCTTCATTACGGGTGCCCCAGTGGCGAGGCATTTTCTATTATTGCTGTCACAGTGATTGACCCTCCATAATGTCTTCTCCAGTGACTATTCCTCCTCTTTAAAATTTTCCCATTTACTGTGCCTCCTCAATAATTGGTGCCCCAGTGACTAGTCATACTTTGTTATGGATGTTCAAATGACAGATCGTTTTGTGCAGTGGGTGCTCGTGTGACTGGCTGTCCTCTGTAATGTGAATTCCTGGGTCTGGCACTTCTCTTTGATTTGTGTCCCCAGTGACTAGGTCTTTTCTGTGCTGGGTGTCAGAGTGACAAACCCTCATCAGTGATGAGTGTCCCTGTGACTATCCCGCTTCTGTGACACGTGCTATAGTGACTGGCTGTCTTCTGTGATGGGTGCAATAGTTACCTACCCTGCTCAGTGATGGGTGCCCAAGACTATGTTTCAAAGGAGGTGTCCCATTGACTATCCCTCCTCTGTTATGGGTGTTGCAGTAACAAGGCCTCTTTCAAAATTGTTGTCCCCATGACTAACCCCCCTCTGTGTTGGGTGCAAGTGTGTGCTCCAATGTCTGACCATTCTCTGTAATGAGTTCCAGTTTCTGTCCCTTCTCCAGTTTGGTGCCTTAGTAATTGGCCCTCCACTGTGATGCATTCCAAAGTGCCAATACATCTTCTGTGATAGTAATCCCAGTGTGAGGCCACACTCCCAATGGGGCATCTAGAATGTTAGGTTAGTCTCAAATAGGTGTAGGCTTCTGGAGTGCAATCCATTGCCACAAGAAAGATACAAAGCATTGCACAAAAGTTGTTTAGAAATTATAGCTTATTTAGAAAATAAACTACAGAATCATAGAGAAAGAGAGGGTTCACCTTCTCAAGGTAAGGGGGGGCAAAATCAGGATGCATGGTGATGGTCATAGCTCAAAGAGCACATGATCACACTAGAGTTTAGTAAGGAAATGGTCACTAAATGCTTGTGGTTACGTCCTTTTAATCCTTCCATTTGATGGGAGAATGTCATTAAGGTGATTGTGTGTTTGTCTGCTCCACATCATAGGAAGGGGCAGGTAAATGCAGTTACTGATGTCAAGTGATGGACAGTGGACAGGTGAATGACTCAAATGACTGTTGCTATGATGGTAAGGTCATACTGTGTCATGAAGGTGAGGAAGGGCTGATTAGGTTAACTTGAGTCTTATGGGAAGAGGTAAATACTCAAAACATAAAAATTAATTAGTAAAACACAAAATAACGAGATGTGTATCAAAATACTAATAGCTACCACTGAGAAACTGGTTCTATCCTAGTCCTCCTCTATATTTGTTGAGTGGCTGGGTCTCATTTTTTATCTGCGCCCCAGTGACTGGCTCTCCACAGTCAATGGTGATCCAGTGACTGGATATGTTTTGTGATGCTTAACCCAGTGACTGGCTCTACTATTGATGGATACTCCACTGAGTAAACTTCTTCTGTGGTGGGTATCACAGTGACAGGTCATCTTCTATAATGAGCCCCAGTGATTTGTACTTCTCTGTGCTGGGGGCTACAGTGACTGACCTCTGTGATCAATGACTCAGTGAAGGGCCCTCATTTATAATGGATATCCTAGTTAAAAGTCCTCCTCTGTGACAGTCACACTAGAGTCTGGTTCTCCTTTGTGATGGGCATACCAGTGACTGGATCTCCTCAATAATGGCTGCACTAGTGAATTAGCCTCCTCCATAATGGGTGCCACAGTGACTGGCTCTCCTCTATAAAATGTGCCTTGCGACTAGCACTACCTTGTAATGGGTGTCCCAGTGATTGGGTCTCCTCTGTGATTGTTGCCCTTTGACTAACACCACTCCATAACAGTTCCCTCTGTGATTGGTGTCCCACTTACTGGACCTTCTTGGTATTTGGTGCTAGCCATCCTTAATGATGTGTGTCCCCATGATTGACCCTCCTGAGTGATGAATGCCCCAGTGATTTGTCCTCCTCAATAATGGGTGTCCCAGTGACTGACTGTCGGGTGCCAGCCCCGACTTATGAGGGGAGGGTTAGGACCTGCACCGGAGAGTCTGGACGACGAGAAGAGACCACTCCAAGGCAGTTCTTCTGGGAACAGTCTGATCAGGACTGAAGCCAAATTTTATTCGGACTCCTTCCAACTTATAAACCATTTTTCATACCCTCCAGCAGTGTGATAATCACTTGCTGGGGGCGTACAAACTCCATGATGTATATTGCGCTTTACAAACTATGCATCACAAGACCATCACGAGACTTGCAAGCTCCAAGCAGACAGTTCGAACTCCATGATGCCTGACGTGCTTCACAAATCTCACATCAAGGTCACATGTGCACAATTTCAATACAGTTCGTTTAAAAGTGTCTTCCATAGTGTTCAACAAATCATTCATGTTATACTCTTTGTTCTAAACCCTGATTAATACAAAAACTTTCTTAGTTAACTCTAGGTTCAATCCAAGTTCACTGATTCCTAATATTGTTTAACGATTGATATTATCAACTTAACACTATACTATAATCTATAAGTTTACTTAAATGACTTAATTTTTATTTATTCCATTAACCTACTACGATTCAACATAGTGGCTTGTAATTCTATAACAATTAATTCAAAACTTATTCATCACCGTGACTTATATGAGTTTCATGATCTAGTGTTTGGACTTTAATACTATGCTATATCTAATTAAGCTAATAAAACTACGACTTTAACCCAAAACTTAAATCTTTTTTCCTAGTATATCAATACATGGCTACGTGTAAAATTTCCTATTGTCATATTAGAAGCAAAAACAACACTGTTGGGAAAGTTTCGGTATACTAATCAAAGGATCTTAAAATTGGCCTACAGGAACAGGAACTAAAGTCACAATCTGAGAAAAGGAAACTTAAAAAGCTTAAACAAAACCTAAATGTTTTCTATGAATGCTTATTACTGTTTAAATCTTTCCGATGGAAATTGTATCATCTTAAATGAATGTTTTATCCAAACACGTCTATGCTAAAAATCAAATAGTAGCTGTCACACTCTTGGATAATGGACTGCACGGTTACCATGGCAATGGCCACAGGCTGAAGCAAACAGAGTTTCTGCATGTAATGAAACTAGAAAAACGTCCTGCCTGGCTAGAGGCAGGGCAATAAAACTATTATGGTAATTTAGTTTCTAATCTTAATCCTAGGAGAAACTGCCTTTGGGAACAAGAGCTGACTAACCAGTCTACCAGGAAATAGAAGTTAAAAATATCTAGAAAGAAGTAAAACTTAGAAGGGACAAGGTCATAATTCTGCTGTGCAACCTTTCATCAGGTGTATAGAGATTTACTTATAAGTTTTACTGCCATGTATGCACACTGGTCACTAATCACACGCCAATATTATAGGTATAACTGATATCCTATGTCAGAAGCGATCTTCCAGATGGGCCTTTACAGGCCTCAGCCATGTAGCTATAGATGTTGGCTCCCAACAACTGACCCTTCTCCATATTTGGTTGTCAAGTGACTGAACTTTCTCTGTAATGGGGACCACAATGACAAATCCTCTTCTGTGGAGGTTGTCTCAGTGGCTAACCTTTCTCTATGTTGTGTGTTTTTGTGAATAGACATCTATGTGTTGAATGACACAGTTATTTGCCCTGCTTTATACTGGGTGCCACAGTGACTGACCTTCATTTATGATAGTTGTCCCATGACGAACCCTCCCCATAATTGGTTCCCAATGACTAACCCACCTTTTGGAAGAATGAATAGTGACTGGCATTCCTCCAAAATGCATGCCCCAATGAGTTTTTTTTTGTGATGTGTGACCCAGTAACTGTCTTTCTCTATCACTGATCTTTCTCAATATTGGTACCCCTGTGAATGACTTTCCTCCATTATGGGTGCCAAAGTGATAAGGTCTCCTGTGTTACTGGTGCCCAGTGATTTTCCTCTTCCATAATGGTTGCCACAGTGCCTAGTCCTCTTCTGTTATGGGTGCTCCACTTTCAGGTTCTCCTTCATAACTGGTGACCCATTGTCTGTCTATCCTTTGTGAAGGTTGTCCCAGTGACTGAGCCTCCTTCATAATGTATATCCCAGGAATTATGACCCCTCTGTGATTGGTGTCCAGTGGCCAGTTCTCTTCGATAAAGTTTCCCCTGTTCCTAGCCATCTGTAATTAGTGTCCCACTCACAGTCCTCCTCCATATTGGGTGCCCCAGGAACTGGCCTTTGTTTGTGATGAATTTAACAGCAAATGGGCCTCTTCCATAATGAGTGCCACAGGGACTGTACTTCCCCTGGAATTGCTCCAAGTGACTGATCTTCATATATGATGGGTGACCCAGTTACTAGGACCCCTCTATGATGGATGTCACAGTGAGTGGGTTTCCTCCACAATAAGTGCACTATTGAATGGGCATTTTCTGTATTTGGTGCCCCAATGACTACTCTCCTATAAATAGGGTGATTCATTGACTAACTCTTCTCTGCCATGGGTGTTTTAGTAACTGACCCTCCTCTATAATTGGTGTCCCAGTGACGAACTGTCCTCTTGTCGTGGCCCAGCGACTTGCTGTCCTATGCTATTGGTGTCTCAATGACTGACTTTCAAGTTTGATAGATACAGGCATTACTGGGCCTCCTTTACAATGGGTACCCCAGTGACTGGTCCTCCTCTGTGATGGGTGTCCCAGAGACTGGCTCTCCTTTGCAAAAAAAATGCCCTAGCATAGTGTATAATACTACTCTATATCAGACTGATTTTTTCCCTCTGTGATAGCTACCTCAGCTACTGACTTCTCTCTTTGATATAGTTCCCAGAGACTAAACCCCTCCTAATGGGTGTCCTAGTGACTAACCTTCTGAGATGAGTGTTTCAGTTTCTGTCCCTCATATGTGATGTGTAGCTCAGTGACTGGCTTACCTCTCTCATGAGTGCCCCAGTGATTGGTTATCTTCTGTGGTGGTTTACCCAGTGACTAGTTTTCCTATTTGATGGGCACTCAGTGAGTAGATTTATTATGTGATGCATTCCCCAGTGAATGCCCTCTCTTATGAAAAGTGCCCCAGTAATTGTATCTAATCTCTGTTTGGTGTACAAGTGACTGGTGCACCTCTGTGATGGGTGTTACTTTTGTGAATGATTACCCAATGATTGGTATCCCTCCATAATAGTTCACCAGTGACTAGTCCTACTCTGTGATGGGTTTCCCAGTTATTAAATCTCCCCAGTAATGTGTGTCAATGTGAATAGACCTCCTTTAGAATGGGTGCCCCAGGGACTAGCCTTCCTCTGCAATGGGTTCCTTCATGACTGACTCCCATTTGTGGTAGTTGTTGCAGTGACTGGATCTCCTCTATAATGAGTGACCTTGCTATGGGTCCTCCTCTGCAAAATATGACCCTTTGGCTGAACCTTCAGTGTGATGGTAATAACACTGATTTTAGCTCCTCTGTGATGGCTCCCTCAGTTACTACCTCTCCTTTGGGATTGGAGTGTCATTAAATGAACCTCTCTTAATGGTTTCTGCAGTGACTGGCCTCCTTCTGTGATGGGTGCCCCAAGTGACTGACTGTATTTTGGAACAGGTGCCCAGGAATTGGCTTTCTTCTGTTATGTTTGTCCCAGTGACTGGCCCTCCTGTGTGAAAGGCCCAGTAAGTGGCACTTTTCTGTGATCACTGCACCAGTGATGGGTCTTCATTCATAATGAATGCCCTTGTGATTAGCACTCCTCAGTGATGGGTCTTTCAGTGACTGGGCCTCCTTTATAATGGTTTTCCCAGTTTTTAGCCCTCTACAATTATGGGTGTCCCAGCAACTAAGCCTCTTCTCTGATTTAGTGCCTTAGTGACAGGGCTTATCCATAACTGTTGCCCAAGTGACAAGAACTCCTCCCTGATGAGCATTTTACTTGCTGGGTCTCATCAATAATGGGAACTTCAGTTACTAACTAGCACTCCTTAATTAGGGTAGTCTCCATGACTGGGTTTTCTTTGTTATGGGTGCCCCTGTGACAGGCTATCTGCTGTAATGGGATTACCCATTACAGACCCTGCTTCATGTTTGATGCCCCAGTGGCTAGCCATCTTCTGTGATGGATCCCACAGTGGAAAGTACTTTTCTGCGATGGGTGTCCTAGAGATAGACACTCCACTGTGATGTACCACCTTGTGACTGGAACTTCTCTGTGATGGGTGTCACAGGGACTGGCTGTCTTCTGTAATGGATGCACCATTAGCCTTCTGTTATTAGCCTTCTGTGATATTTGTCCTAGTGAATGACCCTTATTCATAATGGCAGCCACAATGACTGGCTTTCATCTGTGATGGGAGTCCCAGTGACTGGGCCTCTCCAATAATTAGAGCCCTTTGACTAGTCCATCACTGTGATGGAAGTCCCAGTGACTAGCCCTTCTCATAAATGGGTGGCCTACTGATGTCTCACTCTGTGATGTTTGCCTTATTAACTGGCACTCCTCTTGATGGGATCCCCAATGATTGACCCTTCACTTTAATGGATTCTTCAGTTACTGAATCTTTTCTGTGATTGCTGGTTTAAAGTCTACCCTCCTCTGCCTTGAGTGGTCAATAGACCTGTACATTTTTGTACTGTTTTTCTCAGTTATTACCTGAGAACTCTTATGGGTGCCCCAGTGAATAAAATTCATTTGTGATGGATGCCCCAGTTAATGGGCTCCTTCTGTGATGGGTTCCTCTGTTAGCAGGCTTCAACTGTGATAGGTGGACAAGTGACTAACTCTCCTCTGTAATATGTTCCTCACTGACAGGCTGCTCTGTATGATAGGTGTATAAGTGACTGTACCATTTCTGTGTAGTTGCCACAGTGATGAGTCATCTTCTGTGACGTGTTCCACACTAATATTTTTTCTCATCTGTGATGGCTACCAAGTGACAGGCCCTCCTCTCTGATCAAAGCCCCAGTGACTGAGCCATCCTAATTGTGCCCCTATCAATAGTTCTCCTCTCTAATTAGTACTTAGTGACTGGCCCTCATTTGTGATGTGTACTTCAGTGCCTGACTCTCCCTTATCATGAGTGCCCCATTTACTGGCCTTCCCCTGTGATGGTTGTTATTGGCTCTCTTCTTTGATGGGACCCCAATGAGTAGTCTTCTGTGATGGGTTCCCCTGTGACTGCCTCTCCTCTGTGTTTGTTACCCCAGTGAGTGGCTTTCCACTGTGATGGGTGCCCCAGGTACTGATCCTCCTCTGTGAATGCAGTTCTACTGATTGGCCAATATAGATAATGAATGTTCCAGCGAGTAGTCTTTCTCTTTGATGGGTGGCTAAGTGTCTGACTCTCCTCAGTGATGTGTCCCAGTGATTGGCTCTCCTCTGGATTATCACCCCAGTAACTGGACCTCTTTCCCGATGAATGCTCCAAGATTCCTCTTCTTCTCTTATAGGTGCCAAAGTGACTGAACATCTACTGTGATTGGTGACCCAGTTGTTGGGGCCCATCCATATTGACTGGCCAGTTTATATTTATGGGCAACTGTTATGGGTGAACCATTTACTTGATGTCCTCAATAAAGGATGTCCCAGTTACTAGCCCTACTTTGTGATGTTTGTTGCAGTGACTGGTCACCCTGCATGAGAGATGCCCATGTGACTGACCTTCATCTCTAATGGAAATCCCAGTGACTGACACTTTTCCATATTGGTATTCCAGTGAGGGTCTCTCCTTTGTGTTGGGTGCCATCGTGACAAGTTTTCTTCTGTGATGAATGTCCAAGGGAATAGCCAACTTCTGTTATGCATGGTTTTGTTACTGACCCTCCAATGTGATGGGTGCAATTATACTGGCTAAGCTTTTTGATGGGTCATCAAGTGGCCCTCTTCTGTGAAGCATGCCTTAATCACAGGTTCTAATTAGTTATGAGTGACCAATGATTGACCCTCATCTGTGATGGTTGTCCCCATGACTAGCAGTCTTGCATAAAGATGGCTCAGTGGCTCATCCACCTAGGATAGGTGAACAGTAACTCTCCTTCCCCCAGGATGTGTTCCTCAGTGACTGGACCTCATCTAACATGGGTAGATCAGTGACTGGTGTTCCTCTGTGATTAGTACCTAAGAGACTGGACTACCCTATATCAGTACTCAGTTACTGGTTCTCTTCTGTAATGGCTTTCCTAGTGACTAATCCTCCTCTGTGATGGGTCACCCACTTGTAGGCCTTTCTTTATAGTGAGTGACAAATCCTCCTTTGTGATGGGTGTACCTGTGACCTGGCCGCATCCATAATATGCATCCCAATGACAGGACTTCCTCTCTGATGGGTGCTTAAGTGAAAGAACGTCATACCTGTTGGTTATTTAAATGATTACTCCTCTCTGTCATAGGAGTCACAATGACTGTGCCTCCACTATAATGGTTTCCTGAGTAACTAGGCCTCCTCTGTGATTGTTACTTCATTGACTGCCCATCCTCTGGGGAGGGTGTCACAGTGACTAGCTCTCTACTACGATGTGTATCTGAGTTCCTGGTCCTGAGGATGTTGGAAGATGGCAGTTGAGCTAGTCAGAATATGTGAGTCTCAGTTTGAGTGTGAAAAATTTTGTGTATGTACTGGTGAATGAGTGGGCATGTGAGAGACTTACTGAGTGAGGGCTAGGGAGCTAGCAGTCAGGGCTCTCTTAGTGCAGTGACTGGTGCCACAGTGTTGGGAGCTGCAAATCTTGAAGAAACAAATCACAGAATGCCTGAAAATAGGATAAACGCTGGCTAGGAGAACTCTGGCATATAGCGACCATGACGGAGCTAAAAAGCCCCATGAAAAATGCACTGGCTGAGAAAAAGGCTCTAGCATATACAAGCCATGTTGGAGGCAAAAGCCCCATGGATCCTGTTTGACGGACTCTTTTGTTTCTTTAAGAAAGCATGCTCAAAATCATAATAAGATTTTTGAACTGTTAATAAAAACTTCAAATAAAACCTTGAGTTAATTGGACATGGTTAAAATATATAAACGATTTAATAGTGAGAATAATACTTAAAAATGTTTGTCTTTTTTTGAGAAGCTAGATTTCTTTTTCCCAGAAGTTAATTTGAGAAGCTAACTTTAGCCTGTTAGTTAGGGTACTGAAACCTTTTTAATTACAGCTTTGTTTTTAGCTAGGTGAACAGGCTGCGTACCAAAACTCCCTCATTACATACAGTTTCTGCCTCAAACCAGACTGGTTAGCAAGTAATTATGGCCATGGGATCTTTTACACAATAGACATGTGCAAGCTTGTAAGGAAATAGGTTTTAAAAATAGTTTGATAAGTTTAAGGTGTTTTAACATTAGAAAAGAATAAATATGTAGTCTGTAGTGATAAAAGATTTATAATAAAATAGTTAAGTTTTAAGGATATGATCATAAGTTATAAAATTGTTTTTACCACTGGGCTCAGTGGCTCAGCCTGTAATCCCGCACCTTTGGGAGGCTGAGGTGAGTGGATTGCCTGAGCCCACGGGTTTGAGACCCGCCTGGGCAGCGAGACCTCATCTCTACAATAAATCAAAAAATCAGCCGGGCGTGGTAGCGCATGCTTGTAATTCCAGCTACTTGGAAGGCTGAGGAGGAAGGATCGCTGGAGCCCAGCAGGTCGAGGTTGTGGTGGCCAGAAGCGGTCATTGCACTCAATCTGGGCGACAGAGTGAGACTCCAACTCAAAAAAAAAAATTGTTTTTAGTATATTTTTAGGATAAGGATGTAGCATTAATATAATCTATAGACAAGCATATAATGGGTTTGTTTTGAGAATAGTTAGAATGATGAGTTATGGTTATAGTTGGGTGATTTGGGATTAGAATTTAAGAAATAGTATAAGAATATGATTTATGAGATCATGGAAAGGTTAATAGAAAATGTAAAGCCATACATTAATAATAAGAATAATAGCCTTGGAGTTTAAGGTTATACATTGAATGATTTTGGGGAACAATTTGTGAAACTAATGAAAGAATTAAGCATTTGTTACTTTAATGTACAATTCTTTGAAGTATGCATCATGAGATTGGTAAGTCCCCAGCAGATGATTGTTTCTCTGTCAGGATTTATAGAAAATGGTATATAAGCTGGAGAGAGTTTGAATAAAAGTTGGAACGGTCTTGGCTAGACCTGACCCAGAAGAACTGCCTCAGAGTTATTTCTTCTTTGCCATTTTCCTGATTCCCTGATTCAGGCCCAACCCCACTCGGTCGGAGCTGGTCCCTAACACACAGCTGCCAGAATTGGAACCTAGTGATTTCTGGCGTGGAGAAACCGAAGACCATTTTCTTTCTCTTTTTTTAAAATAAGCAAAAGCATTCCTGGGAAGAAAATACTGGGAAATACAGTCTAAATGGGAGCTCATCAGCAAGTGGCTAGGTCTGTGGTGCAACAAGAGGTGCTGAGGCTTCTCTCCATGGTCCCTGGCTCTTTCCAGGTCAGAGAAGTCAAGTGCCATCTTTTAAAATCTGACAAAAGTTTTCTGTGAAGAAGCAGTGGTGATGGACTATTGGCCAATGTTCTTCCTCACAATTGCAGCAGGAAAGACTGCTGGTTCCCGGCTTTGCCTCACCACTTCAGCACCTGGCAGGACACTGGCAGAATGGGCTGCAGAGCAAGTTCAGAGGCAAAGTCCCATGGAGAAGGACAAGAGAAGCACCTCACTATCCTCTTGAAGGTGGGGCAGCAAAGTGCTCTGACTTGCTCACTTCAGAGCAACTGAATGGATCTCTGTTGTTGTTGGATCAATTTAATTTAATGAGTGAATTAGCCTCATGAAAGAGAAGTTACAATACTGCAAGTACTTGCAACAAAGATTTTGCCAATGAGAAATTTTATCCAGGAAATAAATACCAAGATGACAAGCATGGAAAGCACAATTAATCTAGTGGAAGAAAGACTCTCAGAACTTGAAGACCAGAATATGGAATTAACACAATCTGTAAAAACAAAACAAAACAAAACAAAAGACCGAAAAATAAATAACAAAGACTACAAGAGAAGTACAATTATATCAAGAGATCAATTCTACACCTGATTGGTATCCCAGAAGAAGAAAGGGAAATGGACACCATCTTGGAGTAAGTATTTCTGGAAGGAATCCAAGAAAACTTTGCACATCTAAACAGAGATGTGACCAGCCTAGAAAAAGAGATACAGAGAACTCCCACAAGACATTAAGTGAGAAGACCAAACACTAGACACATAGTATTTGATCTATACAAGTGTGCACTAAAAAATTCTAAAGACTAGCCGGGCTCGGTGGCTCAGCCTGTAATCCCGCGCCTGTGGGAGGCTGAGGTGAGTGGATTGCCTGAGCCCGCGGGTTTGAGACCCGCCTGGGCAGCGAGACCTCATCTCTACAATAAACCAAAAACTCAGCTGGGCGTGGTAGTACATGCCTGTAATTCCGGCTACTTGGAAGGCTGAGGTGGAAGGATCGCTGGAGCCCGGCAGGTCGAGGCTGCGGTGGCCGGGAGCGGCCACTGCACTCCAGTCTGGGCGACAGAGTGAGACTCCAACTCAAAAAAAAAAAAAAAAAATTCTAAAGACTTCAACAGAGAAAAGTCAGACTACCTACTGGGGAAAACCAATCAGAATAACAGGAGACCTATCACAGAAACACTACAAGCAAGAAGGGGCTGGAACCCTATATTCACAGTCCTCAAAGAAAAAAATTTAACCAAGAATTTCCAATCCAGTCAAACTCAGTTTCATCATTGATGGAGAATTAAAATTATTCCCAGACATCCAATCTCCAAGAAATTCTCAGCTTTAAGATCAGCTCTACAGGACACACTTGAAAATGTTGTAAGCACAGAAGAAGGAGAAAAAAAGAAAAGAAAAGAAAAGAAAAAGAATAGCCACACAATTCCCAAGAGAACAGCAGAACACAGAATCAATAGAGAATAACACAAAACAAGAAACTTGAACACAACACATGCAACAACTCCAAAGAGACACGAAAACAAACAAATAAAAAACTTATATGACCCTCATCACACAGACAAACAATCACATTTCAATAATAAACCTAAATGTGAATGGACTAAATGCAGCACTGTAAAGACACAGAATAAGAACTGGATAAGAAACCATGACCCCAATATTTGCTGCATCCAAGAGACTCATCTCACTACAGAGGACACACACAGACTCAAAATTATAGGATGGAAAACGAGTGTCCAAGCAAACGAATCACAAAAGAAGGCAGGAGTTGTGATCTTAATATCAGAAAAAAGCAACAATTAAGCTACCAACATTTTAAAAGATAAAAAAAGACACTACATGATGATAAAAATTTCAATCCATTAACAGAAAATATCTATCCTAAACATATATGCACTCAACACAGGAGCACCAGAATTTATAAAGTAACTACTAAGTAAACTAAAAATAGATGTTGACTCTAACACTATTATAGCAGGGAACTTAAATACCCCCACTAAGAGCCCAAGATAGATCATTGAGGCAAAAAAATCAGCAAGGAAATCCAGAACCTAAACTTGTCACTTGACTAAATGGATTTTATGGATACCTGCAGATTATTCCGCCCTACAACCACAGAGTATACATTCTACTCATCAGCACATGAGCATACTCCAAAATCTATCACATCATTGACAATAAATCAAGCATAAACAAATTCCATAAGGTTGAAATATTGCCATGCAAATTCTTAGACGACAGTAGAATAAAAATAAATATCAACACCCAAAAAATGTCCCCAAATCCCACAAAGACATGGATACTAAACATCATGATGCTGAACAACTACTGGATCAACATTGAAATCAAAGAAGAAATTAAAAGATTCCTGGAAAAAAGTGAAAATAAAGAAACATCTTATCAAAACCTCTATGATGCCATAAAATCAGTTCTAAATAGGTAATTTATATTTCTATGAGCACATACCAAGAAAATGGAAAGAATACAATTGGATGCCTAACAAATCACCTAAGCGTGCTGGAAAGAGAAGACCACCAAAACCCCAACTTTAGCAGAAATATCCAAATCACAAATATAAGAGCCCAAATATGGGACACAGAAGAAAATAATATCATCGAAAACATCAACAATCAAAAAGTTGTTCTTTGAAAGAATTAACAAGATTGATAGACCCTTAGCCAAAATGACCAAGAAAAAGCAACAAAGCCTAAATAAACACAATCACAAATACAAAAGATCAAATCACAACCGACTACAAAGAAATACAAAAGATTAAAAGGATAACTATGTACACCTATATGGAAACAAACATGATAACCTAAATAAAATGGAAACCTTTCTGACATCACACAGCCTCCCCGGGTTGAAACAAGAAGACATTGAGACACTAAGTAACAATAACAATATAAGAAATTGACGCAGTCATATGAAAACTACCTTCAAAAACTACCCCTGACTGGATGGCATTCCAGCAGAATTCTACAAATCTTACAAGGAAAAGCTTATGCCAATCCTACTGAAAGAATTTCATGCAATTGAGAGAGATGGAATTCTTCTCAAATTATTGTATAAAGCTAACACCACATTGATACCAAAACCTGGTAAAATCCAACAAAAAGGAGAAATACACGTCACTATCCCTTGAGCACAGATACGAAAATTCTCAACAAGATTATTGCAAATCGAATCGAAAAGTACATCTCAAAAATCATCCATCATGACCAAGTAGGCTTCATCCCCAAGACGCATGACTGGCTCAACATTCACAAGATCATAAATGTAATCAACTACAACAGATGTAAAAACAAGAACTACTTGATTGTGTAATAAGAACCACATAACTATATCATGAGGTGCAGAAAAAAATTTTCATAAAACCGAGCATTCCTTCTTGATAAAACCCTCAAACACCTATGTACACAAGGAATATACCTCAAAATAGTAAGCTCCATCTACAATAAACCCACAGTTAGCATATTGCCAAATGCACAGAAAGTAGAAACATTTCCCCTGAAAACTGGAATCAGACAAGTCTGTTTACTCTTACCCTTTTTGTTCAACATTGATTTGGAAGTCCTAGCTAGGGCAATTATACAAGAGAAGAAAATCATAAGTATCCAAATAGGAAAAGAGGAAGTCAAGTTATCTCTCCTTGCTGATGGTATGACCCTATACCTTCAAAATCCAAAACAATCTTTCAAAGACCTGCTTTCACTGATAAAGGACATTTGCAGCTTACAAAATAAATGTGCAAAAGACAGTTGCATTCGTATACAACAACAAGCAGGCAGAGACTCAAATTAAAAGCACAATCCCACACACAATAGCCCAAAATAAAAAAAGAGAAATATCTCAGCATCTTCCTAACCAGAGAAATGAAAGACCTTTACAATAAGTACTACAAAACACTGCTCAAAAAAATTCAAGAAGACACAAACAAATGGAAAAACATTCCATGTTCATGGATAAGAAGAATCAAAAATACTAAATTGTCCATACTACCAAAGACGATCTACCAGATTCAACGCAATACCCATTAAGTTACCAACATCATTCTTCTCAGACTTGTAAATGACAATTCAGAAATTAATATGGAAACATAAACAATTGTATAGCCAAACCCTGAGAAAGGAGAATTTTGCCAGCACACACGGTTTGAATTTTGAGTCCTTTAATAGTGTATGTTCAAGAGTAGGCCACCAAGAAAGATCTCAACAAAGAGTGGAATCAGCAAGAAGGTTATAAAGACAAAATACACAAGTGGGCTGCATAGCAGCGGGTGAGGGTTCAAAGAACTAAAAACAAAAGGAACAATTTCTTGGAGTTCAGTTTAAAATGCAGACAATTACACGGAACTTGTGGCTAGCAAGTTTTCAAATGGTCAGCAAGAACGGTCAGAATGAACTGCTCAGGGAAACAAGGCTGTGGGTCTGTGGTCAAGGAAACTTTACAACAATCACATGGACACACCGAAGGCGGTGATTTTTAGGTCAGGGAGATGGCTAAGATGAAGGATTTTAGCAAAATAGAGTTACTTATGACAAGCAAACTGTTTTAATTATTTTACATATTTTATTAACTATTCCATTCCCCCTTTTAGTTGTACATGAGTCAGTTCGTTGACTCATGATCATGAATTTGGAATTATAATAGGTTTTTACATGCATAAGTTTTACAAAATTGAATCGATGTTTGATGAAATTGATAAATCACTTGAATACACAATGCTTTATAAGTAAACTGAGGACAAGGAGGATAAGCAGACCAGTCAAACTGTTAATGAGAGTTGTTAACCAGGGGTTCCAGTTAAAAAAGATCCTGGAAAGAGGATCTTTTTTTTTTTTTTTCCTTTTGACTCAGTTGTGATGAATCCAGGCCGGTATCATGTTGACTTTGAATGCTGTTGGAGTGGTGATGATGATGATAAAGGGCCTCTTCCAGGCAGGAGTTAGCCCTCCTTTCTGGAATTTCTTGACAGAAACACAGACCATGGGACTGGAACAGATGACAAGGTATGGAAAATAGAGTGGGCAAAACAGCAGGGATGCCAGAGGGGACAGCGACCTGAACCTGCTGGAGCTACTGAAGATACTTTAACAGAGACTGATTAGTTATTTTTTATGATGGGATTCTGCAACCAAGGAGACAGAGGAGGGAGTCTTTGAAACATGATTTTATATGAGGTAAACTCAGTCTTATAATGGGTGTATTGGGTCTGAAGAAGAGCCAACAGCAAAAGATTTACCCATTTTTCACTGATCTTTACTATTAATTTGGTTAAGGCAGTTTTAGAGTTCAGTTTATGTGCTCTGCCTGTCCAGAGCTCTGTGGTTGATAAGTACAATGCAATTACCAGTTAATACTTAGTGCTTTATTACCTAAGTGCACTATGGATGATGTAAAGGCAGGGCCATTAATAGAGCTGATAAAGAGGGGGATTTCAAACTTAGGGATAATTTTATTTACCAAAAATCTTGTAATCTTAAGTGCAGTATTATTTTTGGTGACAAAGTCATCTATCCATTCAGAAAAATTGTTAATAAACACCAGTAGATAGCCATATGCTTCATGAGGAGGTTTTATTTCAGTGAAATCTATTTCCCATTTTTCTCTGTGACTTAAAATAATTTTAGAGTTCTTGATTCACCATCCTGTGGAGTTTTTAATGAGCTCCTGCTAGGTCCACATGTTCCTCCTCCTCTTGGATACAGGTAGACTGTTTTGGGAGAGAAGGAAATGGACTTGTTTTTATAATCTTACCTACCACGGTAAGATGAAATTTTTCCTTGTGGATCATGGAATGCACATGAAGTGTAGCGAAAGCATACCAATTGTTGGTGAAAATGTTTTCTCTCTTTTTTGTTTCCCAGTGCAGGACCTGAGTAAAAGTATTTAACTCAACATTTTGAACCAAGGTATCTTGAGGCAATGCCTTTGACCAGATTACATCATGAGCCATGGTTACAGCTGCATCAACCTTGTGGACTCCTATTACCAGCCTGCAACAATCTGTGAACAAGTCAACATCAGCTTGATATAAAGGATTGCCCCAAATATCAGGTCGCCAACCCTGGGAAATTTTCAAGATGCATTCACAGTTACAAAATAGCATTTCAAAATTATTATTGGCCAACAGGGTGTCTGAGTAGGAGGGAAAGTTAACATAGGTTGGTCAAATAGGAGACTTTGATACTGGGTGATGAGCTGACATTCAATGGCCAGATACTCTCCAGAGCAGAGTTTCAACAGCATAGGGAACAGTAAAAGATAGGTTTTGGCTGAAAGTCATTTTATCTTTTGTCTTAACTGGTATGGCTGTGGCAGCAATGGCCCAGAGACAGGTTCAGCCAGAAGCCACTGGGTCCAGTCTTGTTGACAAGTAAGTCACTGGTCTTCCCCCGAGTCCTAAGGATTGAGTGAGGACCCCTTTTGCTATTCCACATTGTTTGTGAATGAGGAAGTGGAAAGGATTGATAATATTTGTGAGGGCTAGAGCCAAGGTTTAGATTAGAGCCATTTTTTTCACTCCTGGAACACATATTTCTTGGTAGCAGTCCTTTTTCAGGGCTAGTTTCCTACAATGGCTGTGTACAGGGGCTTGGTAATTTCAACAAATCCTGGGATCTACAGTCGACAATACCCTGAATTCGCTTACTTGTTTCTTGTTTGGTATGCGAATTTAAAGAATAGCTTCTTTGGGGGCCAAGATTAGGGTTTGTTTACCTTTTTTTAGCTGGCATCTCAGGTGGAAAACTTTGGTTGAGAAGAACTGTGCCTTTTTCACTGACACATGGTAGCTCAAGTCTTTGGAGATTTGTATAAAGCCATAATACCTTTTAAACAAGTATTCAAGTCTGTAGCCACAACTGGAGTAAAGTACATTCAGGGTGTAAGTCACAGAATTCTGACAAATTCTGTTGCCGCATTCTCTCTAAAATGTTTAGGGAATTCTTGAAACCTTGTGGTAACCATTCCAAGTTAGCTGACTGGTGTCCCTCGAGTCAGGATATGTTCACTCAAAAGTAAAAATAGGACGGCATGACCAGAGCAACACCAGTAGAGGACAGGACCACAACTGACTTTAGGTCAGTGAGGGCATTTTTTTTTTTTTACCCCAAAACCCACCTCTTTACAGTATGCACATTGATTCTTGTCTAGCTGGATGTATTCCACTTCCTTGTGTATTGTTTTCATTACTTTTATTGTTTTATGTGATGGCCTCGGACCAGGTTGGGAGTCCTGGATGGCTGCAACTCATGCTTTTGTTTGTTGTTTTGTTGTTCTGTTCATTGTCTTTTCTTCCTTCTCTGTTTTCAACATTTCTGAGCTCCCCCAAGCAGGTGAACAATGTTTATTCCTGTGAAACCTTCAATCCTCTGTTAATTTTCGGAATGCCTGGAGCCTCCTGAGTTACAAAAGTCAAATCATAGCCCGAGCATTCTTGGGTCAAACAGGGTATAGGTACAGAATGTCTCCTGAAGACGTTCATGAGAGGACCGTGGTGACTCCTCAGAACACTGACAAATCTCTGTTGTTTTGGAAAGATTAAGAAGTTTTTGGACTGCTACCTTTAAATCAGCTAATAGAGACTGGTGAAAAGATTTTAATATTCTAGACCCTGCTGAAGTGTTAGGGTCCCTATCTGGGCAAGAGGAAGGAAAAACCTCCGCTAACATTTTAAATATTTTTTCCTTTGTATCAGCTGCTGATGGCAGGACAGACTTTTTAACCTAAGTTCTAATGCATTCTGGCTTTTCAGCGGTATGTAGGGTTAAAATGAGTTGCTGGAAATAGTCCCAGGTGTGACATTGAGAGGGCATGATTGATTTTTCCAGGGAGAGCAAAACATATGGTTTGTATTTTGGCAAGATTTTATTTTTTTGAGAAACAGGTAAAACAATTTTCCTTGAAGATTTAGCCAGTAGCATTTTTATATAGCACCCTGTTATTCAAGTTTTTTATATAGCACCCTGTTATTCAAGTTAGTTCTGTCTCCGTATAGTGTGGTTTAAAGTAAGGGTCCTACAGTGGAATAAAAATAAAGATTAGCACCAACAAGGCCCCCCAAAACCCACAAAGACATCAACACTAAACGGCATGATGCTGAACAACTCCTGGATCAATGATGAAATCAAAACAGAGATCAAAACATTCCTGGAAACAAATGAAAATGAAGAAACATCTTACCAAAATCTCTGGGACACCATGAAAACTGTAGTAAGAGGGGAATTTATATCCCCAAAAACGCACATGAAGAAAATGGAAGGATCACAAATTAACAGTCTAACAAGCCACCTAAGGAAGCTGGAAAAGCAAGACCAAAAAAACCCTATTTCAGCAGAAGAATCCAGGTCATCAAAATAAAAACCCAAATCCAGGACATGGAAGACAAAAAGATAATACAAAAAATTAATGCAATAAAAAGCTGATTCTGCAAAAGGATAAACAAGATCGATGGTCCCCTAGCTAGACTGACCAAGAAAAAAAGAGAAAAAACCCAAATATGCACAATCAGAAACACAAAAGATGAAGTCATATCTGACCCTGAAGAAATAAAAAAGATCATTAGGGACTACTACATAACTTGTATGAATACAAACTTGAAAACCTTAAGGAAATGGAGGACTTTCTGACATCACACCTGCCTATGTTGAAACAAGAAGAAATTGAGACCCTGAATGACCAATAACAATAAAGGAAATCGACTAGGTAATAAGAAAATTACCTATAGAAAAATTCTGGTCCAGACGTCTTTTCAGCAAAATTCTACAAGACGTTTAAGGAAGAGCTGATACCAATCCTACTGAAGGTATTCCAGGCAATTGAAAAAGATGGAACTCTCCCCAAATCATTTTACGAAGCCAACATCATATTGATAACCAAGCCAGGTAAAGATACAAGAAAGAAAGAGAACTACAGGCCAATATCTTTGATGAACATAGATGTTAAAATTCTCAACAAGATCCTCGCAAACTGTATTCAATAATACATCTCAAAAATCATCCATCATGACCAAGGAGGCTTCATACCTGGGATGCAAGCCTGGCCAACATTTGTAAACCATAAATGTAATTAAGTACATCAACAGATGTGAAAACAAAAACCACATGATTATATCATTAGATGCAGAAAAAGCTTTTGATAAAATCCAGCACCCCTTCTTGATAAAAACTCTCAAACATCTAGGCATATGGAGAACACACCTCAAAGTAGTAAAAGCCATCTACGAGAAACCCACAGCCAGCACACTCCTAAAATTGACAAATATTGGAACCATTTCCCACTGAAAACTGGAACAAGGCAAGGATGCCCACACTCACAACTCCTGTTTAACATAGTATTAGAAGTCCTGGCTTGAGCATTAAGAGAAGAGAAGGCAATCAGGGGTATCCAAACAGGAAAAGAGGAATTCAAGTTATTTCTCTTTGCAAACGATATGATTTTGTACCTTGAAAGCCCAAGAAAATCTGTCAAAAACCTCCTAACACTGATAAAGGCCTTTGGCAAAGTCTCAGGATATGAAATAAATGGGCAAAAGACAAACGCATTTCTTTACACCAAAAATAAACAAACAGAAACTCAAATAAAAACCACAGTTCCATTCACAATAGTCACAAAAAAATGAAGTACCTCTGCATCTTCTTAACTAACCAGATATGTGAAAGAGCTTTACAATGAAAACTATAAAACACTGCTCAAAGAAATAAAAGATGATAAAAACAAGTGGAAAAATATTCCATGCTCATGGATTGGAAGAATCAACATTATGAAGATGTCCATCTTATTAAGGCAGTATTCAAATTCAATGCAATACCCATCAAATTACCAGCAACATTCTTCACACACCTAGAAAAAACAACACAGACATTCAAATGAAAAGACAAATGACCAAGGATAGCCAGAACAATCCTCAGCAAAAAAAAAGAAAAAGAAAAAAAACACAAAGCCGATGGTATTACATTACCAGACTTCAAACTTTACTCTAAAGCTACAATCATCAAAACAGCTTGGTTTTGGTATAGGAACAGGCTTATAGTCAATGGAATAGAATTGAGATTTAAGGAGCAAAACCTTAATTTCTCAACAAACTCATCTTCGACAAAGCCTCCACTACCTACCACTGGGGAGAGGAGAACCTGTTTAGTTAATGATGCTTGGAAAACTGACTGACCACATGTAAAAGATTGAAATACAACCACTATATATCCCTATGCACAAAGGTTAACTCCAAATGGATCAGAGACCTAAATTTAAAACCTCAAAGCATAAGAACCTTAGAAATTGAAGGATATACCCTCATTGAAATCGGAATTGGCATCCAATTCCTGAAGAAAACCCAAATCCCACAGGTCATAGTAGAGGAGGTTGACATTGGGACCTTATTTAACTGAAAAGCTTCTGCAAAGCCAAAGAAACCATCAAGAGAGCAGGCAGACAGCATACAGACTGGGAAAAAGTATTTGCCAACTCCAGGTCTGACAAAGGCTTAACATCTTGGATCTACAAGAAACTGAAACATGCTGAAAAGAAAACACACACACACACACACACACACACACACACACACACACAAACAAACAGCCCCATTATAAAATGGACAAAAGATACGAACAGACACTTCAATAAGGAAGACATCTGAACAGCCAACAGAAACATGAAGAAATGTTCAACCTCACTAATCATCAGGGAGATGCAAATCAAAACCACACTGAGATAACAACTAACTCCAGTCAGAATGGGAATCATCAAGGTCTCAAAAAATAACAGCTGCTGGAGATGCTGTGGCAAAAAGGGAACACTTCTACATAGTTGGTGGGAGTGTAAACTAGTGCAACCACTGTGGAAAGCAGTGTGGCGATTCCTAAAACTTCTAAATATCAACCTCCCATATGACCCTGCAAACCCCCTGCTGGTAATATATCCTGAATAATTCAAATCACTCTATATAAAAGATACCTGTACATGTATGTTTATCGCAGCATTGTTCACAATACCAAGAACCTGGAAGCAACCATGCTGTCCATCAAAAGAGGACTGGATTAAAAAAAATGGTAATATACACGATGGAATACTATGCAGCCATAAAAAAGAAGAAAATCATGGATTTCGCAGCAACCTGGATGGAATTAGAGTCTATAATACTGAGTGAACTCTCACAGAAACAAAGATCTGAGTATCTCATGTTCTCACTCATATAGTGGACCTTGAACATCCAATGTAATACTATACGAAAATGACTGACAGTAGTGGGAAACTATGGGGGGAGGGAGATGGGATAAACTGTAGTAATTATCTGTCTGGGGATGGGGAAACACCCCTTATCAACAAGGGTGTCCAAACGAAACATATTTGTAAACCTAACCCTTAAATGTACCCCACAATATCATAATAAAAATTATTGATTATAAAAAAAATAAAGTAAGGATCCTGAGATTGAAGAGAACATATATATATATATGGGTTAAACCAATATTAATTGCAGGTTAATCTATTTTGTAGAGGTCCACTGCCCATCTTTCAAAAGAAGGACACTGTAGTCCTCAGCAAATCCAAAAGAAAAATTTTTCAATATGCAGTCCAGAGGACTGACAGGTCGTGAATTCTGTGAACTTTTAACAAAGAACGAGCAAAAACAAGCAAACAGTTAAAATACACAATTAAAACATAATGACAGACAAGGTATGTCTGGACCATGTTATAAACGTTATTGATTTCTGGAACAATCTCTGGGCAGAAAACCAGAGGACTCTATTCAACATCTTGACCTTATTAATGGTGTTCAAAAAGCGGTCTCATTAGGCCATGACTCCCTTAAACAAAATTGTGGCCACAAACAGAACAAAACCGATTCTACTGGTAAACAGAACAAATTCTTACTGCCTAAGAAAATGCAGACAAACGCAGAGATTTTTATGATTGGAGGAAATCGGTGGTTGTTCCTTCTTCCTCCAACCCAGGTGAGAAGCTATGGGGTCCTGGAATGATTCGGGCTGCACATCCCTTGTATTTTCTCCATTGAGCCATGGAGAGCTGGAAGGCGGCCACCTCCTGAGGTTGGTGGCCATTCTTTTTGGGGCCTCCAAATGTTATAGCGGAACCATGAGTAAGAGGAATCACCAGCACACTGGGTTTGAATGTCAAGTCCTTTAATAGCAAATGGTCAAGAGTAGTCTCATACCAAGAAACCTCATGACAATAAGTGGAATCAGCAAGAGGTTTATAAAGGCAAAATCCACAAGTGGGCTACATAACGGAGTTACAGTAAAAGGTACTGTAAGCAAAATAAACAATTTCTTGGATATTAGTTAACAAGGCAACAATTACATGGGACTTGTGGCTAGAAAATTTTCCAATGGTCAGCATAAATTATCAGCATGAACAACTTAAAGGAACAAGGCTTTGGGTCTGTGGTCATGGGAACATTACAACAAACACATGTACACACTGGGGGAGTCATTTTTAGGTCAAACAGAGAGGTAAAATGGAGGATTTTAACAAACGGAGTTACTTATGTCAAGCAAGATATTGCAAATAGTTTCCATATTTCATTAGGCATTCACAATCACGAATAGCCAAAACAATCCTTAGCAAAAGAAACAAATCAGGAGGTATCACACTTCCAGAAGTCAAACTTTACTATAAGACTACAGTGATCAAAACAGCTTGGGATTGGTACCAAAACAGGCATGTAGACCAATGGATCTGGATAGAGATTCTCAAAACAAAGCCTCATTTTCTCATCAAACTCATCTTAGACTAAACCTCTAACAACAACCACTGGTGAGAGGAGGAACTATTCAGTAAATTGTGCTGGAAAAACTTGCTGATCACATGTAGAAGATTGAAACAGGACCCCTACCTATCACCATACACAAAAATTAACTCAAAATGGATTAAACATCTAAACGTAAAACCTCAAACTGTAAGAATCTTAGAAAATGCAGGAGACACCCTTATGGAAATTGGAACAGGCAACCAATTCCTATTCAAAACCCTAAATGCCCATACCTTAAGAAATAAGACAGACAAGTGGGGCTTCATAAAACTAACAAACTTCTGCAAAGCAAAACAAACAAACAAACACAAAAACCCATCTAGAGCAGAGAGGCAGCCCACAGAATGGGGAAAATATTTCCCAACTGTATGTCTGACAAAGGCCTAACATGTAGGATCTACAAAGAACTCAAATGCATCAAAAGGAAAAAACAAACAAACAAACAAAAAACAAGCAAGCAGCCCCGTTAAAAAGTGGATGAAAAAAATGCATATACGCATCTCTAAAAAAGATATATGCATAGCCAAAAGACACATGAAAAAGTGCTCAGTCTCACTCATCATCAGAGAAATGGAAATCAAACCCACCTTGAGATACCACCTAACCCTAGTAAGAATGGCCATCATTAATAAAACAAGCAACAGTTGCTGGAGAGGATGCAGAGAAAAAGCAACGCTTCTACACTGTTGGTGGAAATAAAAACTTTTGCAACCTCTTTGGAAGACAGTGTGACGATTTCTAAAATAACTAGACACTGATCTTCCATATGACCCAGAAATTTCCCTATTGGAAATATACATGGAGGATGTCACATCATTCTACAATAAAGGGTACCTGCACATTTATGTTTGTTGACGCTCTATTCACAATAGCAAAACCATGGAACCAACCACATTGCCCATTGAAGCTGGACTGGTACATATGCAAAATGGAATGTTATGCAGTCATAAAGAAGGACAAACATATGGACTTCTCAGCAACTTGGATGGATTTAGTGTCAATCATACTTAGTGATCTATCACAGAAACAAAGAACACAGTACCATATGATCTCACTCATAAGCAGAACTTGAACAATTATAATACTATAAAAAATGGATTGGAAGTAGTGAGAAACTTTCAGGGGAGGGGTTAGGGATTGACACTTGAGGGAAACTGCTAGGGGAGGGAGAGAGGTTACTCATTACCAAGGGTACCTGCATAATCAACTGAACTGTAATAATAAATAACAATAAGTTATGAAGAACAATAAGTGAATTAAAGAAAAATATTTTTTAAAAAGTAACTAGACCTCTTCTAAAATGAGTGCTCCAATGACCATACCTCGTCTGTGGTGTATGCCACAGTTTCTGGACTTTCTAAATAATGACTGCCTCGGTGACAAAATTCATCGTTAATGGGTGCGGGGGCCAGCCCCGCGAGGGTCGTGGGAAGTGTTGAAGGAGAGACAGATAAGCGACGGACGAAGTTCATATACACGGACACCTGCTTCTTGAACAGATGACAATTTAATGCTAGTTAATACAGAGCTTTTATACCATTTGCAAAGGGGCAAAACAAAGAAAATTCTTTCATATACATATCTTTTAAAAGTTACCAGCTAGTGGTCTTAGTAGCAAATAAACCAAGATTCCCAGTGGCTTTAGTAGCAAATAAGCCAGGAATCTCATAGGCATTAGACAAGTCCTATTCATAAAGCCAACAATGACACTCTCAGTCCAATGTCCCAAATTACAAATGTTTCAAGTAAGTTTCTTTAAGTGTATATTTTTTTATGTGTCAGGAATATTCTCATCTTAGGCTCTTGTGTTCTTCAGAGTCCTGTGATCGCCTCCCTTGTCCAGATGTCCTCGTTACTTTTCTCTTATCTTGCAGTGCTTGTTTCTAAAGAGAACTCAAAAGAAACTTTTAGTAATGTTTCCCAGGTCCCTCGAGGTTACTTTCTGTTTTAACTGATCTGTCATAAAAAGTGTCTGATTATTATATTATGAGTTCAGTGAAAATCTACTCTATAAATGTTAACTTAGAGTTTTAAGTTTATAGTTTTAACTATAGAATTAAGTAAAAACCTTAACATTAATCTGTATCTGAAGTCAGTGAAAACAGTGTTATAAGTCACCTACATAACTCCTAGATAAGTGTTAGAACTTATAATGCATTCATAATGAACCTATTATAAACTTGTGCTTCTAAAAATCCTTATGTCTAAACACTAAACTGCATAGTCCTAAATCAAATAAGGAGTGGATATACTCATATCATTTATTACTTAAGCAATGTCTAGTAACTTATAACCTAAGTGAGAGAAAGCATTCTTGATGTGCTTCAGAGTTTAACCCTTGCATATGTTAGAAAAGGCCAAGTGGCATAGTGGGGAAAATGGAAAAATAAACCATGATATTTCCAGGTTAGCTATGATTCTTCGCATAAACATGCCATCTTCTTCTTTCATGACTGCACAGAATTTCTTCAGCTGTATCAACAGCAAAGATGGAAGACAGAAGGGCCTCAACTGCCCGGGATCGCTGTGCGGTCAGGGGTCCTCAGCGCACTTGGACTTTGTCATCAGGCGGGCCTCCAAGGCTGGCTCCCAACATATCCCCCTTCTTTGTTTTTTAATACAAAGCCGTAAAATTCCTTGCATAGTCGAGAGATGTTATTTTTCAATGATTTGAAGATGACAGGAAGCAAACATAACAGTAGCAAGATTATTCCTCCACAAATTCTCACATTGATTTATATAGACAGTAATGATTTTTGATTGACAAATGAAGAAAAATTATTATAGATTGACTGAGCCAATTGGGTGAATTCAAATTGTTTTTCAGCAGAGCTAATATCTTGTACTTCCTGATGAAGTTTGGAGACATCCAGACTTATGTTGGAATGGTTCCAAATTCTGGAGATATGATTTTTAATCTTATCCCAGGTATGAAAAGATTTGTTCACTTGAAGAGGTGTGACACAAATCCATTTAAACTCTGAATGACATCTCAAAGCCAATTTAATTTTCAAGACTACAAGTTCCTCTCCTATAATCAAAATAGCTTCTTCTAATGCATTAACTTTACTTTCTAATTTTTGGTCAATAATTTCTTGAGCGGCTAAAGCTAAGGAGACATTCTTGGATAACTGATCTGTAAGTGTAGCAGTATGTACTTCTTTAGCTAAAGTTACGGCTGAAACTGAAACCGAAGTAGCTATAGTTATCAAAACTGTAATTCCTAAAATTAAAGTTGCTATAAATCTTTTTGGTCGCGACAATAGTGAGTTAACCTCATATAATGTTCTTAAACTATATTCATCATACTAAAGAGATGGAAGTTTTACAGGAACCATCAAATAAGAAGGCTGTTTAAGAATTATAAATTCTCCATATAAATTAGAAAAAATAAGACAATTAGTTAATTTATAATTTATGCAGGTAGTTTGATTTTGTAGGTAAACTAAAACATATTGGAAGAGAACTAGAGCAACCTGAAAAGGAAAATTGTGATTGATTACAGTTTTGACCCACAATGAAAAAAGAGTGAGCCTTTTAATAAAGATGAATGATTAGTAAAAGCAGTAATAATTTTAGTGTCCCATGTAACAGGCTAAAACACTGGATGGTTTGGGATATAAGCCCAATAAGATTTTTTTGAATAAATACAACTCACCTGGCTTGCTATAATAGCCAGTATAGCAATAAAAACAGTAGAGAGAGTAAGAGAAGTAATTTGAAACCAAACCAAATCCTTTGCATCACGTGTCAGCACTTTCAGCTGTTCCCAAGTTGGTGGTTTGCAGGTTCTTGCAGCACTGTGGTGGGGGTGACAAACCAGACATTTCTAATGAGGTGATCTGGAACCCAAATAGGTGAAGTAAACTTTAGGCTTTCTGATGATGAAAGGCATGGGAAGCGGTAGCTGCTAGTGAAGGAAAAGCAAAAAATTACATAGCCTCATTAGTAAGAGCATTGCTTTTAGATAATGGACCTAGGAAGGGTAGAATGAGTGTGAATAATGAGTAGCATAAACAGGTCTTATACTAGCACAAATATGTAATTGAATGGTTTATAAAAGAACAATTATGTAAGTGGGAGAGAACAAAGAGACAGCATGAAGACTAGCAGTTTTTAAATGACACAGTACACCTGTAACATAATGTTAGTGTCGAGACTAAAATTATTTTGTAAAGACCTAACAAGCTGTAAACAGCTTAACTCGTTGAGTGGAATTATAATCTGTTTGAAAACAAGAAATAACACCATTAATAACAGTAACTGCTGTTTCAGAAGAGGAGCCATCTGTAAAAATTGAGCTAGCATTTTGTGGCGGTTGAGCACTGGTAACCTGAAGAAAAAAGAAATTTTTTTTGCAAAAGTAAGAAGTGGAGAAGGAGGATAGTGGGAGTCCACTTGCCCAGTAAAGTGGGCTATAGCTAACTGTCGTACAGGGCACGTTCTACAAAGCCAAGTTATCTGAGGAGCAGTGTAAGTTACTACAATTAAATCAGGCTTATGGCCAAAAAGCTTTTTGACTTCCACGTACCATGTTTGACATACTTAAGCCATTTTTTTAATGCTTGAACCTTCTATTTTTGTTTTATACCCTTTTTTCTCTCCCTTTCCCTTTCCTTTTTTTGTTTTTCAAAAAACCAGCCATTCACCACAAAACAAAAATGTACCACATAAGACTTTTTCCTTTACAATTATTTCTCTTTCCTTTTGTCTTTTTTTACTAAAAACATACCCTATTAAACGAAGGGTGTGTGTTTTATTTTAAATAAAATAAAAATACCCTTCGTATTAACGTTGGGTGCCATTTGCGGGGCCCGCCCCGCGAGGGTCGTGGGAAGTGTTGAAGGAGAGACAGACAGGCGACAGACGAAGTTCATATACACGGACACCTGCTTCTTGAACAGATGACAATTTAATGCTAGTTAATACAGAGCTTTTATACCATTTGTGAAGGGGCAAGACAAAGAAAATTCTTTCATATACATATCTTTTAAAAGTTACCAGCTAGTGGTCTTAGTAGCAAACAAACCAAGATTCCCAGTGGCTTTAGTAGCAAATAAGCCAGGAATCTCATAGGCATTAGACAAGTCCTATTCATAAAGCCAACAATGATACTCTCAGTCCAATGTCCCAAATTACAAATGTTTCAAGTAAGTTTCTTTAAGTGTTTATTTCTTTATGTGTCAGGAATATTCTCATCTTAGGCTCTTGTGTTCTTCAGAGTCCTGTGATCGCCTCCCTTGTCCAGATGTCCTCGTTACTTTTCTCTTATCTTGCAGTGCTTGTTTCTAAAGAGAACTCAAAAGAAACTTTTAGTAATGTTTCCCAGGCCCCTCGAGGTTACTTTCTGTTTTAGCTGATCTGTCACAAAAAGTGTCTGATTATTACATTATGAGTTCAGTGAAAACCTACTCTATAAATGTTAACTTAGAGTTTTAAGTTTATAGTTTTAACTATAGAATTAAGTAAAAACCTTAACATTAATCTTTATCCAAAGTCAGTGAAAACAGTGTTATAAGTCACCTACATAACTCCTAGATAAGTGTTAGAACTTATAATGCATTCATAATGAACCTATTATAAACTTGTGCTTCTAAGAATCCTTATGTCTAAACACTAAACTGCATAGTCCTAAATCAAATAAGGAGTGGATATACTCATATCATTTATTACTTAAGCAATGTCTAGTAACTTATAACCAAGTGAGAGAAAGCATTCTTGATGTGCTTCAGAGTTTAACCCTTGCATATGTTAGAAAGGCCAAGTGGCATAGTGGGAAAAATGGAAAAATAAACCATGATATTTCCAGGTTAGCTATGATTCTTCGCATAAACATGCCATCTTCTTCTTTCATGACTGCACAGAATTTCTTCAGCTGTATCAACAGCAAAGATGGAAGACAGAAGGGCCTCAGCTGCCCGGGCTCGCTGTGCGGTCAGGGGTCCTCAGCGCACCTGGACTTTGTCATCAGGCGGGCCTCCAAGGCTGGCTCCCAACAAATGGGTTTCCAGTGATGTTAATGAGTGCCTTAGTGTCTCTGTGATTGGGATCTCAATGACTGGAGATCTTCTTTGATGGGTTCTACATGGATAAACTCGTTTCAATGAGGTGTGTCCTTGTAACTTGTCTCCTTTATTGTTGCCCCAATATTGTCCCTCTTCTGTTATGGGTGCTCCAATTTCTGGGCCTCCTCAATAATGGGTGTCTCAAGTGACTGATCCTTCTCTGTGATAGAAGCCCCAATGCCTGGGCATGCTCCGTAATAGATGTTCCAATTACTGGCCTCCACTGTGTTCAGTGTCTCAGTTACTGACTCTCCTATTTTTATAAGTAGTGACTAACTCTCCTCTGGGATGGTTTTTGCTGTCCTCTTAGATTGATATCCCAGTGACTTCTCCTCTGTGATAAATGGCATCCTCCATAATGGGTTCCTCAGTGACTGGACCTATTCAGTGAAAACTGTCCCAGTGATTTATTCTTCTCTGTGATGATTACCACACTGATATTAGTTCCTCTGTTATGGAAGCCCAATTTACTGGCCTTCCTCTGTGATTGGAGTAACATTGACCGAGTTCCTCCTAATGGGGATCCTTTGACTAACCCTCCTTTGTTATGTATGGCTCAGTGATAGACCCTCCCCTCTGACAACTGCCTCATTGACTTACTCTCCTTTATGCTTGGGGCTCCAGTGACTGATTCGTCTCTGTGATATGAGCCCTTGTAACTGGCTCTCTTCAATGATGGTAGTCTCAGTGACCAGTTTCTGTATCTGAGGGGTGACCAATTGAGTAGCTTTCTTATGTGATGTGTAACCCACTGAATGGAACTCCTCTGTGATTTGTGCCCCATGACTAGACCTCCTCTGTGATCAGTACCCCTGTGAATGGTATGCCACCATAATTGATGTCCTAGTGACTCTGCAATGGATGCCATGGTTTCTCATTCTACTCTGTAATTCGTGTCCCAGAGATAGTCTCTCCTCTGTGATGATTGCCCCATGACTGGGCCTGTCCATAATGGGTGCTCCAGAGACTGATACTCCTCAATTTTGTGTACCCCAGTGATTAGGTCTCCTCTTTTATCTATGTCCCAATGAATGGCATTCCTCTATAATGTTTACCCCAGTGATTAGCCTTCCTCTTTGTTGGGTGTGCCACTTATTGGTCCTCTGCCATAATGGGTGACTGTTTAAAAACCTCTTCACTGTGTTGGTTGTTTTCCTGACTAATCATCCTGTGTGTTGGGTACCCCAGTGATTGGCATCCCTCTGCATTGTGTATCACAATGACTGGATCTTCTTCATCATTTGTGGTTCAGTGACTGGTCATCATCTTTAATGGGTGTCACAGTGACAAGTCCTCTTCTGTGATTGGTTTTCCAGTGACTATGACTTCTCAATGATTTGTGCACTGTTGACTGATCTTCCCACATTTTTGGTGCCCTATTAATTAATCCTTCTTGTGATGAGTGTCCCAGTATCTTGTGCTCTTTTATATTTGCTGCCCGACTGACCATTCCTCCTTTGTAATGGGTGCCCGAGTGACTGGTCCTCCATCATGAAGGATTCCTCTCTGACTGTCCTGCCTCTGTGATAAGTGTCTTAGTTTTTGGCCCACCTATGTTACGGGTACCCAAATGACTGACAATACTCTGTGACTGGTCTTTCTCTTTTCTGGTTTCTTAGTGAATGACTTTCCTCTGATGAGTGGCTCAGTAACTGTGCATCCTCTTTGATAGTGACTGAAGAGTCTGACTCTCCTTCATGATGGGTGTTCCAATGTCAGTTCCTCCTCTGTGATTATAGCCTCAGTGTCTGGCCCTCCACTCTGATGGCAGTTTCTGTGACTGGGCCTCCTCTATCATGAGTTCCCTAGTGCCCAGTGACAGATTCTCATCTATTATGGGTTCTGCAGTGACTGGACCTCCTCTGTGATTGGTGCCCCAGTGACAGCTGTTCATCTGTAATGGTTGCCCAAGTGACGAGCCTTCTTTTGTGGTGGATGTTCCAATTACTGGCCCTAATCCATAATGGGTGCTTAAGTGGCTAACACTTTTTGATGCTTGTCCCTGTGACTGGTCCTCCTCTAACATGGATGTTCCAATGACTAAGCCACCTCTGTGTTGGGTGGCTAGTGAAAAGCCATCATTCAATATAGTCCACTCAGTTACTTATCCTCCTCTGTGATGTTTCACCAGATGGCTGACCTTCCTTTATGATTGGTACCCCAGTGACTGGACCTCCTCTGTATTTGTTGCCCAGTGACTAGACTTCCTCTGTGATGGATGTCTCACTTACTGAGCATCCACCATAATGAGTGTCCCAGTGACTTTTCCTCCCATATGATGGGTATCCCAGACAAAACCCCCTCTGTAATAGGTGCCGCAATGTATAAACCTTCTTTGTGATTCATAGTCTAGAGACTGGTCTTCATATCTGATGAGTGTCGTGGTAATTAACCCTCCTCCGTGATGGGAGTAACAGTTACTGGACTGCCTCCATATTGGAGCCTTAGTGAAAGGGTTTTCTGATTTGTGCCTCAGTGATTGGCCATCCTATGTGATGAGTGCTGCATTGACTAAACTTCTATGATGAGTGTTCTATGAACTAGTATTCCTCCAAAGTGGGTCTCCAAGTTACAAATCCTCTGTGATTTGAGCCCCAGTGACTGTTCAGCCTCAGTGATGGTTGTTCTAGTGACATGGTGTTCTGAATAAAAGGTGATCCACTAACTGGATGTCCACTTTAATTTGTGCCCCAGTGGTTAACCCTTCTACAAATCGTGTCCCCAGTGATGAACTCTCCTCTTTGATGAACATTTCAGTAACCAGGCCTCCTACATAGCTTCCTTTGTGACTTGTGCACCAGTGACTAACACTCCTCTAGGATGGGTATCCAGTGTCTTGTTTTCCTCTGTGAAAGTTATCTCATTGAATGGTTCACATATATAATGGGTACCCCAATGCCTGGACGTAGTCTATGGAAAACTACCATGAATAATCTTCCTCTGTATTGTGCACCCCCAAAACTTTGCCTCTTCTGTGATGGTTGCTGCAGTTACTGACTCTCCTCTTTGATTGAAATCCTATTAACTGATCCCTTTCTAGTGGGTGGCACAGTGACTGGTTCTTCTCTGTAATGGATACCTCACTTACTAGGTTTCCTCCATAATGAGTGTCCCGGTAATTGGCCTTCCCGTTTTATATGTGTCCTAGAGACTGGGGCCTCCATAATATGGCCAAAAAACTTGATATGTGCAACAGTGAATGACTCTACTTTGTGACAGTTGTCACAGTGACTAATTCTTCTCTGTTGTGGGTGTCTCAGTGACTAGTTTGCCTCAATAAAGGATGCTACTATGACTACCATTCCTCTATTATGGGTACTTCTATGTCTGGGTCTTCTCTATGATTGGTGCCCCATTGATACTTATCTGTTAGATACCATAGTTACAAGCCCACCTCTGTGATGACTTTGCCACAGAAGTGAGTGGCAGTTTTGTTTGTTGAGTGCCCCAGTAACTGGCCCACATCTGTGATGTTTGTTCTAATGACTAACCCTACCTCAAAACTGGCACTCCAGTGACAAGCCCACATCTGTGATTAATGACCACTGAATAGTCAAATTCCAATATGGGACCCCAGTGATTTTCCCTATTCTATGATAGATACCAAGGTGACAGGCCTTCTTCTGTGATCAGTGCCCCAGTGGCTGGGCGTCCTCTATATCAATGACCCAGTGACTGGCCCTCCTCAAATACAAGTGCCCCAGTGACTCTGCTTCTTCTATGATTGGTTCCCAGTGACTGACATTCCTCCATAATGGCTTCCCAGGTGACTAGTACTCTTCTCTGATTGTTTACTCACTTACAGGGCCTAATCTGTAGTGGGTTTTCCGTGACGGTCCCTTCTTTGTGATGGTTGACTAAAACCTCTTCCATAATATGTGTCCCATTGAATAATCCTTTTGATTGCTTCCCCTTGTACTGACCTTCATATATGATAGATGCCCTGGTTACTGTAGTGATGTTCCATTAATTTGACTTCCTGTATAATAGGTGTTGCAGTTGTTCTCTGTAGTGATGTTCCATTAGTTTGACTTTCTGTGTAATAGGTGTCACAATGACTATCCCTCTTCTGTGATGACTACATCAGTGACAGTCTCTTCTGAAATGTGTGCCCAAGTGACTGACCCACCTCTGTGAGAAAAAGATCCAGTGACTGCTACTCCTCTGTGATAGTACCACACGGATTTTGACTCATCTGTGATTATTGCCTCTGTTACTGACCTTCCTCTGTTATTCAATCCCAATTCACTGATCTTCTCCTAGTGAGTGCCCCACTGTCTGGCCCCTCACCAACTGGTGTTTCTAGTTAATAGCCCTTTTCTTTTCCCCACTCACAGGTCCTTCTCGAGAAATATTGCTTTAGTGACTTGCCCTTCTTTGTAATGGATGTTTCAGTGACGGGGCCTCCTCTGTGATGGGTGACTCAGTGACTAAACTTCATCTATAATAGGTGCCTCTGTAACTAGACATCATCTGTTATGGGTATCACAGTGATTGGAACTTCTCTATAATTGGTGCTCCAGTGACAATGCCTCCTTGTGATTTGTACTTCCACTGTGATGGGCCAACCTCTGTGATGGGTAGCACAGTGACTAGTCTTCTTCTAAGATGGGTGTCTTAGGAAATAAGCCTCCTTCAAAATGGGTGCCCCAGTGACTAGCCCTCCTCTGTCATGGGTACTCCATTTTCTGGATATCTTCTATAATGTGTGCCTCAGTGACTGACCATTCTCTGTGAGGGATGTCCCAGTGACTGGAAATCATCATAATAGGTGCTCCACTGACTGGACCTCCTCTGTGATTGGTGCCCCAGTGACTGGCCCACTTCCAAATTGCATCTTACAGTGACTTGTCCTCCTCTGTGATGGGGGGATCTAGTAAATGGGATTTCTGCATAATTGATGTCCCAGTGACTAGCCCTCTTTTCCCTCTTTTATAAGGAGTGTCTCAGTGATTGACCATCCTCCTGTATGGGTGTCCCAGTGACTGGTTCTCTTCTGTGATAGATACCCCAGTGATTAATTATCCTTTGGGATGGATACCACACAGATTTTGCCTCTTTTGTGATGATTGCCACTGTTATTTACACTCCTTTCTGATTGGAGCCTCACTGACTGAGGCCAATCTAATGGGTGCCCCAGTGACTGTCCCTCCACTGATGGATACCTAAGTGAGTGGCTTTATTTTTTGATGGGTGCCTCTGAGACTACTGGCTTTCCTCTATAATAGTTACAGGAAAACTACTGAGATGTTTGTCCCAGTGAGTGGCTCTCCTTTCGAATGGATGTTCCAATGAGTTGGTTTCTTCTTGATGGGTGCCCATGACTGACTTTATTATATAATATATACCCCAGTGACTAACATTTCTCTGTAATGTATGACCCAGTACCTAGCCTGTGTCTGTGATCGGTACTCCAGTGACTGGCCCTCACTCATGATTTGTGTTCCAGTGATTGACTCTATTCCATTAGGAATGGCCTAATAACAGGTCTTCCCTATGACTGGTACCACAGTGCCTGACACCATTAATAATATTTGCCCCTGTCAGTAGTACTCCTCTGTGATGGGAGGAAGTCTCAGTGACTAGCCTTTCTTTGTGTTGGGGAACCTAGTAACTAGTTCTCCTCTATGATATAAGCCTTTGTAACTGGTTCTTGTCTGTAATGATGCCACAGTGACTTGTCCTTATTTGTGACGTGTGCCCCAGTTGCTGTCCTTCCTCTGTGATGGTTAGTTAGTTCTTCTTTGTGTTGATTGCCCCTGTAACACGCCCTCATCTGTGGATGGTTGCCCAGTGACTATCCTTCCTCTATAATGGTGCCTCTTGGAATAACCACCACTTTGATGTCTGACCAGGGCCTAGTCCTCCTCCAGAATGGGGACAACAGTACACATAATCTGTGATGGTTGCCACAGTGACTGGCCTTGAACTGTGATCAATCTCCCAGTGACAAAGCCTTCTTTATATTGATGTTCTAGTTACTGGCCTCCCTCCATTATCAGTGCCCCAGTAACTATGCATCTTCTGTGATTGGTGGCCAGTGACTGGTCCTTCTTCATAAAGGTTTTCTCAGTGTCTAGCTCCTCTGTGATGGTTGTACCAATTATTGGGCCTGACTCATAATGAGAACCATGCTATCTGTTCCTCCTTTGAGATGGGTGACCCAGTGACTGGGGCTTCTTCATAATATGTGCCCCAGTGATTGATCTTTCTCCGTGATTGATGCTCCAGTGACTTTCCTTAATATTGCTGGGTGTTCTAAGTGTCCCAGTGTCCCAGTCACTATCCCAGTGACTGGGATTCTTCTGTGATTGGTGCCTCTATGACTGGCGATCCTTTGTGATTGGTACTGCAGTGACTAGCTGTCTTCAGTGATAGCTGTACTCATAATTAGCCTTCCTCCAAATGGGTGCCCCAGTGATGAGTCCTACTCTATAATGGGTGTCCAGTGACTGGGCTTCCAATCATGTGGTCCAATGATTGGACTCCACAGTGAATAGGACCCAACTGGCAGAAACTCCTCCAAATTATGTATCCCCATGACAGGCCCATCTTTGTGAATGGTGGCCCACTACTTGACTTCCACTGTTAGGAGCGCCCCAGTGACACAGCTACTTCTGTGATAACTGTCACAGTTACTGGCCCTCTTTTTTGATATGTGCGTCTGTGAATGGGCATCCTCTGTTATTGCATCTCCAGTTACTGGCTGTCCTCTGTGAAGGGTGTCACAGTTGTTCTTCCTATGTGTTTGGGGCCTCATTGCCCTTCCTCTGAGATAGTGCTTCAGTAACTAACTCTGCACTGTAATTTACCCCATTGACTGGCCCTTATCTGTGATGAGTACTCCATTGACTGTCCTCCTTCGTGATAGGTGCTCCAGCGACTTTCCCACCAATGTTATAGGTGTCAGAGTAACTGTCCTCTTCTGTGATGGATGCTCCAATCACTGACTTTCCTTTCTGATGAATAACCCAGTGACGAGCTCTCCTTTGTGATTGGTGTCTCAATGACTACTAGCTCTATACTGTAATAGGTGTACCATTTTTAGCCTCTTTCTGTGATGCACACCCTAGTGATTGGCTCTCTTCTCTGATGGGATTCACGGTGAATGTGCTTACTCCAAAATGTGTGTCCCAGTGACTGGGTCACCTCTGTGATGTGTTTTCCAGTGACTAGCCCTCATCAAAAATTTGCACCACAGTGGTTAATTCTACTCTATGAGGGTGCACTAGTGACTGTCCCTCCTCTGTGATGTGTGCTTTAGTGATTTACTGTCCCTCATAATGGGTACCAAAGTTACTAGCTATCATTCTTATTGGTGTCTTAGTATCTAACCCACCTCTTGCATGTGTGCTTCTGTGACTATCCAACCCCTCTTATGTGTTCCCTAGTAATTGGGGTTCTTCAGGATGGATGTCCTGTCTTTGCCTCCTCTGTGATGGTTATTACAGTTATTTATTCTCCTCTGTTATGGGTGCCATAGTGAGTGACCCTCTCCTGTGAATAATGTCCTGGTTTGCCATGCTTCTAATGGTTGCTGAAGGGACTGGTCAGCTTCTTGGATAGGTGCCCAAGTGATTAGCCCTCCTCTGTAATGGTTTCCTCAGTTACTGGTATTCCTACTAATGGGTGCCACAGTAACTGGCCTTCTTCTGTGGTGTGTGCCTCAGTGATTGGCCCTCCTCAGTGATTGGCCTCAGGAACTGTGCCATCTTGGTGATAGTTGCCTTTGCTACTATCCCTTATCTGTGATGGGTACCACCCTGATTTTTGACACCTCTGTTATGGTTACCCTAGTTACTGGTCCTTCTTTGTGACCAGAGTCCCAGTGACCAGAGTCCTAGTCCACCCCTACTAGTGGTTTCTCCACTTAATAGACTTCCTTTGTTATGGGGACTTTTATGACTGGCCCTTGTTCTTCAGTGAATGTCTCACCTTTATTATAGGTGCCTGGTGACTGACGATCATCTGTAATGGATGTCCCAGTGACTGACTTTCTTCTATGATGGGTGTCCCACTGACTCTACTCTGTGATTGGTGTCTAGTAACATCCTCTCACAATTAGGAACTGAGCAGCCGTCTTCTGTGATGGTCGTTCCATTGACTGACCCTCCTCTGTAATTGAAGTAGCAGTGATTAGTCCTTATCTATAATTGGTGCCCCAATGTTAAGCCCATCGCTGTGAATGATGCCACTGTGTCAAGTCCTCTTCTGTGATGGGTCTCACATACATTGGTACTCCTATGTGATGCATACATTTTTGAGACACCCTCCACAGTGATTGTTGCATTCGTGAGTTGCCCTGCTTTGTGATGGGTGCACAAGTGACTGCCACTCCTCTGTGATTAGTTTCTAAGGGACTGGTCCTCATGGGTCACGGGTGGGTGCTGGAGGCCAGCTCTGTGGGGGGTAACGGGGACCGGAGAAGGAGGTGTGATGAGGCAAGGGAATGAGGAGTCGTGAGCAGAGGTTCTTCAGGCATTCTGGCAATCAAACATAGCAGGTTGCATTTATTTATAGTAAATTATAAATTAATCATTTTTGTGGTTATACAATCACAAGATGATTTTATTATTTTATCACAGATACTGCATGTTCTCATGTCTTACAAATTTATTTTAAAGTTAATGATTAATGCAACTTGCCCATAGACTCAAACCGGTTTTTGTGGTTATCACTACCACCACCTGCTGACTATTCATCTTATAAACTTAACATCCTAGTTCATGAAAATATATAATTTTCTATAAGGAAAATAAAAATAAAAAAGGACAATCAGCTATTAAAGCAATAATATGTGGATTCACACAAAACTTACTTTATCTATTCTAAATATTACTAATGTATTTTTATAATAAGCAATAGCAAAAAATCATTATTATTAATTATATCAAGTTTAGCCAGTTATATCTATGCTCACAATCTTTTATTGTATAATAGCTACATTTAATTTTCTTATAACATTAATTTACTTTGTAGCAGATTTGTATTTTCCATGTCTTTAGAATTAAACACCATGGTGGGCTACTACATTTAATTCTTACCCAGAGAGACATAGAGTTTCATTTAACACATCTGCCATCTACCAGAGTCTATAATATGTCACCTAACCATGTCTTCATTATAAGCTCTGGTGTAAGGTAAAGGAGGATATAGCCACAATAAATCTTGCATGTTGCTTCTACCTAGAGACCCACCAAACTCTGTTATTAATATTATATTCCACATGTTCTGCTCTAACAGTAGGTAAGGGCTTCGGGGCTTTATTTTTTGGAGTTCCAGTCTTATGACTACTTTGATGTTTAACTATAGCTATGTTATCGATAACAGTTTTTATCTCAGTTTCTGTTAATTCCTTATGCCACAACTTTAATAGAAAATCTCGAAGTATTTCATTTGCCATACAGTTAAAGGTACATTTTGTTGCAGTGGATGTTACAGTAATTGATTTTATTGACGATTAGGTTGTCATGACCTCTCCTATACTTATTTACATTTCTGAGGTGTAGCCAATGTTGAAACCATGACTGCTTTATCACTGGCATTGTAGACACTGTACCCTCCAATTCTGGTTACATTATTCTTTTCCGAGGAAGATTGAAACATATTATTCCTAGAAGGCAGGAATATAGCAATATAATGGGAAAAACCAGGCGACCATGAGTCACAGGGCAGCTATGCAGAACTTTTCTCAAGACTTTCCTTGGGGCCTTGCCATGCACACGTATCCCCTCTGGGGCTTTGCCTTCCAGGGGGGTGTCTTCATTTGGTTCCCATGCTGAGCCCCGGATTGTCATGGCCTCCGCCAGGTGGGCCAGTGATTGGACCAAATATGTATTGATTATTCCAGAGACTAGTGCTTCTCCAAAATTTGTGCCCCAGTGACTAGCCCACCTCTGTGATGAGTTACTAGTAAAAGACCCTACTCTAAATTGGTTGCCCCAGTGACTTTCCCTCCTCTGTGAAGGATTCTGTAGGTACTCCAATTCCTCTGCTATTAGTGCCTCCGTGACTGGGCCTTCTCCATATTGTTGTTCCAGTGACTGACTCTCCTCCTTGTGGATACCAAAATTACTCTGCTTCCTCTGTGATTGATTCCCAGTCACTAGAGCTCCTACTTTATGGTTGCCTCGTGAATGGCCATCCTCTGTAATGGTTGTCACACTTACTGAGCCTCATTCATAATGAATGGTCAAGTGATGACCCTTCTATCTGAAAGGTGTCCCAGTTAATGGGTTTCCAACATAATATGTGCCCATTACTGACCCTTCTCTGCAGTGTGTCACAGTGACTGGGCTTCCTCCATAATGGGTGCCCCAGTGATAAGTTTGCATCTGTTTGGGATGTTCCAGTGATTGGCACTCATTTCTCTTTGGTGTCTCAGTGAATGTCCCTCCTCTGTGATTAATAATCCAGTAACAGTCTTTCTTCTGTAACTGAGGCCCTAGTGACTGAGTCTCATCTTCATAATTACCCTGAGACTGACCTCCTCTGTGCTTGGTGCACCTGTGACTGGTCCTCCACTGTTATGGGTGTTTCAGTAAGTGGCCACTTCTGTGATGGGTTCTTCAGTAGCTTGGCCTCTAATGTTATGTCTGTTTCAGTGGCTTTTTTATATGAGGGATGCCTCTGTGACAGGCCGTCTATATTCACTGAGGCACCCATCAGAGAAGAGGACCAGTCACTGGGGCACAATCACAAAGGAGAGACTGTCAGTGAGGCACACTTCCCAGAGAAGGGCCAGTCAATGAAATAACCATTCCAGAGCACTGCCAATCACTGAATCACCCATTAGAAGGCGGACCTATCCCTGAGGCACCCATCCCAGAAGAGGGTCTGTCACTGGGGCACCCATAATGGAGGAAGTTCAGTCACTGAGGCACTCATAACAGAACAGCGTCATGAGTCACATAGCCCAAAGGAAGCCCTCCCATTATGAAAAGGGGGCATCACTTGAGCACAAATCACATAGGATTTTCTTGTACTTAGACACCAATTTTAAAAGGGGTCCAGTTCTTGCCACCCATCCCAGTTGAGCATCAACCACTGGGACATCCATTAGAAGTAGAATTAGTCTCTGGTCAATGTTCACAGAGGAGGGAAAGTCACTGGGACACTAATCACACAGAAACTTCAGGCACTGGGACAGCTATCACAGTGGAGGCCCAGTTACTGGGACACCCAATAGGAGGAGGGTCAGTCACTGAATCACCTATGACAAAGTACTATCACTGGCCACTCTTCACAAAGGGGAGCCAGATATTGAGACACCCACAAGAGTGACTTGCACTCCTTTCCTCTGTGATCAGTGCCCCAGTGACTACAGTGGAAGAGTGTCACTGTTTCATTATAACAGAGGAGGGCCATTCGCTAGGACACCCATTATGAAAGATGGTTAGTCATTGGGACTAATGTCAGAGAAGGGTTAGTCAAGGCAGCAACTATTACAGTGGAATATTAGTTACTTGGGAACGATCACAGAAGAGGTCCAGTCACTGGAGTGCCAATAATGTAGAAGTTACTATCACTAGATTATCTACAACAGAAAAAAATAATCACTGGACCACCCCTCACAGAGGTGGGCCAGTCATGGGGCATCCCTCATAGGGAAGGACTAGTCACTGAGACACCTATCACAAAGAAGGATTAGTGATTCTAGTCATGGAATCACTAATAAAAGAGGAGGGCCAGAAACTTAACACAACAAAGAGGAGGGCTCATCATTGAGGCATCCATCACAAAGAGAAGCCTACCACTGGAACACTCATTAGGAATGGGTTAGTCACTGGGGCATTGATCATAGAGAAGAAAAGTGCAAGTCACTAGGACACCCATTACAGATCAGTCCCAGTCTCTGGGCACATAGAGGAGGACTAGTCACAGGGGAACCCAACTCAGGGTAGGACAAGTCACTCACACCCAATAGGATGAGAGCCAGTCACTGGAGCACCCATCACAAAAAAAGGTCAATCACTTGCACATGCATCATAGAGAAGAACCTATGATATAAGAGCACTAATCAGTAGGTAATCTATTTTGTAGTAAGGCTTCTCAAAGGGGCACTGATCACAAAAGAGGACCAGTAACTGTGAGAACATTCACAAAGCAGGACCAGTCACCACTACCTCAATCACAGAGAAAAGCTATTTCCTTGGCAACCATCACAGAGGTGAACCATTCACCAGGTCAAAAATCACAGAGGTGAAACAGACTCTGGGGCAGTCATAACAGAGGAGGACTAGTCTGTAATTCATCCATCTAGAAGTTTGCTAGTCACAGGGACACCATCACAGAACAGAGTCAATGACTGAAGACCTATCACAAAGGTGAGCCAGTCACAGTGACACACATCCCAGAGAGGAACATTCACTGTTCCTCCCAATATAATTAAGGCCAAATGATGGGGCACCTTTCACCAAAGACTGCCATACACTGAGTCATCCTGAACAGAGAAGGCACAGAAATGGAGACACCCATCAAAGAGGAGAGCCAACCATGGAGGAAACTACCCAAAATGGAAGCCAGTAACTGGGAAACCCATCACACATCATGTCCATTCCCTGAGCACTCATTTTCATGGAGGCCCAGTCACTGGGAAACTCATTATAGTGGAGCGCTAGTAACTATGCCTCCCAACGGTTTGAGGACTAGTCATTGTGTAACTCATCTCACAGAAAGTGCAGTCAGTGGGGCACACATCACAGAGGAAGACTCTTCACTACGACACTGGTCAATAAGGAAGGTCAGTCACTGAGTAATACATCACAGCAAATGTCCAGTTACTGGGTCATACATAAAAGAAGAAACCTGGTCCTGGGGTCAACATCACAGAGGATTTCTTGTCACTGAGTCGTTCACCCAAAAGAAGGGCCAGTCAATGAGACACTCATCCCTGTGGATGGCCAGTAAGTGAGGCATGCATTAGGATTAGGAACAATCATTGAAACACTAATCACAAGAGAGGGCCAGACACTGAGACACCCAAAGAGAAGAGAACCAGTCACTAGGACATCCATCACAGAGGAAGCTCAGTCACAGGATCACCTATCAGAAAGGAGAATCAATCACTCAGACTACCAATAGGAGGAGACCCAGTTTCTGGGCACTGATCACAGAAAAGGGCCAGTCACTGGAGCGCCCATCACAGTAGTGGACCAACCACTGGAGCACCTATAATTAAAAAGTCTCAGGCAATGGGGCATCTATCACACGGAAGTGGTTGTCGCTGGAGCACTCATTACTGAGGAGGCCCTGCTTAATGTGACAAGTATTACAAAAGAGGGTGTTCACTGGGGCACACATTATCAAGGAGGAAAAATGAGACATATCACACAAAAGAGTTATTCCCTGTGATAAGAATCACTGAGGAGTGCCAGTCACTTGAGCACAAATCACAGAGGAAGTCATGTTCATAGGGTCCCTATGATGGAGAATGTTTGGTAACTGTGTCACCCATCACTGAGGAGGACTTGAAACTTGGGCACACATCACAGAGGGGAAAAAATCACTGAGGCACCTATCACAGAGTAGAGCCATTCAATGAGTCACCAGAGAGGAGAACTTGTCACTGTGGAACCCATTAGAGGAAGGGCAAATCATGGAGCACAAATCATGTATAATGCCCAGAAAAGACTCACTGAAGCACTGATAAGAAAGGAGGGACAGTCCATGAGGAACCAAACATACAGAAGGGACAATCACAGAGATATACATTACAGTAGATGACCAGTCACTGGAGCACCCATCCAAAAGTAGGGCCAGTCATGTGCATCCAACAGAGAAGTGGCATGGTGATTGGCATACTCATAACAGACAAGGTCACTTCTGGAAGCAGCCATCACAAAGTATGGCTAGTGATGGAGGCAGCCCCCACAGAGACGTGTTAGTCTCCTGGGCACATTTCATAGAGGAAAGTTAATTCTTGTAGTATATATAACAGAGGAAGGCCATTCACTGTGACACCCATCCCATAGGACATCCCATCGCAGATGTAACCATTACAAAAAAGAACCAGTCAATTGGACATGAATCAGAAGAAATTCAATCAGTTAAGAACTTATAATAGAAGAAGCTAATCTTTAAGGCACCCATTATGGAAAATGTCATGTTTCTGGGGGGACCAATCACAAAGTGGGGGCAAACACTGGGGTACCAACCCCAGAGAAAGGCCAATCATAGCAAACTCCATCTTAGAGGGGTGCCAGTTATGGAACACGCATTATAGAGGAGGGCCAGTAGCTGGAGCAACCATCACAGAAGTACATTATGTACTGGGACACCAATCATAGAGGCGAATCAGTCACTGGAACAAACGTCAGAGAGGAGAGAAAGAAATTAATCACCCATCAAACAGGAAGGCAAGTCACTTGTTCAATAATAACAAAGGATGACCAGTTACTGAAGCACCATTACTGAAAACAGCCAGTCACTGAGGTACCTAACACAGATGAAGTCCAGTCACTGAGACACCTATATCAAGGAAGGGAAAGTCATTATGTCACCATCCAAGAGAAGGCAAGGTACTTGGGAACTCATTGGTAGAAGGCCCAGTCACTGAGACATCAATCTAAAGGAGTCCCAGTAACTAAGGCTCCTATCAAATATGAAGGCCAGTCACTGCCAACCATCATAGAGAAGGCACAGTCACTGAGGCATCCATACCACCAAAGTCAGTTACTTAGGCATCCATACCAGTGGAGTTTCAGTCACTGGTGCAACTCTTAGGAGGAGGGTAACTTACTGGGGCACCCATCACAAAGGAGGGCCAGTCACTGAGACACCCATTATCGAGGAGTTCCAGTCAATGGGGCACCCATTACAGATGAGGCCAAGTCACTGGGGTATACAACACAGAGAAGAGTTAGTTACAGGAGTATTCTGATAGAATATGCATAATGGATCTGGGGGATCCATTATGGAGGAAAGACTATCACTGGGGAACTGACCACAACAGAGGACAAGTTACTGAGACGCCAATCACAGAGGATGACCAGTAACTGATGCACCCAACACATTGTGCCTGTCATTGAACCCATTATCATAAGGGGATGGTCACTAGGGCACCTATCACAGAAGAAGACATTTCACTGAGGAGTGACACTCACTGAGGCATTCCTCACAAGGGAGTACCAACAAATGATGCTATCATCTCAGAGGAGGTCTATTCACTGAGACGCCCATCAGAGTGGTAGATCAGAAGCTGAAGCACATATCCCTGAGTAAATCCAGTCACTAGGGCAACCATTAGGAGGAGGATCAATCTCTGCAGCATCAATCAAAGGAGAGAGCAAGTCATTGGGACTCCCAGCAAAGAGGAGGGTCAGAAACTGAGACACCCATCACAGACAAGGTTCTATCACTGTGCCACCAGTCCCAGAGGTGGGAGGCCATCACTGGGATACCCATTAGAAAGACGAGTATTCACTGGGGCATTGATCATCAAGAAGGGCCAGCCACTGGGGCACAAAAAAAGACCAGACCTGTCCCTGGGCACCCGTCAGACATAAGGGATAGTCACTGGTGACCCCATCACATTACAGGACCAGTTATTCAGGCAACCAATTAGACAGGGCTAGTCACTTGGGAACCCATCACAGATCATGCTTATTCCCTAAGCACACATTTTAGTAGAAGCCCAGTCATTGGGAAATTCATCACAGTGGAGTGTTAGTCACTCTAACATCAAATAGTCTATTGGTCAAACACTTGGGTATCCATCACAGTGAAAACCAAGTCTCTGGGGAACTCACCACAGAGGAGGGCTAGTCACTAGATCACCAATCACTAAGGAGAGTCAGTCACTGGGGTAGGCATAACAGTGAAGACACCCATTACAGAAGAAGACTGTTCACTGGAGTCTCTCTCACAGAGGAGACATAGTCAGTGAGGCACCCATCAAAGAAGATGCCAGTCACTGGGTCACAACCATAGATAATAGTCACTGAGGAAGCCATCGCAGAGGTGGCCTGTCAATGAGGCAACCATCAAAAAGGAGGGCCAGTCACTTCATCACCCACCACAGAGAAAGGGCAGTCATTGAGGACTCCTTTACAGACCAGAGTCTTTGAGTTACCCATCACAGAGGAAGGCCATTATAAGAAGGAGAGTCATTTGAGCATATGGCACAGAGGAGGGCCAATCACCATGGCAACAATCTCAGATGAGGCCTTTTAGTCACTAGGCATACATCACAGAAAAGGACTACTGGGTTACCAAATAGGAGGAAGTAAGTCTCTGGGCACTGATCATAGAGCAAAGTAAGTTACCGCCCATTGAACACAGAGAAAGTTCAGTCACTGAGGAATGTCAGTCACTGGGACCATCTTCAGAGATTTGGGCTAATCACGGAGGCACCGATCAAAGAGGAGGGCCAGTCACTGTGGTAACCACTAGGACGAGGGCCAGTCACTGTGGCAACAATCATAGAGGAGGGCCAGTCACGAGGACACCAAGAGGCACCAATCACAGAGGAGTTTCATTCACAGAGGTAATCATTCCAGGGGCAGATCACTGATCATTGGTGCACACATTACAGAGGAGGTCTGAGAGCCTCTGTGGCTCCCAACACAGTGGAGACCAGTAATGTAGGTACCCAGGTAGTCACTGAGGATGGCCAGTCACTGGAGCAGGTGTCATAGCAGAGGATTAATTACTAGGGTACCCATCAGAGAATAAGTTTAGTCACTGGAACACCCATCACAGTGTAGGGCTAGTCAATGGGCCACACAATAAGAGGAAGACAAGTCACTAGAACAATCATAAAATGGGGTTCTAGTCACTGGTCAGTCATTATTGAGGAACTCCAGTCACTGTAGCATCCATCATGGTGGAGAGCCCATGATGGGATCCCATCCTATGGGACGCCTAGTCAGTCAATCATCTATAACAGACAAATTCAATCACTGTGCCAATAATCACAAAGGCAGGCCAGGCATGGGGGTACCCATAAAAGAAGAGGGTTGTTCACGGAGACTTTCAACACAGAGGCAGGCTAGCCACTGTGGAAGCCATCTTGAAGGAAAGCCAGTCACTGGAAAACCATCACAAAGGAGGGCTGGACACTGTAACAGTCATTGTGATGGAGTACCTGGCAATGGGTAACCAATCACAGATGAAGCCATGTCGCTGGAGCTCCATTAATGGGGACGAACCAGTAGGTGGGATACATATAACATAAGAGGGGAAAAAAATCACTGCACAACAGATCACAGAGGCAAGCCAGCCATTGAGGTACCGCTAACAGAGGATGGCTTAATTCCATCAGAGAGTTGGACTAGTCCTTAAGCACCGATCATAGAGAAGGGTCAGTTAATGGGCACTCAATAATAGGAATGTCAGTCGCTGGGACCACCATCAGAGATTTGGGCTAGTCATTGAGGCACTGATCACAGAGAAGGGCCAGTCACTGATGCAAACATTAGAAGGTAGGTCAGTCACTGTGACAACAATAACAGGAGACTCAGTTACTAGGACACCAATAGGAAGAGGGCCAGTTACTGGAGCACCAATCACAGAGGAGTTTAATTCACAGAGGCAATCATTCCAGGGGAAGACCAGTTATTGGCATACCAATTAGAAGAATGTACAGTCACTGGATCACTGTTCACAGAGTAGGACCTGTACTGAAGTAGCCATTCACAGGAGGCCCAGTCAGTGGAGCACCCATCACAATGAGGACCAGTGACTAGGACATGCAAAACAGGAGAGTGCATCAATGAAGCACTCATGAGAAAAGAGGGTTATTCTCAAGTGAGCTCAACAGTCACAGCTTCACCTGTCACAAAGCTGGAACTGTCAAGTGAGCCTGAACACAGGGGAGGGCCGGTTACTGGGGAACCATGCCTCAGGTGTTAAAATCATGGTGCAATTATTATAGAGGAGGGCCAGTCACTGGAGAACCCAACAGAGGAAAAAACCTTGTTATGGGAGAACCCATCACAGAGGAGAACAAGTCACTGGGACAAACATCACAGAGGAAAAGCAGTCAAGTGGGCACCAATGGTGGGCACAGTGACAGAAGAGGGCATGTCACTGTGAGCACCATTCACAGAGGAGGTATTGTTAATGGGACACTGTCACAGTGGAAAGTCACTTACTGAGTCAGGCATCCAAGAGGATGGCCAAGTCAAGGGCGAATCACTGGTGCCCCAGTAAAGTTTCCTCCTCTGTGCTGTGTCCATATAAGCAGGGTGCATAACTGGGTCACAAATCATATAGGAGGGCCACTCAATGAGGCACACATTCCAGAGGAGGGCCAGTAAATGAGGCACCCATGCCAGAGGAGTGTCAGTCACAGAGTCACTCATTAGAAGGAGGGCAAGCCGCTGAGGCACTGAAAGCAGAGTAGAGGCAGTCACTAAGGTATGCATCACAGAAGTATATTTACTCGGGCATCCACCACAAGGAACATTAACTCACTGGGGACACACCACAGAGGAGGAAAATTAACTGGGGCACCATCACAGTGGAGATACAGTCACTGAACACCCATCACTGAGGACTGATTGTAACTGTGGCACCAATTCAAGAAGACAGTCATTCACTGAGGGAGTCATCACCAATTTTGTCTTTTCTCTGAAACAGCCATCTCATAGGAGGTTCAGTCACTGGGGCATCAATTAGGAGAGCAAGTCACTGGCACACCAATTACCAAGGAGGGCCAGTCACTGAGGCACACATTCAACAGGAGGCCTAGCGACTGAGCACTTATCCCAGAGAAGTGCCAGTACATGGTTACACATTAGAAGTACTGCCATTCACTGGGGCACTGATCACATGAGAGGCCCAAATACTGAGGCACCCATGACAGATGAGATCCTGTCACTTGGCATCCATCATAGAAAAGGCTCAGTCACTAGGGCACAAACCATGAATAGGGTCAATCTTTCGTGTAACAAATAGAATGAGAACCAGTTATGGGGAACAGATCAAAGAGTATGACCAGTCACTCGGGCATCCATTCCAGAGGAATCCCAGTATCTGGGTTACCCGTCACAGGGTAGGATTAGTCACCAGGGCAACCATCACAGTAAAGAGTCATTCACTGGGTCATTCATCAGAGAGGAGGTTTGTACACTGAGACACCCATCAGAGAAGAGCACTGCTAAATGGTGTGCCCATTATTTAAGAGGCCCAGACACTGGGTTATCTTTCACACAGTATGGCCATTTACTGGAGCACCCATTACCAAGTAACCCCAGTCCTTGTGGCACCCATCACAAGGGAGGGTAGTCACTGGGACACCCATATCAAGGAGGCTAAAGTACATAAACACCCATCACGGAAGAGTGTTATTCATTGGGTACCAATCAAAGAAGAGGGCCAATCACTTGGGCACAAATAACAGAGGAAGTCCTGATACCAGCCCCAATTATGGAGAAAATCTGTGACTGGGACAGCCATCACATAGGAGGTTTACTCACCTGGGTGTATATCAGAGAGGTGGCAAATTCACTGAGAAATCTTCCACAGAGTCAATATGGTACCCATCACAGAGGAGACCTTGTCACTTTGGCATCCTTTAAAGGGTAAACGAATCATGGGGTCAGATCACATATAAAGGTCAATCACTGGGATAGCAATCAAGGACGAGGGTTAGTCACTGGGATTCTGATTGCAGACAAGAATCAATCAATGGCGAAACAATCACAGAATAGGACCAGTCAAAGAGGCTTCAAACATTAGGTACCCTTCACAGTAGCAGACAGTCACTGGGTATCCATCGCAGAGGAGGGTCAGTCACTGGCCAAACAACACAGTGGACGGCAGCAATTGGAGCACACAAAACAGAGGAGCTTGCTTACTTGGGCAGTCATCACAGAGGGCCAGTGATGGGGGCACCCATTTTAGAGGAGCACTAATCACAGGGACAAACAACACAGTAGAAGGCTGGTCACAGTGAAATCCATAATAGGGTAAGTTTATTCACTTGGGCACACTTCCATAGGAGAGAAAGTCACAGGAACACTCATCACAAAGGAGGTCCAGTTACTCGGACATGCATTATAAAGGGGATTCATTCACTAAAGAAGTTACAATAGAAGAACATGTCTTTAGTACACCCATTATGGAGAAGGTCTAGTTGCTGGGACTCCAATCACAAGGGAGGGCCAGTCACTATGGCATCATTCTTACAGAAGGGACAGTCACTGCACAAATCATCAAAGAGAGTACCAGTTACAAGGAACTCATTATATAGAAAGGTTAATCGCTGCAGTAACAAGCAGAGAAGGACACTAGTTACTGGGGACCCATCATAAAAGAAAGTCAGTCACTGGGACAAATATTACATGGAAGAACCAGACACTTAAGCACTCATTAAAAAGAAGAGCTACTCACAAGGTAAACCATAACAGAGGATGACCAGTTACTTGGGCACCATTAATGATGACAGTCAATCACTGAGGCACCTATCACAGAGGAGTGTCAGTCACTGAGGCACACATTCCACAGAAGAATTCACTTGGTCAGTATCCAAGAAGGGTAAGGCACTTGAGAACCCATTAATAGGAGCCCCAGTCACTGGAGCACCAATTATAGAGGCACCTCATTGATGTGAGGTGCTCATCAAATATGAAGACCAGTCACTCTGCCAAACACCACAAAGAAGGTACAGTCATAGAAGCAATAGTTACAGAGTAAGATCTGTCAGTCACACATATCAATGAAGATTCAGTCATTGGGATGTCCATTAGGAAGAGGGCAAGTCACTGGACACAAATCAAAAAACAGAAGCAATCACTGAGGCACTCACCACAGCAGAGGGACAGTCACTGAAGGACACATCATATAGGAGGGACAGTAACTGAGACACCCATCTCCAAGGACAGCCAGTCACTTGGGCAACCATTTCAAAATAGGGTCAGTCACTGGAACATACAACACAGAAGACAGCCAAATACGTAGTTCACATGATAGAAGAGGGTTATTCGCTAGGGGGTCCTTTATGGAGAAAAGCCTCTCACGGGGGTACTGAGCACAAAAGAGGGTAAGTACCTGTGACATCAATCATGAAGGATGGTCACTTACTAAGGTACCAACAACATGGGAGTGTCTGTCTTTGGAACCCATTTTAGAGGACCGTAAGTCGCTGGGGCATCCTTCAAAAAAAAAGGGTTTTCACAGGGGCACTCATCACAGATATGTGCTTGGTACTGAGACACCCATCACGAAGGCTGACCAATCATTGGGATATCAGCACAGAGGACAGCCAGTCATTGAAGCACCCATCCCAGAGCAGGTACCATAACTGAGGCAACCATAAGGAGGAGGGCAAATCACTGTGGCACACTTTAAAAAGGAGGGCACCTAATTGAGGCACTAAGCAAATAGGAGGGCCAGAAACAGAGGCAACCAACACAGAGGAAAGCCCATCATTGAAGCACACATCCTAGAGGGAGGAAAGTTACTGGGACACTTATTAGAAAAGGTCAGTCACTGGGGATTCGATCACAGATTAAGGCCAGTCACTGGGACACTTGTTAGGAAGAGAGACAGTCACTGGGTCATTGATCACAGAAGAAGGCCAGTCACAGTGATTCCCATTACAAATCAGGTCCAGTCTCTGGGCACCAATCACAGAGAATCCGTCACTCGGGGGCCCATCACAGTGAAGGGCCACTCACTTTAGCACCCAATAGGAGGAAAGCTAGCCACTGGAGCACCCATTATAAAGGGGAGTCAATCACTTGCACATGAATAATAGAAAAGAGTCACTTACTGAAGAACCCATGATTTAAAGGGCTAGTCAAGAGCACATTATGAAGGAAGGCTAATTACTTGGGTATCTATCATAAAGGAGGACCGGTCACTGGGCATCCATCACAGAAGAGTGCCAGTCCCGAGGATTCCCTTATAAACGAGGGTCTGCCATTGGGGTGCACATCACAGAGAAATACTAATTAATGGGGCATCCATCACAAAGATGAGCCAATCATTGGGACACACATCACAGAGTAGAGCCATAAACTGGAACATTCATCATAGAATAGGGATAATCACTGGTTCGATCATCACAGAAGAGGACCAGTCACTGGGGCACCATCACAGATCAGAATCAATGACTGAGACACTCATTACAGAAGATGACCAGTCACTGAAGTCCTATCCCACAAAATAATGCCACATAGATACCCATCCAAAAGAAAGAACCAATACTGTGTAAGCCAATATTAGAAGAGCCTAACACTGGGAGAGAATCACATAAAAATCCCATTCATTGAGGTGCTCATCTAATATGAGTGGCTCTTAAAACCATCCCAGAGGAGGTGCAGTCACTGAGACATCCATCCCAGAGGAAGGTTAGACATAAGGTACCCATTACAGTGGAGCTCCAGTCAGTAGGGAACCCATTAGGAGGAGGGCAAATCAGTGGGGCACCAATTACAAAAGAGGGCCAGTTAGTGAGGTACCCACTCAGAGAAGGACCAGTCATTGGAGCACACATCTCAGAGTAGTGATGGTCATTTCCATAAGTATAAGATAAGAAATCCAGTTACTGGAGCTCCTATGAGAGAAGAGGGCTTGCGACTATGAAGGAAACCTAGCACTGGGATACTGACCACAAAAGAGGGCCAGTCACTGCAGCACTGATTATAAAGGAGGACCAGTGGCTGATGTACCCATAATATCAGAGTGCCTATCATGGAGAATCCATTGTAGAGGAGACCATTTACTGGAGCACTATCACAGAAGAAGTCTAGTCTCTGGGGAACCCAACACAAAGGAATGCTCCCCAATGAGGAAACTTTCACAGAGGAGGAAAGTTCACTGATGCAACATCACAGAGGGAAGTCAGTCACTGAGACATCCATCACAGAGGAGACCATAACAGAGTCACCCATCTCAGAGGATGTCTGGTCACTGAGCACCCAACACAGAGGAAAGAGCTAGTCATAGAGTCACCTGTCTCAGCAGAGGGCCAGTTATTGGAACATACATGAAGAGAAAGGCCAAGTCACTGGGCCCAGCCACTGGAAAGTCATCACTTGCCATCCAGCACAGGGAATGACTAGAAACTGAGATCCCCATCACAGAGGAGGGCCAGTATTGATGAACCCATGATAAAGGAAGAACAGTCACTGGGGCATCCATTGCCAATTATGTCCATTCCTGGGCACCCATTTCAGTGGAGGACCAATCACTAAAGAATCAATCACAGTGGAGTTCCAGTCACCCAGACACCCAATAGTTAGAGGACCAGTCGTTTGGGTGTCCATCACATTGGAAACCCAGTCACTGGGTCACACATTGCAGAGTAGGGCTGGTCACTAGGTCACCTATCACTAACAAAAGCAAGCACTGGTGCAGGCCTCACAGTGATGACCTAGTCGCTGGGGCCACCATAACAAAAGCATTGTAATCACTGAGATACCCGTCAAAGAAGATGACCAGTCACTGGGCACCATCACAAAAGAGTCAGTCACTGAGGCACCCATTCCAGAGGAGGCCTAGCCAATGAGGCAATCATCCCCCTGGAATACCATTCACTAAAGCACCCATTAGGAGGCGGATCAGACACTGAGGCACCCATCCCAGAGAAGGGTCAATTACTGGGACACCCATCAATGAAGAGGGCCAATAATGGAAACACCCATTACAGAGTAGGGTCATGGAGTCACACTTTCCCAGAAGGAGCCAGTAATTGGACCACCCGTTAAGAAGAGGGGGAGTCACTTAAACATTGATCACAGAGGAGAGCCAATCACTGGGTCACCCATCTCATATGTGGTCCTCTCCCTAGGCACCAATCACATTTGAGGTGCAATCACTGGGGGCATCCAATAGGAGGAGGTCAGTCACTACAGTACTGATCAGCGAGGAGGGCAAGTCACTAGGTCACCTATCACAGAAGAAGTTTAGTCACTGGAGCACACATCACACAGCAGGGCTAAACTCGGTTGCTCCCAACACAGTGTAGAGTCTGTCACCATTTTACACATCACAGAAGAGGATCATTAACTGGGACAGGCATAACAGTGGAGGTCCAGTCACTGACACTCATCACAGAAAAAGGTTAATCACTGGTGTACCCATCACAGTGGTGACTCAGTCAATGGGGCACCCCATAGGAAGTCCAGTCACTGTGACACCCATCAGAAGGGGCTCCAGTCATTGATCATGCATCACATAGGAGGTCTAGTCACTGTGGAATCCATCCCAGTGGTTATCAATTCACGTGGACTTCTATTCTAGGGAATGTCTAGTCACTGAGTTACCTATAGCAGATAAGATTCTGGGCCACTCATTACAAAAGCAGGCCAGTCATGGAGGGACTCCTCAGAGAGCAGGGCTATTCACTGGGACATGCAACACAGAGGAAGGCTACGCACTCTGACACCTATCATACAGGTGAACCAGCAACTGGACATCTATTATGAAAGAAAGCCAGTCACTGGGACAACCTTCCCAGAGGAGTGCTAGTCACTGCCACAACTATTGTGATGTAGCACCAGTCAGTGGATCATCAATCACATGGAAGCCAAACACTGGAGATCCAAAAATGGAAAAGGCCTTGTCACTGGGATCCTATAACAGAAAAGGCACAATACCTGGGCCACCCATCACAGAGGCAGGCCAATCATGGAAGCCTCCCTGACAGAGTGTTTGTCACTGGGACAACCATCACATATTTGGGATCGTCACTGAGACACCCATCACAGAGGAGGGCCAGTTAATGCGGCACCCATTGGGAAGTTCAGTCACTCAGAAACCCAATAATTTGAGGGCCAGTCACTGGAGTACACATCACAGTGGAAACCCAGTTGCTGGGGCACACATAACAAGGCCACTCATTACTAAGGAGAGCCAATCACTGTTGCAATCATAACAGTGATTAACCAGTCATGGAGTCACCCATAACAGAAGAAGCACAGTCACTGGAGTAACCATCAGAGAGGAATCCTAGTCACTGAAGCACCCATCAAAGAAAAGAACCAGTCATTAGAGGAGCATCATTAAGGAGAGGCAGTCACTGAGGAACCCATCCCAGAGGAGGGTTAGAAAATGAGGTAACTATTTGAGAGGATGGTCAGTCACTGAAGCACCCATTACACATTACTTGACACCGAGACACCTATCACACAGGAGGACAAATAACTGGGACAAACATCACAGAGGAGTGCCAGTCACTGTGGCACGCATTGGAGAACTGGGTCATTAGACCTCCATTCCAGAGGAGGTCAGGTTCTGGGGCACCTGTCCCAGAGGAGGGTAATTTACTGGATCACTTATCAGAATGGAAGTTCAGTAACTGGGCATATATCAAAAAGGAGGACTAAGTTGGTAAACTCTGGTGCCGCCAACACAGTTTTGAGGGAGTCATCTAGGTACCTATCACTGAGGAGGGACAGTCACTGAGCCAGGCATCACAGTGGAGGGCTAGTCACTGGGAAATTCATTACAGAAGAAGAGTAGTCACTGGGGGCACCCATCAGAGTGGAGTGTCAGTCATTGAAGCACCCTATATGAGAAAAATTCACTTAGAAGGGGCCCAGGCCCTGGAAAGTCATCACAGAAGAGGTCCAGTCACTGAGGCATCCATCACAGTGGTGCTCCAGTCACTGAGACTCCCATTTGAGAAGAGGGAGAGACAATGTTCCCCTCATTATTAGTAGGATGAGTCATCACTTGGGCACCCATTAGAAAGGGGATCAGTTCTGGGGATCAATCACAGAGAAGATTCAGTCACAGAGGCAATCATCCCAGGGAAGACCAGTAATTGGGTTACCAATTAGAGGAATGTCTACTCACTGGAGCACCAATCACAGAGGAGGACATCATCACTGAAGTGGTCATCCAGAGATGGGTGAGTCACAGATGGACTCATGAAATGAGAGGGCTAGTCATTGATGTACACATTATGGAAGATGGCCAGTCATCGGTTCACCTTTCTAAAAAGATGAACAGTCCAGTGAGCACTGAAGGAAGGTCAATCAATGGGGAGCCATGATGAAGTAAAAGTCATGGGTAACCATTATAGAAGATGGCTAGTCACTGAGGAAAATAACACAGAAAAAAATCTAGTTACTAGGGCAGTCTTCACAGAGGCGAGCCAATCACTGAGACAAACATCAGAGAGGAGAGACAATCACTGGGATACCCAAAACAAAAGGGAATAAATCACCTGGGGTCACCCATCACGGAGAAGGAATAGTCACTGGGACACCATCAAAGTGGAGAGCCAACTTCTGAGGAACATTCAAGTAGTGGGCCAGTCAATTAAGCACCCATCCAAGTCAAGGATGATTCACTGGTCATACATTAGGAGGAGGGCCAGTTACAGGGGCACCGATCACAAGTTAGGGTCGCTCAATGAGGCAATCATGCCAGAGAAGAGCCAATCAATGAAGCACCAATCCAAGAAAAATTCCAATCACTGGGGCACTCATTAAGGGGCAGGCAAGTTTTTCTTTTTTTGGTTTTAATCAACAAAACCTCCCTGGGAGGAAAATGCTAGGAGAGACGGTCTAAGTGGGACTTGTGAGAGTGTGACCGAGTCCCTGGTGCAACAGTTGGTGCTGCAGTTTCTCTACTTCTCCCCTGACAACCACCTTGAAGGCGGGGCAGGAAATTGCCCCAAATTCTTCACCATGGAGCAACAGATCCAACCTCTGTGAATGGCAGATAAACTACTAAGGGACTGATATTGCCCAAGAGATAGCATCCTGAGAGCACAAACTTTAGAGGGACTTGAGTGCTCTTACTATTGTTGCAGAAGACAAGCGCCATTGTTTTATGTTAGAAACCAGCCAGGCTTAATGGCTCAGCCTGTAATCCCACACCTTGGGAGGTTGAGGTGAGTGGGTTGCCTGAGCCCGCAAGTTTGAGAACCGCCTGGGCATCTTCGTGAGACCTCATCTCTACAATAAATCAAAAAATTAGCCGGGTGTGGTAGCACGTTCCTGTAGTTCCAGTTACTTGAAAGACTGAGGTGGAAGGATTGCCAGAGTCCTGAAGGGCGAGGCTGCGGTGGCCTGGAGCACCCACTGCACCCCAGTCTGGGCAACAGAGTGAGACTCCAACTCAAAAAAAAATTAAAAAGCCCGCTGGTTCAAGACCTGCCTGGGCAACTTGGTGAGATCTCATCTCTACAATGAACCAAAAAATTAGCCAGGCGTGATAGCGCACGCCTGTGATTCCAGCTCCTTGAAAGGCTGAGGTGGAAGGATTGCCAGAGCCCAGCAGGTCGAGGCTGCAGTGCCCGGGAGCGGCCACTGCACTGCAGTTTGGGTGACAGAGTGAGACTCCAACTCAAAAAAACAAACAAACAGCAACAACAACAAAAAGACATATGTTTCCTTTGAAAAAGCAGTGGGAAGAAACTATTGCCCCAGGCTCTTTCTTACTATTGAAGCATAAGGGAGACTGTCAGCTCCCAAATTAGCCTCCCACTTCAGCATCTGAGGGCTCAAACTGGTGCTGTAGCTGCAGAGGGAGTACTGAGGTAAATTCCAAAGGAATAGGAAAGGCACATGACAACCACCTTGAAGGCGGGGCAGGAAATTGCCCCAAATTCTTCACCACGGAGCAACAGATCCAATCTCTGTGAATGGCAGATAAACTACTAAGCGACTGATATTGCCCCAGAGATAACATCCTGAGAGCACAAACTTTAGAGGGACTTGAGTGCTGTGTTCCAGGCACCCCAACCCATACCCTGATCCAGCTGTGGGACAAAGGGTGTGTACAGAAATGGAGGAGGGAGAACTGAGAAGAGATCAGTGGTGACTTCAGGGCTGACCCAAACCACCTCCTCCCCAGCAATGCTCTGAACATCAGAACTACACAGTTGTACCCCGACTTAAAGGGGAAAACGCAGGCAGATCCTGGATATCAGTCACAATAGGAGAACTCCATTCCATTATAGACTGGACTGGGTATCCCGTGTGAAAGTACCTGCCTGGGAAAGAGACAATTCCATACCTTTGAAAATAGAAGATCTCCCTGACCATATGAGAGTGGGAGGGGAGGACTGCAGCCTGCACCCACCTCCACTGCCTCTCCTCCTTGCCTGCTTCGTTCCCTGAGGACAGAGCAAAAGAGGTTGCTCTGCAGGAAAGAGCTGATTACAGGATTAAAGGAACTATTACAGAGACTCCAATAAGAGAACAGGTTTTTCTTTTTTAAAATTTTCAATATTTAATTTTTTTAAAAATGAACTATCTGTTAGTTGACCTATTTTAAAAATATTTTTTCCATGAATGTGTATGTGAGGATTTGATCTGAATTTTCCCTCATTTTTTTCTTTTCTATTACTGTTTATTTCTTCTTTTATTTGTCATTTTCTGTGTATGTGTGTATGTGAATGATTGAGTGTTCATCTTTCAATTTTGTTGTTGCTGATGATTTTTGGTCTTTTGTTCTGTGTTTTTTATATTCATTTTTTATGGTTTAAGGTGTGTGTCAATATATGTGTGAGAGTTAGACCTGAATCTCTTGTTTGTTTGTTTGTTTGTTTTATTTTCCTCTAATCATTCTGTTTATTCTCTATTCACTTTGTGCTGTGTGTGTGTGTGTGTGTGTGTGTGTGTGTGTGTGTGTGTGTATTTAGTTTTCTAGGGTTTTGTGTTGTTTGCTTTGTGTTGTTTGTTTTTACAGTTTGTTATGGGGTGTATGAGTTTGTGTTACATTGTTTTTGCATCAGTTTCTGCTTTTCATCATCATATAGAGAAGGGGGGAGCGGATCACAGGGAAAACATAACACAACAAGTGAACATTTAAATTTTCAAGTAGTCTGTGATTCCTAGTGCCCCATCCCCTCCTTTATTTGAATTTCAAAAACTGCAAGAGACAGAAAAGCTTTTCATCTGCCATCCTATTTCAAAACAGAATAAATCCAGAGCCCAAATAAGGGAAGAATAGAGGATTGAACAAACACAAGGGGAAGTCTCTCCCACTGACACTGAATAAAATAACTAAAGAGAAAAACAAGTGGTCTGTCAAAAATTAGGGGAAAAAAAATTTCAGGTGTACCAAAGACAAAGCTTCTGAAAAATCATACCTTGGTACCCAAACAATGGAAGTCACCAATGACTGTCTCCAGAATATGACAGGGATTAGGGAATGGATGGAAAGATCGAATAAGACTGAAGAAAAACAAGACACAACACTGAAAGAACTTGTAGCAGTTATTTTGGCAAAAAAATTTTCATCCAGGAAATAAATGACAAGGTGACAAGCATAGAAAGCAGAATTAATCTAGCTAAAGAGAGAAACTCTGAACTTGAAGGTCAGAGCATGAACTTAACCCAATCTGTAAAAATGTTAGAGTACTCAGAAAGAAAGAATAAGACCAATGGGAGATGTGCACTTATATCAAGAGACTGAATCTATGCCTGATTTTTATCACAGAAGAAAAAAGGGAAATGGAGAGAAACTTGAAGAAAGTATTGCAGCAGGTGATCGAAGAAAACTTTCCCCATCTCACCAGAGATGTGATCAGCCAAGCACAAGACATACAGAGAACCCCCACAAGACATCAACCCAGAAGGCCAACCCCTAGCTACTTAGTAATTCGCTTACATAAAGTAGGCACAAAAGAAATAATCCTAAAGGCAGTAAGAGAGAAACGTCAGACTATCTACTGGAGAAAACCAATCAGAATAGCAGTAGAACTATTGGCAGAAACATTACAATCAAGAAGACACTGGAACCTTATATTCAAAGTCCTCAAAGACAACAAATTTCACCAAGAATTTTCTATCCAGCCAAGCTCAGTTTCATCAGTGAAACTTCCCTTCTTTGAAAGAAATAACAAGATTGATGAACCCCTTCCCAGAGTGGCAAAGAAAAAGAGAGAAAAGGCCCAAATAAACAAATCATATGAATCATTTGTGTGTGACTATTGGGAATGGAATTGTATTTTGGGGGTCTCTCCCTGAAATAGAAAATAAGAAATTAGAAATAGAAAAGAGCAAATTACAACTGGCCATGAAGAACAAAGATTATCAGAGATTACTATGTACATTTTATGGAAACAAACTTGATAACCTAGATGAAAAGGAGAAGCCGGGCTCGGTGGCTCAGCCTGTAATCCCGCGCCTTTGGGAGGCTGAGGTGAGTGGATTGCCTGAGCCCGCGGGTTCGAGACCCGCCTGGGCAGCGAGACCTCATCTCTACAATAAATCAAAAATACAGCCGGGCGTGGTAGCGCATGCCTGTAATTCCGGCTACTCGGAAGGCTGAGGCGGAAGGATCGCCGGAGCCCAGCAGGTCGAGGTTGCGGTGGCCGGAAGCGGCCACTGCACTCCAGTCTGGGTGACAGAGTGAGACTCCAACTCGGAAAAAAAAAAAAAAAAAAAAAAAAAAAAAAAAAAAAAAAAGAAAAGGAGGACTTTCTGACATCACACACCCTACCCAGAATGAAACAAGAAGCCATTGAGACACTAAATAGACCAACAGCAATAAAAACCCAGAAAATTGACTCTTTCATAAGAAAACTACCTACAAAAAAAAGTTCTATACTAAATGACTTTCCAGTAGAATTCTATAAAGCTGATACCAATCCTATTGAAAGTATTCCGGGCAATTGAGAATGATGAAATACTCCCCAAATCTTTTACAATGCTAATATAACACTGATACCAAACCGGGTAATTATCCAACCAAAAAAGGAACTGCAGGTCAATATATCTTATGATCATAGATGCATAAATCCTCAAAAATGTTCTTGGAACATTCTTGTAACCAAAAACACATCTCAACGATTATTCACTATGACGAAGTAGGCTTCATTTCCAGGGTGAAGAGCTGGTTAAACATTTACAAGATCATAAATGTAACAACAACAGATGTAAAAAAACCAAAACAAAACCCACATGAATATCTCATTAGATGCAGAAAAAGCTTTTGATAAAATCCAGCATCGCTTCTTGTTAAAAACCCCCAATCACCTATGTATAGAAGTAACATACCTCAAAATATTGTGTCATCTATTATAAACCCAGAACTAGCATATTGCTAAATGGACAGAAACTGGAAACATTTACCCTAAAAACCGGAACAAGATAAGGCTGCCCATTCTCACCCCTCTGGTTCAACATTTTGCTGAAAGCCCTAGCTCAGACAATTAGACAAGAGAAGGAAATCTGGGATATCCAGATAGGAAAAGAAGAAGTCAAGATATCTCTCTTTGCTGATCATATGATCCTATACCTTGAAAACCCAGGATAATCTGTCAAAAACCTGCTTGCACTAATTTAGGACTTTGGCAAAGTCTCAGGGTAAAAAATAAAAGTGCAAAACAGTTGCATTCCTATAAACCAACAACAAACAGGTAAAGACCCACAAAACACAATACCATTCCCAATAATCACACACACAAAAAAATGAAATGCCTCGGTATCTTCTTAACTACAGACGTAAAAGATCTTTACAAAGAGAACTACAAAACACTGCTGAAAGAAATTCAAAAACTCACAAACATATGGAAGAATACTCCAAGCGTATAGAAGGGAAGAATCAACATTGTTAAAATGTCCATCATGCCAAAGGCAAGCTACAGATCAACGCAATATCCACTGTTACAAACATAATTCTTCTTAGATCTGGAAATAACAATACAGAAATTCATATGGAAACATTAACGACCACAGGTAAAATATATATATCCTTAGAAAAATAATTAAAGCAGGAGGTATTACACTTCCAGAATTCCAACCTTACTATAAGTTTACAGTAATCAAAACAGCCGTCATTGGTACAAGAACAGACAAATAGATCAATTGAACAGGATCTATATTGCAGAAGCAAGTCCTCAGTTTCTCAAATAAGTAATCTTTGATAAAGCCTCCAACAACCACTGGGGACAGGAAAACCTATTCAGTTAATGGTGATGAGAAAACTGACCACTTGCAGAAGATTGAAACAGGACACTTACCTATCAACATACATAAAAATTACCTCTAAACAGATTAAAGATCTAAACGTAAAACCTCAAACTATCCAAATCTTTAACATGCCAGAGACATTCTTATGGAAATTGGAACTGGGAAAAAATTTCTATTCAGAAACTTAAAGGCCAATATCTTAAGAAATAAGATAGACAAGTGGAATCTCATCAAACTAATGAGCTTCTGCAAAGCAAGAGAAACTATCAAGAGAGAAGAGAGACAACCCACAGAATGGGTCAAATATTTGGATATGTATATCTGACAAAGTTCTAAAATCTGGGATGTACAAGAAACTCAAGCGTGCCTACAGGAATAAAAAATTTCTATTAAAAAGTGAGCAAAAGGAATGAATAGACACTTCCCAAAAGAAGATATACGGGCAGGGAACAGACCCATGAAAAAGTGCTCAGCCTCCCTAATCATCAGAGAAATGAAAATCAAAACCACATTAAGATAACACCTAACTTCTGTAAGAATGGCTATCATTAATAAGACAATCAACAACAGGTGCTGGCAAGGACGTGGAGTAAAAGGAAGGCATCTACAGTGCTGGTGGGAATGCAAACAAGAGCAACCTCTCTGGAAGACAGTGTGGTGATTTCGAAAAGAACTAGGAATTGATCATCCATATGACACGGCAATTCCCCTATTGGGAATATACCTGGAGGAACTCAAATCATTACGCAAAAAATGATACCTGCCGACGTATGTTTGAGCATCTCTATTCATAAGAGCAAAAACGTGGTACAAACTACCTTGCCCATTGAAACTGTACTGAATAAAAATTTGGTACATGTACACAGTGGAATATTATGCAGCCATAAAGACAGACAAACATAGGGACATCACAGCGACCTGGATGGATTTGAAGTTGATCATACTCAGTGATTTATCACAGAAACAAAGAACAGAGTACCATATGTGCTCACTCATAAGCGGATCTTGAACAATTATAACACTATAAGAAAGGGAATGACAGTAGTGGGAAACTGTCAGGGGAGTGGGGTTGGGTTGACACTGAGGGATACTGCTAGGGGAGAGGAGCATACCTCATCAATTAGGGTATCTGCATAATCAGTGTTTGTACACCTAACCCTGAATTGTGACCCACATTTTTATAATAAAATATAATAATGATTTTTTTTCTTTTTTTCTGAGTTGGAGTCTCACTGTCGCCCAGAGGAATACAGTGGTTCACTCCCGGCCACCGCGGCCTCTACCTGCTGGGCTCTGGCAATCCTTCCACCTCAGTCTTCTAAGTAGCTGGAACTACAGGTGCACACTACTACGCAGGGCTAATTTTTTTGAATTGTTGTAGAGATGAGGTCTCACATGCCCAGGCGGGTCTCAAACCCGTGGGCTCAGACAATCCACTTACCACAGCCTCCCAAAGATGAGAAATTTCAGGCTGAGCCACCGAGCGTGGCAGTCACACCATTGAGGCAAGATAGCAGAAGAGTACAAGTAACTGAGGCAACAATCTCATAGAATGTTTAGTAACTGGCTCACCCATCACAGAGATAGGTCTATCACCGAGGCACTCATTGAGAAGGAGGACAGTCACTTTTACACCCTTCACAGAGGAGGACCAGTGATTATGTTACCCATCACAGAGGAAAACCAAATACATGACCGCCCATGATAGAAGGGTGTTATACACTAGGGTATCTATTATGGAGGAAACCACCCACTGGGGCACTGCTCACAAAGGAGAGCCAGTCAATTATGTACCAATCACAGATATTCTGTCAATATGGCACACATCACAAAAGAAGACTCGTCAATAGGGCACCAATCATACAGGAGTTAGTCATTGAAACATACATCCCAAAGGAGGATCATTATTTGGAGAACCATCAGGGAGGAGAGTCAGTCGTCGAGGCACCCATCACAAAATAAGACCAGTAACTGAGGCACCCATCTCAACGGAATATCAGTAACATAGGAATCCATCACAGAGGTAGGCCAGACACTGAGGCACCCATTTCAGAGGAGGACCCATTAATGAGTAAATTATTAGGAGGAGCGTCAATCACTGTGCCACCAATCTTGTTGGAGGCCAGAAATTGGCACCCATCACAGCAGATTCACCATCATTAAGTCATTCATTCATGAGGAGGATTAATATTTGGGACACCCATCAGGAAGAGGGGTATTCACTAGGGAAATGATCCCAAAGAGGGTAATTTACTGGGACACCCATCACAAATCAGTCTAAGTCTCTGAGCACACATCACAGAGTTCTAATCACTGGGGTATCCATCATAGTGGATGGCTGGTCACTTGGATATACAAAAGGAAGGCCAATCAATGGGATATCTAACACGAAGGGGGTAGAGTCACTGACACCTTCATAAGAGAGGAGAGACATTCACTGTAGAATCCATGAAATAAACGGGCTCATCAGTAGGGCACCCATTATGAAGGAAGCCTAGTCACTAATACACCAATCACAAAAGAGTGCCAGTCACTATGACACCCATCACAGAAGAGTGCATGGCATGGGACATCTATCAGAGAGGAACGCTATTTACTGTGGCACCCGTTACAGAGATGAGTCAATCACTGGGACAAACATCACAGAAGAAAATCAGAGACTGGGGCACCCATCACAGAGGAGGGCTAGTCACTAGTCAACCATCACAAAAGAGATTCACTCACTGGTGCACTCCAATGACTAAGACAATCATCACATAGGAGTGTCTCTCACTAAATAATTATCTCACCAAATAATAAGTCGTAGAGACACTCATCCAAGAGAACAGCCCTGTACTCTTGACCCAATTAGTAGGAGGGCCAAACAATTGGCCATCAATCACCGAGGAAGCCCAATCAATGATGGGCATATCAAATATGAGGTCAAGTGACTCTATCAAGGTGGAAAATGTGGAGTCAACGGGGCATTAATTCAGAGGAGGTTTAGTCACTGAACCGCCTATAATAGGGGGTTCCATTCACTGGGACACCAATTAGGAGAAATGCAAGTCCCTGGGGCACCAATCACAAAGTAGGGTCAGTCACTGAGACACCTAGCCAAGAGAAGATCCAGTAATTGGAGATGTCATCACAGAGAATTGCCATTCATTTAGATACATCACAGAGAAGAGTCAGTCACTAGAACTCCTACAATAGAAGAGAGCTAGTCACTTGGGGATCCATTTAGGAGGAAAGTTAGACACTGGGTCACTAATAAAAAAAGTAGGGCCAGTCACTAGGGCATAGATAACAGAGGAGGACCAGTCAATGAGGCAGCCATTCCAGAAATGTTCCAGTCACTGAAGTACCCATTTGGATATTCACCCTTAACAAAGGCACTCATCCCAGAAGAGGGCGAATCACTGGGTCACATACTACAAATGAGGGCCAGTACTGAGGCATCCATTACCAAGCAAGTAAATAGAGTCACAGATCCAAGAGGGGGTCAGGAATTGGATCACCCATTGTGAAGAAGGAGAGTTACTGGCAATGATCACAGATGAGTGTCAATCACTGGGAAACCCAATGCAGGTAAGTGCCAGTACACGGACACAGTCACAGAGGAGTTACAGACACCAATGCACCCAACACAGTTGAGAGCCAGTCATTGGGGCACTCAATAGGAGGGTCAGCATCTGGGGGCATTGATCACAGAGGGCAAGTTACTGGGCCACTAATCACAGATAAACTCAGGTCACTGTGAGACACAACACAGTGGAGGTAGAGTTCTGTGGATCCAAAACAGAAGAGAGCCAGTAACTTAGATACCCATGGCTGAGGAGGGTCAATCACTGGGGAAATCTTAACAGTGGAAGCTCATTCATTGGGGGGCACACGAAACAACAGGCTAGTCACCGGGGCACCCATCACAGTTGAGGGTCAGTTAAGAGGGCACCCAGTAGGAGGGAGGAGAGTGACTTGGACTCCAAAACACTGGGGGCTCAGTCACTGGTCAGTCTTCACAGAAGAGGTCCAGTCACTGATGCACAATCAGAGTGGAGACCCAGTCAGTGAGGCACTCATTCCAAGGAAGTTCTACTCACTTTGTCACCTATAACAGATGATGGGCAATCTTTAGGTTACTTATCACAAAAGAGGGTCAGTCATGGGGCAAACCCTCATGAAGATGACCAGCCACTGGATACCAAACACAGATGAGGGCTAATCATGGTTTCACCCATGACAAAGGAAGGTCAGTCATTGGGGGCAACAATTACAGAGGAGGGCTAGTCACTGGGACAACCTTCTTGCAGGTAATCACTGCAGTGATCATTATGGTGCAATGTCTCTCACTTTCACACCATCACAGAGGAAATTCAGTCATTGCAGCACTAATCATGGAGAAGCCCCAATCATTGGATCACCTATAACATATTAGGGACAATCACCGGGCCATTCACCACAGAGATGGGCCAGTCATGGGGGCATATCTCACAAAGCAGGAATAGATACTGGGACACTCTTCACAGAGTTGGAATATTCACTGTGCTACCTATCACAGAAGTTAGTCACTCACTGGGGCATTCTTGATGGAGGACACCAGTCACTGGGGCAAACACAAGTTAGGAGGACAAGTCAATGGGGGCACCCATCAGAGAAAAGTGTCACTGATTGAAACAGCCATCCAAAAAGAGAGCCAATCACTGGGGCACCTTTTCCAAAGAAGGTTCGATCACCGAGGCCTGAAATACAGAGGAGGGTTAGTCATTGAGGTACTCCTTCCAGAGGAAGGCCAGTAACTGGGAAAACCATCACTGAGGAAGTCCAGTCACTGTATCAAACATCACTAAGTATAGCCAGTCACTGGGGCAGGCATCACATCAGAGACCCAATCACTGGAGCACCCATTACAGAAGAAAAGTAACCAAAACACTAATCACTGAGGAGTGGCAGTCACCGAGGCATCCATCACTGATGAGGACAGTCACTGAGGCATCCATCATTATAGAGGGCTAGTCCTTGAGATACTCATTATGGATAAGGTATAGTAGTTGGGCACCGATTCCAGGGAGGACCAGTACTGAGGCACCCATCACAGAGGTGGACAAGTCACTGAGGGACCCATCAGAAAGGAGGGCTAGCTGGGCTCAGTGGCTCAGCCTGTAATCTCATTTTTGGAGGCTGAGGTGAGTGGATTGCCTGAACCTGCGGGTTTGAGACCCGCCTGGGAAATTGGGTGAGACCTCATCTCTACAATGGATCAAAAAAAATTAGCCGAGTTATGGTAGCATGCCCCTGTAATTCCAGCTACTTGGAAGGCTGAGGTGGAAGGATCTCCGGAGACCAGCAGTTCAAGGCTGCAGTGGCCGGGAGCAGCCACTACACTTCAGTCTGGGCGACAGAGTGAGACTCCAACACAAAAAAAAAAAAAAGAAAAGAAAAAAGGAAAAGAAAGGAGGGCTAGTACTGGGGTAGTAATTCACAATAGAGGACCATACACCGGAACACTTATTATGGAGGAGGGCCAACCACTGGGACATATATCACAGAGGTAATCCCATCACTGGATCACCAATCATAAAGGATGGACAATCACTCTCGCACCCATCACAGAAGAGAGCCATTCACAATGACACTGATGAGGTGGAGACGCAATCACTGGGGCATTCATCACAAAGGAGAAACAGTCACTGAAGCAGCCATCACATAGGAGGGCCAGTCACTGGGACAGCCATCACTGAAGGGGTTCAGTCTCTGGGCCACCCATAACACAGTGGGGCAATCACTGGTCAGCCATCTCAGAGGCAGCACAGTCACTAGGGACCCATCACAGAGGAGGTCCATTCACTGGAGCGTCCACCACAGAGGAGATAGTCACTGAGTCACTCATATCACAGGATTCCCAGTCACTAGATTACTGATAACAGATGAGAGAATATGATGGACTACCTATTAGAGAGACAGGATAGTCATGGGGCACCCATGACAGGTGAGGGCTAATCACTGGCATTCCCAACACAGATGAGGGCAAATCACTGGGGCACCCATGATAAAGGAGGCTCAGGCATTGCGACAACTTTCCCAAATGAGGGCTAATAAATGTAGCAACCATTTGGCAAAGGGAAAGTCTCTTGATTACCAATCACAGGATTCCCAGTCAACAGAACATCAATAATGAAGGAGGAGAAGTCACTGGGGAACAGACCAAGAAGGAGATTCAGTTACTGGGGTACCAACCATAAAGGAAAACCTGGCACTTGATCACTCATCACAGAAGAGGATCAGTCACTGGATCACCCATTACAAAGAAAGCAAAGTCATTTAAGCACCCATCACAAAGGATGACCATTCATAGGGTCACCCATTAGGAGGAGGCCAAATCACTGGGTAATTATCACAAAGGAGAGCTACTCACCTGGGGACACAACTAAGGGGAGACTCAGTTATTAAGGCACCTATCACTTGTAGAAGGGACAGTCAATGAAGCACCCATCAGAGAGAATGCCCAGTAACTGTGGTCTCAATTAGAAAGAGGACTAGTCACTGGTTCCCTAATCACAGAGAAGGGCCAGTCACTGGTTTACACATTACATAGAAGAGTTAGCCAGGTCTCATCACATCACAAAGGAGAGTTAGTTTATCAGGCCACCATCACAAAGGAGGGGTAGTCAACAAAGCACCACCCATCAAAGAGAAGAGGTACTCACTAGGGCTCCCATTATTGCCGAGAGTCAGTCACTAGGAGTAACAATCACAGAGAAGGGGTAGTCACTGAGTTACACATCACAGAGGGGAGGCAGTCACTGTGGCACCCATTATGGAAGAGGGGCCGTCACTGTAACAATCACCACAGAAGAGGACTAGTTACTAGGACACCCAATATGAAGGAGGCCCAGTCATTGGGTCACCTTTCACAGAGGAAGCCTTTTCTATTGGACACCTAGTGCAATAAAAAGCTAATCACTGGGCAATACATCACAACATTTCAATCACGGCAGACATCACAGAAGAAGGGCTTCAGACACTGAGTCACCCATCACAGAAGAGGTCAGTCCGTTGGGTACTCATCACTAATGAAGGTCAGTCACTGTGGTACTGATTTCCAAGGAAAGCCAATCATTGGAGTACCGATCACAGAGGAGGGCCACACTTTGTCTCCACAAACACAAAGTAGGACAAGTGGGACTGAGGCACCCATAAAAATGGAGGGTTATTCAATGGGGCAACATCTCAGAAGGTCAGTCACTGTAGTAACAATCACAGAGAACTGCCAGTCATTGGACTCCAAGCACAGAGGAGTCTCAGATAATGAAGAATTTGTAACAGATGGGCCAGTCACTGTGACATTAATCACAGTGATTGGCCAATCTCCAGGGTACCCATTTTGGAAGAGGACCAGTCACTGAGGCAGCAATCACCAAGGAGACCCAATTATTGGGGCACCCATAATGTAGCAAGGATATTCAATGGGGCATCCATTATGTAGGAGACCAAGTCATTGGGCAACAATCACCAAGGAAGTCCAGTTGCAGAGACACCAATCACAGAGGTGGTACAGTCACTGAAGCACCCTTTAGACGGAATATCAGTCTCTTGGACACCGATAACAGAGGCAGGGCAATAACTGTAGCACCCAAAATAAGAGGCCTAGACATGGAAGCATTGATCACAGAGGAAATCCATTCACTGGGACACATAACAGAGAATGGCGAGTCACAGTGGCTCCCATTTGAGAGGATTGCTGACCACTGCTCACCCAGCACAGAGCTGGGCTAGCCGCTGGGGCACCAATAACAGAAAAGGGTCAGTCCCTGATATAAGGAACACAGCTGAAGACCAGTCACTGGGCACCCATTACACGGAAGTTCCAGTAAATAGTGCACCCAGTTGGAGAGAAGTCACTGGGGTATTCATCACACAGGAAAGTCAAACCTACACCACTAATCACAGAGGAGAGCAGTCACAGATACATACATCAGAGAGGAGGGCTAGAAATTGTGATGTTTATCAAGGAAGAGGGCTTGTCACTGTGGCACCCATCAGAGAGGAAGCCTTGTCATTGTGGTATATGTCCCAGAGGAGATATAATCACTAGTGCATGCATTAGGTGGAGGGTCATTCTCTGAGACCCCTATCACAGAGAAAGACCATTATCTGAAGCACCCATTGCAAAGAAGGATCCGTCACTGAGGACTCATATCTAGTAGTGTCAGCCACTGCTGCACCCAGAGAAAAGAGAGCTAGGCAATGAGAAACTGATCACAGAGGAGGGCTGGTAACTTACACAGTCATCATATAGGTGGGCCAATCACTGTGGCACCTATCACAGAGGAATGCCAGTCACTGGAAAATACTTCACAGAGGAGTGCCTGTTACTGAAGCAACCATAATTAAGAAACTATTCACCAGTGCACCATTTATGGAGGTGGCGCAGTCATTTGGGCACTGATCACAGGAGGCCAATCACTGGGTCATCATTCACAGTGAAGGTACAGTCACTGGGGCATCCATCATAGAGGAGTGAGAGTCACGGAGTACCTATTATAGAGGAGTGACATCACTGGAGCACCCAACGGCGAGAAAGTTACTATTGCACCAATCATAGCAGATGGCCCGTCACTATTTCACCCAAAACAGAGGAGGAGAGTCACTGGTGCACCACCATAGAAGAGTGTCAGTCACTGAGTCATCTATCTCAGAGAAAGGTCAGGCACTGAGGCATCTTTCCCAGAGATGGGCCTGTAACTGAACCACCCAGGCCAGAGGAGGACCAGTTTCTGGGAGCATGCAACACGCAGGAGAGCCAGGCTGTAGGGCACCCATTACAGAGGAGACCAGTAACTGGACTTAAAAGTGTAATGCTAGTTCCTAAGGCATCTATCACAAAGGATGCCAGTCAATGGAATACCCACCACAGATGACTCAGGGCACTGGGGCACCAATTACATAGGACATTCAGTTACCAGTGCACTCTAATCAGAGGAGGGCTAGTTATTCTGACACCTGTCTCAGAGAAGAGCCAGTCACTGAGACACCAAACACAGAGGACAGTCAGACACAGGAACAATTATCACAAAAGAAGACTAGTCACTGGAGCACCAATCATATAGGAAGAACAATCATTGAGGGACACATCACAGAGAAGGAGTTGTCATTTGTGTATCTACAAGAGAGGAGGGCTACTGACTTGAGCACAAGTCACTGAGAAGGTATAATCAGAAGGGCACCCATTGGAGGAGGGCAAATGGTTGATGGATCCATTATGCTGGAGACTCAGTCATAGGGGTGGCAATCACAGGGAAATCTAATCACTGGAGTACCCAACAAGAAGGAGGATCAGTCACTGGGGCATTTTTTTCACAGAAGAGGGTCAGTCTCTGAAGCATCCCTCACAATGGTAAGTGAGTCACTGAATCACCCATCCCATGAGGGAAAGTCACTGGGAAAACCATTAGGAGGAGGACCAGTCACTGAAACACCAACCCCAGAGAAAGTTCACAGACTAGGAAACCTGTTTGGAAGAGGGCAGTCACTAGGGGCACTGATCAGAGTGGAGGGCCATTCATGATTTCACCCATCACAGATGAGACCAACCCTTGGGCAGTCATCACAGAGGATGCCTAGTCACTGGGGAATCCATCAAAAAGGAAGCAAAGTCATTGGGACACACAACACGAAGGAGGGCAAGACACTTGGAATACCTACACAGAAGAGATACAGTCACTTTGGCTCCCAATATTGAAGAAAGCCAGAAACTGAGGTGTGTGATAGACACATAGGAGATCCAGTCATTTGGCACCCACTACAGAGAAGAACTAGTCACTTTAGTAACCATCGCAAAAGAAAACAGCCACTAGGACACTCAAAGCAGCAAATGGTCAGTCACTGTACACTCATTATAAAGGGGGATCAAACAGTTTAACAGTTATCACGAAGATGGCCCAGTCATTGTGTTACCTATCATTGCGAGGGTCAAACACTGAGGCTTTCCTCACAGAGAAAAAGCCAGTTACTGGGCAGCGATCTCAGTGGAAGCACAGTTACTGGAGCTCCCACCACAGTAGAGCCCTGTAACTGGGGAACCCATCACAGAGGAGTTCTAGTCATTGAGACACCCATTCAAACGAGTAAAAGTCACTGGACCACCTATACAGATGAGGGCCAATCACTATATCACCAATCAGAGAATTGTTTGTTATAGGTACACCCCTCACAGAGAAGTGCTAGTCAATGGGACACAAAACAGAGGAAGAATAGTCATTGTGTCACCCATAAAATGAGTTCCTCTCACTGGATCACCTACTAGGTAGGAGAGCCAGTCATTGGGACCACATTCACAGAGGAGGACTAGTCTCTGCAGCAAACATTAGGGTGCCTGTCAATGAGAAATTAATCACTGAGGAGACTGAGACACTGGGGCACCTATACTGGAGAGTGTCCAGTAATCGAGGCACCCATTATTTGGAGGCCCAGTCACTTGGGCACTCATCACAAAAGAAAACCTGTCACTGGGGTACCCACTGCAGAACAGGACCAGTCACTGCCTATTTTCACAGAGGAGAGTCAGTCCCTGGGGCATCACTCTCACTGAAGGTCAATCACTGGGGCACAATCATGGAAGAGGGCTAGTCACTGATACTCCTATTACAGAGGATGACCTGTCACTGGGGTACCCATTATGATATTGAGTCAGTCACTGGAGAACCCCTCACAGAATAAGGCCAATCACTGGTACACACATCACAGAAGAGAACTAGACAGACGAATATAAAAAAACAAAGGAGATGCAGTAACTGGGGCTCCAATAAGGAAGGATTCCTCCAATGAGGAATCCAAACTCTGGGACACCGTTAGCTGTTAAGGCTGGTTCATGGGGCACATATCGCATGGAAAGCCAGTCACTGAGCTACTCATCACAGATGAATGGTAGTCACTTTGGCACTGATTACAGGGGAGAGTCAGTTGATGGAGCAGCAAACACAGGGGAGGACCAGTCACTGGGACACACATCACAGAGGAAAGCCAGTCATTGAATAACCCATTACAAAGTAGGGCCAGTCCCTGGGACAGATATTACAGAAGAGGGCCAGTCACCGGGACACCCATCACAGAGAAGTCTAGTCATTTGGGCACAAATCACCAAGTAGGTACATTCACTGGGCACCTATAATGGAAAAGGGCAAGTCACTGAGGCACACAATATGATGGAAATTCAGTCACTAAGTAAAGTTAATCACAGAGTAAAGATAATCACTGGTGTACCCATTACTGAGGAGTTTCAGTCATTTGGGCATTCTTAACAACAGTCAGTTACTGGGGCACCTGATAAGGAAGCCTAGTTACTGGAGCATCTATAATAGGAGAACGAGTCACTGTGATATACAGCACAGAGAAGAGTTGTCACTGTTGCATTCATCGCATATTAGGGCTAGTCACTGGGACACTAATTATGGAGGATGTCTCATCAGTGCTGCACAAATCAAAGAGAAGGTTGAGTACAAGGAGCACATATTATGATGGAGGACTAGTCAGTGGAACAGGCATAAGAGAGGAGGGCCAGTCACTGTGGCATCAATTATGGAGTAGTACTAGAAACAGGGGCAACCTTCAAAGTAGAGGGCTACTAACTTTGACATCCAGTTTGGAAGTTGATGAGTTATGAGAACACCCATCACAGAAGTCTATTCACCACGGAGGGCTACACACTGGTACATCCAACACAGGGAAGGCACAGTCATTGTGGCTTGCATAACAGAGGAGGGTGTCACTGGGGTATCCACTTTGCAGGAGGGTAATTAGCCAAACTTCTCAGAGAAAGGATAATCATTCGGGAAACCATTATGATGGAGAGTCATTTACTGTGGCACAAATCACAGAGGAGACCCATTTCTGGGGCACACATAATGAAGGAGCCCCAGTTTTTGTGCGCTAATTATGGAGGAGTACCAATTACTGGGACAACTATCACAAAGGAAAGTCTATCATTGACACACCCATAACAAAGGAGGTCCAGGTACTGGGACATGCTTCACAGAAGAGGACTAAAAACTAGGGCAACCTTGTAGAGGAGGCCTAGTCACTGGGGCACCAAACGCAAAAGAGTACCTTTCACTAGAGTATTCATAACAAAGGAGGACCAGTCACAGGGTCTCCCACCAAAGAAGGGGACCATTCACTGGGACACCCATTTTGGAGGAGAGAGAGTCACTGGGGCAACTATGATAAAGGAAATTCAGTCATTGCAAAACCTATCAAAAAGAAGAGGTGGTCAATGTGGTCAAGTATTGAGGTGTCCCAGATACTGGAAGACTCATCACAGAGGAGAGTTAGTCACTGGGATACCTAATGTGGAGAATGACACGTCATTAGGATACCAATTATAGAGGATTCCTAATCAGTGTAGTGGCCTATAAAGGAAGCTAAATAATTGGGATACAAATCACAAAGGAGGATCAGTCACTGTGGCACTCATCACTGAAAGGGACAGTTATTGGGACACACATTACAGAAAAGCATCAGTCATTAGACACCCATCACACAGGAGAATCTGTCATGGGGACATCCAACAAAAAGGAAGACTAGTCATTACTGAGGAGGCTCACTAAATGTGACACACAACATAGAGTAGAATTAGTCACTTGGCCAAAAGTTAGGGAGGAGAACCAGTCACTGTGGCACCAATCATTGAGGATTCCCAGTTAAAAGGGCAAACATAATAGAGTAAAGTCAGTCACTGGAGCATTGCTTAAGCAGAAGATCCAGTTATTGGAACAACCATTATGGAGGAGAGCCAGTCATTTGGGCAGTAATCACAAAGGAGAGCCAGAGAATGGTGCACCTATCATAGAAGAATGCTAATCACTTGTACAGTCAACATATAGATGGGCTAGTTACTGTGGTACTTATCACAGAGGAGGGTCAGTCACCCATCACAAAGGAGATCCAGGCACCAGGACTCCCATTACATAGGAGAGACAGTAACTGTGGAACTAATTATAGAGGAGGCTCTGAAACAGGAACCCTGATCACAGAGGAGGACAAGTTAAAGGTCATGAAATTTTGAAAAGGGACTTTCACTGGGCACCAATTACAGTGGAAGCCAGGTCACTGCGGCATATATAACAAGATGGGGTGCCACCAAAGCATCCAAAACAGAGGAGGACCAGTCGCTGATGCACTCATCACAGAAACGTATACACATAATCACTCAGCAGAGAACAGAGATAGAAACTGGAGCACACATAATGGAAAAGTGCCAGTCATTGAAAGAATCATCACTGAGGAGGGTCAGTTACAAGGGCACCATCACAGAGGAAAGATACTTACAAAGGCATCTATTATGGAGGAGGCCCAGTCACTGGGATTTCCAACACAAAAGAAGGCCAGTCTTGTGGGCACCCATCACAGAAGAATACTATTCGAAGAATCACCCAAAAGAGGAGAGTCTGTCACTGGGGAAACCATCACATACAAGAAACTAACTCAGGCACCAGTCACAGAGGAGGACAGTCACTGCAACACCCATAATAATGGAGGGCCAGCCACTAGTGCAACCATCAGAGAGGAGTCCAGTCACTGGGTAACCCAACAAAGAGATGTGCCAGTCAGTGGTGCTGTGACACTTACTACAGAGGAGAACCAATCAAAGGAGCACCAATCACAGAAAAGCATCAGTCAATGAAGCACCAAACACAGAGGGACAGTCACTGAGGCACCCATCCCAGGGGAGAGCCAGTCACTGAAGTCCCCATCTCAGAAGAAGCCCTGTATCTGGGGTACCCATAACAGAGGAGAGTCAGTCACCGAGTAACCCATTGCAGAAGAGGGCCAGTCACTGGGACAGCTATCACAGAAAAGGGACAGTGACTGGGGCACCAATCAAAGACAATAGGCATTCAATAAAGCACCCATCACAGAATTCGACCTGTCATAAGGGCTCCCCTCAAAGAGAATAACTAGTCACTGAGAATCACACTCAAAGGAGGGCTTGTAATTGTGGTTCTGATAACAAAGGAGGTCCAATCATTGGAGCACCCAAATAATGAAGGGTTAGTCACTGAAACAGCTGTCCCTGAGGAGGGATAGTTATCAGGTCACTGATCACTGAGGAAGATCAATGACTGGTACACACATCACAAAGGAGGGCTTGTCACTGAGGTATCCATTACTGAGGCAGACTGTTACTGGAAAACACATCACAGAAGAGGGATTTTTTCAATAGGGCAACCATTATGGATGATTGCCCATCACTGAGATACACATTATTTAGGAAATTCAGCAATCAAAGCAGAAAGCTAGAAATTTTGCCACTAATCACAGAGGAGGATCATTTCCTGGTGCATTTTTGACAGAGGGGAATAATTCACTATGGCACATGTCACAGAGGAGGGCCAATCAATAGGGCACCTATCACTGAGAAGGGCTACTCACTGTGTCACCTTTAACAGAAAAGGGCGCCCATTATGGAGAAGAGTTAGGCATTAGTACAGCACTCACAATGGAGGGCTCATCACTGAGAGAGCTGTTATATTGGAGCACCAGTCACCAGGGCAAAAATCACAGAGGAGGACCTGTTACTGGTACACCCATAATAGAAAAGGAATAGTCACCAAGCACACATCACAGCAGAGGGCGAGTTACTGGGCCACCAACTATGGAGAAATGTCAGTCACTGGGACAACTCTCACAAAGGTGAGCCACTCACTAGGACACCCATGTCAGAGGAAAGTTGGTTTCTGGGGAACCCAGTACAAAGTCATAGTCACTAGTTCTTCCATTATGAATGAGGCCTAGAAACTGGGACACCCATCACATAAGAAACATAGTCACAGAGGCATCTATCAGAGTAGTACTAAACAGAAAGGCAACCATCTCGTTTGAGAGTGAATCACTGGGGAAACATTAAGTGGAGTCCCAGTAACTGGACCACGCATATCACAATAGTGAATACCCTGTCACTGAGACACCTCAGGCCAATGAGGGCTAGTCACTGGGGCAATTGTAATGCAGAAAACCCAGTCACTGGAGAAACTACAATAGAAAGCCAGTACCTGGGACACACATCACAGAAAACAGCCTATCACTGGGGCACCAGCATAGATGAGGGCTAGTCACTAGGGAAGTCATTATTAATGAGGACTAATCACTGGAGCAACCTTCATAGAGAAGACACAGTCACTGAGGCACCACCATATTTGAGGACCAGTAAAAAGACACCCATCACAGAGGATAGCCAGTCACTGGGGCGCCCATAAAGAGGAGGCCCAGTCACTGGGGTTCCTATTACAGAGGAGGGATAGTCACGAGGATACACCTAACATTGGAGGCCTAGTCACAGGGGCACCCATTAAAAGAGGTGCAATCACTGTGGAACAGATCCAGAGAAGGGCCAATCCCTAGTACCCACTAAAAACGAGGCCCAGTCACTGGGGTACCCATCAGAGAGTAGGTCTAGTCACTGGGCACCAACCACAAAGGAAGTCTAATCACTAGGACTCCCATTATTTGGAAGATCATTCTTTGCACACCCAAGAAAAGGAGGACAGTCTCTGGGGGTACGCATCACAGATGAAGACCAGTAACTGGGGCACCAATTACAAGGGGATCCAGTCACTGGAGAACCAATCTCAGAGTATGGCCACTCAGTGAAGCACCAGATGCAGAGTAGGGACAGTCACTGAAACATTTATCACAGACGAGTGCCAATCACTGACAGCCATCACAGAAGTGGACCATTAACTGGGTTACCCAAAACAGAGGAGAGTTAGTCATTCAGGCACTCATCATAGAGGTAAGTGAGTCACTGAAGTAAACATTTTAGAGGAGGATCATTAATTGAGGCACCTATGGATTGATCACTAGGGCACCTAATACAGAGGAGCTCTACTTACTGAGACTCCCATCACAGAGGAGGGACAATCTCTGGCAGACATTATGGACGAGGGTCAGATACTGAAATATGTGTCCCAGAAGGCAAATCACAGGGCATTCATTACAGAGGAAAGTCAGTCACTGGGGAAACCATCACAGAGCAGAGTATTTCACCAGGGCATACATCAATGAGAAGGCCAGTCTCTTTGACACCCATAACTGTGGAGGATCAGGTCTAGTGCATCCATCACAGAGAAGGCCAGTCTCTTGTCTACCCATTACAGATGAGGGACAGATACTGGGGAACCAATTGCAGAGGAGAACCAGTCATTGGACCGTTGATCACAGAGGAAAGACAAGCAATGAGGCACCAAACACAGAGAAGAGAAAGCCATAGTGGCAATGATCATGGAGGATACTTAGTCACTGGATGTTCAATCACAGAGGTTGCCCTGTCCTTGGAGCACCAATCATTAAGAGAGCCAGTCATTTAGGCACCTATCACACAGAAGTTTTAGTCACTGGAGAGCTGTCACAAAAAAGGCCAGTCACTGGGGTACTCAACACAGAGAAGGACAAGTCATGGAATCACCCATAACTTAGAACAGGCAGTCACTGGGGAACCAATCAAGGGGAAAGTCAATCCTGATATATCCATCACAGATGAAGTCTAGTCACGGGAGCATCCCTTATAAAAAAGGTCCAGTCATGGTGGCATTTTTCATTGAGTAGAAGCTGTTACTGAGACACTCAACAGAAAGGATAGCTAGTCAATAGGGGAGCTATCATGGAGCAAGGCTATTCATGGAAGCACCCATTTTAGAGAAAGACAAGTCACTGGGTAACCTACTGAGAATAGGATACAATCAATGGACTCACTATTATAGAGGAATCCCAATCACGGGGACATCCCTCACAGAGGGCGGTCACTGGAGCATCAGTCATAAAGGAGGTCCAGTCAATGAGGTACTAAATGCAGAGGAGGGACAGTCACTGAGGAACCCATATCAGTGGAGAGCCCATCATTGAGACAATTATTACAGAAGAGGGCCAATCACTGGGGCACACATCACAGAGTTCAGGCTGTCATGGGGGCACTCCTCAAGTAGGAGGGGACAATCACCCAGAAAATGGATTGTCACAGTGGCACTGATGACAGACAAGAGAGAGTCACAGGGCCACCTATTACATAGCACAGCCAATATTGGGACAACCATCCCAGAGAAAGGTTAATCACTGAGGAAACTATCACTGAGAAAGGCCAATCACTGAGACTGCCAAGTCTCAAAGATGATCTCAAAGATGATCTTGTAACTGGGGAATCCATTATGGACCAGACATGTTAGTGTCTATTACAGAGAAGGACTAGTCAAAATGTATCCATTATGGAATATGACAAGTCTCTGGGGGAACAAATAACTGAGGAGGCACAATCACTATGCCATCCGTAATGGAGGAGGGCTAGTCCCTGAGACAGCACTTATGTATGAATCCCATCATTGAGGCATCAAACACAATGTAAAGCTTGTCACTGGGGTATTTTTCACAGAGGGCATGAAACTGTGGCACCTGACACAGAGGAGGGAAACTCATTAAGGCAACGATTACAGCGAAGGTTCAGTCACTGGGCAACCATCACAGAGGAGGGCCTGTAACTGGAACAGACATCACAGCAGAAACCAGTCACAGGATTCCTATCACAGAGAAAGGTCAGTCAATGAGGTACCCATTACAGAGGAGGGGCTGTCATTTTTCACTCATAATATAGAAGGGTCTTTCCCTTGGGAACCAGTTACAGAGGTGGGTCAATTACTGGGGCATACCTCACGGAAAAAGTTTAGTCACTGGTATTCACAATAGAGAGATAGGCTAGTCACTATGACACCTGTAACATAAAAGGGTTAGTCACTAGGACTCTCATTATGAAGGAGGATTATATATTGGGACAACTGTCATAAAGGAAGGCTAGTCACTTAGTCAACCATTATGTTAGAGGGCCAGTCACTGGGAAACCAATCACAGAGGAGAATTTGTCACTGGTACATCCATTAAAGAGAAGGGCCAGTCACTGGTTTGCTAGTTACTGGGGCACACATTATGGAGGAGACCCAGTCACTGGGGCATCTATGACAAATGACACCCAGTCACTGGGACACACATAAGAGAGGAGAGGCAGTCACTGAACACCGTTCATGGAGGAAATCCAGTTATAGGAATACACATCACACAGGAGGATTTGTCACTGGGGTACCCAACTTGGAGAAGGACCAGTCGCTGGGTCACCAATCACAGAGAAGCCCCAGTAAATGAAGCCCCTGTTCATGAGGAGGTCCTATCATTATGACAACCTCACAGAGAAGAAACAATCACTAGAAAACTGATCACAGGGGAGAATCAGTCAAGGGGCACTGATCACAGAGGGGAACCAGTTACTGAAGAACTCAACTCAGAGAGTAGGCAGTGACTGGGACAGCTCTCACAGATGTGGTCTAGTCACTAGTGCACCCATCACAGAGTACTCATAACTGGGAAGACAAAGCAGAGAATATCCAATCACTGAGGCACCCATCATAGGGGAGGGTCTGTCACTGATGATACCAATTTGAAGGAGCTTAGTCACAGGAGCTCAAAACAGAGAGCACCTATCACTGAGGCACCTTTTATGAAATAGTCATATAACTGAGGAAACCATCAAGATGGAGAGGCAGTCAGTGGGATATCACTAATAGAAGAGACCCATTCACTTGAGAACCCATCACAGAGGTGGGTCAGGCATGGGGACACCCCTCACAGAGGAAGGAAAGTCATGGAGACACCCACCAGAGAGGATGTGTAGATACTGAGGCACTCATCAGAGAGGAGAGTCAGTCTCAGAGTCACTAATTACTGAAGAGGGATAGTCACTGGGGAACTCATTTTGACTATGATCAGTCATTGGGTCTCAAATCAGAGATATGGACTAAACACTTGGGCATGCATTATGGAGGATGCCAAGTCACATGGGCTTTCACTGCAGAAGAGGGCCAGTCCCTGCAGCACCTATTATGGAGAGGGGGCAGTCAATGGGGCACGCATCACAGAAGATAAATCAATGGGACACCCATCACAGAAGAGCATCAAACACTGAGACACTCATCACATATGAGAGCCAGGCACAGAGACAACCATCACAGAGGAGAACCAGTCAATGGAATACCATCACAGTAGAGGTAAAGTCTATGGAGTACCCATCACAGTTCAGGACAAGTCACTAGAACACAAATTACAGAGGATAGCCAGTTGCTGGTGCTCTGATTATAGATGAGGGTAAGTCAACAATATATGAATCCAAGAGTAAGGTCAATTACCAAGACAGTCAACACAGAAAAGAAATTCACTGGGACACCCATAATAGAGGAGGCCAGTCACTGGGAAACCCTTCAAAGAGGTGGGTCAGTTATGGGAAAGCATCTCACAGATAAAAGCTAATCACTGGTTCACACATCACAGAAGAGGTTTAGTCACTATGACACCCATAACGAAGGAGAGCCAGTCACTGGGGCTCACACTACAAAGAGAAGCTAATCACTGTGCACCCTTTATGGGGTACACCTGGTCACCTTCACAGTCAAAATAGAGGGAGGTTAGTCACGGAGATACCTATAATATATAAAGGCCAATCACTGGAGCACCCATCACACATAATGTCCAGTCATTAGGGCCACAATCACAGAAAAGTAACAGTCAGGGAGACAACTACCACAAAGGAAGGCCAGTCACAAGGCACCCATCACAGAAGAGAGCCAGTTATTGTGGCACCCAGTAGGAGAACATACAGTCACTAAGGCATCCATCACAGAGGAGGATTCATCAATGAGGCACCAAAAACAGAGGAGGGAAATCATTGAGGACCACTTATCAGAGAAAAGCAGGTCACTGGCACCCTGATAACAAAATATGCTCAGTCACTGGACCTTTCATGACAAGGAGAAGCAGTCACTGAGGCACCCATCATAAATGAGGACCAATCACTGGTGCAACCACTAAAGAGAAATGGCAGTCACTTCGGCACTCATAACAGAGGAGGGTCAGTCACTAAGATAATCTTAACTAAGAAGGACCTTAACATAGCTTAATCTTAACTAAAAAGGATCTTAACTTAGTTGGGCTCGGTGGCTCAGCCTGTAATCCTGCCCCTTAGGAGACTGAGGTGAGTGAATTGCCTGAGCCCATGGCCTTGAGACCCGCCTGGGCAATTTGGTGAGACCTCATCTCTATGATAAATTTAAAAACTAGCCAGATGTGGTAGCGTGCTTCTGTAGTTCCAGCTACTTGGAAGGCTGAGGTGGAGGGATCACGGGGGCCCAGCAGGTCAAGGCTGCAGTGACTGGGAGCGGCCACTGCTCTCCAGTCTGGGCAACAGAGTGAGACTCCAACTCAAAAAAAAAAAAGTAAGACCACTCATTGGGCCACTATTTACAGAGGCAGGCAAATCACGGGTTAACCCTCAGAGAGGAGAGATCGTCACAGAGAGATATTGAAGTAATATTAACTGAAAACAGAGAAGGACCTCTCACTGTAACATACGTTATGAGGGAGGTCCAGTCACTGGGACAACTTTCACTATGGAGGACCGGGCCCAGGAGCACCCATCACAGTAGAAGGCCAGTCAATAGGACATCAATTATGGAGGAAGAAAAATCACTAGGGCACAAGTAACTGAGAAGACACAATCATTGGGGCAGACCTAGAGATGAATGACTAGTCAGTGGCGCACCTGTAATATAGGAGACACTGTCACTAGAGCAGTGATTGCAAAGGAAATCTAGTCAATAAATTACCCATCATAGAGGAGTATCATTCACTGGGGAAATTTTCACAAAGAAGGGCCACCCATCAGATAGGAAGGTTAGTCACTGAGGCAGCCATTATAGAGAATGCCCAGACATTGGGGTATCTATCATAGAGGAGAACCAGTCACTGGGTTGTCCATCACAGAGAAGAGGCAGCCACAGGGACACCTATCAGCGAGGATCGCTACTCAATGGAAAACAGTTGCCAGAACACCCATCTATCACAGATGTGAACGAGTCCTTGGGGCACCATCCTAGAGGAGGGCCAGACACTGGGAAAACTATTACAGAGGAGGACAAGTCATATTGCAGAGGAGGCCCTCTACAATAGGACCAGTCATATTATAGAGGAGGCCCTGTCATTGGGTGAGGAGGAGATCAAGTCATTTGGACACCCATGACATTGTTGGGCAAGCAACTGGGGCACACATCACAGAGAAAGGTTATTCACTGGAAAACCCATCACAAACGTGGAGCAGAAAATGTTGCACCCATAATAATGGAGGGTTACTCACTGGGGTACACATTGTGGAGAATGACCACTCACTGGGAAAAACTATCACAAAGGAAAATCTGTAAATGGGACACACATCCAGAGGACAGTCAATTACTGAGGCATCCAGGACAGAAGATGGCTAGTCACTAAGACATCTATTATTTTTGAGGACTAGTCATTGTTGCAGCCATCACAGAGAAGAGCCAACAACTAAGACAAACATCACTGAAAAGGTCAGTCACTTGGGCACCCATCACAGATGATGGCCAGATACTGGTGCAACTAACAGAAGAGGAGCAGGCACTGAGTATTAAGCACAAAGGCAGGCCAGTCACAGGGACATCATTTATGAAGGAGAGTTAGTCACTAGTACAACCAACAGACAGAAAGTCTAGTCACTTGGCACCTTAACAGAGGACAGTCAGTCACTGGTGCACCCATTATGGAGGTTGCCCAGAAACTGGGGCACCTATCAGAGGGAGGGAGAATCACAGGTGCACCTATTTTTGATGGTGCCCATTTCCTAGGATTATAGAAGAAGTCTAGTCACTGTGCTGGCTGTCACAGAGGATGATCAGTCATTTTGGCATCAGTTACAGAGCAGGCGCATTTAATGAGGCACCCACTATGGAGTAGACCAAGTCACTGAAACACCCATCACAGAGAACAGATAGTCACTGGTGTAACCATCATATATGAAGGACAGTCACTGGGGTCCCAATCACAATGAAGGCTCAGTCACTGGACAATTATTATGGAGGAGAACTAGCACTGGGACACCCATCACAAAGCAGGACAGTCACTTGGGGCTCCCATTATGGAGGAAATTAACTATGTGGGACACCTTGCAAGTGTAGGACTAGTCACATTATAAAGGAGGGTCCGTCACTGTTCACCAATCATACAAGAGAAACATTCACTGTAGTATTCATAATGGAGAAGGGTCAGTCACTGTGACACCAGTATGGAAGAAGATCTGTCACTGGTTCACCAGTCACAGGGGAGGCTCAGTCACTGGGGCGCCTATGAATTTAGGGGACCCAGTTACTGGGACATCCATCACAAAGGATGGCAAGTTAATGAACAACCATTTTGGTGGAGGCTCAGTACGTGGCATTTCCTTTGCAGTGGAGGTCTTTGGCATTCATTATGGAGAAGGATCTGTCACTGTGCACCAGTGACAGAGAAGGCAATGTCATTGGGACACTCATCACAGAGGTGGGCTCTTCACTGTGGCATCCAGATGCAAGAAAGTCAAGTACTGGCACCAAATGAAGAAGGCCTAGTCAGTGAAGCACCAATTATTTTGGAGACATAATCACTGGTACATCTTTCACAGAGAAGGGTCATTCACTGAGGCACCCATTATGGAGGAATCCAAGAAAATGTGACATTCTTTAGCAGAAGACTAGTCAGTGGGGCACCAATTTTGGAGGAGGCCCAGTTACTAGTACAACCATCACAGAAGAGGGCAAGTTACTAAGTCACTCATCATAGAGGATGACCAGTTATTGGGGCACCTGCTACAGAGGAGGACCACTCAATGTGGCACCAAAAAATGGATGAGACGAATTCACCACAACAAACATAAGTGAGAAGGGTTAGTCACCGAGATACAGATTTTCTATGAATTTCAGTCTCCAATCACAAAGGAGGCAGAGTCCTCACACATTCCGATGGAGGACCTGTCACTGGGATACCCATCACAAAGGAGGGGCAGTCATTATGGCATCCACTGTGGAGGAAGTCCTGTACGTGGAGCACTCATTAAAGATGATGGTTAGTCACTGGTAAAACCATTTTGCATAATGGTCAGTTACTGGGGTACCGACCACACAGGAGGCCCAGTCACTGGTGCACCCATAATGGGGGAGAGCTAGGTATTGTACCACACATTATGCAGGATACATAGTCACTGGAGTCACCATCACAGAGAAAAGCTAGCCCACCTCTGTGATGAGTGTCCCAATGACATTGTCTTCTCTGTCATGGGTGCACAATGGCAGACCCTTCTCCATAATGAATGCCAAAGTGACTAGACTTCCACTGTAAAGGAAATACCACGTACTGAGACATTTATCACAGAGGACAATAAGACATTGGAGTATTGTTCACTGAGAAGGGATAATCAATGGGGCACACATTATAAAGGAGGCTCATTAACTGAACTGCCAATTATAGAAGATGCCAAGTTACTGGAAGAACCATCACAGAGGTGATCAGTCACTGGGGCACACATAATAGAGGAGTATCCATCACTAGGGCATCTATTATAAAGGACAACCAGTCACAGAGACACCCCTCACAGAGGATGTTAATCACTGAAGCACCAATCACAAATGAGAATCTGACTGGTGCACATAACAAAGAAGAAAAAATAGTTGGGACACCTATCACAGAAGAAGCCAATCACTAGGACACACATTATGAAGGAGGCCCAGTTACTGGGGAAACTATTCCAAAGCATAACCTGGCACTGAATGCCCAACACAGAGGATAGGCACTCAATGCGGCACCTAGCACAGAGGATGACTAATCACTATGGAATGCTTTATGGATAAGGAATAGTCGCAGGGACACCCTTTACAGAGGAGGCACAGGTATTCAGGCACCTATCACAGAAAGACCAGTCTCTGCACCACCCACTGCATTGGAGATCTAGTTAGTTAAGCACTGATAAGAATTCAGGCCAATTACTGGGCACTGATTACAAAAGAGGGACAGTCACTGGAATACCTATCACTTAGAAACTTAAGTCACTGAAACACCCTTCATCATTTATGACCAGTTTCTGGGGCACCCATTGCCAAAGAAGCTAGTAATATGTGTACCCATCACTGATGACAGTCGGGCACTGGGGCACCAATTACAGAGGTGAACCAGTCACTGAACCACCATTCACAGAGAAAGGCAGGTCAATGAGGCACCAAACATATAGGAGAAGAAGTAATCAAATGAGGGCCGTTCACCAAGGATTGCATCACAGAGGATATTCCACTATGGCAACCAACACAGAGGAAATACAATCAATGGGGCATTAGTTATGAAGTACCAGTCACTGGGACTCCAATTACAGAGGAGTGCTAGTGACTGGGCATCCAATGTACAGGAAGGACACTCATGCAGACATTCATAAAAAAGGGGGGTTAGTCATTGAAGCACCCATTATTGAAGCATTCACAATGGTAGGAGACCCATTTAGTGAGAAACCCAACACAGAGGAGAGTTTGTCACTTGGTCAAGCAATATGGAGGAGTGGCGATCATTGGGGCAACAGTCACACAGGGAGCCCAGTATCATAGAGAAGTGCCAGTCACAGAGGCACTCACCACAAAGAATCCAGTCACTGAGGTATCCATTAGGGAGGAGCTTCAGTCACTCGAGAACGACTAGGATGACTAGTCACTGGAAACACAGCACAGAAGACGGACATTCACTGGAGCATCAATCAAGTGGAGGGCCAGTTACAAGGGCACCCATCACAGAAGAAAGTAAGACACTGTGACACCCATTTTGGAGGAGTATCAGTCACAGAGACACCACTCACAGAGGTGGGTACATCATTGGGGTACACATTAGGGAGGAAGATATGTCACTCCCATCACAGAGATTGGCAAGTGTCAGTGGTACCCATTAAAGATGAGGGCTAGACACTGGGGCAACCATCAAAGAAAGCTAATAACTGGGACACACATCATAGAAGAGAGCTAATCACTGGAACATCCATCACAGAAGGTAGCCAGTTACTGAGTCACTAATCAGAGATAACAGTACTTCACTGGGGCACCAATCAGAGGAGGACTTTTCCGGGTTTCTCCGCCACAAATGAGGAGCAGTCACTACAGTATTCATTATAAAGGAAAGTAAGTCACTGAATCACTGAGTTTCTTATCCCATACGAGTCCCAGTCAATGGGACAACCATCACAGAGTAGAAAAATTCACTGAAAAAGCAATCAGAGTGGAGGACCAGTCACTGGGACAACTATCAAAGAAGCATGTCAGTCACTTTAGAAACAATCACAAAGAAGTCTTAGTCACTGTTGTAACCATCACATAGAAGGTACCATTACTGGGACAACCATGACAGATGACAGCCACTCACTGTGGCACACAGCATGTAGGAGAGTCATTTACTAAGACCTCCATAATAGAAGAGTAGTAGTCACTGGGGCACCCATCACAGAACTGCATCAGTGACACCTATCACACAGGAGGGACAGTCACAAAAGCATACACCTAAAAGTAGAGCCTGTTACTGAGGCAAACATCACAGAGGAGGCCAAGTCCCTGGACATTCTTCATGGAAGAGGGCCAGTTATTGAAGGAGTATTAACTGGGTTACAAATCACAGAGGAGGGGCAGTCACTGGGGAAATCAATAACAGAAGAAAGCCATTCACTTGGGAACATATCTCCAACATGGGCTAGTCACAGGGCTATACCTCACAGATTAAGTCTAATCATTGACACAGTTATCAGAGAGGGCTAGTTGCTGGCACCCATAACAGCGGAAGGAAAACCACTTGGGCAACCTTTATACAGAAGAGTCAGTCACTTGAACAGTAATCATAGAAGATGGCCTGTCACTGGGGCATCTGTCACAGAAGAAGGCCAAATACTGTGGCACCCAACACAGAGGAGGGGCAGTCACTGGGGCACCCATAATTGAGAAACGTCAGATACCAAGACACATCTCAGAGTCAAGGGTTATTCAAGGGGGCTGCTCTCACAGAAGTGCACTAATTACTGGGACATCCAACTCAGAGAAGGTCTTTTCAATAGGGTACCTATTTTGGGGGAGGACCAGTCACTGGGGCACCAATCTTAAAAGAGCCCAGTCAATGAATAATGCATTATATAGGAGGTCCACTTTCTGGAGGAAAAGTTACTGGGCTACTCATCACAGAGATGGTCTAGTCACTGGAATACTCATTATGGAGGAGGTACACTCACTGGGACTCCTATGACAAAAAAGCGCCAGTCACTAGGACACTCTTTATGAAAGAGGGCCAATCACTGGGACAGCCATCACAGAAGAATGCTAATCATTGGTGAACCCATCAGTGAAGAGAGCCAGTCCCTGAAACTCTTATGACATGGAAGAGTCAGTCACCAGTTCAGTCATCACAGAGGAGAACCAGTCACTGGTGCTCTCATTACAGAAGAAATCCATTACTATGACACCTATAATATTGGAGGGCCAGTTTTGGAGCATCCATAACAGAGGAGGTCTGTCACTGGGGTACCCATTACAGAGACGATCCAGGGATTGTGGTACCCATCACAGCCAAGGGCCAGTCAATGAAGCCCAAAACACTAAAGAGGCCAAGTCACTGAGACACATACCACTGAGCAGAATCATTCACTGAATTAACTATCAGAGGAGAGGGCCAGGTACTGAGACACTCATTACAGAAAAAACCCAGTTTTTGTGGTATCTTTCACAGAGGAGTGGTAGTCACTTGGACATATATTACATGGAAGACCCATCAAGATGGCACCAAATTTGTAGGAAGGGCAGTCACTGGTGCACCAATCAGAATTGAGACACAGTCAATGAGGAACCTAATATGGAGAATGTCCAGTCATTGAGACAACCATTACAGGGTAGGGTCAGTCACTAGAGCACCAATTTGTAGGAGGCACAGTTATGAGTACACCCATCACAGAAGTATCCATCACTGAGGATGACCTGGTATTGGGGCACCAATCACAGAGAAGACATGGCCACTGGGCCACTCATGATGTAGGAGGGCCAGTCACTGTGACTCCCATCACAGAGAAGGGCAAGTCACTGGGGACACACATCATATATGAATGACAGTCATTGTGACCCCAGTCACAGGGGGGAACCAGTCACTGGGGCACACATTATAGAGAAGGCACAATCATTGAGCCACCCACCACAAAGGAGGGACATTCAATGGGCATCTATTATGGAGGAGGCCCAGTAAGTGAAAACCCATCAAAGAGGAGGGCTATTTACTGGGTATACCATTATAGAAGAGGGTCAGTAACTGGAGGATCAGTTACCAGAGCATTTTTCACAGATTAGGGTCAGCCACTGGTGCACTGATTACTGGGGAGGGCCATTCATTCACTGTGGCATCTATCACAGAGGAGAGTCAATCACTGGGACACCCATCTCAGAAGAGAGCCAGTCACTAGTGCACCCATCACAAAGGAGGGTGAGTCACTGTGACACCAGTTATGCAGGAGGCTCAGTTACTAAAATACACATTACTGAGGAGTGTTAGTCACTGGGGTACCCAGCTTGGAGGAAGACCATTCACTGTTGCACCATTCACTGTAGTGGCAGAGTAAATGAAGCACATATTATGAAAGAGGCCAAGTGACAGGGACACTTGTGCACCCTTTTAAAATAAGACCCACTAAGTGAGATCCTCATCACATGGAAGGCAGTGTCCCAGGGGCACCCATTATGGAGGAGGTCCAATCACTGTGACACCAATATGGAGGAGGCCTAATCACTGGGAAACAAAACACCAAGAAAGGACAGTCATGGAGGCACCCATCACAGATGAGGATGAGTCATTGGGCACCTATTTTGGAGGATGGCTAGTCACTGGTACATGTCAAAGATAGGTGTTAGTCACTGGGGCCAATATAATAAAAGATGGCCAGGCATTGGGGCACCCATCACAGAAGAAGCTTACTCAACTGTAGCTTAAACAGAGAGGAGAGCCAGTCACTGGTACAACCATTAAAGATGACAGCCAGTCGAGTGCAGTGGCTCAGCCTGTAATTCCAGCACTTTGGGAGAATGAGGTGAATGGAGGGCCTGACTCCACTGGTTCATGACCAAACCGGGTACTTGGTGAAGCCTAGTCTCTACAATACAATAAAATAAAAAATTAATGACATGGAAGTGCAGGCTTGCACTTCCGGCTAATTGAGACTGAAGTAGAGAGATCACTGAAGTACAGCAGTTCGACACTGGCATGGCCATGAGTGTGCCACCACACTACAGTCATCCACAGAGCGACACTCCCACTAAAAAAAAAGAAAATGATTAGAGACAGACCCTGAAGCACCCATCACACAGGAGAGTCAGTCACTAGAGCAGCCATTACAGAGTAGGAGCTGTCAATGGAGCACACATCACAGAGCAGGGTCAGACACGGTGACACCCATCACATATAGGGCCAGTCATAAAGGAATGCAAACAGGAGGGCTAATCTGTTTGGCATCCATCCCAGAGGAGGGTTTGTAATTGTGGCACCCATCAAGGAGAAGTGTCAGTCACTGGGACTCCCTTTACACAGGACGGCCAGTCACTGAGCACTCATCACACAGAAGGGTAACTCACAGGAATTTCCATCATAAAGGAGGGCCAGTCACTGGGACACCCATTATTGAGGCGGTCCAGTAAGTGGGACACTCATCACAGATTGGGGCTAGTCAATAGAGAAACCATTATGGATGAGCAACAGTCACTGAACGCCAATAACAGAGGAGGCCCAGTTATGGGGGAACCCATAATAAAATAAATTTAGTAACTGAAGCACCCATTAAAAGGAGGCTCAGTCAGTGGGGCAACCATAAGGGAGGATAGTCAGTTACTGAGACACACCTCTGAAAGGAGAACCAGACACTGGTACAACAATAACAGAGGGAAGCTGATCCCTAGGCGTTCCTCATGGAAGATGGAGATTCACTGGGCACTGAACAGAGAATAGGGGCAGTCACTGGAATGCCAATCACATTGGAGTGTCGGTCATTGGGGCACACATCACAAAGGGGTGCCAACCACTGGGGACATATTTTAAAGGGGCGTCACTCACTGGGGTGCTCATCACAGAAGAAGCTTACTCACTGGGTCACTCAGAGAGGAGAGCTAGTCACTATGGCCCATATCATAGGGGAGAGTCATTGGTGGTACATACATCACAAAGGATAGCCAGTCCCTGAGGCATACATCACAGAGGAAGGGAAGTCACTGAGTCAATTATCAAAACTGTGGATCAGTTACTAGGGCATGATTAAGAGTGCTAAGTCAGGAGACTCTGATCACAGTGGAGGACCTGCAACTGGGGCAGCCATCACAGAGGAGGCAAAGTCAGAGTGGTGCCCATCAGAGTGGGGGGCCTGTCACTGGACCAGCAATCACAGAGGAGGGTAAGGCACTGGGTACCTGATTTTGAGGACTTGTTACTGGGGCACCCAATATGGAGGATTCTTATTAACTGGGTCACCCGAAACCAAAGAGGTTCAGTTGCTGGGATGCTAATTAAACAGGAGGTCTAGTCACTGAGTAAACTAACACAGAGGAGAGGCACTCAGTAAGACACCGATCACAGAAGAAGACCAGTCCCTGGACCACCCATGACAGAAGATGGCTATTGATTTTGGGACCCAATTTGGAGGAAGATCTTACACTTGGGCACAAATCACGAAGGAGACTCAATTAATAGAGAGCCTATGATGGAGGAGGGCCAATCACTGGGACACCGTTCCCAGAGAAGGGCCAGTCTCTGGGGCACTTTATGGAAGAGACCTATAAACTATGGCACCCATCAAAGAAGAGGACTAACCACTGGGGCAACCATTTGGGAGGAGGCCTTATTACTAGAACATCAATCATAGTAGAGGGATAGTCATGGGACACCCATCATAAAGAATAGTCAGATATTGGGATATCAATCAAAGAGAAGGCCCAGTCGCTGCAGCACCCAAATTGAAGGAGGTGTAGTCATGGTAACACCCATTTCAAAGATGACTAGTCCTTGGGCACCCCTTATATAGAGAGGCCAATCACTGGGACATATTCACGAAGAAGACACAGTAACTGTAGCACACAATACGAAGGGTACAAGTTACTGGAGTATTCATCATAAAGGAGTGCGAATCACTAGAGTATTCATTACGGAAAAGTTCCAGTAAGTTATACACCAATTACAGAGGAGGCTAGTCACTGGTAAAACTATTATTGAGGAGAGCCAGTCACTGGGGCATCAATCACAGAGGATGCCTGTTACTCGGACACTCATAATGAAAAAGGACCAGTCACAGGGCACTCATTATGGAGGAGGACCAATTACCTGTACATCCATAACATAGCAGGGGCATTCACTAGGACACACATTAGGTAAGAAAGCCAGACATTGAAGAACAAATCATTGAGGAGGTACATTCACTGTGGCCCCCATAATGGCGGAGAAATAATAATTGAGGCACATATTACATAAGATTCCCTGTAAATAGGCCAGTGATAAAAGAATAAAGAGTCATTGGGACACCTATTAAAGAGGAGGAGAGGTCACTGGAACTGTTTTCACAAAGGAGGGTCAGTGAATGGAGCACACATCACAGAATAGGGCCATTCACTGGGGAACACATCACAGAGGTGTTGTCACTTGCACCTCATCAGAGAGGATGGACAGTTACAGACATCACTGAAGAGGACCAGTCACTGAGTCACCATCACAGAGGAGGGACTGTAACGGGGGCAACCTTCACAGCAGAGGGACAGTCAAGGCAGCACACTTCACAGAAATAGGCTAGTAACCAGTACCCCCACCACAAAATAGGGCAACATACTGTGGCACACATAACAGAGGAGAATCAGTCAGTCTCTGTGGTACCAATAACAAAGAAGGGCGAGGTACTGGGTATACTTTATGAAAGAGGGCCAGTCAGTAGTCATGTGAGCACCCATTATGGAGGAGGACCAGTCATTGGGACAATCTTCACAGAGGAGGGAAATCACTGGGGCAATCATTATGGTGAAGGGTCAGTCACTGGGGCAACAATCACAGAGGAGACTTGGTCACTGGGACACTCATAATAGAGGTGAACCAGTCACTTAGACTCCAGTAATTGAGGAGGTTCAGTCACTGAGGTACCAATCACAAAAGAGCACCTGTCATTTGGGTATTCATCACAGAAGATGATCACTTAATAGGGTACCCATCACAGGAGAAAACCAGTCATGGATGCACTCAGTAAGAGGAGGTTCACTTACTAAGGCACCCATCACAGAAGAGAATCAGTCATGGATGCACTCAGTTTGAAGGAGGTCCAGTCACTTAGGCAGCTGTCTCGGAATAGAGTCAAACACTGAGACATTTATTACAGATGAGAGCCAGTTACTGGGGTACCCATAACTAGAGGATCCATTATGAATGAGGATTAGTCCCTGGGGTACCCATCACAAAGGTGAATAGTAATTGAGGCACCAGTAACAGAGGAGGACAAGTCACAGATGCATTCAACACAGAGAAGAACCAGTCACGGGACACTCATTAGCAGGAGGCACAGTCACTGGAGATCTCATCACAGAGGAGAACTGGTCATCTGAGCACACATCACAGAAGAGATGCAATCACTGAGGCACCCATCACAGATCACCCATCACAGTAGCCCAGTAACTTGGGCATCCATAATAGTGGAGGACTATTCTCTTAGGTACCCAGCATAGAGGAGGACACATACTGTGGTACTCATCACAGTAGTAGACCATTCACTAGGATGTTGATTACACAGTATAGTCAATCAGTGGAGTAACAAACACAGGAGGGCCAGTCAATGAGGCACCAAACACCAAGGAAGGATAATCACTGAGACACCTATCTCAGCGAAGGGACATTCAATGGGAAAACCACCACAGAGAATGATTAGTCAATGGGTCAGTCATCAGAGAGCAAAGACAGTCACTTGTACACCCCTCACAGAGGAGGACAGTTTACTGGGGAATCCATACTGAGGAAAACTTGTCACTGTGGTACCAATAACAAAGAAGGGCGAGGCACTGGGTACCTTTTATGAAAGAGGGCAAGTCACTGGGAAAACCATCAAAAGACAGGCCCAGTCACATGGCCACCCATCACTGATTAGAGGACGTCACTGAGACAATCTGCTGGGACCAGCTCCAGTTAGGTTCAGGGGACCCTAAAGGTGGAGACGGCATCGGCGACTGGGAAGGAAGAAGAGAGAGAGAGAGAGAGAGAGAGAGAGAGAGAGAGAGAGAGAGAGAGATACTGGACTCCGGTCTAGTGCAGAAGCGATGTGTGTTATTGGGAATTACAACGGGTCTTTTATACACAAAGTCATATGTGGGAGGGGCATCCCCCACCCACTAGAAAACTTAATCCATGAAAACTTAATCAATGATTGCCTTTAAACTTTTTTCATATGATAATCTTATAATCCCATAACAAAAGGTAACCTAATCCATGACTGACATATTCTATAAACCTTTTACATCCTAAGCTGATTGAATTATGCCAAGTTAAACAATTCTATAGAAGCTTAAGTATTTACTTTACAAACGAAAGTGACCCATACCAGAATGTTTGGAATGTGGGCTAAAGTTCACAGTCCAAAGTTCATAGTGGGCTACCTGTAAGTAACCCAGCCGCATGCTTTCAACAAAATGGCTGTCTTCTAAAACTATATTCTACAATTTACACCTTCAATAAATCCTAAGATCATGACCCAGAAGCCTGTGACCAATACTAAGGCTCTTAGATGTGACACGAGTTTGAATTATAAGTTGTGTGAAAGCCAAAACTGCAGTTTGAGGAAGAATGGGAGCAATGAGATTCTAAAGTTAGCTTGTGTTCATCCCGGTCTCAGAGGTTTTATATTTTGAGCTTACAGGAGATTAATCTGGTTAGTGCTGAGTAGAAAGGGGGAGGAAATGGGGTCAATAGCTCCCGAATGCATCCTAGTGGTCTCGGGGTCAACGGCCCTTCCTGATCCCTAGCGTTCAGTGGGCCTCCATAGCTGGCTCCCAAAAACAATCATCACAAAAGAGGTCTTGTCAGTGGGGCACCCATTATAGAGGAGGCCCAGTTACTAAAACACGCATCACAGAGGATGACTAGTCACTAAAGCATCCATTATGGAGGAAGGTTATTCACTGAGGCAGCAATTTTTAGAAGACCCAGTCACTGGGGAAACAATCCCAGAGGAAAGCTAGTTGCTGGTAGATCTATCACAGGTAAGGATAAGTCACTGGGGGATTTTTCACAGAAGAGGGCACCACTGGGAACCAATTATACAGGAGGCCAAGTCACTGGGGTATCATTCACAGAGGAAAGCCAGTCCTGGGACACACATCACAGAGGAGGAGATCTCACTGGGACACTTATCAGTTATAGAGGAGGCCCAATTAATGGACCACCCATCAAAGAGTTGGGTTAGTCACAGAGGCACTGAAATTGGAGGAGGGCCAGTAATAGGGCACCAGTCACAAAGAATATCTAGTCAATGGAACACCTATTATGGAGGAGGAACAGTCACTGATACACCATAACAGAAGACAGCCAGTCACTGGGGAACCCAATATTGAGGATTCGCTGATAATGAGGCATCAATCACAAAGGACATCTTCTCTGGGGCACCAATTTTAGAGAAGCAGTTACTAGGACTCCCATCTTAAATTAGGGCTAATCACTGTGATAGCCATCATTGAGAATGGTGGTTAATTGTGACACCAATCGGAGAGTATGTCCAGGCACTGGGGCACCAATTATGGAGGCATTCAAGTCACTGTGACAATAATCACTGAGGAGGACTGGTCACAGGGTCACACCTCATATGTGAAGGAAATTAACTTGGCCCAGTAACAAGGATTTTGCAGTCACTGACACACCCATTATTGATAATGTCCAGTAAATGAGCTACACATCACAGAGGAGGGCTAGTCACTGGGTGGCCAATATGGAGGGAGGGATAGTCACTAGGGCACCAATTGCAGAAGAGGCCCTGTCACTGGTGCCCTCATAGTAAAGAAAAGCCAGTCCCTGAAGCATTAATAAAATAGGAATGACAGTCACTGAGGTACCCATCACATAGGAGGGTGAGTCACTGCTATATGAATTTTGGAGAAGGACAACTCATTGTGACAACCATCACAGATGAGGGCCAGTCTCTGAGCTTTCACTCACACAAAGAATCATCCACTAAGGAAGGAGGAGGAGCAGTCACTTAGGTGCCCACCACAGCCAGGGCTTGTCAATGTGGTATCCATCATAGAGGAAGGCCATTTACAAAGGCATGCCTCAGAGAGGAAAGCTTGACACTAGGACAGCCATCACAGAAGATGGCCAATCATTGGGGCATCAGTCATAGAGGAGGACCAGTCACTGGTACACCCATCACAGACAAGCAGTAGTAACCTTGGCACAATTCACAGAGAAACATTCATCATTAGGAATCATTCATGGAGGAAGACAAGTTATTGGGGAATCTCCGAACAGGGGCCTAGTCACATAGGCACCCATTACAGGGGAGGTGTATTCACTGAAGTACCCAACACAGAGGACAGCCAGTCACAGGGACAGCCATCCCTATGGTCATCAGTCACCTGGGCACCAATCACAGAGGACGGCCAGTACCTGGGTCACCCGTCAGAGTAGGGCATTTACTGGTGCAGCAATAATTAAGGAGGGCCAGTCATTGTGCACCCATTACAGAGGCAGACCAGTCACTAGAGGAGCTCCAGTCACTAGAACACTCATAATAGAGGAACACCCATAATCACCGGGACACCCAAAACAGTGTAGGTATAGTTACTAGGACATTCATTATGGAAGGGGGCCAGTCACTCCAACATTGACCCACAGGAGGACCTGTTACTGGAACATCCATCACAGAGGACAGTCACTGGGGCACCCATTACAAAGGAGTGTCAATCAATGAACTACATATTATATAGGAGGGCCACTCACCGAGGCATCCATTATAGAGGAGAGCCAGTGATTTGGAAAACCATCATGGAGGAGACACAGTAACGAGGACTCCTATCACAGTTCAGTAAAAATCAATGGGGCACAAATCACTGAAAGGAGGCAGTCACTGGGGTACTCCAACAGAAAACATTTCATTGTTATGCCAGTCACATGAAACACCCCTCTCAGAGGAGAACTAGTCAATTGGAGACCCAAACCAAGAAGGACTTGTCACTGTGACACCTTAACTGAGGAGGGACAGTTACTGGGGCACCCGTTATGGAAGAGGGCTAGTCACTGTGTCACCCATTAAAGAGGAGGCACAGTCATTTGGGCATCTATCACAGAGGAAGACCATTCACAGTTACACCGATCACAGAAGAAGGTTTAGTACCTGTGAAGCAAATTATAGATGAGGCCCATTTACATTAGCAGCAATTACATAAGAAGTTTAGTCAATGAAGCATGTTATGGAGGAGGACAAGTCACTGAGATACCCATCACAGAAAAGTGTCAATAACTAAGGTTACCATTATGAAGGAAGTCAAGAAACTAGGCCACCCATGACTGAATTGTGCTAGTCACTGGAAAACCCAGTTTAGAGTAGGCTTAGATGCTAGGACACCCACCAGAAAAAAAAGTTATTCACTGCAGGACCCACCAGAAAGGATGGCTAGACATTATGGCAACAATCATAACAGAGGTCTAGAGGATGGGGCACTTATTATGGAGGAGATTCTAACTCTGTGACACCCATCAATAGGAGGTCTAGTAACTGTGTCACTATCACAGAAAAGGTTCAGTTATTTGTTCACACATTATGGAGGAGGACCTGTCACTAAGACACCCATCACAAAGTAGGACTAGCCCATGATACATCAATTATTGATGAATACGAGTTTCTGTGCCCCCATCACCAACGATGATTGGTCATGGGTCACCAAGTACCTATAAAGACTCATCACTGGAGCACAAATCACAGGGATGACCAAAGCACTGGGGCTCCCATTAAGGATGAGACCCAGTAAGTATGGCAGCAATTGCAGGGGAAGGCTAGTCATTGGTATAGTAACTAAAGGGCCAGAAACTGGGGCACCAACCAAAAAGAAGCCTTGTCACTGGGGCACCAATAATGGAGGAGGGCGAGTCACTGGAACCACATTCACAGAGGAGGACAAGTCAATGGTGATACCACTCTTCATGAGGGCGAATCACTGCTGCACTGTCACCCAGGATGTTTGGTCACTAGGCCATCCATTATAACCATGGGCCAGTTACTGGGACAGCAACCTTAGAGCAAGCCTAGTCACTGTGGCACCCATCACAGAGGAGAGGCAGTCACTAGTACACCCATCAAACAGGATGGCTATTCACTAGGGATTCCATTATAGATGAGGACCAGTCACAACGGAACTGACTGTAGAGGAGGGCTAGTCACCCATTAAGCCCAGTCACTGCGGTTCCCATAATGAAGGAGCACAATTCATGTGGGCACCCATTATGTTGGAGACCTGGTTCTGGGGTAGCAATCATAGAAGAAAGCTAGTCACTGAACCACTCATTACAAAGAAGTACCAGTTACTGACATTTTTCACAGAGAGATGGCAGTCATTCTTACTACCATCACAGAGAAGGGTCAGACAGAAAACATACATCGGAGGAGTGCTAGTCACTTGGAAATCCATCACAGATGAGGGTTTGTCAATCTGTGACCTATTACAGAGTAGGGGAGGTTAATGGGGTACCAATCATGGAGGAGGACGAGACTTTTGGAAACCCATCATAGAGAAGAATTGGTCAATGGGGCATCCATCACACAGAAAGGCAAGTCATGAGGACACCAATCACAAAGGAGGGCTACTCACTGTGGCACTCATTATGGAAGAGGATTAGTGGCTGGAAAAAACATCACAGATTACATCAGTCACTGGGGCATCAATCACAGAGGAAGTCTAGTCTTTAGGCTCCCATCACAGAGAAGGGCCTGTCACTGGGACAATCACCACAGTAGTGGATCAGTCACTGGGGCTTCCATCAGAGAGGAGTGCCAGGCACTGGGGAAACAATGACAGAGTAGTGTCAATCACTGCAGCACATCTTACATAGGAAAGTCAGTCACTGGAATATCGACACAGTAGAAAGCCAGTCTATGTGACATCACAGAGGAAAGTCAGACACTGGAGAACATGTAAGAGAGGGCAGACAGTGTGGCTCCCATCACAGAGGTGGACATATCACTGAGGTACCAATTATAGAGGAGTGCCAGTAACTGTGGCATCCATTAAAGAGGAGGGTTTTTCTCTGAGAAACCCTTCACAGAGGAGGCATAATCATTGACACACCTAGCTAAAAGGAAGGTCTGTCACTGAGACACCCATCATGAAATATGGTTGTCACAGGGAGGTGCCCATTAGCATGATGCCCAGTCACTAGGACACACATCACAAAGGAGAGATAGTCACTTGGTCACTCATCAAAGAGGAGACCCAGTCACTGAGGTACCTATCACAAAGGGTAGTCAGTCAATGAGGACCACAGCACAAAGGAGGCCCAGTCACTGGAACAGCCATCACAGAAAAAGGCAAGTCTTGGGGCACCCATAACAGAAGAGAGACACTCTTTTCTAAACCCATCAAAGAGGCGCGTCTTTTATATGTGCACCACTTACACAGGAAGGCTAGTCAGTGGGATGCCCATCAGATAGGGCCAGTCATAGAGCATGGGTAGGCACTTGAGCATCCATCACAGAGTAGGACATATCTCGGGGATATTCATCACAGAGGAGGGTGAGTTACTGAAGCAACCATTGCTGGGGCACAATTATGTAAGAGGGTCAATCCATGTGGCACCCTTTATAGAGGAGAACCAGTCACAAGATCACCCAACAGGGTAGGGGGACTTACTGGTGCACCCCTTTTGAGGATGGTGAGTCACTGGACCAGTAATCAGAGGTGTTGACTAGTAATTAGGGAAGAGGCCCATTCATTTGTATGTTCATTGCAGAAGAGGCCCAGTAATTGTGTCACCCATTGTGGAAGAGGGCCAGTCGATGACATACCCTTAAAATACGAAGGCTAATACTGGGGTACCAATTACAGAAGACAATCAACAATGGGTCTATCCATCACAGATGAAAGCCAGACACTGCACCACCTACCACAAAAGACAGCCAATCATTGGGGAACTTAGTCACTCAGAGGAAATCAGTCACTGAGGCACCCATCACAATTGAAGGAAAGTCTCTGGACTACCCATCAGAGTTGAAGGCCAGTCACTGGAAAAACAATTGCCAAGAATAGTCAGCCACTAGGATCACAGAAGATTGTTAGTCAATGACACATGGAACAAAGAGGAGGAACATTCACAGAGGCACTCATCACAGAGAAAGGCCACTCACAAGGACCTAACACAGAAAAGTGCCAGTCATGGGAGCACCCATCACAGAGGAGAATAAATGACTGGGACACCTATCACAGAGGAGGGCTAGTCACTATGGTTATCATAACAGAGGAGGGCTAGGCACTGGGGCATTTTTTTCGAGGGCGGTCATTCACTGGGACAACCATCTCAGAGAAGAGTGACTCATTAAGGCAACCATCACGAGTAGTAAAAATCACTGAGGAATAAAAATCACTGAGGAGTGAAAATTATTGTTGGTTGTATCACTAATTATGGAGGAGGCCTAGTTACTGGAATGCCCTTCAGAGAAGGGGGCTACTCACTAGGGCACCCAATATAGAGTAGGGCCAGTCACTGATGCACCAGAGGAGGGCTAGTCAATTTGGTACACATTATGTAGGAAAAAATTATCTGGGGCTGTATTCACAGAGGAAACCAGTCACTTGGGCACCTATTACAGAGGAGAACCAGACATAGGGACACACAACATTGTGTAGGTCTAGTCACTAGTGCGTTCATTATGTATGAACTCCAGTCATTTAGACATTGATCACAAGGAGGTCCTTTCATTGGGACACCCATTACAGAAAAACAGCTAGTAACTGATACACCCATCTCAGAGGACAGTGATTCACTAGGGAAACCAAATCAGAGAAGTGTCTGTCAAGGAATCACATATTAGAGAAGAGAGCTATTCACTTAGGCACCCATCACAGAGGAGAGCAATTGACTGAGGCATCCATCACAGAGGATAGCCAGTCACTGAGACATCCATAGTAGTGGGTTTCCAGTCACTGGAGCACCCATCATAAAAGAAGAAAGTCAATAGGAGACTGATCACAAATGAGAGCCTGTCACTCACACACAAATCACAGAAGAAGGCCAGTCAATGAAGCACAAAACACAGAGGAGGAAGAGTCACCGAGGAACCCATCGCAGAGAAATGTCAGTCACTAGTGGCCATTAGAGTGGAGGCCCAGTCACTGAGAATCACATAACTGAGAAGAGTCAGTCATTGAGACACCCATCACAGAGGAGGGCCAGTAACTGGGACAACTATCACAGAAGAGGACCAGTCACTGGGGTACCATCACAGAGGAGGCACAGACATAGAGACACAAATCAAAGAAAAGGGGCACTCACAGGGACACCCATCACAGAGGAGGAAAGATCAACACTATGCCAATCATAGAGGTAGACAAGTCATGGGGCTACCGCTCAGAGGAGGGCTAGTCAGTAGGTCACCCGCAAACAGGATGACATGTCACTGTGGCACCAAAAGAGAAAATGGACAATCACTGAGGCACTTATTATGAAGAGAACAGGCCAGGGTGACATACTTCACAGAGGACACAAATTATTCTGGAGACAACTTTACTGGAACACCCATCACAGAGGAAATCTAGTCACTAGGACAACCAATTTGAAGAGGGGTCAGTCACTGTGGTAACAGTCACAGCACAGACCCAATCAATGAATTGTCTACTCTGGAGGACTAGTCACAGGGACATCAAACACAACAGAAGGCCAGTCACTGGAGCACTGATCACAGAGGAGGACTAGTCACTGGATCACCAATTAAAGAGCAAGGCAAGTCACTATGGCACCTACAGCAGAGGAGAGTAAGTTACTGGAGCAACTATCACAAAAAAAGAGCTATTCACTAGGACAACCATTATGGAAAATACCCAGTCACTGTAGTATCTATCTAAAAGAAGAGCCAGGCCCTGTGATCCATATCACTGAGGTGAGTCAATCAATGAGGTAGCAATCACAGAGGAAAGCCATTGCCTGTGACACCCATTTTGGAAGATCAGATAATGGAGCACCGGTCAGGAAAGGACCCGTTCAATCGTGCACCTATTATGAAGGAAGTCTAATCGCTGGGACAACCTTCACAGAGGAGGACCAGTAACTGGTAAACCCATAATAGAGAAAGCCAGTAACTGAATATCAATCTCAGATGAGGTCTAGTCCCTGGAGTACTGATCACAGGTTAGGGCCAAATATTGGGGCACTAATTACAGAAGAGAGTCAGTCACTTGAGCAGTGATCACAGAAAAAGACCAGTCAATGTGTCAACAAATACAGAAAATGGACAGTCACTTGGGCACACATCACAAGAAGGGCACCACTAATACTAGTCACAGAGGCTCCCATAACAGAGGAGAGTAATTATTCTTGTTCCAATTACAAGAAGGCTCAGTCACTGTGGCACCTATCATAGAGAAGGATTAGTCACCTGGACACTCATGATTTAGAGAAACGGTCACAAAGTGTCTTATCACAGAAGAAGTCAAGTCACTGAGGCACACATCACAAAGAAGTCCCATTTCCTAGGCTATCCATTAGAATGAGGGCTAATCACTTGGGCACTGATCACAAAAAGGTGATAATCACTCAGGTACAAACCACAGGTGAGAATTATCACTCTGACACTCACCACAGAGAAGGTCTAGTCACTGAGGCACCAAACACTGAAGAAGCTTAGTCACTGGGGCATCAATTGTAGTGGATGATCAGTCTCTGGAGTACTCATCACAGTGAGAACCAGTCACTGGGATACCCATCACTGATGAGGGACAGTCTCTTAGGCATCCATCACAGAACAGGGGAAGTCACTGGGGCAGCAATCACAGAAGAGTACCAAACACTGAGTCACCCATAAGAGGAGGGGAAGGAACTGTGCACTCAACATAGAGGAGGGGAATTCATTGGAAAACTCATAAGTGAAGAGGACCTGTCATTGGGGTACACAACACAGAGGCAGGTCAGTCAAGGGAGCATCCCTCACAGAGGAGAGATAGTCATGGGGGCATCCATTATAGAGAGGACACAGTCATTAGGGCACTGGTTAGAGAGGAAAGCCAGTCACTGGAACACTCTTCACAGTGGACATGCTGTCACTTGGGCAACCATCACAGAGGAGGGCTATTCACTGTGGCATCAAACTTGCAGGATGACCAGTCACTGAGGCTTCAATCATGAAAAGTACCAATGAATGCAGAACTGTTATGAAATAGTTTCAGTTGCTGTGACATCCTTCATAGAGGAAGACCAGTCACTGGGGCACCCATTATAAAGGAGACTCAGAAAGTGACACACCCATGAAAGTGGAATGTTAGTCACTGGGCAACTATTATGGAGAAAGGCCAGTCACTGTGGGACCAAACACAGAGAAGACTCAGTTACTGGGGGACTCACAATGAAGGGCAAGTCACCAAAACACACAACATGAATGAAGGCTTTTCACTTGGGCATCCAACAAATACGAAGGCCAGTCACTTGAGTACTATCACAGAGAAGGAAATATCCTTGAGGACACATTATGGAAGAAGCATATTCACACAGGAGCACCAGTCACTAGAGCACCCATTGTAGTAGAAGCCCTGTAAATGGGACAACCATCACAGAGGAGTGCTACTCAATAAAGCAAGCATCACAGAAGAGTGCCAGTCATTGTAGCATCCGTCACAAAGGAGGATTTATCACTGGGACACCCATGATGGAGGAAACCCAATTACTGGAACACTCATCCCAGAGGAGTGCTACTGACTAGAGTACATATTATTGAGGAGGGTCATTATCTGGGGGAATAAATCACTTAGGAGTCACACTCCTTGGGGCACCCATAATGGAAAAAAGCTAGTCGCTAATGCACACATTATGTAGGACACCCAGTCACTGAATCAGTAATCACAGAGTTAAGCTAATCACCAGGGTCCAATCAAAGAGGAAAGCCAGTCACTGGGGCTTTTCCACAGTGAAAGGTCTATCACCATGACAGTCATCATAGAAGAAGGGCTAACACTGGGACACCTATTACAGAAGTGAACCTGTCACAGGCACCCATTAGAGGGGGGACAGTCACTGTGGGATACATAACAGTGGAGAGTCAGTCACAGGGGAACATAAGAAAGGTGAATCAGTGGTGGTTGCTCCCCTCACAGAGGAGGACTCGTCACTGGTACACTCTACACAGAGAAGGTCTAGTCTTGTGTCACCCATAATAGAAAATTACTAGTGTACCTATTATGTAGGAGATAAATCATTGGGACAACATTCATAGAGAAATGTTAGTCATTGGGGCAACCATGATGGAGGAGGACCAGTCACTGGTCCTAGAGTCAAAGGGATGACCACTCATAGAGGGGGCTAATCAATGGGGTACAAATCACAAAGAAGTGTCTCTTACTAGTGCATCCATAACCAAGGAGAACCAGTCACTTTATCTCCCATTATATCAGAGGGCTGGGCACTGGGGCACCCATTATAGAGGAGGCCCAGTCACTGGAGAGATTATCACAGTAAAGAGTCAATCACTGGGACACCTATAAAAGAGCAGAGTCAGTCACTGGAGAACCCAGCACAGAGATGGTTTAGTCACTAGGGCATCTATTATGGATGAGGGACAATCACTGGGAATCACTGGGAAAACCATCACAAAGAAGGTACAGTCACTGAGGCATCTATCACATAGGAGGGCCAGTAGCAGAGGCACCAATGAAAGAGGAGTGCCAGTCACAGTGACATCCATTAGGAGAAGGCCCAGTGACCGCGGCATTGAAATAAGAGATAGGCTATTTACCTGGACACATATCACTAGGAGACCCTGTCACTGGGGCACCTATTAGAAGGAGGGTCATATACTGGTGCTCTCATACAAAAATGGCCAAGTCACTGGGGAACCAATCACAAGGGAGGTCCAGCCTCTGAGGTACCCATCACAGAGAAGTTCTAGTCAATTGGGTCTGATCATAGTGAAAGAGTAGTCTCTGACACTCATCATAGAGGATGACCAGATATCAATAAAAGAGAAAGGCCAGTCACTGGGTCTCCTGTTACAATGGAGGGTCAGTCACCAGAACCTCTATCATACAAGAATGCCAGTCATAATGACGCCCGTCACAAATGAGGGCTAGTCACTAGGTCACGTATTATTAAGGTGACGCAGTGAGTGAGATACACATCATAGAGGTGGGCAGGTCACTGAGGCAAACGTTATGGTCAGCCAGTCATTGTGGCAACCATCACTGAGGAGGTCTAGTCACTGGGATACCAATTATGGATGAGGCCCACTTTTTAGAACAGCAGTGAAAGAGTAGGGCTATTCATGTTGCACCAAATTTGGGAAAGAGCCAGTCACTGGGACAATCATTATGGAGGAGGCCCAGAAATTGTGACATCAATCACAGAGGAGAACTTGCCTCTGGGCCACGCCTTTTGAAGGAGAACATGTTACTAGGACACGAATCACTAAATAGGGCAAGATATTGGGGCACCAATCACAGAGGATGATCAGTCATTGGGGCACCAATCACAGAGGGGGAACAATAACTGCAGCAACCAACATGGAGGAGGGCAACTCATTGAGACCCCTGTCACACAGAAGGGCTAATCACTGGTAAACAAAACCCAGGGGAAGGCTAGACACTGTGTCACTCATAACAGTGTAGTGTCAGTCACTTGGGAACCTATTATAGGGGAAGATCATTTATTGGGACAAACTTTATAAAGAGCAGTTAGTCCCTCCAGAAACTATTATAGTGGAAGGCCAGCCACGGGGGTACCAATCAGAGGAGGCCCAGTCACTGTATCTCTCATACTAGAGGAAGGTCAATCACTGTGGTATCCATTATAAAGGAGGCCAAGTCACTGTAGCACCAATCACAAGGGTGGACCTATCATTGGTGCATGCATAACAGAGGAGGATCAGTCAATGGGGTACCCATCTCACTGCAGAGAATCAGTCACTGGGACAAACATTATTGAAGAACCCCAGAAACTGGGGCAGCCATCAAAGAGGAAGACTAATTATTGTGGCACCCATTTTTGAGGGCACATTTTACTTGAACTCCCATCATAGAAGAGGGCTACTGACTGCTTTGGCCATCACAGCGAAAGACCAGTCATGGCACCAATCACAAAGGAGGTCCAGTCATAGAGGCACCAATGATGGAGTTGGCCCAGGCACTGTGACACTCACAACAGAGGGGTACTAGTCACTGGGGCACACATTACCTATGAAGGCTAGTCATTGGGGCACAAATCAAAGGGGAAACACAGTCACTGGGTTACACATCATGGAGGTGGCCCAGTCAGGGGAACACCCATCAAAAGGATGACCAGTCACTGGGGATCCCATTACGGAGGAGGCTCTGTAAGTAGGATACTCATTACAGAGGTGAACTAGTCACTGTTGCAATTACTATGGAGGAGTTCCTGTCATTGAACATCATAACAGAGCAGACACAATCAATGTGGTACTCATAATGGAGAAAGACCCATCATGGAGTAAGGTCAGTCAGTAGGGCAACATTATAAAGAAGCCCAGCCACGTGGGCACCAATCATGAAGTAGGCAAGTTATTAGGCACCCATTTTGAAGTCAATTCAGTTATCTGTCACCCACCATAGAGGTAGATTAGTCACTGGGGCAACAATTATAGAAGAAAACTAGTGACTGAGACTACCATTAGAGATAAAGACCAGTGACTGTGACATCCACCACAGAAATGGGCCAGTCACAAAGGCACGCATCACAGAGGAGGGCTAGTCACTGGTGCACCAATCATAGATAATGGCCAATCACTGGAACACCCATTACTGATGAGGGCCAGTCACTGGGGCACCCATTACACAGGAGGGCCAATTATGGGACATTCATCACAAAGGAGAGCTAATTACTGGGGCACTCATTATTGAGGAGGACAACTAAGTGGGACATCCATTGCAGAGGATAGCAAGTCGTTAGATAAACAATTATAGAGGAGGCCTAGTCACTGTGGCACCAATTACAGAGTAGGTCGAATCATTGGAGCACATATAATAAAGAATGACCAGTTACTGGAGAACTCATTATGGAGGAGGCCCAGTCACTGGGGCACCCATCACAGAGTAGAGCCAGTCGCATGTACACCCATCATAGAGGAGAGTCAGACACTGGGTCACACACCACAGAGGAGGGCTACTCACTAGGGCATCTATTATGGATGAGGGTCTGTTACTGTGTCTTTAATCATAGAGGAGGGCCACTAACTGGGGCAACCATTATAGAAGAGGTTCAGTCACTAAGAAAACAATATGGTGGAGCCAAGTCACTGGCACACTGATCTCAGAGGATTGTCATTCACTGGGGCACCTATTGCAAGTGTAAGGTGAATCTTTTGGGTACCCATTTTGCAGTCAGACAAATTACATTTCCCAAGGCTTCTAGATTGATCTTTGGTGTTATTTACAGTGAGTTATTGACACCTGAGTCTGAAGCTGCACTGCTTCTATAAGTTGTAAAATTAAAGAAGCATGCTTAATAGCAGTTTCCTTAGTAGAAAATTGTCCTCATTCCTTCCAGAAAGCTGAATGGGATTGCACAATACGAAAGGCATGCTTGGAATCAGTGTAACTATTTTGTGCTTTACCTTTTCTTAGTGCAAGTGCCCGTGTTAGAGCAATTATTTCTTTCTTCTGAGCGGAATCTTCTGTAGGTAGGGGGTATTATGACCTCATTTGTGGTAGTAAAGGCATAGCCAGTCTTTCTTTTTTCATTAAAAAAAAAACTGCTACAAACTGTGTCATTCATACTCTGGCTTTGAGTAGGGAGTGTCTGTCAGATCTATTATGACTGCTCTGATAACTTCCAAATTTTCTGAAGGGTCATTTTCTATTAGCTCCAATGAAGGGAGAATCATGGCCAGATTTAGACTATTAGATTTCTGAATGGTAAGGTTAGGATTTCTTATTGAAGAATCTGGAATCCCATTAGGTAAGACCTGGTGAGAAATATAAGACTTGTTATTTATAATGTCTATGATCTGATGTGGGGAGTACCCATTCATGTCCTGACCATAGGTGAATTTACTAACTTCTTGAGTGAGTAATGTTTTTTGCAGCTAATGCCCTGAGGCAAGAGAGTAATCTCTTTACTGTTTTCCAGCTGTTTTGATAGGAAAACCACAGCCTTAAGATCTGGCCCATATTTCTGTCCCGAAAGTCCCAGTGCTGTTTCTCCCCTTCTGTTGTATAGAGGAGAAAATTTTGTTTTAGATTAGGCAGGGCTAAGACTGCAGCCTGGGTGATGGCTCTATGCAAAATATGGAAAACCATCCAAGTCAGTGAGTGTGAATTGAAAGGTTCATGGTCAGGGCCTGCATTTCCTCATATATAGGCTGTTCTATAAGGCAACAATTAGGAGTTAAAATTCTAAAGTAACGTGTGAATCCCCAAAGGGTTTGGAATTTGTTCTTTGATTGGGGAAGCAGTAGGCAGACAATAAGTTGCTTCCTCTTGACTGTTATAGCTTGGCATCTGAACTCAGCTCAGAGCCTAGGTAGGTGACCTGTTGAGATTTAAGCTGAACCTTGGGTAGAAAGATTCGCTAGTCCTTCTTAAAAAGGAAGGTGAAGACAGCAAGCACGCCCTGCTGAGATGCCTCGACGTTAGGGCTACACAATAGTAAATCATCTATATAATACAATAGAGTCCTCTATTAAAAACAGAGTTACTAGAGACCTGAGGCTATAGCTTGTCCAAAGAGGTTGGAGCTATCTCAGAAGACCTGAGGCAATACCGTCCATGTTAAGTTCTGAGGCCTGTTGTAGTCTGGATCCTGCCACGTGAAACAAAAGATATTGTGGATTTTGGAAACAAGGGAATGGTAAAAACAAAATATAATAATACATCTTTGAAGTCAAGTACTATGAAGTACTGTGTATCCAGTGGCACAGTACAGAGGTGAGTATAGGAACTGGTAGCCCTAATGTGCAGGGAAACTACAGACTCATTAATGATTCATAGATTCTATACAGGTGATATCTTCCATCAGATTTATTAATCGGGAAAATGGGTATATTGTAAGGGGAATTAGTTGGTTTAAGGACTACAGCTTTGAGAAACTTAGCAATCAGGGACTTAAAATATTGTAGTGCAGCCAATGGGATATTGAGACTTATTTTAATAGGGATGGGGGCCCTTAAGTTGGAGAAAAACAGGAACAATGTGGGGAGCTCGACCCAGAATAAAGGTGTCCTAAATCAGAGGACGGACCTGCTCTTCGATATAAGCGGAAACATAAGGGGTTAATGTAGCATCACAGACTGGTTCTTTGTCTGCGGAGGACTTGGGGTGATCAAGGGTCATTTGAAGCATTCCTACAAAGTAAACTGGCAGGGTTTATATGTAAGGTATAATTTAACCTCCCAATTTATGCAAAATCTCTTGTCTAGTAAGGGAGCAGGACTGATAATTACTATTAAAATTGAATGATGAAGCATTTGATTTCCCAGCAAGTATGGAAGGAGAAGTGTAGTGATGAACTGACAGAATTCTGTCAACTTTTAATTTAGAGACAGGAGAAGTAAGGAGATGACCAGGAAATTCAGTTAAAGCTACGTGGGTAACCCCAGTATCAATGATAAGTTAAATTAGCCTACCATTAACAGAGATTTCCACTCTGTAAGTAGATGTCTGAAGGAGATGACCCTGAGAACATGTGGCAACTGAATCAGAGGTGCATCAATCATATTGGTCAGATTGAGGTAGAGTTCATAGGTCTGGCTAAGAGTCTGAGTCTTAGTTTTCATATTCTCTCTTTGTTCCTCTTCCTGGCTGTTAAAGACTTTGAAATCCAGGTTCACAAGCTCAGATTGTAGAGTTTGTGGTCCCTTCTCCAATTCTTGGAGCTTACACTTAATATCCAGAGCTGACTGGTGCATAAAATGCATAACTAAAGAGTTTCTCTTTCTTAAGTATCTAGATTTAATTCAATATAGTACTGCATGTCCTCCAATATATGAGCTAAATAGATTGCAGGGTTTTCATCTGGCCCTCGGATAAACTCCTCAACTTTGTTATAGTTCACTGGTTTAATAATGGCCTATTGCATGCTATGTGCCAGGCCAAAAATATTATGGTACTGTTTTTTCCTGTCAGGGGAGATGGGTTGATAATTCCAATTAGGATATGTTCCTGGGATGGCTATTGCAGCTGGCATGTGCTGGCCAGACTGAATGCAGTTAAGTTCATCAGAAAATTGCTGGATTTTGACAAAATTTCTGTTAAATTCCTAATGGTTAATATGTAACAGTTAATATGACCTAAATATCTCTCCATAAAGATTGTATGAAAGGGAGAAGTATAGAAATTTCTTAGCAATTTGAGTCGGTGAAAAAGGAGCCTAGTGTGGTTTAAATTTGTGAAAGGTCCATCATGGAGAATGGGATAAGAACACTGGCTATTCCTTCAGCTCCTACAACTTCCCTTAGAGGAAATTGGTGAATGACTGTAGGAGCCTGGAATGGTTTTCCAGAGGGAATGTGTGCAGGTGAAGGTGGTGGTGGGCAAGAAATAGGAGGAGGGTAGGAGGACTTGTTTCAGTTTTTACAGTCATTGGTACTGAATCCGTATCCATAGGTAGAGGTGTGGGTATAGAGGCAGGGGAGAGGGAGGAAACTAGAGAACTGGCAGTTCTGAGAGAGGAGACTGCAGAGGTTAAGGAGTCAAAGGTGGATTCAAAGAGACAGGGGCAGCTAGCCCAGTGGGGTCTAAGTCATCCTAGAATGTGTTAGCCAGTGCCAGGATAAGGAAAACATACAACAGGAGGTGCATAAGTCCTGATGACATGCTAGCACAAAAAAAGGCCTGAATACATAAAAAATGCAGCAGTATTTTTATCTCTAATATATAAATTAACTTATCTTTTGTTTAATATGAGAGAAAATCTTGGCAGCCAGATGTTTCCATTACCTAGCTTATATTATTGCCAGGCTGTGTTACAATAAAATACAAGGCATTTGGAATGGATATCTTTCTCTAATTAAATAATTTTAAGATTCTTTAAGTGACATGCCTACAATGAGTCTTTTTTCATGACTGATTGAGCATTCCCCATTTTAGTGTCCTAGAGAGTGTGTACTCTAAAAATTGGGTTTGAGAGGTCCAAGGGAGAAAAGACCATCAAGTGAATACCCAGTATATGATGAAATTAGACCATCCACTGCCTCAATCCAGCATCCCAGAAAAAGGGGGTGAAATGAGCATAAGGGAGAGATCATCCGCTACCTAAGTCTAGTGACTCAGATGAATCGAATAAGTTAGTGATGTGTGTTTGGGTACAGATGGGGTGAGAGTGGATGGATGGATGGAGAAAGAGGGGTGCAGCAGCACTGGAACTGGCATGCCAGAGGTGCATGCTGGTAACCAGAGATCCGAGTAATGCGCAGAATTGTAACACACAAAGAAGTTAAAGAAGAAAAGAATTGCTTAAGGAAAATTCACTTCCCACAGACAGGAATTTGGTCTACACTCCTGATGAGTGTGGCCCATAACCCTCTAAGTCCCAGGTTAGATCCTTTCCCCTGGAGGTCTTGCAATCAGGTAGGTGTGACTGCCGTTACTTCTTTATTGACTATCTGTGAATGTCCTGGAGACTCCGTGACACAGAAACAAACTAATATCCACTTACATTATCACAGCTCCTTGGGAAGGATGCCGTAAGGATCCCAGTGGCCCTGTACATTCCTGAATAACATTCATCAGAGTTAATGGAGGGTGCTTTTCCTATTATTTTTTATGCATTCCCAGTGACTACTCCTGTGATCTGCATAACGTGTAATCACAAGTTTTGTGATTTGCATAACTTTTGCTTACTGCATGATGTCTCAGGCCTTGTAAACTCTCTTTACTTTAGGCAAGCTATGAGATACGTCTGATACCTGGCACCAGGAAGTCTGAGTTTCTGAAAAGACATAGTTGGCAAAGTTAATCTTCACATAAAGTATGCATTTATCCAAAACATAGTCTCTGCTTTCCCATGATTGTGTTAGGGTTTAAGAACAAGATAAAACATAGTTTCTTGCTCCCAGTCTGTCCTTTCAATGTAAACGCAAAGGGAACGAGGGTGTTTCCCCATTTCCCTGATCCACTGGAATCAATGCCTTAGCCAGTGAGGACCCCAGGCCCCAGGGATAAAGTTGTTCCTACCACATTTGGAAGGCTTGGTACCACGTCTTTTTTGAAGATGTTGCAAGACCCTAGAAAATGTGATACCAAAGCAAAATATAGAGAAGAATAGCGACGTCTAAGAGGGGTCCTTAGAAAACCCCCATGTGGCTAGAAAAACAATGAGGATCACCAAAGCTGGTGCTTTGCACCGAGAAAGGCAATGTGGGGCTTCACTTGGTATAACTTGCCTTCATGTAAAGAGGGATAGAAACTCATTAGTGACAGGTAAGAGCTAGTAACTCATTCTCACCCACTTGGAGTCCAGAACCTTCTGTTGGGGGTCTTCTTGACTTTTCAGGGAGTCACCTGGTGAAGAGAGAGTCAGTTGCCTTTTGAAATCTAGTTTACTCAACAGAGATGCTCAGTGAGCTGGGCTACAGGTCGAGGTAGAGGATATACCTTAGTCTCCCAGTCTAATTTGCTCCAGCATTCTGTTGCCTTTTCCTCAGGCCTTCAAACAAACAGTGGAGTTGCACAGGTCAGAGCAATCAGTTGGCACCAAGTTCACAGGGAGACTCAGGTTTGAAGAGAAAAAAAGATAAAATAGTCACAGAGGGAAGACACCATATGGGCCCCAAACTAAAAATATCCACTGAGGGTGGTGCCAGTGCCAAGGCCATGGGAATAATGCAAGATTACAAATAGAAAGAAGCAACGTTTATTATTTCGCTTGCACAGATGAAAAATGGACAAAGGCAAGTGTGGCATTTATGGGTCAAGAAATGTTTATATTTAAGGACCTTTTGTGTAAGGGGAATTTGAACCAAGGAAATTTCAGTGCTGTGGGCCCTTGATGTTGATTGTAGTCACATGAGTCTTAGATATTGAGGTGCTCAAACATTAGAATCTCATGCCTTCAGGTGGTGGGTTAGATGTGAGAAGAAAAAGGAAGGTGGTTTTCCTCCAAGAAACATTGCCAAGTCGGGCTTAGTGGCTCAGCCTGTAATCCCAGCGCTTTGGGAGGCTGAAGTGAGCAGATTGCCTGAGCCTGCGGTTTCAAGAACAGCCTGGGCAACCTGGCAAGAGCTCATCTCTACAATAAAGCAAAAAATTAGCCAGGTGTGGTAGTGCGTGCCTGTAGTTCCAGCTACTTGGAAGCCTGAGACAGAAGTATCACTAGAGCCCAGCATGCGAGGCTGCGGTGGCCAGGATCAACCACTGCATTCCAGTCTGAGTGACAGAGTGAGACGCTATCTCAAAGAGAGAGAGAGAGAGAGAGAGAGAGAGAGAGAGAGACGTTGCCAGACACTTGTTATCCACAAACTCCTTGACCAAAAGGTGGTCTATAAACATTCTGTGGTTCTGTCTTTGTCTTGCATCTGATGGATATTTGCCGAGGGAGTGGGATAGTCTGACATTTGACCTGCAGAAGAATTTTTGAATGGTTCCTAAAACCTGTCTATTGTAAATATACTTATCTATGTCTAACTTGTGCTATATTCTAAGAGTGTCTAAGCAAAAAAATACTATAATACAATAAGTATAATCTAGGTTTCCATAAATACTTGTTTCTGACACCTACCACAGAGTAGGGTCAATCAAAAGCCATTGTGGAGAAAGCCAAGTAAGTGGACACCTGTCACAGAAGAGTGTTAGTAACTGGACCAAACATTTTGGAGGAGGGACATTCAGTAGGAAAGGAAAACAAGTCACTATGGCACCCATAATAGAGTAGGACTGGTCACTGTGGCGTCAATTATGGAAGAGGCCAAGTAACTAGAACATCAGTCACAGAGTAGGTTTATTCATTGCTGTACTCCGTTTGGAGGAGACCAGTCAGAGAGACACAAATCATGAAGGAGCCCTAGTCTATAGAGCACATATTATGGTGAAGGCCCAATTAGTGGGACACTATTCAGAGGGGAGGGCACCGGGGCACCCATTGTGGAGGATTTCCAGAAACTGCAGGACCCATCAGTGAAGAGCACCACTCACTCTGGCACCATTTTGGAGAAGGTCAAGTTACTAAAACACCCATCACAAAAGAAGTCTTGACACTGGGGCACCAATCACAGAGGAGGACCAGTCACTGCAGCACTCATAATAGAAGAGATTATGTCACTGGGAAACCCGTCATAATGAAGGATGCCTAGTCATTGGATGCCCATTATGTATGAAGGTCAGTCACTGAGTTACCAATCACAAAGGAGGAACAGTCACTGCAGAAAACGTTATAAAATAGGAACAGTCACTGGGACACTCATTTCTAAAGGAGGTCAGTCACTTGGAAACCCATTGTGGAGGAGTCTTAATAAGAGGGATACCGATGACAGGGGTGCACCAGTCACAGGGGCAACCATAATAGAGGAACAGCAATAACCAAAGCGCAAGCCAAGGAGGAGGCCCAGTTACTGGGCACCCATAATAAAGGAGTCACAGTCACTGGTGCAACCATCACATAGGCAAGCCAATCATTGAGAAATCTATTACACAGGAACTGTAGAAACTGAGCCACACATCACACATGAGGCTAATCATTAGGTCATCTATTACAGGCGATAGACAAGTCAATAAGAGATCAGTCACAGAGGAGGGCCAGTCATCACAGAGGAATTTCGGTCATGGGGGCACATATTACAGAGAAAGGCCTAGGATAGGGGTATCCATCAGAGAATAAGAACACAACTGGGACACCCACTAGATAGAAGATCAAGTCAATTGAACAACCATAACAAAGGAGTGACAGGCTCTGGAGCACACATCACAGATAGCCTGTCACTGAGGCATCCATCACAGAGCAAGGCCAGTCACTGGGGCATGCACTATGCAGGCCTCAGTCACTTGGACTGCAATCAGAGAGGAGGGGCAGTAACTGAAACAGCCATGACAGTGGAGTTAAAGTCAGTGTATTACTCATTACCAAGAGGTCTAGTCATTGGGGTATCTATCACAAAGAGGTGCATTACTGACGCACCTATCACAGAAAAGAACTCGTCACTGAAACACTCATCAGAGAGGATTTCCAGTCCTTGGTCACCCATTTGGATATGGTCCATACACTGGGTCACCTATCCCAGAGGAAGGCTAGTCATTTGGATATGTAGCACAGAAGATAGAAAGTCACTGAGAAGACAGAGAAGAGCTTGTAACTAAGGAACATGTACCAAAAAATGGTTGGTCAATGGAGAGCACATTTTAAGGAGCATCAATCACTGAGGTACTGATCCTAGAGGAAGGTTAATCACTGAGTACCCATCACAGAGGATTCCCAGTAACTGGCACACCCGGCACAATGGAGGGTAAGTTATTGTGCCATCCATTTTGAAAGAAGGAAAATCACTGGGATGGACACACTTCACAGAGTTGAGCTATGCACTGGGACACCCAATTGGAGGAGGAGCAGTCACTGTGGTTCCAGTCACGAAGAGAAATAGACAATGGGGCTCTTATGAAGAAGACCCAATCACTGGTACACCCATCAAAGAGGAAGGCCAGTAATTGCGGAACCCATTATACAGGAGGCCCAAAACAGGGACATTTATCAAAGCAGAGGACTTGTCATTTGGGTACCCATTTTGGAGGAGGCATGGTTATTGGAATACTCATCATAGAAGAGGGCTAGTCAATGGGACACTCATCAGAAGGGATGGTTAGTCATTGGGACACAAACACAAAGGAGGCCCACTCATTGCAGCATCCAAATTGAGACGGTCCAATCACAGAGACATCCATCTCAGAAGAGGGCATATTACTGGAACGCCCATCATTTATCAAGGCTGGTCACTGGGTTACCAATCATAGAGGAAACAGTCTTTGCATCATACCTTATGAAGGAGGTCCAATCACTAAAACATCCATGAAAAGGAGGGTTAGTCATCAGGGGACCCATTATGGAGGAGAACCAGTAGTGAAACACTCATAACAAAGAGGACTAGTCACTGGGTCACTCATTATGGAGGAGGTCCTATTACTGGGACATGCATCGCAGAGGAGGTCCTTTTATTGGGAAATCCATCACAGACAAGGCTAGTTACCAGAGTACACATTATAGAGGAGAGCCAATCACTGCAGCACAAATCACTGATAAGACCCAGTTATTGGGTTACCCTAATGGAAGAGAGATAGTCACTGTGGTATGCATTATGTATGAGATGCATTCACTGTGGCAAAGATCACAGAGGTAAACTATTAACTGGAGTACCAATTACAAAGGGTGATCATTCACTGGGTTATTTTTCAGGGAAGGGCCATTAACTGCAGCAAACATTACCGAGGAGGACCAGTCACTTAATAATCCATCAGAGAGGAGAGCTAATCACAGAAGCATCCATCAAAGAGGGGTGCTACTCACTGAGACATCAATTACGGAAGAGATGCAGTTACTGAAACACTAACTGAGAAGGACAAGTCATTGAGACACCAAATTTAATTAAGGTAAGTCATTAAGTCCCAAATTACAGAAGAATCCCAGGCAAGAGAGCAGCTATTACGGAGGAGATCCAATCAATGGGACAGACATCACAAAGGAGCAGTAGTTCCTGGGGGCTCAATCACAGAGGGGGAACATTCGCTGTGGCACACATTACAGATGACAGAAAGACAATAATTCACACATCACAGAGGAGATTTCATCACTGAGACAGCTATCACAGAAAAGGGCCAGCTACTGGGATAACCATCACAGAGAAGGTTCACTCAATGGAGCAAATATTATGGCTGAGGACCAGTCATTGGACACCCTTCACAGAGGAGGTTAGTCTCTGGAGAAACCAAAATGGTAAAGGGACAGTCACTGAGGCACGAATCACAGGGACTCTGTCCCTGGAGAACCCATAATGGATGAGGTCAGTCACTGGGGAATTCATTATGAAGGAGGCCCAGTCACTGGGACACCAATCACAAAAAGGGTCTGTGAGTGGGGTACCCATAACAGAGAAAGATCTGTCACTGGAGCATCCATTATGGATGAGATCCTGTCATTGAGATGACAATTACAAAAGAAAACCTGCATCTGTTGTACCTATAACAGATGGAGACCAGTTAATGGGGCACCCATTAAAGAAGAGGGTCAGTCAATGGGGCACTCATTATGGAGTAGGTCCTGTCACTAGGGCAACTATAACATAAGACAGCCAGTAACTGGGCCACCAAGCACAGAGGAGGTCTAGTCACTGGGTCACTCATTATGGATGAGGCATAGTTACCAGGACACTCATCACTGAGGTGGCACAGTTACTGTGGTATCAATCATAGGAGAGGTACAGTCACTGAGTCACCTATCACTGAAGAGGGTCTGTCACACAGGTACCCATCAAACAGGAGATCTAGTAACTGTGGAACAGATTAGGAGGAAGCCCAGTCACTGGGGCATCCATCACAGAGAAGGCCTAGTAATCTGGGTTCACATCATAAGGAGACCCAATCACTGAAGTATCAATCACAGATGTGGGCTAGTCTCTTAAGCACCCATCAGAGAGAATGTCCAATCACTGGGGGACATATTAGAAGGATAGACAATTCCTGTGACAGTGAATCCAAAAGGGAATCAGTCACTATGACACACCACTGAGAAGATCTAGTCTCTGTGGCACCAATTATGGAGGCTCACCAGTCACTGCATCGAATCACTGAGGTCTGTCAGTCAATGAGGCACCAAACCCAGAAAGACAGTCACTGAGGAATAAATCACAGAGAAGGGCAAGTCAATGAGACTGCCAACACAAGAGAGGACCAGTCCTTGGGTCACCCATCACAGAGGAGGTGCATTCATTGGAACATCCATAATAGAGGAGGACTAGATACTGAAGCACCCATGAGAGGCAGACTAGTAAAAGGGGCACCCCTAACAGAGGTGGACTAGTTGCTGGGCCTCCCATTATAGGGGATACTCAGGCACTGGTACATCTATCACAGAGGAGAGCCAGCCACTGGGAAACCCATCAAGAGAGGAATGCCAGTCACTGTAGCACTCATCAAAGAGGCAGGCTATTCAATTTAGCATTCAATTTGGAGCAGGAACAGTGACTGGGGATCTAATCATGAAGGAGTCATAGCCAATGGAGCACCTATCATGAAGGAGGGCTAGTAGGTGAGACACACATTATGTAGGAGTCCTAGTTACTGAGGCAATGATCACAGAGTAAATCTAGTCACTGTGATGCTGCCTACAGAGAATAATCAGTCACTTGGGCTTATTTTTAAAGAAGAGAGCCTATCCCCGTGGCACACATGAAAGAGGAGGACCAGACAGAGAGACTACCATCACAAAAAAGGAGTAGTCACTGGGCACCCATACAGAGGAGGGTCAGTCACTGTGACAGTCATCACAGAAAAGGAAATGTCATAGGGGCATATCAAAGAGAAGGGACAGTCACTGGACACCCATAGCAGGGGAGGGCCAGTCACTGAGGTAACCACTTCAGAGGTGGACCAATAATGAAGGCAACTCTCACAGATGAGTGCTAGTCACTGGTACACCCAACACGAAGAATGACTAGTCTTGTAGTACCTACAACAGATGAGGTCCCATCACTATGGTAATCATTATGGAAGAGTACCACTCATTAAGACAATCTTGACACAGGAGAGTTATTCACTGGAGTAATACTTAGGGTGGATAGTCAGTCACTGTGGCACCAATCACAGAAAGTTACAGTCATTGGGGCAAAAACAGTGGAGGAAGTCTACTCACTGGGGCATTCATTATGGACGTGGCCCAGACACTAATGTGCCAACCACAATGGAGGACTGTGATTGATGCACCCGTAAATAAGCAGGATCCATCACTGGGACACCCATCACAGAAGACGACAGTCACTGGGACACCTGTTACAGAGGAGGTTTAGTCACTGTGGTAACTAGCACAAAGGAGAGCCAGTCATTGGGACAACTATCACAGAAGAGATCCAATCATTGTGGCACCAAGCACATATTTGAGGGTCTGTCTCTGGGGCACCCATCAGAGAAGAGGCAAGTCACTGGGTACCTATCACTGATTAGAGGAAATATAGTCACTAGGGTATTTATTATGGATGATTAATGGTCACTGAATAACCTATAACAGAGGAGGAAGAGTCACTGAGGCACTTATCACAAATGAAGTCCAAGCACAGTGGCAAACATCACAGAGAAGGGCCAGTTAGTGGGAAACCCATTAGTACTAGGCATAGGCACTGGGACACACAACATAGAAAATGGCTAGTCACTTGGAGACACATTGTTAGGAGACCCAATGAGTGATGAATCTATCACAGTGAAGGACCAGCCACTGAGGCACACAGAGAAGGAAAAGTTACTGGTGCACCCATTAGAAGAAGAGCCAATCACTAGGGCATTGATCACAAAAAAGGGCCAGGCACTGGGTCATCCATTGCAAAGGAGTCTCATCCACTGGGGCATACTTTATATAGGAGGTCTAGTCATTGCGGGCACCCTTAATATTTGAGGGTCTGTCTCTGGGGCACCCATCAGAGAAGAGGCAAGTCACTGGGTACCTATCACTAATTAGAACCAGTCACTGGGGCACCAAAGGAAAACCACTCACTGGACCAACATTCATACGGAAGTGCCAGTCATTTTTGCACCAAACACAGAAGGGGCAGTCACTGAGTCACCCATCACTGAGGATGGATAGTCACAAAGGCATGTAGCACAGAGAAGAGTTAGGAAGAGGGAAACCCATCAGAAAAGTGGGCTTGGTGTTGTGTCACACACTCCAGCGGAGGGCCAATCACTACAGCACCAATCATGGAGAAGGGCCAATCACTGGTACTCCCATTATAAAAGGAAGGTCAACCACAAGGGCACTGATCACACAGGAGGGCCAGTCACATGGACACTCATCAAAAAGGAGGGCAAGTCACTGGGGTAACCATTACTGAGGAGATTCAATAAGTTGAACACAGATTCCTCAGTTGAACACTGAGGAAGTCTAGTTATTGGAGTATCCATTATGGAGGAGCCCTGTCATCAGGTAAAAATCACTTAGGAGGCACAGTCATTTGGGAACCCATTATGGAGGAGAACTAGTCACTGAAGCACCCATTATGTAACAGCGTCAGTAGCTGAAGTAGTGATAACAGAGGAAAAATAGTCACTAGTGAACCAGTCACGTAGCAGAATCAGCCTCTGTGGTATTTTTCACAGAGAAGGTCCAGTCATTGGAGGATACTTCACTAAGTAGTGGCTGTCACTGGGGTACCCATCAAAGAGGAGGGCTGCTCACTTGGAAACCCTTCAGAGGCAAATCCATCAAGGTGACACCCCTCACTGAGGAGAACAAGTCACTGTTACACTCCATACAGAATCAGGGTAGTCATTCTGTCACTAACAAAAATTAATGGTCAATTACTGGGATACTCATTTTAGAGGAGGGTCAATCAATGGGACTTTCACAGGGGAGCATTAGTCAGAGGCGCAACCATTATGGTGAAGGGCTAGTCTTGGAGGCAACAAGCACAGAAAAGTCCCAGTCACTGGGGCCACCACTATGGAAGAGTGCTAGTCACTGTGGAACCCATTAAGCAGGAGGGTTAGTCACTAGGGAATCTATCACAGAAGAGTAGTCATAAAAACACTAAGTATGGATGAGATCCGGTAACTAGGGGAAGTATTAAAGAGGAGAGCCAATCACTGGGGGACCTACCTATCACAGAGAAGAGTCAGTCAAATGACACCAATTAGGAGAAGGGACTGTCACTGGGTCTTTCATCAGAGAAGTGCTGGTCAACTGGGCACACATCACAGAGGAGACCCAGTCACTAAGGCACACAGCACAGAGGAAGGCTAGTCACTGAGAAACCCATCATGGAGAAGAACCAGTCACTGGGACATCAATAACAGAAGAGGGTCAGTTATGGAGACACCCATCACAGAGGGTCACTGGTGTACAAATTTTTGAGGAAGAACTATCACTAGTACTCCCATTGCAGAGGAGCAACAGTCCCTGTGGGTACCCATTACAGATGAGGGCCAGTCACTGGGTCACCCATAACTGAAGAAGGCTAATCACTGAGGCAGTCCTAACAGAAGGAAGCTTGTTCCTGGGTCACCCCTCACAGAGGAGAGCAATTCACTGGAGAATCCATCACCAAGGAGCCCAGTCACTGGGACACCCACAAAAATAGACAGCCTTCACTGGAGCAACTATCACAGAGAAGGCCAGTTCCTGGTGTACCCATCACATATGAGAGTCCGGCACTGTGGCATTGATTATGGAATAGAAATAGTCACTGGAGCCCTGATCCCAGAGGAGGCCCTGCCACTAGAGCACCTATCACAAAACAGACCCAGTCATTGAGGAACACATCACAGATGAAGGTCTGTCATTGGATCAGCAATCGCACAAGATGATGACTCACAGAAGGGAGCAGTCACTGGGCACCCATTATACAGGAAGTCAAGACACTGGGGCATCTATCACAAAGAACAGCCAGTCAATGGGACTCCCACCACAGAGGAGAGTCTGTGGGATGTGCATCACAAAGTAGCACTAATCACTGAAACACCAATTGTGGAGGACACCCAGATGATGGAACACACATAAAAAATGAGGACTAGTCACCGAGGCATCCAAAATGGAGGAAGTTTAGTCACTGGGGCACCAATCACAGAGGAGGTCCAGCCAACGAATCATCTACTATGGATGAAGACCAATCACTTAGAATGTCATCACAGAGGAAATTCGGTCTATGGGGCATGTATTATAATGAAGTCCAATAATCTGGAGCACCATCAGAAAGAGGTCTAGTCACTGGGGCACCAGTTTTGGAGGAGACCCATTTACTAAGCCATCAATCACAAATGAAAGGTAGTCAATGCAACACCCAAAATAGGGGATGGATAATCACTGGATCACCAATTACAGAGGAGATTCAGTTACTGTGGCACCAGTTTAGAAGGCCCTGTAACTATAACACCCATAACAGAGAAGTGCTAGTCAGTTAAGCACCCACGATATATAAAGGCAATACACTGGCAAACAAATCACAGGGTATATCCAGCCACTGGTGCACCAATTATGGAGGAGGACCAGTCATTGAGATACCCACCACACAAGAGGCCAGTCACTGGGGTACCCATTATGGAGGAGACAGAGTAAATGGGACAATCATCAAAAAGGAGGGCTAATCTCTGGGTAACAAAAATGGAGGAGTTCCATTCACTGGGGCATGAATCACAGAAGACTCCCAGTCACTTGGACACTCAAAATGATGAAGGGCATGCTGATGTGGCACCAATCAAAGAGGATGAACTGCCACTAAGGAAGGCATCACAGAGAAGTGTGAGTCCCTGGTGAACCCACTTTGGATGAGGGTCATTCACTGGGACAATCATAAAAGAGGAGAACCAGATGATTTGTCACCCTTCACACTGGAAGACCATTCACTAATGCACCCATCACAGAGGAGGAACAGTCACTGAGGTACCCATCACAGAGCACAGCCAGTCATTGTGGCACCCATAACAGAGGAATACCCGTCACACAGGGATGCATCACATAGATGGAGTAGTCACTACGCATTTTTCACAGAAAAGGACTAGTTATTAGGGAGTCAATTTTGGAGAAAGACTAGTCGGTGGAACACCCATCACAGAAGAAGGCTAGTTACTGGGGCATTATTTAAGCAGGAGGACCAGTCACTGGGGCATCCATCATAGAGGAGGATTAGTTTCTTGGCACCATGCAGAGAGGAGGGTCAGTCACTGGGGTCTTAATCATGGAGGAAAGCCAGGACTTGGGGCATTCTTCATAGAGGAGGACCCATCACTTTGGGACCCATCATTGAGGAGATGTAATCACTGAAGTAGCCTTCACAGAGAAAGGTCAGTCACTGAGACACCCAATGATAAGAGGATGATGCACCTGGGCACCCATCACAGAGGGGGAACATTCACTAGGTCACCCATCACAGAATAGGGTCACATACTTAGGCAGCCATATACTGAGAAAACCATTATACAAGAAGGACAGTCACTGTGGAACAACTCACATAAGTGAGGAGGGTTAGTCACTGGGGAACCCATCACAGAGGCAGACCAGCCACGGAGAAACCCATCACAGGTGAGGGCTAGTCATTGCGACACACATCACAGAGGAGAGCAAGTCACTGTGGCATAAATAACAGAGTAGGACCAATCTCTGGAGCATTCATTATAAGGAGGACCATTCACTGAGACACACTGCACAGAAGTGGACTAGTTACTGGGAAAACAATTATACAAGAAGGACAGTCACTGTGGAACAACTCACATAACTGAGGAGGGTTAGTCACTGGGGCACCCAAATTGGAGAATGACTAGTTACTGCTGCAACAAACACAGAGGCGTTTCAGTCTATGAAGCATGTACTATGGAGGCAAACCAGCCACTGGGACATCCATTACAGAGGAGGGACAGTCACTGGGACACCATTAAGGACAGGCACAGAAACTATGACACCGATCACAGAGGAGTTTGAGTCACTGGGGAACACATTTGGAGGAAACCTAGATTCTAATACAACAACCACATTTGAGAACCCATCACACAGAATGGTCAGGCCTTGTGGCACCAATTACATTAGAGATCCAGTCCCTGGGTCACCCATTATGGAGAAGGAACATCGATAGTGATACCCATCACATGAGAGGGCAAGTCACTGTGCCACTCATCATATATAATGTTAAGACAGAGGGACATGAATTACAGGAGATAGTCACTGGTGAACTTATTTTGGAGGAAGACCAGTCACTAAGATACCCATCTTAAGCAGGGCTAGTCACTGGGGTAACCATTATGGAGGAAATCCAGTCCCTGGGGATCCAAACACATAGAAAGACTGTTGCAGTGTCAACTATTATAAAGGAGGGCTAACATTCACAGAGGAAGGCTAGTCAATAAAGATACCATTATGCAATAGGGCCAGTCTCTGTTGCACCAATCACAGAGAAGGGCTAGTAACTGAACCACCCATTTTGTAGAGGACCCAGAGGTAAGAAACCAATCACCAAGAAAAGCTAGTCACTAAGGCATTCATCATATATGAAGACCTGTCATTGGACACTAACAACAGAGAAAGACCAGTCATTGAGCCAACAAAAATGGATGAGGGTCAGTCACAGAGAAACCCATAAAAGAGCAGAGATATTGCCTGTAGCACCCTAAATTTATGAAGACCAGTCACTGGGGAACCAATCACAGAGAATGCACAGTCACTAGGTAGCATATTATGGAAGAAACTCAGTGGCAGGAACACCCATCACAAAAGAGTGCCAGTCACTAGGGCACCCATTATGGAGGAGGTCCAACAATTGGAACACCCATCACAGAGGGGAGCTAATCACTGGGGAAATCATTATGGAGGCACTGAGGCACCAATCATCAAGGTGGCCCGTCACCGTGGCACCCATAAAGGAGGAGGGCCAATCACTGGGGCAGCCAGTACGGGGAAGCAGAGTTATTGAGAGACCCATCACAGAAGAGGGTGAGTTACTAGGCATCTATTATGGAGGAGGACCTGTTTCTGTAGCACTAACCACTGAGGAAGCTCAGTCACTGGAACACCCATAATGGAAGTGAATGCCACTGGCTAACCCATTATTTAGGAGACCCAGTCACTAAGGCATTGATCACAGAGAAAAACTAGTCACTGGGGCACTGATCACAAAGGAGAATTAGTCAGTGGTGCATCCATCACAGTGGCAGTCCTGTAATGGAAACACCTCTCACAGAATAAGAATTTGTTTCTGTGCCACCTATTAGAGAGGAGTTCCAAACTCTGGTCATCTATCACAGAGAAGGTCTCATCATTAGAGCATCACTGAGCGCTATTCACTGGAGCAACCGTCACAGATAAGACACAGACAGGAGGTATTATTACAGAGAAGGGCCATTTACAGAGGCACCCAATACAGAGGATGGCCAGTCACTTGAAGAGCCACCACAAAAGAAGGTGTAACTGAAATAATTCACTGAGGCACCACTCCTCAACTCATATCACAGAAGAGAGACAGCTGAGGAGCCATAATAGAGGAGGATCTGTCACTGAAGCACACAACACGGGGGGGGTATCAGAGGGCACCCTTCACAATGGAGGACTAGTTACTGGAGCACCCGTTGTAAAGGAAGGATAAACATTGGGGAATCTATCACAGAGGGTTATTCACTGGAACACCCAATTTTGAGAAGAGTCAGTCACTTGGGAACCAATCATGAAGAATTCTAGTCAATGAAGCACCGATTATAAAGGTGGCACTGGGACACCATTAACAGAGGAGGACAAGACACTGGGGCACCGATTATGGAATAGGTCCATAAACTGAGACTCCATCACAGCAGAGGGCTCTTCACAGGGGCACATATTGTGCAGGAGGCCTAGTAACTAGGACATCCAACACAGAGTAGGACTACTCACTGTTGCACCCATCAAATATGAAGGCCAATAACTACGACGCCAATTACAGAATAGACTGTGTCACAATTGCACCCAAAATAGAGGACCAGTCACTGAGACACCCATCATAGAAGGTTAATCAGTGGGACATTATACACGAAGGCTAGTCACGGACACCAAAATCACAGAGAAGGATCAGTCACTGCGGCACCAATCAGAGGAGGTTCAGTCACTGTGGAACCCATCACAACAGAGGGCCAGTCACTTAGGAACCTATCATAGAAGAGTGCCAGTCACGGTGGCACATATTATAGATGATCGATATTCACTGGGGCATTTATCAAATATAAAAAGCTTTCACTGGGAAAATCATAACAGAGGAGAGTCAACACTGGGTCTCTCAACAAGAATCGGGGCCAGTCACTGTGTTTTCCATCACAGAGGCAAGTCAGTCACTGAGGAACCTATCCCATAGGAAGGTCAATCACTGTGGCACAGTTAACAGAGAAGGCCAAGTGACTGTGGTACTCATAAAAGAAAATGGCATGTCACTGGAACTGATCACAGAAAAGGCACAGTCACTGAGGCATCTATCAAAGAGGAATGTCAGTAACTGACACATCCATCACTGAGGAGGCATAATTACTGGTTACCCATTAGGAGGAGGCTCAGTACCTGGGAGAGTCATTACAGAAGAAAGCCATTTACAAAGAAGAGCTACTCACTTTGGTCCCCATCAACGAGAAAACATAGTCAGAGGCACCTAGAACAGCAGAGGGTCAGTCACTGAGACACCCATCAGAAAGGAACCCCAGTCACAGGAATATCCATCACAAAACAGTACCAGTCCTGGGCATCCATGACAGAGGTGGGGAAGTTACAGGGGCAACTATAACAGAGGCGGGGCAGCCAATAGGGCAACATTAACAGAGGATGACCACTTACTTATGAACTCATAACATAGGCATGCCAGTCATGGGTGCATTCCTCACAGAGGAAGCCTAGTCACTGGGACACCCATCAGATAAAAGGCACCCATCACAGAAAAGGAAAGGTCCCTGATCCACCAGAAACAGAAGAGAACAAGTAATTTGTTCAACAATTATTGAGGAGGGCCAATTTCTGGGCACTCATCACAGAGGAGAAACAGTCACTGGAGCAACATAGAGAATGGTGAGTCACAGGGGTACACATTTTGAGGAACATTGATCACTGGGCCATCAATCACACATTTGTACTAGTTACTGGGTCACCTATTAATGGAGGAGGCACAGTTACTTGGAAACCCATTGCAGAAGATGCCCAGACACTGTGGCACCCATTATGGAGGAGTGCCAGTTACAGGAGCATTCATCACAGAAGAATGCATCATAGAAGAGAATTCGCCAGTAAAACACCATGCACATTGAAAGTCAGTCTCTGGGCCCCCCATCACAGTCATTGGTACAATCATCATAGAAGATAATAGTCATTGTGATACCTATTACAGTGGAGGGACAGTGTCTAAAGTACACATGACAAATGAGGGTCAGACACAGGAGCACCAATTAGAGGATAGCCAGTAACTAGTGCTCCAATTATAGAGGAAGGTAAACCAATGACACACGAAAAAAAGAGGAAGGACAGTCACTGAGATACTTATAATAGAACAGGACCAGACACTGTGCCACCCATAATAGAAAGGGCCAGACTTTGGAACACCAAGCACAGATGAAGGGCAATCACAGGAGCACCCAGTAGAAGAAGGACAGTCACTTGGACACCCATTACAGTGGAGGACTATTCGCTGGGGATCTCATCATATACAAAGGGACGGCACTAAGGCACCCATCACAGAGGAGTTCCAGTCACTGGTGCACCCATAAAGGAAGAGTCCAGTCAGTGGGGCATTCATCATGGAGGAGACCCTGTAAATGGGACACCCATCACAGAGAAGGGCTAGTCATTAGGGCACCGATTATGGAGGCCACCAGTCACTGGAGCATCAGTCATTAAGGAGCCTTAATCAGTGAGGGCACCTGTAATGGAGAAGTACTAGTTACTGGGATGACCATTATGAGGGAGAACCAATCACTGCTGTAGTGATCTCAGAGGAAATATAGTCACTGTGGCAGCCATCAAAGGAGGATCAGTCATTTTGTTATTTTTCACACTGGAGGTCTAGTCACAGGAGCATACACTGTAGAAGAGACTCACTCCCTGAAGCATCTATTATTTTGGAGCAAAAATTACTATGGTACCCATAACAGATGAAAGACAGTCACAGGGGCACCCATCACAGAAGAGTGCTAGTCACTGGGACACTAATTATGAAGGAGGCCTAGCTACTGAAATACTCAATACAGAGGAGTATAATTCACTGAGTCACCTAATTTGGAGGAGGCCAAAAACAGGAGGGACACTCACAGTGGGCCCTAATCACAGAGGAGTCCCAGTCAATGAAACACCTATTATGCAGGAGGACCAATCACTGGGACACCATTTGCAGATGAAGACCAGTCACTGGGTCCACAATTATAGATGAAATAATTCACTGAGGCACCCATCATAGAGGAAGTCCAGTAACTGGGACAGTTATCTCAGAGTGGGTCATTAGCTGGGACACAAATCACAAAGGGAGAGTCACTGGTGCACACATTACAGGTGAGGGCCAGTCATTGTGTCACCACTAGGAGCAACTCAATCACTTAGGCTCTGTCACAGAGGAGGGCTAGTAAATAAAGTAACCATCACAAAGGAGGAAATATCAGTGTAGCCCCTATCACAGAGGGGCATCAGTCACAGAGATATTTATCACACATGAGAGTTTGTACTGGTATACCCATCATATTGGAGAGCTAGTTCTGGGACAAACATTACAAAGGAGGGTAAGTCACTGGAGCACCAATTTGAAGGAGGGTCAGTCATTTGAGCAACAATCACAGAGTGGTTTTAGTCAATAAGACACCTATTATGGAGGAAGGCCAGTCACTGGCACACCCATCACAGAGAAGGACAAGTCACTTGAGGACTCAGTTTTGAGGAGGCTCAGTTACTGGGATGCACATAACAAGAAAGGGTTAGTCATTGTGGCACCTATTAGAGAGAATGACCAGACATTAGGGAACAAATCTCACAGGAGTTCCATTCTTTTGGGCACGCATTTTGAATGGGATCCATGCACTGGGCCACCCACCAAAATGGAAGGCCAGTTACTGGGCATTCAGTATGGGCGAGGCTCAGAAACAACTCCTCAACATTGAAGAGGACTAGTTACTGTGGCACTCATCACAGAGGAGGATCAGTCACTGGGACACTTTTCACAGTGTAGGGCTAGTCACTGGGGCACCCATCACCAGTGAAACTGGCATGCATTACAGAGGACAATTAGTCACTGGGACTCACATTACACAACACAGGTAGTCATTGTGGCATACATCACAGAAGAGGACTTGTCTCTGGGGCAGCAGTCACTGTGAAGGCCAGTCACTGGGGCACAAAACACAGAGAAAGTACAGTCGCAAGGACTCCCATCAAAGATAAACTGCAGTCACTATGATAGTAATCACAGAAGACAGCCAGTCACTCAGGAACCATTCACAGAGGAGGGTCAGTCACTGAAGTATCCATCAGTATGGAGGCCCAGTCCCTGGGATACCCATCAAAGAAGGTCACTCAAGGGGAGCAGCCATTATAGTGAAGGGCCAGATTCTGGGACATTCATAACAGGGTCGGGGCCGTCCCTGGGACACCAACAAGGAAGGTGGCCATTCATTTGGAACCCGTCACAGAAGTGAGACTGTCTTGGGGAGGAAGACAGGAGAACATATTATATAGGAGAACCAATCATGGGACACTCATCACAGAGGTGAGTCAGTCGGTAATTCACTAATCACAAAGGGCAGTAAGTTACTGAAGTATTCATGAAAGAATAGGAACAGTCACTGAGGCACACATCAAATAGGCCAGACAATCAATGGAGCACTGATCACAAAGGAAGCCCAGTTACTGTGCACACATCACAAAAAATTCTCAGGAACTGGGTCAGATTTTATAGAGGATGGGTTTCCTAAGGGGACCCCAAACAGAGGAGAGGCAATCACTGAAACACATGTCATAATAGAGAGTCAGTCTCTAGGTCACCTGGACCAGAGAAAGGCCAGTGACTGGGGCACAAATACCAGAGTAGCCACCCATTTTGGAGGAGGTCCACTCACCATGTCACCCATAAAAGATGAAGGCTAGTCAAGGGAGTACACACTATACATGAAGGGAAGTCATTGGGGGCACCAATAACTTATAAGACCTAATAACTAGGGAACAAATTATGTAGGAGGCCCAGTCACTGGAACGTCCATCTCAAAGGAGGGCAAGTCACTGGGAAACACATTACGTAGGATGTCCAGTAATGAGAAACCCATCACAGGAGGGTTAATTACTGGAGGAATCAATATGGAAGAGTACCTGTCACTGGGGCATTATGGAAGAAGGATTGTCACTGGAACACCATTCACTCATGATGAATAATCACTAAAGCATCCATTTTGTAGAAGAAATAATCACTGGTGCAACCGTCAGTGAGGAGAACCAGTCACTAGGGCATCATCACAGAGGAAAGCCAGTCACTGGGGCAACCATCAATGAGGAGAGAAATTCATTGGGTCACCCATCACAGAAGAGACCCATTCACCGAAACCCCCAACACAAAAGAGAGCCAATCACTGAGATACCTATCACAGAAATGGCCCAATATAACCCCCATTATAAAGTGGGCAAAAGATATGAACAGACACTTCACAAAGGAAGACATCCGAGCAGCCAACAGACATATGAAGAAATGCTCAACCTCATTAATCATCAGAGAGATGTAAATCAAAACCACACTGAGATACGACCTAACTCCAATCAGAATGGCAATCATCAAGAACTCAAAAAATAACAGCTACTGTAGAGGGTGTGGCGAAAAGGGAACACTTCTACACAGTTGGTGGGAGTGTAAACTAGTACAATCTCTGTGGAAGGCAGTGTGGCGATTTCTAAAAGTTCTAAACACGAACCTCCCATATGACCCTGCAATCCCCCTACTGGGAATATACACTGGCGAACTCAAATCACTCTATAAAAAAGATACCTGCACACGAATGTTTATTGCAGCATTGTTCCCACTAGCAAGAACCTGGAACCAACCACACTGTCCATCAAAAGAGGACTGGATTAAAAAATGTGGTACATATACACGATGGAATACTATGCAGCCATAAAAAAGAACAAAATCATGAATTTTGCAGCAACCTGGATGGGGCTAGAGTAGATAATACTAAGTGACCTCTCACAGAAACAAAGATCCGAGTATCACATATTCTCACTCATATAGTGGACCTTGATCATCCAATGCACTACTACAAGAAAATGATTGACAGTGTTGGGAAACTATGGGGGGGGATGGGACTAATGATAGTAAACATCTTTCTGGAGATGGGGAGACACCTGTTATCAACAAGCGGGACTGAACGAAGCATATTTGTATACCTAACCCTTAACTGTACCCCACAATATCAAAATAAAAAATATTGAGAAAAAAAGAAAAGAGAAGACCCAATAAATAAGGCATCAATCACAGAGAAGACCAAATCACTGGAAGCAGTGTGAATCACTGGCACACCAATCACATTGGAGAGTCAGTCACTGAAGCACCCAACATACAGCAGGGTTAGTCATTGACCAACCTGGGCTACCCATTATGGACTAGGGTCTATCACTGTGGCACGCATCATGAAGATGAGTCATTCATTATGACATCCATCACAGAGGAAGGCATGTCAAGGGGACAACAATTTTGGAAGAGGGCCAGTCAACAGGACATGCCTCACAGGGATGGATTATTCACTGGGCACCAATTACAAGGAGGTCAGTTTATTGAGCATCCCTTCTCAGAGGAAGGCTAATCATTTTTGCCAACATTTTGTTGAAAGGACAGCCACTGGGACACTAATCACAGAAGAGGTCTAGTCACTGTGGCATCATTCACAGAAGAGAGCCATTAAATAAGACACCCATCACAGAGGAGATCCAGTCACTGGGGCACTCATCACAGGGGACAGTCATTCAGCATTACACCCATCAAAGAACAGACCAGTTACTGGGTCAACTATTGCAGTGGAGGGCCAGTCAATGAGTGCTCATCACAGAGGGCAGTCGGTGAGGTACCTGACACAGATGAGGGCCAGCAACAGAACAACAATTAAAGAGGAGATCCAGTCACTGGGGCACACATCAAAAAGAGGGTCAGTCAATGAGGCAACCAATACTCAGGTGAGTCAGTCACAGAGGCACCCTTCATAGAGGAGAGCCAATCACTGAGACACTCATTATCAAGAAGACTCAGTCACTGTGGCACAAATCACAGAGGAGAGACAGTCACTGAGACCCCCATCACAGAGGAGATCCTATCACTGAAGTTCCTATCACACAAGAAGGGCAATCACTGAGACATTCATCACAGAGGAGGCCCAGTCTGGGTCATACATTAGAAAAGGGCCAAATATTGGGGCCTCAATCACAGGAGTGTGCCGGTCACTGGACTACTCAACATAGAGGAGGGCAAGTCATCGATGCACCTATTACAGTGGAGAGTCAGTAACTGGGGTAACCCTGATTGACGAGGGCCAATCTCTTGGTCACCCATCACTGAGGCAGGCCATTCACTTAGACACCCATCACAGAGGATGAGGAGTCAAAGGGCTCACATTTTGTAGGGAAGCCAGTCACTGGAACATGTCTCACAGAGGTGGACTACTCACTGGGCCATCCGTTAATAAGGAGGCTTGGAGGAGGGCTAGTCCCTTGGACATCCAATGTGAAGGATACCTCTTCACAGGGGTATTTGTCACAGAAAAGGTTAATCACTCTGGCACCCGTCACAAAAGAAAGTTAGTAAATGGAACATCCATCATAGAGGACAGCCTGTCACTGGGGCTCCCATCACAAAGAAGAGCTAGTCACTGTGATACCCATCAAAAAGAAGAGCAGTCATGGTGACACCTTCTCAGGGGAGAGTCAGTCTATGGGTACCCATAACAGAAGAGGGGAGTCAGGCACGCAACACAGAGAAGGAGCAGTCACTGAGAGACCATTTACAGACAACAGTAAGTCACTGAGCTACCAATCCCAGAATAGTTCCAGAAAGTGGAATATTCAACATAGAGGATGCTCAATCAGTGAGTAACACATTATAGAGGAGGACCAGTAACTGTAACACCCATCACGATGGAAGACCAGTCACTGGGACAACATTATTGAGGAATGCTTGTCACTAGGGCACCCTCTACAGGAAAGAGTAAGTGATGGGTCACCACTCACAACGGATAGTCTAGTCACTGTGGCTCCCATCAAAGAAGAGGGACAGTCATTAAGGTACTTATCAAATAGACCAGTCAAAGGGGGCATTGATCACAAAGGATGACCAGTCCCTGTGGCATCCATTACAAAGAAGTCTCCATCACTGGGTCTCTTTTTATAAAGGAGGGACATTAACTGGGGCACTCATCATACAGAAGGCACACTTATTGAAGCATCCATCATAGAAAAGGCCCAGTAACTAGGACACCCAACACAGAAGAGGACCAGTAACTCCCCCTCACAGGGGAGACCAAGTCACTGGGACACCCATCACTTGAAAGAACTTATCTCTTAGGCACACATTATTAAGGAGACCAAGTAGCTGGGGCATCCATCACAGAGGAGAGTAAGTCACTGTGGCACCAATTTTAGAAGAGGCCTAGTTACAAAGATGCCCATCACAGAAGAAGGCTAGTCACTGGGGCACCCATCACAGATGATAACCATTAATTTAGCACACATCATATATGAAAGTAAGTCACTGGGGCACCAGCCACATAAGAGTCCCAGTCACTGGGACCAATGTATGAAGAAAGTCCAGTTACTGGGATGTGAATTGCAAAGGAGGGACTGTCTCCTGGGAACCTATTATAAAGGTGACCCAGTATGTGGGAAACCCATCGCAGAGAATGAGTAGTCACTGAGGAAACCGTTATGGAAGAGGGCCAGTAACTGTGGCACTTATTAATGAATAGTCTGAGTCACTGAAACACCACTCACAGATGCATGACTGTCACAAGACTACCCATCACAAATGAGGAAAGTCACTGTGGCCCCCAAGACAGATGAGGGGCAATCTGGGGAACCCATTTCGTAGGAGGAGCAGTCATTGGTGCAAACATCAGAGACAAGAGACAGTCATAGGAACACACATCAGATGAGAGATCACTGGCACTTCCATTTCTGAAGAGAGCCTTTTAGTGGGGCAGCCATAAGAGAGGAAAAGTATTTACTGAGACCCCCATCACAGTTGGGAGCCAGACACTGAAACAACCAACACAGAGGTGGGCCAATTACTGAGACAGCTGTCACAGAGGATCACTAGTAATTGGAGTAGCCATTAAAGGAGAGTCAATCACTGGGGCACTGATCACAGAGAACAGTCATTTTGGTAACAATCACAAGGGAAGGTCAGTTAACGAAACACCCAACACAGAGGAGGAACAGCCACTGAGTCACTATTCATGGAGAGGAACCAGTCACAGGGGCAACAATCACAAAGTAGTTCCCCAAACAGGGGTACCCAACATAGAGGACGTCAAAACAGTGGGAAACATGGAAGCTTGCCAGTCACTGAGACACTCATCAGGTGGAGGATGAGTCCCTGGGGAGTCCATAAATGAGGAATGAAAATCACAGGGACACTCATTACAGAAAAGGCAGTCACTGGGTCATTGATTACAAATGAGAGTCGGTCACCAAATCCCCATCACAGAAAGGAGACAGTCACTAAGACACCCATCAAATAGTCTGATCAGTGGAGCACTGATCACAAACTGGGGCCTAGTCACTTGCACAACCCTCCCAAACAAGGCCCAATCACTGGGCCACATTTATAGAAGAGGAGCATTAACTGGAACATCCATCACAGAGGAGGCCCAGTAACCAGGACTCCTATCATAGGGGAAGACAAATCACTGGAACAACCAATGCATAAGAAGGTTGATCTCTGGGTAAATAATCATAGATGAAAGTCTATCACTTACGCACTCATCACACAGGAAAGTCAGTCATTTTAAAAATGATAACAGAGAAGACAGTCTCTGGTACACACATCAGAGAGGATATCCAATCACTGGTACAGCCATCACAGAAGTCAATAACTAGGATATCCTTCATTGAGAAAGGCAAGTCACTGAAGAAGCCATAACAGAGAGGGACCATTTATGGTGTCAATCCTCACAGAGAAGGGATAGTCATTGGGACACACAACATAAAGGAGAGTTAGTCACTATGACACCAATAACAGAGGGAGTCCAGTCACAGGGACATTCATTATGAAAGAAGGTAAGTCATTCGGACAAACTTTACACAGGGAGGCAGGTCACTGTTGCAACCATTATTTTGGAGGGTCAGTCACTGGGACACCAATAACTGGGGCACCAGTCACTGGGGCATCTTTACAGAGGAGGCTCATTCACTGGTATTCAGGCACTCCAATTACCTTAGGGGTCAGTCCTGGGCCACCCATTATGTAAGAGGCTTAGTCACTGGGGCACCTATGACAAATGAGGAACTCTCACTGGGATACCCATCACAGGAGGACAAGTCACTAGTGCACCTACCACAAAAGTGGGGCATTCACTGGTGCACTCATGGAACAGGTCCTCTCACGGTCTCTAGTGCACTCTTTATGGAGACGGACCTGTCAGTGGGTCAACCATCAAACAAGAGAGCCAATCAGTGGTACAGCAACCACGGTAAAGACATCAATCACAGATGAGTTCTAATCGCTAGGATATGCACTATGCTTGCTGGCTAGTGAATAGAGGAGACATTCACAGGGGCACTTTTAAAACAACCCTGTCACAAAGCCGTCAAATAGAGAGGAATAAACATCACAGTGACACCATTAGGAGGAAGCCCAGTCACTAGGACACATATCAAAGAAGAGAGCTAGCTAGTCACCTGGGTACCAATCACAGAAAAATTAAGTCAATGGTACACATATCACAGAGGAGGACCAGTCAATGAAGCATTCATCACAGAGAAGACCATCACTGGAAAACTGATCACAGGATAGGACCAGTCAATGTGACACCCATCGCAGAGGAGAGTTAATCACTGGTGTTCCAACGCAGAATAGGGCCATGACTGGATCACCCATCAGAGAGATGGAATAGACATGGGGGTATCACTCACAGAGAAGAATTGGTTACTGGGACAAAAATAACAAAGGAGGGCTAGTCACTATGGCCACAATAACAGAGGAGGAATGTATTAATTGGGCATGTATTAATGAGGAAGGCCAGACAAAAGTACAACAATTACTGAGGAGGGAATCACTAGGCACCCATTACACAGGAAAACCAGTCATTGAGGCACCAATAACAGAGTAAGTTCAGTCACTGAGGCTGCCAGCAAAAAGTAGGGCCAGTCAATGGAACAAGCAGCACAGAGGAGTGTCAATCACTGGAGTTCCCATAAAGGAAGAGAACTAGTTACTATGGGCACCCATTATGGAGGAAAGCCAGTCACTGAGACCCTGATAAGAATGAAGGATCAGTCATTGGGGCACCCCAAAAGATGAATGCATGTAATGTAGCAACCATTATGGAGAAAGGCAAATCCTAGGGCACCCATCACAGACGGGGGTGAGACACGGGGGCTCCAGTCAAAATTGAGCTAATAACTGGGACACCCAGCACACAGGATAACCAGACATCAACACAATATCACAAAAATTAGAAAGTCAATCATCTCAAAGTACCTCACTGGGATATAGATCACAAAGAAGGGTCATTCACAGAGGCACCAATCCCAGAGGAGGGCCAGTCACAGAGACACCCATTAGGAGGAGGGTCAATAATTGGGTGACTTATCAAAAATGAGGCCAATCACTGGGCACACTATACAGAGTAGGCCCAGTAATGGGGGACCCACCATGGAGGAGGACCATTCATTGCAAAAGCAAACAGGAGAAGGGTCATTTACTGGGAAACAAAATACAAAGGACTAGTAACTGGACACTGCTCACAAAGGAAGTACTGTAACTGTGGAACCCATCACATAGCAAAGTCAGTCACTAGGGCAATCATCACAAGAGAAGGCAGGTCAATGGGACATTCATTTTGGAATTAGGTCAGGCAATAGGGCAATCATCACAGAGGAGGGCCTGTCCCTGTGCCACAAATCACAGATGAGGACCCACCACTGAATCACTCATCGCACAGGAAAGCCACTCTCTTTGACACTGATAACATATGTAACAGAGGAATCCCAGTCACTGGAGCAGCCAAGAAAAAGGAGGGTCAATCACTATGGCAGGCATTACAGAGGGCTAGTGACTGAGGCAGTCAACAAGAGAGGGCCCAGTCACAAATGCATCCATAACAGAGGATGGCCAGTCATTGTTAGGCCACCACAAAGCATGCCCATTCACTGGGGAACTCATCACCGAGGAGACCTAGGACTGGGGGATGCATCACAAGACGATCAAATCACAAAAGCACTAATTACATAGAAAAGTCAGTCACTGGAGCACTCATTTTGGGAAGCCCAGTCACTGGGACACAAATTACAGAGAAGGGCTAATCACTTGGGAAACCAACGCTAGTCACTTGGGTAACCAACACAGAAGACAGCCAGTAGCTGAGGCATATATCATAGAGCAGGACTAGTCACAGAGTCACACAAGAAAGAATAGACCCAGGCAAGGAATACCCATTAGGAGAGTCAATCATTGAGGCACTGATTAAAGACAAGGCCCAGTCTCTGGGTCACCCATCACAGAAGAGAAAGAGTCACTGGGACTCCCATGAAAGAGGATAGGTAGGCACTTGGGCAGTCATCAAATATGAGGACCAGTCACTATCACTCCATTCACAAAGGATAATTCAACGGACTTATTTCACAGAAGAGGCCCAATCACTGTGACAAAAATCACAGAAGAAGCCCAGTCACAGGAGAACCCATTTTAAGGAAGCCCATTTACCAGGCTATGCATCACAGAAGAGGTGTAATCATTGAGCCACGAACATCAAGGAATCACCAGCAATTGGGGCACCAATCATAGAAGAAGCCAATCAATGAGGTCCCCATTATGGTGAAGACCCAGTAACCATGACACTCAACACAGAGGAGAGTTGGTCAATTGAACACTCATCTTGTATGAAGACCAGTCATATTGTCAACTATCACAGAGTTGGTCTAGTCACTGGGGCTCACATTTTACAGGAGGACCAGTCTCTGGGAAACTCATCACAAAGAAAGGCCAGTCTCTAAGGCATAAAATACAAAGAAGGCTCAGAAACTGGGAGTACTGGAAAAGAAGTGGGCTAGTCCCTGGAGGAATTATTATGGAGGAGGGCCACTCACTGTGGCACCAATCACTGAGGACACAAAGTCACAAGGGCATCCATAATGGAGAAGGACCAGTAATTGAGAAATCCATTATAGGGAAGATCCAGTTACTGGGACACCTATCACAGGAAGACTAGTTGTAGGGGCCAGTCATTTAGGCACCAGTCCCTGAGGAGGCCCAGTCACTGGCACACCAAAATGTAAGAGAGCTGGTCACTGGGTGACACATAATGTAGGAGACCCATTCAATGGGTCAGTACACACAGAAGAAAGCTAGTAACTCTGGCACCCATCAATGAAGAGGATCAGTCACTGGGGTATTTTTCACAAAGAAGGGTCTGTCACTGGGGCCCTCAAGAGGAGGTCTATAGTCATTGTGGCATGAATCACAAAGGAGGACCAGTCAGAGAAGCTTTAATTACAGAGGACTCACAGTCATGGGGCCACCCATCAAGGATGAGAGCCGGTCATTGAAGCAGACATTATAAAGCATACTCAGAAACTAGGGCACACAGAAACTGAGGAGGACTGGTCATTGAGGCACCCATTTTGGAGGAGACCTATTTAGTGGAAAACCCATCAAAGAAGAGGTAGTGACATTCATCGAATGTTCACTCAATGGGCATTCATTGGGGGCATAAATCACAGAGGAGGCCCTTTCACTGAGCTACCCTTTTATGGAGGAGGCCTTGTCATCATGGCCTGGGTAACCAACACAGAAGAGAGCAAGTCGCTGGGCTACTCTCTGGGGCACACATCATATATGAAGACGTGTTATTGTACCACCAATAACAGAGGAAGCCCGGTAAGTGAGCACACAATATGGAGGGGGTGCAGTCCTGAAACACATATCACAAAGGATAGCCACTGGAACACCAATTATGAAGGAGGCCGAATAGGTGGAACACTCATCACAGAGGATGACTAGTCACTGGAGCAGACATTATGGAGGAGGATCAATCATTGGGTCACCAATCACAGACAGGGCCCAGTCAGTGTAACATATTTTATGGAGGAAGACAAGCCCCTGGGACACTCATTATAGAAGAATTCCAGTAACTAGGACTAACATCACACAAGGGGGCTTCTCAATGGACGTCAATTGGAAAGAATAGCAAATCATTGGCGTAGCAATCACGCTGGAGGCCCAATCACTTGGGATCCAATTATGGAGAAGGACCTGGCACTGAAAGACTCATTACAGAGGAAAGCTTACCATTAAGGCATACTTCTTTTATGAAGGCAAGTCACTGGGATACCAATCATTGAGTAAGCCCAGTACTGGGGTGCACATATGAAGGAATCCCAGTTATTGGGACATGAACCATAAAGAGGAGTTGTCACTGGGGTACCCATAACAGATGAGAACAAGTCACGGGGCACCCAACATAGAAGAATTTTAGTCATTGGGGCAACCACTATGGAAGAAGTTTCAACTCTGGGAAAATCATCACAGAGGAGAGGCAGTCATTGGTGCAACAATCACTGTGAATAATAGACATTATGACATCCATTATTGATGAGGGCTAGTGTTGGGCCTCCCTTCACAGAGAAGGCACAGTCACTGATGCACCTATCACAGAGAAAGGTCAGTCAAAGGATCACCTATAACAGAGGAAGTCCAGACACTGGGGTACCAGGTAGAAAGAAACCCAGGTACTGCAACACCCTTCAAAGAGGTGGTCTAGTCGTTGAGTGCACATCACAAGGAGACAGCCTTTTATTACAAAGAGGAGATTAGTCACACAGAGGGACACAATATCACAGGATACCCAGTCACTAGGGCATCTATTAGAAAAAGGGCCAATCACTGGGGAACTGACAAGAGAGGAGGCAAGTAATTTGGTCATCCATCACAGATAAGTGTCAATTTCTTGAACTCCAATTACAGAGAAGAGCCAATCACTGGAACACCAATCACAGAGGAGGGAAATTCAATGAGGTAGCAATATAGAGGGCACCAACTGAGAAACCCGTAACAGAGGAGGACCAGTCGTAGGAGTGGGAATCACTGAGGGTCAGTCATTGGGAAACCCATCACAGTGGAGGGCTAGTCACTGTGGCACACATTATGGAGGAGGGACAGTGACTAGGGCATGAATCACCAATGAGGCCCAGTCACTGGGGCAACCATAATGGAGGAGGGCTTATCATTAGGACAACCATTATGTAGGAGAACCAGGCATGGGATTATTCTTCACAGAAGAAGATTAGTCCCTGCGGCATTCAACACAAAGCAACATATGTTACTGGTGAGGAAGGCCAGTCACTTCAGGATGCATCACAGAGGTTAGCTAGCCACTGGGGTGCTTAAAATAGAGGAAAACCAGGCACAGGGACATGTATCAAAGAGAAGAGTCAGACACCAGTATCCCCATCACAGAGAACAGTCACTGGGGTACCCATGACAGATAAAAGTTAATAACTGGGGTACCAACTTGAACCAATAGTGTGTCACCAATCCAAAAGAAGGATCAATCAATGGAGCACTTGTTATGGAGGATTCTCAATTACTGGGAAGCCCATCATAGAGGAGTGCCAATCACAGGGGCACACATCATGGAGGAGAACCAAAAATGGGGGAACCCATTTCAGTGGAGGAATAGTCACTGGTTTTCATTTTGGAGAAAGCCCATTAACTAGTACACATCACAGAAGAGTGATAATCACTGGGGAGCCCATCACAGATGAAGGATAGTCATTGGGGCACCAATCACAGAGGTGAATCAGTTGCTGGCCACCCATTATAGAGGAGAACCAGTCACCATGACATCCATCACCATGACATCCATCACAGAGGTGTGCTAGTTCCTGGGGCACCTATCATATATAAAGTTCTGTCACATTGCCACTAATCACAGAAGAGTCCCAATCACTGGGATCACATAATGGGGGAGACCCCGTCACTTGGACACCCACCACAATGGAGAGTCAGTCACTGGGGCACCACATATGAAGGAAGCCTAATTAGTAGGACACCCATCACTGAAGGCTAGTCACTTGGCCAACTATTATGGAGGAGGGTCAATCACTGGGACAGTAATCACATCTGAGGCACGATCATGGTGGCATATGTAATGGAGGTGCGGCAATAATTGGAAGACCCATTGTGGGGGAAGCCCAAGGACCAGATCATCCATCACAGGAGGGATAATCCTAGGACACGTATTGGATCAGGTACAATGACTGGGGCATCAATCACAGAGGAAGAAAAATCACTGGAACAGTCATAATGAATGAGGTAGAGTTACTGAGACATCCACCACAGAAGGGCTAGTAACTAGGGATTCTATTACGGATGAAGGTCAGTCACTGGGGAATAAAACACAGAGGAGGCAATGTCACTTGTGCACATATGATGGAGGAGGGCAGTAAGTCCTTATGAACGTGGCCCAGTTACTGGGACACCATCACATAGGGCTATTCACCAGGGCATCTATTATGAAGGAGAACCAGTCACTTGGGCTCCAATCATAGAGGAGACCTAGTCACTGACACATCCATAATGGAGGACAACTAGTCATTTAGGTATCCATTATGTAGAAGACTAGTCACTGGAGCAGCAATCACAAAGGGGAGCTAGTTACTGGAACACAATGAGGAGAATCCATCACTGGGAATTTTTTTTTTTTTTTTTTTTTTTTTTACAGAAGAGGGGCAGGTCACTGGGACACCCATCACCAAAGAATTCGAGTCACTGGGGCATACATCACTGAGAACTAATCATGGTGACAAACATCACAGAGGAAGCTCATTCATAGGGACACCAATCACAGAGGATAACTATTCACTGTGTACCCATTACACAGGATAATCAGTCTCTGAGGCACCAATCACAGAGTAATGCAAATCACTGAGGCACACATTAGAGAGAGGGGTCTGTCTGTGGGAACTCTTTAAGACAAGGCTAACTTATTGGTGCTCCAACCAAGAGGGGTGGCCATCAGGAATATCCATCATATAGGAGGCCCACTCACTGTAGTATCCATCACAGAGGAGGGTTAGTCACTGGGTCACCCATCATAGAGGAGTCAGTCACTGAGGTGCCTGTCATTGATGAAGGGCAGTCTACTGATACCCATAACAGAGAAGGATCAATCACTGGGGTATACATGAAGAAAAGTCATGTCACTGGAGCACATATCACAGAGGAGGATAGTCACTAGGGCACCTATCATAGAGGAGTCACAGTCACTGAGGCACCCATTACAGAGGAGTCCTAGTCACTGGGACTCCCATTGGAAATAGGAACAATCTCTAGATCACTGATAATAGAGGCGGGAAAGCCACTGGGAAACTCATCACAGAGAAGACCTAGACACTTGGGCAGTTACCACATAAGAAACTGAGTTACTGGGCCAGTCATCAGAGATAATGAGTAGTCAAGGAGATGTCCATCTCAGAGGAGGACTTGTTTCCAAGGAACCAATCTCAGAGGAGGGTAGTCATTTAGGAATCCATCTCAGAAGACACCCAGTAGCTGGGGCACCCATTATAGGGAAGATTCACTCACCATGGCAGTCATCACTGAGGAGGGTCAGTCACTGGGGCAACCATCACAAAAAAAGCAAGTCATTGGGACACTCATTTTTTGGAGAAGGACCAGTCTTTGGGTCTCCCATTATGGATGTGGGATAGTAATTTGTACAACCATTATGGAGAAAGCCCATTAAATGTGATTCCCATCTTAGAGGAGGGCCAGTCACTTGCCCACACATTAAGAATAAGTGCAAGTAACTTATGCACCCATCACTGAAGAAGGTTAATCAAGGTGGCTTCCATCAAAGAAGAGAGACAATCAATGGGACTCCCATCACAGCAAGGATCCAGTCTTCATGGGTCCCATCACATAGAAGAACCAGTCACCACTGGGACAACAATTACAGTAGAGGAACAGTCATGGGACACTGATTACAGAGAAAAGCCTGTCAATAGAACACTGGACACAGAGTAGGGACCATCAATGTGCCACCCAAAACAGGGGGGGTAGTCACTGAGGCACAAATCACCGAAGAGGGTCAGTCATTAGGACAGTCATCACAAAAGAGGGCCAGTAATACGGCTGCACATCACTAAAGTGGATCAGTCACTCGGAATATCAAACACAAAGTAGGGCTTGTCACTGGAAAACACAATATGAAGAATGCCCAGTAACTGGAACATTAACCACAGAGTAGGGCTAGTAACTAGAGAACTCATTATGAAGGAGGCACAGTCATGGAGGCATAAATCACAGAGGATGCTCAGTCACTGGGTGCCACCTATAATAAAGGATGCCAGTCACCAGAGCACTAAATAGTGAGAAAATCCAAACGTTTTCGCAAACATCACCATGAATAGCTAGACACAGGGGCACCCATCACAAAGGAGTGCTAGTCATTGGGACACCACTTATGATGGAGACTTAGCTAGTGGAGCACGTATCACAGAAGTCAGGCATGTATACACATAACAGTGTAGGACCAGTCACTGAGACACCCCTTGTGGAGGAGGCCAGGTACTGAAATACCCATCATAGTGGAATGAGTGTCACTAGGGCACCTATTATGGAGGGATAATTACTTTGGCACCAATCACCAAGGAAAACCTTCTCACTGGGACACCCAAAATAGAGGAGAGATAGTCACTGAAGGACACATTATGTAGGAGACATCATCAATGGAGCAATGATCACAGAGAAAATCTACACAGTGGGTCAACAATTGTAGAATAGAATTCTTCACTGGGTTATTTTTATTTTTTATTTTTATTTTTTTGAGTTGGAGTCTCACTCTGTCACCCAGACTGGAGTGCAGTGGCCACTCCTGGTCACCGCAGCCTCGACCTGCTGGGCTCCGGCGATCCTTCCGCCTCAGCCTTCCAAGTAGCTGGAATTACAGGCATGCGCTCCCAAGCCCAGCTAATTTTTTGATTTATTGTAGAGATGAGGTCTCGCTGGCCAGGCGGGTCTCGAACCCGCGGGCTCAGGCAATCCACTCACCTCAACATCCCAAAGGCACGGGATTACAGGCTGAGCCACCGAGCCCGGCTACACTGGGTTATTTTTAACAAAGAAAGTCCAGTAATTGGTCATCCATTACAGAGGAGGGTCAGTTACTGGAGCTTGCATTATAAAGGGGACTTGGTCACTGGGGCAATTATCACAGAAGAGAGTCAGTCCAGGTATGCCCATCACAGAGGAGGGTTATTCGTTGGTACAACCAAAAATGTGGAAGTTTACTCAATGTGGCATGCATAATAGAGTAAGGCTCATCACTGGGACATCCAACAATGTGGAAGGCTACTCAATGTGCAACTATATCAAAGGAGGGCCAGTCATCGTGACATCCATCATGGAGGAGGTCCAGTTATTGACACAGGAAGACTAGTTACTGGGGCAATCATAATAGTGAATGGCCAATCCTTGGGGCACCAGTCACAGAGAAGAGTCCGTCATTAGGGCACCCATTAAGTTGGAAGCTCAGTCACTATGCCACCCTATGTAGAAGAGGTTCAGTTACTGGAGCACCTATTATGTAAGGCACAAGTCACTGGGGCAATTTACATAAAGGAAAGCCAGTCACCAGGGACACAAATAACAGAGGAAAAACAGTCACCAGCACTCTCATGGCAGAGAAGAGTTAATCACTTGGGTATCACTTATGGATGATTGCTAGTTACTATGCACCCAGATACCCAGTCCCCGTAACATATATCATAGAGAAGAGCCAGTAACAGAGGCACACATCACAAAAGACATCAGTTACTAGGACACCCACTAAGAGGAGGTCCAGTCACTGAAGCACACATCACAGAAGACGGCCAGTCACTGGGCACACAACACAGAAGAGGACCAGTCACTGGAGCACCCATAAAACCAGACGGCCAATCACTGGGCCACCAATCACAGTAAAGGGTCAGTCACTGGTGCACCCATCATGGAGGAGAATGAGACACTGTGACACCCATTTTGGGGGAGGTTCAGACACAGGGACACCAACCACAGAGATGGGCTATACATTGAAGTATCCATGATAGAGGAAAAATGTCATTGGGACATCCATCGCAGAGGATGGCCATTACTTGTGGCACCCACTAAGGATGAGGCCCAGTCACTGAGACAACCATCTCAGAAGAAAGCTAACCATTGGGGAACACTTCACAGAAGAGAACAAATTACTGGGACACCCATCACAAAAGGAAGCCAGTTACTGAGTCATCATCACAGTGGAGAACAATTCACTGGGGGCACTCATGACAGAGAAGTCCAGTTACTAAGATACTCACAACAATGTAGAACCAGTCACTGGAACAACCTTAACACAGGAGAACTTGCCCTGCTGCACCCATCACAAATGAGGGCCAGTCACTTCAGTGCAGGTTACAGAGGAGAACCAGTCATTAAGGCCCCAATTGCAAAGGAGGCATAGGAACTGGAGTACCTTCCAAACAGAGTCAGTCACTGAGTAAAACATCACTGGAAAGGGCCAGTCACTTGGACAGCTATGAAAAAAAGAGGTCCAGTCACAGAGGAGGGAATGTCACTGTGGTAACCTTTTTAAGGAAGGGCAGTTACTGGGACAACTATGACTGATAAGGGCCAGACACTGTGATAACTATCACAGAGGAGGGCCATTCTCCAAGGATGAGGCCCAGTCACTGAGACGACCATCTCAGTGTTGTGAACAACCCTCTACATTCACAGAGAATAGTCACTGGTGAATCCATCACAGAACTGGGCCAGTCCATGTGACATCCATCACACAGGATGGCCAGTCACAAAGGCATGAACCAGAGAAGAGGACTAGCCACTGAGACACCCCTAACAGATGAGGGCCAGTGACTGGTGCATTTATCATAGAGATAGGACTATCTCTGGGGCACACATCACAAAGTAGTGAAGTCATTGGAGCCCCAATAAAAGAGGAGGTGTAGTCACTGAAAGACCATCACAGAGGATAACATGCTGTTGAGACAGTCATTACAAAAGAGGGCCAGTCCCCTGTGCACTCTTCACAGATGATGCCTACTCATTGTGTTACCCATCAAAAAGTAGAGGCAGTCACTGGAGCAGTCATAACAGGAGATCATTCCCAGTGGTACCCATCAGAGAGGCTGGTCAGTCAGAGTAGCACCCTTCATTGACAAGGGCTTGTCACTGGGATACTCATCACAATGAAGGTATAGTCATTGTAGCATACATAACAAAGAAGAATCAGACAATGTAGCTTCCATTATGGAGAAAGTTCAGTCACTGGGATAAACTTCACAGAGGAGGACTAGTTAATGAAGCACTCATTATTGAGGAGGGCCAGTCACTTTTGCACAAATCACAGAGAACACCTGGTCGCAGATGCACAAATAATGGAGAAAGGGCAGTCAGTGGGACAGTCAAGCCTGTGTTACTTGAGAAAGAATCACAGAGGATAACCTTTATCTAAGGCACCCATCACAGAGGAGAGTAAGTAACAGAGGCACCCATTCCAGAGGAGGGCTAGACAATGGGATATCCACTTGAAGGAGGAAAAATTACTGGTGTACTGTTAACAAAGGAGATCCAGGCATTGAGTATCTCATCACAAAGGTGTCCCAATAACCGGAGTGCCCTTCACAGATAAGCGGTAGTCACTGGGACACCCACAATATAGAAATCTCAGTCATTGGGTTACCCATTATAGAGTCCAAATAGTCACTAAGGCACTCATCGGAGAGGAGAACCAGTCTCTGGTGCACCCATCACAGAGAAGCGCTAGACACTGAGACACCCATCATGGAAAGCCAATAACTGGGGCACACAATATGGAGGACGACCAATCACTAGGACAACGATCGGAGATAAGGGGCACTCCCTGGAAAACTCATATCTGTGGATGGCTAGAAATTAGAGAATCCAATGTACTAGAAGCCTGTCAATTGATTACCTATCAGAGATGAGGGCCAGTCTCTAGGTAATGGATTACAGAGGAGAGTCAGTCATTGGATCACTGATCTCAGAGTGTGAGTCAATGGGGCAAAAAACACTAAGAAGGGACAGTCACAGAAACACCCATCACACAGGAGAACCAGTCACTGGGGTCATAATCACAGAGAAATCCCAGTCTTGGAGCCTCATCACAAAGGAGAACCAGTTACTGAGTCTCATATTACAGAGGAGTGTTTGTCACTGGAACAGTCAGTCACTGGGCAACTCATCACAGAGTAGAAGTAGTCACTTTGGCATCCATACCTGAGGAAAGACATTAACTAGGAAACCCACTGCAGAGACCAGGCAGTTATGGGAAAATTCTTCTCAAAGGAGGAGTGGTCACAGAGACACCCACACAGAAGAGGGTACTCACTGTGGCAGCAATAACAGAGAAGGCCAGTCACTGGGACAACAAACAGAGAGGAGGAGCTGTCACCCAGTCAGCCATTAATGAAAACGCCCATTCACCAGGACACCCCTCTAAAGGAAGAGGTTGTCACCACACATACAAATTGGAGGAGATCAAGTTACTGGAGTACCCATCACAAAGGAGGGCTAGTCACTAGGACACCCCAAACATTGGGGCACGAATAACTGAGGAGCCACAGTCACTAGGGCACCCATAATGGAGAAGAGCTTGACACTCATTATTTGTAAGACAAAGTCACTGAGGATCCAATCATGGAGAAAACCTAGTCGCTGGAACACACATCAATGAGGTGTATCAGTCAATGAGGCATTTTCAAGAAAAGGGTCAGTCACTGAGGCACACATCCCAATTTGGAAGAGGACAAGTCACTGATACACTAATCACAGAATAGGCCCAATCAATGGAGCACCTATTATGTAGGAGACTATATCACTCGGGCACCCATTATTGAGGAGACTCTGAAACTGGGGCACACATCACAAAGGAGGGCTCTTCACAGGGGCATCCATTTTAGAAGAGACCCACTTACTTAGATACTCATCACAGAAGAGAGCTTAGCTCTGAGGCACCTCTCACAAAGAATGGCCAGGCACTGGGTCACCAGTCACAGAGAAATACTAGTCAGTAGCGAGCACATTATTGAGGAGAGCTAGTCAATGAAGCACTCATCATATATGAAGGTCAGTGACTAGTGCACCAATCATAATGCAGCCACAATCACTGTGACACATATTATGGAGGGAGTCCATTCATTAGGACGTCCATAACAAATGACTAATGAATGAACCAAACTTCTTAGTGGAGGCTCTCTAAGGGGGACACCCATAACAGAGGAAGTCCAGTCACTGGAATTACCATTATAAATGAGGACCTGTCACAGGGCACCTATCACAGAGGAGGCCCAGTCACTGGAGTATTCATAATGGTGGCGGGCTATTCATTAACAAAACAATATGGAGGAGGTGCAGTACTGGGGCACCAATCACATAGGAATTTCAGTTACTGGGGGCCTTCATCACAGAGGAGGATGTGTTAATGGGACAATCATTTTGGAGGAGGGCTAGTCATTTAGTACACCATAATAGATGAGGGTCAATCAATGGGTACCCATCACAAGGGATGGACAGCCATTAGGGCTCTTATCACAGATCAGGACTAGTCACTGGAGAACTCATCTAAAGGAGGCCCTAGTTGCAAAGGCGCATATCACAGAAGAATACTAGTCACTGGGTCACTCATAACAGAAGAGGGCTTGACTTTTGGGCACCTATAACATAGTACAGTCAGTCACTGACACAGACATCATTGGGATGGATCTGATCTGGGTAGCCTATTAAACAGGAACCCAGTCACTGGGGCACCCATTACACATGAAGTTCATTCACGGGGACACACACCACAAAGAAGGACAAGTTACTGGGTGACCAATCACATAAGATGACATGTAACTGGTGAAACCATAATGGAGGAGTATCTATCACTGGGGAATCAATGATACAGGAGACCCAGTCACAAGGGCATCAAAATAGATGAGAGCCAGTGTCTGGGGCATGACTATGGAAGAGTAATATTACTGGGGCAGCCATCACAGAAGAGAGCCAGTCACTGGGGCAATTCTTATAGAAGAGGCTCTTTCACTGGTGCATCTATCACATAGGAGAGACAGCCCCTGTACATACACCACAGAGGAGAGCAAGTCATTGAATCGCTGATTACAGAGTGCCCAAGTGCCCCACACTGTGCTTCATGCACCGGTGATTGTGTCTTCTCCAAATTCGTGTGCCATTGACTTGCTCTCCTTCATTATATGTGCCCCAGTGACTGTGACTTCTATGTAATTGGTGCATAGATTTGACCCTCCTCCATTATGGTTGACCATCACAGAGGAGGGCTACTCACTGGGACAGCAATTATAGAGGTTGATCAGTTACTGGCACACCCATAACAGAATAGTGCTAGTCACTGGGACACCAAATTTGGAGGTCCCATTCTTGGGGCACCAGTAACAGAAGATGCCTATGGATCACCACTTGTGGAGAAAGCCAAGTCACTAGGATACCCATCACAGAGGAGGGTCAGTCATTGGAGAATGCATTATGGAGGAGATCCAAAAACAGAGCACCTAAAACACAGGAGAGCTACTCACTGGTTCATCCATGTTAGTGGAGGGTCAGTTATTGGGACATTTATCACAGATGAGGGGTAGTCACTGGGGCAGCTATTACAGAGGTTTGACAGTCAATAGAGCACCAAAAAGAGAGGATACCCAGACATTGGTCACCTATAGGGGAGTAGGTCCAATGTCTGTGAGACTTATTACATAGGAGGGCTAATCACTCTGGAACCGATCATATATGCAGAACAGTCTCTGAGGGAGCAATCACAGGAAAGTATTATTCACTGGGGCACACATAAAGGGATTCCCATCACAATGGAGGGACAATCAATGGGACATTCATTTAGAAGGGGTTCCAATAAGTGGAAAACCCATCACGAAGAAGGGTTTGTCATTGGGTCAACCATTATGGAGGAGGGTGAAATCTATGCACCAATAATACACGAGGCACAGACGCCAGCGTACATGTAATGGAGAAGGACCAAGTCACTGGCACACCAACATGAAGGAGATACAGTCACTGAGGCACCAAACACAGCATGGGGTCTGTTCACTGTGATATGGTAAACAAAGGAGAGACAGACAGTGGGGCACCCATCACAGAGGAAGTCCAGACAATGAGGCACATATTATCTAGGAGGGTCAAACCCTGGGGTGCTCATCATAGAAGACTACTCACTGGGGCATCCATGAGAAAGGAAAACCAGTTGGGGAAACCAACACAAAGCTGAGCCAGTCACTGAAATGGACTGGTCGCTGAGGCACTAGTAACAGTGGAGGACCTGTCACTGGGGTACCTATCATACCGGAGGTTCGATAAAAAGAACATCCATCAAAGAGAAGGGCTAGTCCCTTGTACACCCATTAAAGAAGAAGCCCAGTTACTGTGGCACCAATAAAAGAGATTGGCTAGTCATTGAGTTGCTCGTTGTCAAGGAGGACAAGTCTTTAGGACATCCATCACTTGAGCACCCATTGCTAGGATGGCGAGTAACTGGGTCACCAATTTGGATGATACACAATCATTGGGACACCACTCACAGAGGTGGGCCAGTCACTATGGCACCCATTTGGAGGAGGTCCTGAAACTGGAGCACCAAAGAGGAGATATAGTCACTGGGATATCAATTACTCGTTCACCTATAATGCAAGGCATGTCACTGTGGAGCCAATAATAGAGGGAAGCTAGTAAATAGGTCATCATTCACAGAATGCCCCATCACTGGGGCACCCAATATGTGGGAGGCACTTACACTGTGACACTCATCATAGGGAGGGCTATTCACTTTTGCGCACATCACAGAAAAGAGCTGTGAAAAACATGTTGGAACATGCATTACAGTGAGGAACCAGTCAGTGGAGGCATCTAGGACAGAAAAGAACATGTAACTGAGGCACCTATGAAAGAGGAGACCAGCACTGGGACACCCATAACATTATTAGCCAGTCAACGGGGACACCCATTGCAGAGGAGAGTTAGCCACTTGAGCACTGATCACTAAGGTAGACCCATCAGTAGGCACAAAACACAGGGGAGGATCAGTCACTGAGGGGCCCATCGTCGGGAGACATTCACTGGTGCCTCATTAATAGAAGAGACAGTCACTGGGGCACCCATCACAGAAGAAAAGAGTCACTAAGGCACTCATTACAGAGAAAGACTTGTCAAAGGGACAGCTGTCACAGAAAAGCGTCAGTCACTGAGATACACATCATAGTTTAGGACTTGTGTAACAGAGGAGGCTCAGACTCTGGGAACTCATCATAGAGGATGACCAAACACTAGTGCGCCTATCACAAAGTCAAGTTTGTAACAGGAGCAGTTTTCACAGAGGAGGGCTAGTCACTGGGGCACACATTTTAGAAGATGCTCAATCACTGGGACAACAATCACAAAGGCGTGCCTGTCAATGGGACACCAATATGGATGAGGTCCAAGGAATGTGACATCCATCACATAGGAGAAATAGTCACTGGATCAACCAGTATGGAGTAGGGTTAGTCACTGGGCAGCAATCACAGAGGAGGTCCAATCACTGGGGCACCATAATGGAGGATGGTCTTTCACTGTGACTCCTAACACAGAGAAGGGCTAGACACTGGGGTTGCAATAATATATGAAGATCAGACATTAAGGCACCAAGCACAGAGGAGGCCTAGTCATTGGGATACATACTATAGAGAGTGTTCAGTCACTGGGATATTCACTACAAAGAAGGGCCAATCAGAGGGTTACCCATTTTGGATAAGGGCTAGTCACTGTCACCTGTCATAGAGGTGGGCTAGTCACTGGTCCAGCTAGTCCACCAATTATGCAAGAAAAATAGTCACTGGAACAACTACCACAGACAAGGTTCAGTCAACTGGGGCATCAATCACAGATGAGGGCCTGTCACAAGGGCACCCATTACAGAGGAGGATGAGTTGCACATATTCAAAGAAGGTCAATCACTGGGAAACCTGCCAAAGAGTTGGGCTATTTGCTAGGTCACCCATAGAGTGAAGCCCCGTTCAATGGTACTCCAATGGTAGAGGACAACCATCGATCAGGAACTTTTTATGGAAGAGGGCAAATAACTGGGGCATCCATCAAATAGAAGGTTTAGAACTGGGCACCCATTACAGAAGATACTCTATCACTGGGACAAATATCACAGAGTAGAGTCATTTAATGGGCACCCATCACAAAGGAGAGTCTGTCACTGACACACCCATCAGAGAAAAGGCCAGTCACTGCAGTACCCATCACAAAAGAAGGCCAGTTACTGATGCACTGATTACAGAGGCTAACCAGTTACTGGATCACCAATCACAGAGGAGAGTCAATCACTTGGACACCCAACATCCAGGAGGTGTAGTCACTTGAACACCCCTAGCACAGGAAGGTCAGTCAGTAGAGCACCCATTATGGAGGGTGTATTCAAAGGGGTTAGCCCTTCACAGAGAATGGCTAGATCTGTGACAATGATAAAAGAGGAGGGCTAGTCACTTGGAGATCCATTATGAAGGAAGCCAGTCACTTGGTCAATGATCACATAGAAGGGTCATTTACTGGAACCTACATCACAGACAAGGGTTAGTCACTAAGGCAATCATTATGGAAATTGCCAGAAACTGGAGGAAAAACCACCAGGAATTACAATCATAGGGACACCAGTAATGGAGAAAGGTTGGTCACTGAGGCACATATTATGTAGAAGACCCAGTCACTGGGGGAGCAAGAACAGAGTAAACTAGTAGCTGGGACACCCATTACAAAGGAGGATCAGTTAGTGGGGAATTTTTCACAGAGGAAGGCAAATATCTAGGACACCCATCACAGATGAGGGTCAGTCACTGGGGCATCTGTCACTAGGAGTGCTAGTCACTGGCACAACCATCAGAGAGGAAAACCAGTCACAGAACATTGCTCACAGAAGAAGACTAGTCATTGTGACACCAATTATGGAAGATGCTCATATACTGGAGAATGGTTCCTTGAACACCAAACTTGGAGGAGGGCTAATCACTGGGTCATCAATCACTGAGAATGCACAGTCAATGGAGTACATACTATGTAGTAGACACAGTCACTGGGACACCCAAAGCAAGAAAGGACCAGGCAATGGAGAACCCATAAAGATAGAATAACAGTAAGTTGGACACCCATCACAGAGGAGGGCGATTCACTGAAGGACAAATATGCATAAAGCTAATTACTGGAAAACTCATGACAGAGGAGGGTGAGTATTTTGAAGACCAATTATGAAGGAAACCCAATTACTGAAACACCCATAACAGAAGAGTAATCACTAGGGAACCCACCATCATATTGAAGCCAGTCAGTTAGGCACCAATAACAGGGGTAATCAACTGTGGGGCACACATTAGAAAGAGATTCTATTACAGGGACACCCATCACAAAGGATAACCAGTCACTTGTGCCCCCATTGTGGAGGAGGGTCAGTCACTGGGCACCAATCACAGAGGAAGTAGTCACTGAGACACACATAATGGAGGAATGCCAGTCACTGGGACACCCATTATGAAGGTGATCTAGACAATGGGGCAATTATCACAGTAGAGAGTCTGTCACTGGGACTCCCATTACAAAGGAGAAGCAGACACTGAGGCACCCACTGAAGAGGAGGAATTGCTAATAGGGCATCCTTTGAGATGAAGGTACATTACAGGAGCAATCAACACAGAGGAGGGCCAGTCACCGGGACATGTATAATAGAGCAGAGACAGTCATAAAGCACCTATCACAGAAGAAGATTTGAACTTAGTTACCAGTTATGGTTAAGGCCCAATTACTTAAACACACTACAAGGAAGAGGGCTAGTCACTTGCTCATCCAATTTACAGAAGTTTAATCACTGGGGCACCAAAAAGAGAGGAGAACTGCGGGGGTCCTGCCCCTGCAGGAATCAGAGGTCTCTGGTGGTGTGACAGCATCAGCGATTTAAATTGGAGGGATAGATATTGAGAGAAAGAAAGGGGGGAGAAAGAAAGAGACTGGACTCCTTCTTAAGTGCCCAGAAGCCGTTTAATGGGTGTAATCCCAGGGCTTTTATCCCCAAACTCTGCATAGTTATTATCACAGGAGCTTCTGCCGCTATGGTAGCAAATGGTAGCGTGTTCCTTTCACATGACCAGGTCCAGGTGCACACAGGACACCCCCACTCTCAAGCAAATGTATTTTTCAATCATGAAGAAAAACATGAATTTCTTATCCAGTTGCTATATATCCTTAACTGTTTATAGCTAGATAACATCGTTCAATACTTACACCTGAAACCAACATAATGATATATTACAGTTTACTGTTCTATTAGCATAGAACAGTAAACTTGTAACATAAAACAGTAAACATAAAACATTCAAACTTGTTTCTATAAAACACTTGGTGCTATAGTTACTCTCTGCTAGCCAGGCTAATTCAAACTTCACTGGCCTCCCTAAATAAACTGAACTAACCACGCTTACTAAAATTTTCTTAAATTATATAAACTATATCTCGAATCCTATATCTATAAATTTTTAAAATCACATCAAGAGAACAAGAAGTGCAAGAAGTGTAACTTGCACTAAGACTTCTCAATGTGACTCAAAGACATTTAAAAGCAAAAACCATAAACAGTGGAAAATGGGAAAAATAGACTCCCAAGTTAGCTGTGTTCATTCCAGTTTCAGAGTCCTCTGTTAGAGCCAACAGGAGTCTATACTGGTTGCTTTGTCAAATGAAAAAGGAGGGAGGGAATGGGGTCTACAGCCCCCAAACACATCCTAGTGGTCTCGGGGTTAATGGCCCTTCCTGATCCCTAATGCTCAACGGGCTTCCTTGGCCGGCTTCCAACAGAGACCTAGTCAATGTAGCACCAACTATGGAGAAGGCCAGGGCACTGAAACACTCATTACAGAGGAGGTGCAGAAATTGGGTCACCCATCACAGAGAAGGACTAGTTATGGGTGCAACACTCATAGAGGAGAGCAAGTCAATGAATAGCCATAACAGATGAGAGTCAGTTACTTGGCACCCATAACAGAAAGCCAGTCACTGAGGCACACATCACAGATGAGGACTAGTCACTGACGCAACAATTACAGAGGAATACCAGTTACGGGGGCATATGTTAGGAAGGATTCAATCACTAGGGCTCCAAAAACAGAGAAGGATCAGCATCTGCATCAGCAATCATAGAGGAGGCATTGTCAGTGTAGTACCCATCATAGAGGAGTGTTAATAACTGGGGTACATATAACAGATAATGTAAAGTCACAGAGGCACCTATCCAAGAGGAGAACTAGTCACTGGAGCAGCCATCACAAAAGGGGCAGTCACTGGGTTACCTTTTTGGAGGAGAATCAATCACTGGAACACCAAGGGAGGGCCAGTCAGCTAGGTACCAAACACAGAGGAGATCTGGTTATTGAGATGCCCACCACATTATAGAACTAGTACTGAGACACCCATTTCAGAGGATGGCCTGTCAATGGACAACTATCATAGAAGAGAGTCAATAACTGGGACACTCATCACACTTGATAATTTGTCACTGTGTCACCCATCACAGAGCAGGACCACTCATTGTGGCACCCATCCCAGAGGAAAGAAAGTAACTGAGGAACCCAATATATAGGAGAGATATTTACTGAAACACTCATCTCAGAGGAGGGTCAATACTTCCTTGATAATGAGGGCCAAAACTGGGACACTGGTAACATAAGAGGACCAATTAATTGGGGCAGTCATCAGAGAGGAGACCTGGTATCTGAGGCATTCATCAAAGAGGAGGGCATAACTAGTACACCCATCACAGAAGTCCATTCACTGAGGCATCCATAGCAAAAATCAGGTAATCACTGAGACCCATCACAGAGGAGGTCTAAACATTGAAACCCTCCTCAAAAAGGAAAGCCAGTCACTGGGGTACCCATTATGGAGGGGTAGCAATCAATGGACCACCCAACACCATGGAGGGCCAGTCACTAGGGCACATATCACACAGGAACACGAATCACTGGTGCACCCATTTTGGAAGAAAGACAATCACTGGGACACCTATCAAAGAGGTAGAATAATTACAGGGGCAACCATTTTGAATGGGGCTAAGTCACTGGGACTCTTATCACAGAGGAAGACCAGACATTGGTTCATCTATTATAGAGGAGAGCCATTCTCTGGAGCACCTGTCACAAAAGAAGACTAATCACAAGGGTACCCATTGAACAAAGAGACAGTTACTGGAACAGCCATCACAGAGAAAAACCAGGTAGTGGGGTACCAGTCACAAAAGCGGGACAGTCAATTATGCAACAAAAACAGAGGTGGGACAGTCACCAAAGCACCTGTTAAGAAGGAGGCTCTGTCACTGGGAAAACTATCACAGAGGAGGGCTGGTCAATAGGGTACTTATTACTGAGGAAAGCCAGTCACTCAACATTGAGGAGGATGGATGTAAAGAACAACCGTATAAAAGGAGGGCTTGCCACTGGAAAACAAATTACTTTTTCCTTATGGAGGAGGATCAGTTGCTGGGGCATCCTTCACACGGAAGGTCTAGTCACTAGGACACCAACTTTGGAGAAAGGTCAGTCACTGGAGCACTAATCAATGAGGAGACACAGTCACTGGAATTCCCATAATGGAGGACCGGTCACTGATGCACCCATTACATATGGCACACAGTCACTGGAGCAGAAATCAAGGACAATTGTTAATAACTGGGGGACACAATAGAGAGGCAAATCAGGCACTGGTGTATTTTACACAGAGGAGAGCCAGTCACTAGGCCACACATCACAGAGAAGGACTGTTCACTGAGGCAAACATTATAGAAGAGGTCCAATAACTGAGTTGTCTATCTTTGATCAAATTAAGCTCTGAAAACCCATCCCAGAGGAGAACCAGGCTGTTGGTCACCCATCACAGTGGAGACTTAGTAATCAGAAGACTAATTGTGAAGGTAGTTGAGTTCCTGGAACACCCATTACAAAAAGGTTAGTCACTGGGGCACACAATTTGTAGAAGGCAAGTTCACTGGGGCACAAATCACAAAAAAAGTCCAGTAATAAGAGTTCCTATAATGGAAAAGCCAAGTCACCGGAACACCTATCACAGAGGAGGACCAGTCATTGGGGCACACACAATGGAGAAAGTCTCCAAACACGGACACCCGTCATAGAGGTGGGCTAGTCACTGTGACACTCATTTTGGAGAAAACTCGGTTACAGAGACAAAGAATAGGATTTGTCAATGTGACACACATCACAGATAGTTGTCTGTCATTAGAGCACCAATCACAGAGGAGTCCAAGTCACTGAGGTACCCCTTATGGAGGAGGCCAAGACTCTATGACACCCAACACGAAGGAGGACTAGTCTCTAGGGTACCTACCATATAAGAAGGACAATCAAAGGGGCACCAATTATAGGGAGGAACCAGTCCATGGGGACATTTTAAGGATGAGGTCCAGGCACTGGGAAACCCCACCAATGGAGGGACAATCAATGGGGCACCCATAATGGATAAGGCCAAGTAAATTAGCCACCAATCACAGAAAAGGGCTTTCCGTTGTCAGTCATTATAGAGGAGGAACAGTAGTTGGCATTCCAATGTGGAGGAGGCCTAGTCACTGGTGTACTGATCACAGAGGAAAGCCAATTATTGAGGCGCCCTTCAGAGAGAAAGAACAGTTACTGGGGCACCCATCACAGAGGAAGTCCAGTCACAGGGGCACCTGTCACAGAGGAAGTCCAGTCACAGGGGCCAAAAGAGTAGTTTTTATATGGAGACTTATTCCTTCTCCCAGACTGGAGTGCAGTGGCATGCACACTCATGGTCAACCCAGCATTGACTTGCTGGACTCTGGCAATCCTTCCACCTCAGTCTTCCAAGTAGCCAAAACTACAGGTATGCATAACCACACCTGGCTATTTTTAATTTTATTGTAGCGATGAAGTCTCGCCAAGTTGTCCAGGCTGGTCTCAAGTCCACAGACTCAAGCAGTCGACTTTCCTCAGCATTCCAGAGTGCTGGGATTACAGGTCTAGACACTGAGCCTGGCCTCACAGGGCAATCATTATGGAGGAGGGCCAAACACTGGTGCACATATCAAGTAGGAGTCTACTTACTGGGACACCCATCAGAGAAAAGACAATCACAGGGACAACCATGCCAGAGGAAAGACTAACAACGGGGCACCCAACACAGAGCAGTCAGTCACTGGGGAGACCAACACAAAGGAAAGCCAGTCACTGAAGAACATATTACAGACAAGGACCACTCATTTATGAACCCCTCACAGAGGAGTGCCAGTCACTGGGGTACCAATTAGAAGGGGATCAGTCACTTGAAATCCAATTACTGAAGACAGAGAGTAACCAGTGCAGACATCAAGAGTAGGGAAAACCAGTGTGATACCAAACACAGAGTAGTATCAGTCATAGGGTCACTAATCACAGAGGAGGGCCAGTCACAGGGACACAAATAATGGAGAATTGTCAGTCACTTGGACTAGAATTACAGAAGGTCAGTCACTGGGGAACCCATCACACAGGAGGCACAGTCACAAGACCTCCATTAAAATGGAGGAATAGTCACTTGAACAACCATTATTAAGGAGGATCAGTAAGCGGGATACCCATCACAGAGGTGTGCTAGTTAGTAGAGTAGCCTATATGGAGGAGTGCCAGTCACTGGCGCAATAATCACAGAGAAAGTCCAATCAGTGAGCTACCCATCACAGAGGAAAGGGACTCACTGAAGAACTCATTACATAGTAGGGTCAGACAATGGTACAACCTTTACAGAAGAGGGCTTATCACTGTAGAACACATTAGTGAAGATGTCCAGTCATTGAGTTACCAATCACAGAGGAGGTCAGTCACTGGGGCACACACTATGACATACATAACTGAGCAGAGCTAGTCACTGGCAAAACCATCATATATGAAGTCTAGTCATGGGCCACCCATTGCAGGGGAGAACTCATTACAGGGATGCATTATGGAGGAGACGCAGTCATTGGAATACCCAACACATAAAAGGAACAGTCTCAAGGATAAAAATTTTAGATAAGACCCAGTAACTGAGACTCCCAATGCAAACTGAGAGCTAGTCACTGGGGAGAACCAGTTTCTTGGGAATCCATAACAAAAGAGAGTCAGTAACTTAGGCACCCATTATAGAGGAGAAACAGATGAGTCAACGATCACAGAAGAAAGTCAGTCACTTGACCATATTACATGAGAATTAGTAACCGGAGCACCTATTACTATTGAAGACAATTCACTGGGACACAAATTATGGAGGAGGTCCAGGTACTAGAACACGTATCACAGAGAAGGGCTAATCAACCAGGGACCTGATTTGGAAGAGGCCCAATCACTGAGGCCTCAAATACAGAGGAGGTCCAGTCAATGTAGTACCCATTATGAAGGAGTCAGGTCACTGGGGCACTCTATATGGAGGAGATACAGAAACAATGGCATCCATTACAGAGGAGGTCTAGTCAATTAGCAACCAATTTTGGAGGAGGCCCATTAAATAAGACACCCATCACAAAAGACAGCTAGTCACTGAGCTAACCATTACAGTGAATGGCAAGTCATTGGGGCAACAATCACAGAGGATTCTCAGTCTATGGGGAATGCATCACAGAGGAGGGTTAGTTAGTGAGGCATCCATCATATATTTAGGTCAGTCACTGCTACACCAATCAGGTCCAAACCCTGGGACACATATCTTGGAAGAGGCCCACTCAGCATGACACCTATTACAAAGGGGAAACAGTAAGTGGGGCATCCTTCATAGAGGAGGCCCAGAAAAAGGAGTACCCATCACAGAGGAGGCTCACTTACAAAGTAGAACATCACAGAGGAGGGGGAGTCACTGGGACACCTACCACAGAAGTGGGCTTGTCATTTTGCAACCTATAACAAGGAGGGCCAGTCAATGGGACACCACTTTCAGAGGAGGCCCAGTCACTGGGGCACCCATCACATATAAGGACCAGTGACAGGTACACATATCATAAAGGAGGTTCAGTCGCTGGGTTACCTATTATTGATTAGGTGGAAAGTGAGACACCAATCCCTGAAGAGGACAAGTCATTTGAGCAGACATACTGAAGGAGAGACAGTGATTGAGCACCAAGTATAGATGTAGCCCAGTCATCTATATTATGGGGCGTCCATAATTGTGGAGATCCAGTCTCTGGGGCATCCATTATGGAAAAGTTGCATTCACTGGTAAAACCATCACAGATAAGATTCAGTCACTGGGAGAACCATTATAGAGGAAGCTCCTCTGGGGCATTATTTACAAAAAAAAGAGCCATCATTGAACCCCCACCACAGAGGAGAGCCAGTCACTGGGACACCAACTATGGAGGAGCATCAGTTACTGGAACACCCATCAGAGAAGATGTCTAATCTTGGGAAATTCAATTTGGAAGAAGATCCATCACTGGGCCATCAATCACAGAGGAGACCCAGTCAATGAAGCAACTTTTATGGATGAGGTCAAGTCACTAGGACACACATCCCAGAGTAGGAAAAGTCACTGGCTTACACAAATGGAGGAGACCCAGAAAAAGGACAACCATCGGAGATGAGATTTTCTCACTGAGGCACTCATTTCAGAGATGACCCATTACAGAAAAGGGAAAGTCACTGTGGTGCCCATTACAGTGGATGGCCAGTTATTAGGTCACCAATCAAAGAGAAGGTCCAGACACTGAGGCAACCATAATGGATGGGGCTCATTATCCGTGACACCCATCACAGAGGAGGGTTAATGACTGCATAACCCTTCATATATGAAAACAAGTCACTGTGGCCTCAATCACTGGGAAGAATTAGCAACAACTCAAACATTAAGGAAGAGAACCTGTAATTGAGAAACCTGTCACAATGGCTGGACAATCAATAAGGCATCCATTTGGAGGAGGTCCAATAAGTGGAACTCCTATCACAGCAAGGTCTTGTCACTGGTTCAAACTTTATGTAGGAGGGGCAGTAACTGGGCACCAATAACAGAAGAGTTACAGTTACCTGAGCTCCCGTAAAGGAGGGGACCCAGTAACAGACATATCAATATAGAGGAGACCCAGTCTCCAGGGCACCGAACACATAGGAAGGCCAGACATTGGGATAACCATCACAGAGGAGTGACAGTAATTGAGGCACCTATTGTCAAGGAGGGTTAGCCACTGGTGCATTCATAGCAAAAGGATTATACGCCTTGGGCACCCATCAGAGAGGAGATTCAGTTCCTGTGCAGCTATCAGAGAGGAGATTCAGTCATTGGGGCAGCCACCAAAAAGGTGAGCCAGTCATTAAAACACACATCTTAGACAAGGTCCAACAACTGGAGCACATGTCACAGAGGAAGACCTGTCACTTGGTCACCCTTCATAGAGGGGGGTCGATAACAGAAACATTTGTCACATTTATCACAGAGGAGAGTTAGTCATTTGTGCACCAATCACAAGGAAGCCCAGTCACTGGGACAGCTGTATCAGAGTCTGGACATTCACTGAGATCCCCATCAATAAGGAGGATAAGTGTCTGGGGCAGCCAGCATAGTGACGGGATAATCACTAGGAAACCAGTTACAAGGATGGCGAGTCACTGGATCTCCCATTTTGGAGAATGTACAGTCATTGGGACATCCATCAGACAAGTGGGCCAGTTACTGGGTCACAGATTATGAAGGAGGCCCAGAAATTATGTCACCAATCCAGAGGAGGTCTGGTCACTTTTCCACCAATTTTGGTGGAGATCCAGTTACAAGTTCACCCTTGAGAGAAGAAATCAATTAACTGCAGAACTCACCACAGAGAATTGTCAGTCATTGAAGCACCAATCTAAAAGAATGTCTAGTCATTGTGGCACCCATTACAGAAGAGACCGATTCACTTGGGACACACATAACAGAGAAGTGCCAGTCACAGGGGCATCTAGAACAGAGGAGAGTAAGTCACAGGGGCACATATCAAAGAGGAGGCCAATAACTTGGACACCCATAACAGTGGCGGGACAGTGACTAGGGAACCCATTAAGAGGAGGTCAGTCACTGGGGACCAACCACAGATGGGGTCCAGTCATTGGAGAACCAATCAAAAAAGAGGACCAATCCATTATGCAACAACCACAGAGTAGGTACATTCACTGAGGAGAGAACCTGTACTGAGGCACCCACTTCAGAAGAGAACCTGTCAGTGTGACAGCTATTTAGAAGAGGGCCAAGTCACTGGGGCACTCATCACACTAGAGGGTTTTTCACTGTGTCACACAAAACAGTAGGGAAAAAAAAGACAGTGGGATACCAACTATGCAGGCGGGCCAGGTACTGGTAAGGCCATCACAGAGGCAAGCCTGTTAGTGGCAACCCTCAAAGTGGAGGGATAGTCACTAGGACACCCATCACAGAGAAGGGATAATCACAGTGACATTCATAATAGAGGAGGATTTGTCACAAGCATCATCCTTATTGTGGAGACCCATTTACTGACACAGCCTTTATAAAGGGTACACCCATCGGATAGGAGTGCTAGTTGCTGAGAAACCAGAGCAGATGTGAATCAGTAACTGGAGCACCAATTGTAGAGGACCGCCAATCACTGTAGCATCTATCAAAAAGGAGGGCCAGTTAATAGGAAACCAATCATAGAAGAGAGTCAGTCACTGGAAGAACCATCACTGAGGATAGCCAGTGACTGATGCACCAATCACAGATGAGAGCCAGTCACTACGTCACCAATCACAGAGGAAGCCAGTCATTGAGACAACCATCACAGAAAGGGACAGTCACTGGGTACTCATCATAGATGAGGGTCAGTGACTGGAATATTGATTTACAAAAGAGAGAAAATCAATGGGGTTTTGATCACAGAGGAGTGCCAGTCAATGGGGGTCTTAACACGGAGGAGGTCTAATCACAGAAACTCGTAATAGAGGAAGGCTAGTCATAGGAACAACCATCACTAGACGAGGACAAGTCATTGGGGCACTCACCACAGAGGAGGCCAATCACTGGAGCATCCTTCAGAGAGGAGGGGCAGTCACTTTGACAGTGGGGCACATCTCATAAAGGAAGGCCAATCACTGTGACAACCATAACAGATGATAGGTAGTCATGGTCGCACACATAACTGAGGAGGGTCAGTCAATGCTGCATGCATAAAGGAGGGCCAATAACTGAGACAAACATCACAGAGGAATGTCCTTTTCTGGATCACCCATCACTGAGTAGGACCAGTGACTGGGAACCCAATCACAAAGGTCAGTGTGTCACAAGTGCTCCAATATGGAGCAGGTTCTGCTACTAGAATAACCATCAAAGAGGCAGCCTAGTCACTAAGACACACAATATGGAAGAGGATCAGTACCCAGGGCACCAATCACTAAAGAAACATAGTCACTTGGGCACCCATAATAAAAGAGGGCTTGTCACTGGGGAAATCATTGTGTAGGAGACTCTGTAAGTGGGCCAGTTATCACAGAGGAAAACTAGTCTCTTGGGCAGCCATCACAAAGGAGGCATTTCCTGGGAAATACTTAGAAAGAATAACAAATCAATGAACACCCATCACGGGGGGGGCAGTCACTGGGGCAGCCCTCACCAAGAGAAACCGTCATTGGGCACAAAACACAGAATTTGATCAGTCAGTGGGGCCCCCATCACAGAGGCCAGTCACTGTGGTACCCATTACAGATGAGGCCTAGTCATGGGGGAACGCATGTTTGAGGTGGGCCAATGAGGCAACAAACACAGAGGAGGGTTATTCACTAAGATAGCTTCATAGAGAAAGGACTGTCACTGGGCAGTCAAAACAGGATGGACAGTCACTGAAGCATTAATAAAAGATAGAAGGGCACTGGGACATCTATCACAAAGGAGAACCAGTCATTGTGACTCAATGACAGAGAAAAGCAATTCACTGGAGTACCCATCACTGAGGAGGGCTATTTACTGTGGAACCCAATTTGGAGAAGCCCCAGTCTCTGGGGCACCAAACATGGAGGCCCAGTCGATGGAGCACCATTGTAGTGGCGTTCCAATCACTGGGACACCCATCATAGCAGAGGGATATTCACTGGGGCACTCATTTCGGAAGAGGCCTAGTTACTAGGAAGGCCAAAATAGAAGATGGTTAGTCACTATATCACCAATCACAGGGTATTGCCAGTTATCTCGGGAAACAATAATAGAGGAAGCCCAGTCATTGCAGCACCCAAAATGATCCATGCACTGAGCTACCCATCACAGAGGGGGACTTCTCACTTTGGCTACTATATTGGAGGAGGGACAGTCACTGGGACACCACTCACAGATGAGTCATAGTCAGTGGGACCCCACAATGGAGGAGGGCTGGGTTAACCATTATTTTGTAGTCATCATCACTGTGGCAGAAATCACAGGGGAAATTTAATCACTGGGGAACCCATTATAGAAAAGGCTGTCACTGGGGAAACTATCCCAGAAGAGGGCCAGTGACAGGAACACCTAACACAGAGGCAGCAAATTAGTTTTATAACTGTCACTGATGATGGTCAGTCACTGAGACACTAATTACAGAAAAATCAATTTCTGGTGTACTGATCACAGAGGAGGGTCAGTCTTTGAGGTACCAAACACAAAGGAGGGGCAGTCACTGAAGCACTCATCACAGAGGACAGTCAGTCACTAAGGTCCTGATCAAAGAGGAAACAAAATCACAGGGGCATCCATCACAGAGGAGCGCCAATTATTGAGGCACCCTTCACAGGAAAGGGCTTGTCTTAGGGACTACTATCACAAAAGAAGGCAGTCATTGGGCACACATCAAAGAGGAGGACTAATCACTGGGGCACCAATCACAGTGGCAGGCTTGTTACAGGGACACTCTTCACACAGGATGAATCGTCACTGAGACATCCACACAATCGAAGGCTTCTCACTGTGACATCAATTTAAAAAGATGACCACAGCTGGGCTCAGTGACTCAGCCTGTAAGCCCGCACCTTGGGAGAATGAGGTGAGTGGATTGCCTGACCCTGCGGTTTCGAGACCCACCTGGGCAATTTGGCGAGACCTCATCTCCACAATAAATCAAACAATTATCCGGGTGTGGTAGCACGTGCCTGCAGCTCCAGTTACTTGGAAGTCTGAGGTGGAAGGATCACAGGAGCCCAGCAGGTCAAGACTGCAGTGGCCAGGAACAGTCACTGCACTCCAGTCTGGGTGACAGAGTGAGACTGTAAATCAAAAAAAAAAAAAAAAAAATGACCAGACACCGGGGCAGCCATTATAGAGGTAGGTCAGCCACTGAGACACCCTAACAGAGGAGGGTCAGTTACTGGGACATTAATCATTAAGGAGAGCCAGTAACTGGAACAGCCATTACAAAGAACTTATTTCTGGGGCACACTTTATGATTGATGCCCAGTTACCTGGCCACCCATAACAGAACAGGGTTACTCACAAGGGCACCCATTGTGGAAGAGGACCGGTCCCTGGAGCACAAATCACCAAGGAGGAACAATCTCTCAGGTACCCATATGGAAGAGAACTATCTACTGAAGCACTCATTATGTAGGAGGACCAATCACAGGAGCAGCAATCATAGAGAAAAAATATTCACTGGGATACCTATAACAGAGGATGATCCATAACTGGGGCACTTTTCAGAGAAAAGGGCCAGTCACTGGGAAGCACATCACCAAGAAAGGTCTGTCACAGAGGCAACAATCACAAATGAAGTGTATTCAATGAGCACTCAAGACAGAGGATATTCAATCACTGGAATAGCATAATGGAAGAGGACAAGTCACTGGGGCACACATCACAGAAGAGGGCTAGTCACTGGGACACATTTCACAGAGGAGGTCCAGTCAGTGGGGAACACATTAAGGAAGAGGTCCAGTCACTGAGCAACTAATTACACCGAAGAATCTGTCACTGTTGCATCCATCAAGATGAGGAACAGTAACTGGAGCACTCATTACAGAAAAGGATCAGTCTCTGGGGCACTCATATTTGAGAAGGCACAGTCACTGGAGCGCCAGACACAGATTAAAGTATATCTGGGACACCCATCGAAGAGAAGAGTTAATAACTGGGGTAACCATTATGGAGGAGGTCTAGTCACTGGAACCCCCATCATGGTGGAGGCCCAGTCACTGTCACCCATCACATAGGAGAGCTAGTCACTGAAGCACCCATTATATATGAAGGCAGGCCACTGGGTCACCGATAACAGGGGGGGCTAGCAGTGGAGAACACATTATGAAGGAGGACAGGTCACTTGTACACCCATAAGAAAGAGAAAGTCCCAGTAAGTGGAACAACCATCACAGAGTAGCTCTAGTCACTGAGGAAAATAATTACTGCAAGAAGCCAAAAACTGGGCACTAATTAAAGAGGATTCATAGTAAGTGGGGCACCCCTAATGGATGAGTCCAAATCAATGAAAATCCAATATAAAGAATCCTCAATCACAGAAGTATCAAAGAGGAATGGCAGGCACCGTGTCACCCATCACAGAGGTGGCTCATTCACTGGTGTGCCATTTGGAGGAGGGCCAGTCACTGGTCACTTATCAAAGAGGTAGGCTAGTCATAGAGGCACCAGTTATGTAGGAGGACTAGTGACTGGGACAACCATAACAGATGACAGTCAATCATATGGGGCACCAATCACCTGGTGTGACCAGTCACTGTGGAATGCATCACAGATGGCCAGTCACAGTGAATCAGAAGATAGGTAATAGTGAGTCACCAATTATGGATAAGGGCCTGTCAGAGACCCCATGACAGAGAAGTTTCTGTCACTGAGGCACCCAAGACACCAGAGGATCAGTCACAAGGCACCAATCATGGAGAAGACCAAGTCAATGGAGCACACATTACAGAAGAGGACAAGACACTCTAGGACCTACCATGGAGAAGGTCCAGTCAATGAGACAATAATAAGATATAAAGTCAGTCGCTGGTGCGTCCATTATGGAGGAGACCCAGTCATTTGGGGCAAAGATTAGAAAGGAGAATCAATAACTGAGACACTCAAAACAGAAAAGAGGCAGATAATGAAGCAACCATCACATAAGAGGGCTAGTCACTAGGTCATTCATTGTGGATGACATCCACTAACTGGGTACCAATCACAGAGGAGGGTCACTCACTGGGCCCTCACAGAAAAAGTCAATTCACTGTAGCACCCGTTACAGGGCAGATGTAGCTACTGGGAATCCATTACAAATGTGAACCAGTCACTGGAACAGTTATCACATAATAGAACCACTCACTGGGTCACGTATCACACAAGAGGTCCAGTCACAGGGGCACCCATCACAGAGCAGATGTAATTGCTGTGCATCAATCACAGATGAGGACCAGTCACTTGTACAGTCATCAGCAAATAGGTTCAGAAACTGGACTACTCGTCACAGAGAAGACAGTCACTAGATCACCCATCACAAAGGAGGGGAAGTAAAGGTGGCATCCATAACATAGGAGGGTCTGTCACTGTGGTCTCCGTTACATAGGAAGGCCAGTCACAGAGTCACCCCTCAGAAAAGAGGGGTAGTCACTGGTACACTTAACAAAGAGAAAAACTAGGTACTGTGGGTTCCATAACAGAGGAAGACCAGTCATTGGAACTCTCATTATGTATGAAGTCTAGTGTTTGGAGCACCAATCACATGAGAATACCTTTCATTGTTGCACCCATAGCAGAGGAAAGGAAATCACTGGGAAACAAATTATAGAGAATGCCCAGTTACTGGAACACCAATAACAACTGAGGAATAACCTTTGCAGAACACAATATTGAGGAGTGTCAGTCACTGGAGTGCCAATCACAGTGGTGTTCCAGTCATTGTAGCACCTCTTATGAAGGAGGTTCAGTAATTGGGAAACTCATCAATGAGGAGGGACAGTCACTGGGAGCCTGGTACCAGAGAAGGTCTAGTCATCAAGGTACCTATCATAGAGAGGGACCAATAACTGGACCATACATTAAGAGTGGCTCAATCACTTGGTCTCAGATTACATAGAAGGACCTGTAGCTGGAGCAATCATAATGGAATAGGCAAACTCAATGTGGTACCGGTTAGAAGCATCAGTCATTGGAACAATTTTCACAGAGGAGGGCCAGACACTGGGCGATCATTATAGAGGAGGCCCAGAAACCAGAACACCTATCACAGAGAATGGCTTGTCATTCGATCACCCATTTTGGAGAATTCCCCCGTTTCCAGGATACTCATTATGGAAGAGGGCTAGTCACTGCATGACAATCACAGAGAATGGCCAGTCATTGTGGAAAGAGGAAGCCCAGTTGCTTGGGAGTCTATTTTGAAAGAGGCCCAGTCACTGTGACAACCATTACAGAAGGGTGTCACTTAGGTCTCCATCATATATGAAGGCAAGCCACTGGGCCACCTGTCACAGAATAGACCCTATCTCTGCGGTATACACAATGGAGGAGGCCCAGTCACTGGAATATTTATCACAAAGGAGTATCAGCCACTGGGCACTCATTATAGAGAAGGCTTAGTAAATGGGACACACATTAGAGGAGGTCTAGTCAATGGGTCAATGATATTTAAGGAGGATCACTCACAGGGCATGAATCAGAGAAGGCACAGTCAGTGGAGCGCCTATAATGGACAAGAGTCAGAATCTGGAGCATCAATATGGAGGAAGCCCAGTCATTGGGTCACAGCAGAGGTGAGTCAATGCTCACCCACTTTGGAGTTGTACCTGTCACTGTTCACCCATTTCAGAAGTGGCCTGGTCATTGAGTCAACAATTATTTAGGCAGGTTAGCCACTGTGATAACCATCACAGATGAGAACCAGTCACTGTGACACCAATCAAATAGCAGGGACAGTGTCTGTGGTATGCATCACAGAGAAGGACTAGACACTGAGGCACATATCACTGAGGAGGGAAAGTCAGTGAGGCACCCATTAGAGAAAGGGCAAGTCATAGTGAAACCTATTTGATGAAGGACCAATTACTGGGATAGCCACCATAGAATAGGGCTACTAACTGGAGAACTGATCACAGAGGAAATTTAGTCACTGGATCACCCATCATACTGGTGGCCAGTCTCATGGGCACCCATCACAGAGGAGGCCATTCACTGGAATACATAAAATAGGGGAGAGTCTGTCATTGAGGCACCCATCACAGAGGTGGCCAGCCATGGGGCATCTCTCAGAGGGGAACTAGTCACTAGGGAATTCATAATTGAGAAGGTACTGTCTCTGGTGAATCTATAACATAGGAGGGTGGTTAACTGGGGAACCCAAGTTGGAGGAGGGCCTGTCACTGGGGGATTATGAACAAAAGAGTTCTGGACAATTGAGCACTATTATGGAAGAGGGTCAATTACTAGGACATTCGTCACATAGGAGAATCAGTCATTGTGGTACCCATTATAGAAGAGACCCAGATACGGAGGTATCCAACACAGAGGAGGACATTATTCGGGAACTCGACTTTGAAGACTCATCAAAGGTGATTGCTAGCCACTGGGGCACCCATCAATTACGAAAACCAGTGACTGAGACACCCGTCACAAAGTAAGTCTAGCCAGGACAGCATCTATCATATATGAAGACTATTGTCCTGGCACCATTCACAGAAGAGGTACAGTCACTGAGACACCCATCAGACAGGAGGGCCAGTTACCGAGGTACACAACACTGAAAAGCAGTAGTCCCTAGGGTACATATAAGAAGGAGAATCAGCCACTGAGAACTAGTCACAGAGGTGGGTAGTCAGTTGGGCACCCCAAAAATAGGAGAACCTGTCACTGAAGCACTTTCAAATAGGAGGGTTAATTACTGAGGAAGCCTATTACTGCTACTGCCATCACTTAGAAGGACCAGTCACTGGAGCACTTACAGCAGAGGTGTAGCAATCATTGGGGCACAAATAACAGAAGAGGACTATTCATTTGGGAATCCATCACAGAAGTGACCCTGTCATAGGGACCCCTTTCACAGAGGAAGACAAGTAACTGGGACACCCATCACTGAGGATTGCTTGTCATGTGGCACCCATAATGGAGGAGGGCTGAACACTGGAACACCCCTTATGAAAAAATCTGTTTACTGGGACAACAATCACAGAAGAGGGCCAGTCACTGGGGCGCTTATTACAGAGGTTGACCAGTCACTGTTACATAAAACACTGAGGCAGGCTAGTCACAAGGTCACCCCTTTTAGAGGAGGGCTGATCACTGAGACACTCATCACAGTGGAATTTTACTCACAGTGTCACTCACAACAGAATAGGGCCAGTAACTGCAGCTCTATTTTTGGAGGATGGCTATTCATTGGAACACTGACCACAGAGGAGGTCAGTCCCTAGAACACCCATTATTGAGGAGGCCCAGTCCCTGGAGCACCAATAAAAAGTCTGTCACTAGAACAAAATTAACAGAGGAAGAAGAGTCCATTGGGAAATCATTACAGAAGAGCACCAGTCACTGGTGCTCCCATTATGGAAGAGGCCCAGTCATTGGGGCAACTAACATAGAAGACAGCCTGACACTCGGGCACCCATCACAGAGGACAGCCGGTCATTTGGGTATGCATCACAAGGGAGGGCTAGTCACTAGGGCATCAATTATGGATGAGGATTATTCACTAGGACATTCGTCAAACAAGAGTCACTACTGAGGCCTCTATCACAGAAATGGTCCATTACAGAAGCACTAATCACAGAACATATTCTGTGGTTCCTCAGTGAGGTACCCATTAGGAGGAGGCAAAGTCACAGGGACAATTACCACAGAGGAGGGCTAGTCACCGAGGTGTCCATAACAGAGGATCCCAGTGACTGTGGCATCCATTAAAAGGAAGGCCATTTACTGTGGCACTGATAACAAAATATGGCCAGTCACTAAGATACCTATCATAGAGGAAGTCTAATCACTAAGAAACCAATGACAGATTAGGATAAGACATTGTGGCACCAATTAGAGAGGACGTCAATCACTGGGCTACCAATAGCATAGGAGGGTCAGTTTCTGTAACATTGATTCCAGAAAAGACCCAGCCACTGGCACACCAATCATAAAAGAGGGTCAGTCAGTGGTGGACCAAGCATAGAGGAGTGACAGTCATTGAGTCATCCAACACAAAGGAGGACCATTTACTGGAACAGTCATAATCAAGGAAGGCTACTTATTGTGATATCCATCACAAATGAGGGCCAGTACTGTACACACAACACAAAGAAGGGAAAGTCACTGAAACACCCAAATAGAGGGTCTTTTGCTGGGGAACCCATTACAGAATCATGAACTTCACTGGGTCATCCATCAAATAGGAGTGCTAGTCGCTAGGGCTCACATTATAGAAGAGGTCCAATCAAAGTGGAATATATCACAGATGAGAACCACTAATTGTACCACCCAATTTGGAGGACCAGTCACTGGAGTATCAATCACGAGGAGTCTTAGTCAATAGAGCCTCTATCATGGAGGATGCCAAAACACTAGAAGACCCTTCACAGAGTAGGGTCAGAAATTGAGGCATATATTATGGAGGAGGCCCAGAAACTGGAATACCCATTGCAGAGAAGGTCTTGTCATTGGGACACCAATTTTGGAGGACCAGTGATTAGGACTCTCATCACCGAGGAGGGCTACACACAAGGCACCCATAATATAAGAAGGGCAGCCACTAAGGTATCAACCATAGAGGAGGCTCAGTCGCTGTGGGATTCAAGATGAAGGAGGTAGAGTTAGTCACTGAGGCAATCATCACAGAGGAAGGATAGTTACTAGGGCACATATCATATATGAAATCCAGTAACTGGACTCCAATTACATAGAAGGCACAGTCACAGAAAAGGGCCAGTCATTGGGGCATCTATTACATAATGTGATGAGTCACTGGGGAACAAATCAGAAAGAAGTGCCAATCACTGCCGTATATTGTAGAGGAGGGTCAGTCACTGTGGCATCCATCAGAGGAGAGTCTGTCACTGGTAAAAACTACATAAAGGTGAACCTGACACTAGAGCTCTCATCACAAATGAGAGTCAGTCACTGAAGCACCATCACAGAGAGGTGTCTGCTACCTAGGCGTCCATCACAGAGGAGGTACAGTCATGAGGGCACCCCTCATAAAAGTGGGCTAGTCATTGGGAGAACTATAACAGAATTGGTCTAATCACTGTGGCACCCATAACAGAGCACTGTCAATCATTGGATCATCAATTATGAAGAAAAAGTAGACATTGGGACAACCTGCATAGAGGGTTTCACAGAGGGCTGTGAAGTCACTGCAACAACCATTATGGTGGAGTGTCAGACAATTGAGCCCAAATTACAGAAGGGAATGCCCAGTCACTGGGATACCTATAACAGAGAGACAATCAATGGGCCACCGTTCAAAGAGGAAGTCGAGTAGTGGGGTCCCTCATCACAGAGGAGGCACAGTAATAGGGACATCTATCACACAGTTAGGGTAGTCACTGAGGCATCCATCACAGAGGACCAGTTACTGAGGCACCCATTAGGAGAAGGGTCAGTAATTGGGTGATACATCACAGAAGGAGGTCCATAACTGAAGCACCCATCACAGAGGAGAGCTAGTCACTGAGGAACCCATTCCCAGAGGAGGACCAGTCACTGGGGCACTAGTCATATAGGAGGTTTTGTCACAGAGGCACCCATTCCAAGGAAGGACCAATCATTGGGGTACCAATTAGAAGGAGGTCCAGGAACTGGATCACTGATCACAAAGGAGGGCCAGTCACTGAGGCACACAACAAGAAGAGGACCATTCACTGTGGCACGCATCACAGATGAGGGCCAGTCACTGGGATATGCATCATAGAGAAGAGTTATTCACTAGAACACCCATGAGAGAAAAGGGCAATTCACTAGTGTACTCATTATGGAAAAGGACCAGTCATTGTGTTATCTATTACTAAGAAGAGACAGTCATGTGGACACCAAACACAGAGGATGGCCAATGATTGAGACACCCAGGCATAAAAAGCCTACTTACTGGGGCATCCATGATAGAGGACAGCCAGCCAGTGAGACAAACATCACAGATAAGAGTCAATAAATGGGGCACCAAATTCAGAAGTGGGCAAATAACTGGGTCACTCAACACAGAGGAGGAATAATCACTGGGGAGTCACCATATAAGAAAACCATTCGCTGAGGCATCCATCCCAGAGGAGTACTGGTCACTAAGGAACTTTTTAGGAGGATGGCAAGTCATTGAGGAACTGATCACAGGCGAGACTGAGTTGCTGAGGTACACATCACAGAAGATGGGTATTCACTAGGTCACCCATCACAGAGGACGACAGCTTATCACTGTGGCACCCATCACAGAGGAGGACAAGTTACTGTGGCAATATTACAGTGGCAAGCCATCACTGAGAATCCATAACTGAGCAATATCTGTCATTAATGGACCCAACCCAGAGGAGGATCCTTCACTGCGACACCCATCACAGAGTTGGGCTAGTCATTGAGGCACCCACCCAAGGAGTGGGCCAGTAACAGGGGCAGTGATTAGGAAGACTAGCCACTGCCATACCAATTACCAAGAAGAGTCGGTAAATGGGCTCTAATAACTGACCAGGACCAGTCACTGAGGCACCAGTCCCAGAGGAAGGCCAGTCACTGAGACACAACTCAGAGTAGGGCCAGTCACCGGGCCACCAATTATAGAGAGGGCCAGGCACTGAGGCACGTGACCAGAGGAAGACCACTCATGGAAACGCACAACCCAGAGTAGGAACAGTCGCCAGGACACCAACAATAAGAGAGGGCAAGACACTGGGGCACCCATCAGAGAGAAGGGTTAGTCACAGAAGATGACAATTTACTGCTGTACCCATTACTAAGGAGGCAGAGATACTGGGTCATCTACCACTCAGGATGATCAGTCACTGGAGTATCCATCACAGAGGAGATCTCACATCATTTAGTCACCTATCACAGGAGATGGGTTAGTCATTGAGGTACCATTACAGAAAAGGCTTAATCACTGTGGCAACTGATAGGAGAGCCAATCATGGGGTACTGATGACATATAAGGGTCAGTCACTGGGACTCTGTTTACAGAGAAGAGCTAGTCACTGACACACTGATCACAGAGGACGGCCAGACAATAAGGCACCAAACAAAGAGGAGAGGAAGTCACTGGAGCACACATAACAGTGTAGGCTACATACTGGGTTAGCCATCACAGAGGAAAGCCAGTGATGAAGGTACCTCTCAAAGAGCGCTAGTCACTGGGACACACCTCACCGTGGAAGACTAGTCACTCTTGCATACATAAAAAAGAAGGGTCATTTACTTGAGCACCTATCCCATAGAAGGGCCAGTTACTTGGGCACTCATCAAAAAGGAGATCCCGTCACTAAGACTTGCATCATAGAAGAGAACAATTAACTGAAGATTTTATGAAAGAAAATGACTAGAGACTTCAGGGCACCCATTATGGAGGAGGGCTAGTTACTTGGAAACAATCACAAAGGTGGGGTGGGCCAATCACTTGGGCACCAATTGCAGAGAAGGGCTAGTCACTGTGGAGCCCATTCCAGAGGAATGCAAGTTATGTGTCACCCATTATAGAGGAGGGTCAGTCACTGGGGCTACCATCACAGAACACTACTTACTGAAATACTCATTACAGAGGTGAACCTGTCACTGGGACAAACACCAGAGAGGAGTGCCAGAAACTGGGGCACCTATCACAGAGAAGTGCTGGCCACCGAGTAAACAATCTCCAGTTTACTCGGTGACTAGAGTAAACTAGTGACCAGTTACTGTCGCACCATCTCTGAGAACAGCTCACTGAAGCACATATCAGAGAGAAGTGTCAGTCACTGCGGAATACATTCCACATGTTGAAAAGACTGAATCACCATCCAAGAGAATGACAAGGCACTTGGGATCCTACTAGTAGGAGGCCCAGACACTGGGCACTGATCACGGAAGACTCCCATTCACTGAGACACCCATCAAATGTTAAGGCCAGTCACTCTCACATCCACCACAGAGGAAGCAGTCACTGAGGCTCTAATTCCAGGGGAAGGCTGCTCACTTATACAACCATACCAGAGAAGTTTTAATCGCTGGAGAACTCATTTGGTTAAGACCAAGACTGGAGCATCAATCACAAAGAAGGACCAATCACTAACACAACTGTCAAAGAGGAAATCAAGTCATTAAGGCACCTATCACAGAGGAAGAGCAGTCACTGGAGCACCCACTGCAGAGGAGGGCCTGCCACTGGTGCATACATCACAGAGATGAGTTAGTCACTGGAACTCTCATGATAGAAAATGACTATCCAATAGATTAACCATTATGGAGGAAAGCCACTCACTGGGGTGCTGATCACAAAGAAGGTCCAGTCTCTGAGCTACCATCACATAGATGGCCATTCACTGAAATACTAATCACAGGGGAGAGCCTGTAATGCAGAAGCAGTTATAGAGGACATCAAGTCACTGGGGAACCCATTACAAAAGAAGACTCCTCACTGGGGCACCCACCACAGAGTAGTGCTAGTCACTGAGCCACCCATCACAAAGGATGACCTGTCATTGTGGCAAAATCACAGAGGAGAACTGGTCATTGAGGCACCTATCACACAAAAGGGCCAGTTACTGAGGTACCCATCTAAAAGGAGGTCCAGTTTCTGAGGTACCCATCACAGAAAAGGTCTAGTAACAAAGGCACCTGTGCCAGAGGAGGTCCATTTACTTAGGCACTCATCACAGAGTTAGGCCAGACACTGAGTAACCCATCCCAGGAGGCGGCCAATCACTGGGGCATCCCAATGAAGAGGGACAACCACTGAGTCACTGATCAGGGAGGAGAGTCCGTCATTAAAGTAATAAGCAGAGAGGAGGGCCAGAAATTGAGGAACCCATCACTGAGGCCCTTCATTGAGGTACCCTCCAAGAGTAGATCAGTCACAGGGATACCATTAGAAAAAGGGACAGTCACTCTGGCACTGAGCACAGAAGAGGGCCAGTCACTGGGACCCCTTCTCAGAACAGGAACAATCCTTAGGCACTCATTTCAGAGGAAGCCCAACCACTGGGGAACTCATTACAGTGGAGAACCAGTCACTCTGTCATCCAATAGCAGAAATTCCAGTCACTGGGACACCCATCACAAATGATGGTCAGTCATAAGCATATGCAGCAGACAGGAGAGCCATTCACTAAAAAATCCATGATAGAGGACTATTCAGTAGGACACCCATTAGGGAGGGGGGCTAGTCACCAGTGCACTGATCCCAATGAGGGCCAGTAACTGTGACACCCAGCTCAAAGGACTGCAAGTAATGCAGCAGCCACTATAAAGGAGTGCCAGTAACTAGGCAATCCATCACAGAGGAACCGTACTTACTGGGTCGCCCATTACAGAGGTGGTCAGTCAGTGGGAAAACATCACAGAGGAGAGTCAGAAATCGGGGCACCCATCACAGAGAAAACTAACCACTGGGGCAGCCTTCAAAGAAAAGGACCAGTCACTGGGGCACCACCATAGAGAAGAGCCAATGACTGAAACTCCAATCACAGAGGAAGGCCAGACACTGAAGACGCATCCCATAGAATGATAAGTTACTGAGGTTCCAATAAAAGAGGAGGGCCCTAGAATCCATTAGTAGGAGGACCACAGACTGGAGAATCAATCACAGAGGAGGCCCAGTCACTGAGATGCCCATCAAATTTTTGAGCCAATGACTCTGACAACCATCACAGAGGAGGTGAAGTCACTGAGACGCCCATCCTAGAGAAGGGTTAGTCCCTGAGGCACCCATAACAGTGGAGTTCCAGTCACTGAGGTACCTATTAGGAGGAGGGCAAGTCACCTGGCAACCAATCACAGAGTGTAGGACAAAGAGGCAGTCACTGCGGCACTCATCACAGAGAAGGACGAATCACTGGAGCACACATTACTAATGAGAGTCGGTCACTTTATATACATCATAGAGAATAACCAGTCACTGGAGTTCCCATGTTAGAAAAGGGATAGTCTCTAAGAAGCTCATTATGGAGAACTGTACTTACTGTCCCCATTATGGAGAAAAACCAGTCAAAGGGGCACTCATCACATAAAAGAAACAGCCAATGAGACCCTGATTACAGAGGAGGTCCAGTCACTGAGATATCTAGCATATAAAAGTGACTGTCATGGAAAATTCATTACAGAGGAGGGCTAGTCACTTGGGCACTCATCACGGAAGAAGGCTAGTCACGGAGACACCCACCACAGAGGAGAAACAATCATTGATGAACTCATCACAGAGGTAGGAGTCATACACAGAGGCATCCATCCCAGCAGAGGTCCAGTGGAGCGTTCATTAAGAGGGCCAATCACTGGGTTACCAATCACAAAGGAGGGCCAGTCACTGAAGCTCCCAGCATAAAGTCCAGAAACTGAGACAGCCAGCACAGATGAAGGCTGTGAGGAAACCAACAAATAGAAGAGCCAGTCATTGGGAGACCCATCAGAGATCATGTCCAATTCCTGGGCACTCACTTCAATGGAGGCACAAACACTGGGGAATCCATCACAGTGGTGGGCCAGTCACCTGGGCACCCCAAAGGAGGAGATACTGTCACTGGGTGTATCTATCAGAGAGGAAGCTCAGTCACTGGGTCACACATCACAGAGGAGGGATAGTAGCATAGACAAACATCACTAAGGAGGGCTAGGCATTGGAACTGTCATCACAGTGAAGGACTGGTCACTGGGGAACCCACACAGAAGAAGGCTAGTTACTGGAGCCTCCATCAGAGGGGAGTCCTAGCCACTGAGGCACTCATCATAGAAGATGGTCAGTCACTGGGACACTGCCAAAAAGGAGAGCCAGTCACTGAGGCACCAAGCCCAGAGTAGAACAAGTCAATGAAACAGCCATTGCAGAAAAGATTCAGTTACTGGGGTACCTAGTAGGAAATTGGTAGATCACTGAGTTACCCCTCCCAGAGAAGAGTCAGTCACTGGGACACCCATCACAGAGGAGGGGCAGTCATTGAGGCACTCATAAGAGCTCAGGGTTATTGAGTCAGCCATCCCAGAGGAGTTCCAGTAATTGGGCCATGCAATATGAAGAGGGTGAGTCACTTGGAAATGGATTACAGGGAACAGTGCATTACGGTGGCATCCATTTCAGATGAAGTACAATTCATGGTCACTCATCACAGAAAGGATGCAGTCCTTAAGTCACCCATCGCAGTCCAGGACAAGTCACTGGGGCACCCAATAAGAGGAAGGTCAGTTACTGGAGCACTGATTACAGACGAGGACTAGTCACTGGGCCACCCATCACAAAGGATGTTCAGTAATTGAGGTACACAAAATCAAGGAGGGTTAGCAATTGGGGCTTCCAAGACAGAGGACAGCCATTCACATAGGTACACATCACTGAGTGGGGACAGTTACTGAAGCAGCCATTACAGAAGAGGCCCAGTCACTGGAGAACCCATCATAGAGGAGAGGTAGAAACTGGGGTAGTCAATACAGTCAGTAGGACACAAATCATACTAAAAGGTCAGTTATTGAAACACTCATTTTGAAAGAGGACTAGTCACAGGACACTCACCACAAATATGGACAGTCACTGGGGCATCGATCATAGAGGAAGGACATTCACTGAGAAAGTCATCACAGAAGAGAGCCTGTCACAGTGGCACCACTCACAGTGGAGGCACAATCACAGGCATACATCAAAGAGGAAACACAGTCATTGGAACATTCGTCACATAAGAGGGCCACTCACTGAGGCAGCAATCGCAGATGGAACACTGTCATTGGGACACCCATCACAGATGGGGGTCTGTCACTGACCAGCCATCACAGAGAAGGTCACTCATGATGGCATGAGTGCACCCATCAAAAAGTAGGTTCAGTTACTGAGGCATTCATCCCAGATGAAGCCCAGTCATTGAGGCATCAATAAGAGATTGGGATGTTCACTGGCCACACATCACACAGGTTGGGCAGCTATTGGGGCACATGCAAAGAAGAGGACTTGTCAGTGGGATATCCAATACAGATGAGCCTAGTCGCAGTGGCACCCATAACAGTGGAGCAACAGTCTATTGATGAAGCCATTATGGAGGAAGGACAGCCAGTGGAACAACTATCACGGATGAGTGCTAGTTACTGTAGCAATCATTATGGTGAAGTGGTAGTCACCAGGACACCAATTACAGAAGAAGTCCAGTCACTGGAGCACAAATAATGGAGTAGGGACAGTTACTGGGGTTCCTATTATGGAGGAGGCCAAGTCACTACAGCACCAATCATGAAAGAGGGCCTGTCACTGGGGCACACATCAGAGAAGGATCAGTTACTGGGGAACCCCTCACAGAAGAGGGCCAGTCACTGGAATGCCCATCATGGAGGAGGACCTGTCATTGGGAAAAAATTCGCAGAGGAGAGTTTGTCACTGTGGCAACAATTATGGTGGAGTGCTATTCACTGGGCGCACCAATTCCTATTGAGGTCCAATCACTGGAGCACCAATAATGGAGATTGGTTCGTCAGTGGGTCAAATGTCACAGAGGAGAGTCAGAAAATGGGCACTAACTATAAATGAAGATCTGTCACTGCGTTTCCCATCACAGAAGAGGAGCCGCCACTGGGACAACTATCACAGATGACAGTCACTGTAACACCAATCAGAGAGGAGATTCTGTCAATAAGCCACACAGCACAAGGGGGACTACTCACTAGGGCATCCGTTATAGCTGATGGCTAGCCAGTTGGGCACCTATCAAGTAGGGGCACAATCACTGAGGCACCTATCACAGAGGAGGGTCTGTCACAGAGGCACCCACAGAGAGTGTAACCAGTCACAGTAGCAGCATAAGATGAGGCGTGGTAACTGAAGAACATGTCATAGATGTGGGCTATTTACCTGAGAACTCTTTTACAAGGACACTGTCACTAAGATACCTAACTCAGAGGAGGACCCATTTCTGAAGAGGACTAGTCACTGGGCCCCCCATTAGAAAGAGGACCAATCACAGGTACACTGATCACAGAACAGGAACTGTCAGTGGGCTACTAATTACAGAGGAGGCCCAGTCGCTGGAGAATCCAACACAAAGGAGTGCTAGCCACTATGGCACCCACCACAAAGGAGGAGTAGTCAATAAAGCCCCCTTACAGAAAAGAGGCAGTTTTGGGAGCTCCCATTGTGGAGGAGAATGAGTCACTGTGGTAACCACCACAGAGAAATATTGATCACTGAGATAAACATCACAGAGCAGAAGTAGTTATTGGGACACCCTTTATAGAGAAGAGCCAGTCATTGGAGCACTTATCACACAGTAGGGCCAGTCACTGACCACTCATTACAGAGGAAGGCTATTTAATGGGGCACATATTATGGAGGAGTCCCAGTCATTGTGTGACACTTCACAGAGGAGGGCCAGTCAGTTGGGTACCCATCACAGAAAAAGGATAATCTGTGGAGTAGACATTGGAACCCAATAGAAAGAGGACCAGTCGGCAGATATAGAGATCACAGAAGAAGGCCGATCACTGGGACAACCTTCACAGAGAAGAATGAGTAAATGGGGCACCAATTTTACAGGCGTTCTAGTCACTGGGCACCTATCACAGAGGAGCCCAGTCACTGGAATAACCATCCTAGTGGAGGACTAGTCTCTGGGAAACCATTACAGAAGCAACTAGTCCCTAGAATACTCATCATAGATGAGGGCCAGTAGCTATGGCAATGATTCCAAAGAGAACCAATCACTGGTGCCACAATCACAGAGGAGATCCAGTTGTTGATTCAACAAATGCAGAAGAATGCCAGTCACTGAGGAACCCATAGTAGAGGCGGGTCAGTCACCAGGGCACCAATCAGAGGATGGCAAGTCACTATGCACCTAACACAGAGGAGGTTCCGTCACTGAATCACTCAGAGAAGGACAAGTCACTGGGGCATCAGTCAATAAAGAAAAGAACCTCTCATGGGGCTACCCATTATGGAGGAGAGCCAATAATTGGGGTAGCAAACACTGAGGAAACCCAATTACTTGGGAACACAAAATGGAGAAGGCCTAATCACTGGGGGAAACACTATTCATGAAAGCAAGTCACTGTGGAAGGAATCACTAAGGAGAACCAGTTTCTGAGGCATGCATCACAGAGGAGTATCAGTCAATGGGACACCGATCACAGAGGCAGATGAGTCACAGGAGCAACCATGAAAGATTGCACTATTCACAGTGTAGTCAAGTGTGCACTATTCACAGAGGAAACCCATTCACTGGAGCATCTATTACAGAGTATGTGAAGTCACTGAGACACCCATCACAGAAGAGGGCGTGTCACGGGGAGCCAATTTTGGAGTATGGCCCATCACTTGTCACCTTTCACAGAGGTGGGGTAGTCACAGGTGATTTAATAATAGAAGAGGAGTAGACACGTCCATAAGCATCACAGACTAGGTCTAGTACTGGGCCCTATTATACAGGAGGGTCCATTAATAGGGTATCCATCTAGAGGAGGGGAAATCATTGGAGTGCCCAACACACAGGAAAGTCAGTCACTTGGGCACCAATCACAGAAGAGGAATAGTCATTTGGGCACCCATCAGAGAGAATGACCAATCATAAAAGCATAAATCACAGAAGAGGGGTAGTCATTGTAACACCCAAATGGAAACTGGCTTGTCAATGTTGCACCCATCATAAAGAAGTGGTACTCTTTGGGGTATCCACCACAAAATAGGACTTGTCATTGTGACACTCATCTCAGAGGAGGTCTATTCACCTGTGCATCCTTTAGGTGGTAGAGCAGTCTCTGGAGCACCTATCATAGAGGAGGTCTGGTCACTGAGGCAACCATCACAGAGGAGGAGCAGTCACTGATTCTCCCATCCTAGAAATGGGCCAGTCACCGAGGCACCCATTCCAAAGTAGAACGAGTAACTGTACCACTCAAGAGAAAGCAGGGCCAGGCACTGGGACACTGATAGCAGAATAGGGCAAATCCCTGAGGATACCATTACAGAAGAGGACTAGTCACTGAGACAAACATTATGAGGAGTCCTAGTCACTGGGACATCTATCACACAACAGAGCCAGTTATTTGGGGTACACATTACGGAGGACAAGTCATTGGGACATCCATTTTGGAGAAGGGTAGTCACTGGGCATCCAGATCTTAGAAAGATCTGTGACTAGGACACCCATAACAGAAGAGTGTTATCACTTGATCACCAGTCACAGAGGAGGCCCTGTTAGTGCAGCACCCTTTATGGAGTAGGATACGTTACTGTGACACTCATCATAAAGAAGGGTTTATAACTAGGGTACCCATTGTGGAGGAGGGAAATTCACTGGGGCACCAATTATAGAGTAGGTCCAGTCACTGGGACATCCATAATATAGGAGGGCCAGTCACCTGGACACCGATTATGGAGAAGACCCAATAACTTGCGTACTCATCACAGAGGAGAGTCAGTCTCTGAGAATCTCAATCAAGAGGAGAGTCATTCACTGAGGTAGCTATCACAGAAGAAGACTAGTTACTTGGACATGTATCACAAAGAGGATCTGTTTACTGGAGTACCCATGAAAACAAAAAGGGATAGTCTGAGTGCACTGATTATTGAGTGAGGCTATTCACTGGACCACTGACCACAGAGGACAGCCAGTCACTGAGGCAACAATGACAGTGAAGTTCCCGTCATGAGACACCCATTATCAAAAACGTATGTCACTAGGACACCAATCACAGAAAAAGACTAGTAAATGAGGCACCCATTCTAATGAGGGCCAGTCCCTGGACACCCATCACAGAGGTGGGACAGTTATTCGAATATATATCAGAGAGAGACAGCCAGTCACTGAAGCACCCTTGAAAGAAGAGAGCTATTCACAAGTGTACTCATTATGCAGGACAGTCTGCCATTGGGTCACTGACAACAAAAGTAGACCAGTCACCTGGACACTTAACAAAGAGAAGGGTTAGTCACTGGGGCAGTCATCATAGAGGAATTAAAATCATAGGACAACCATGATAGGGCAAGGTCTGTCACTAGGGCACCCATCACAGAAAAAACATAGTTATTGGGCACCAATCACAGAGGAGAGACAATCAATGGGACAAACCAACTCTAAAGTAAGGCCACACATTGGGGAACCTAGGAAGAGGGTTAGTCACTGGAGCATTGATTTCAATGGAGGGGTAGTTATGGAGGCACTCATCATCGTTAAGGCCAAGTACCTAGTCACTCATCATAAAAGAGGCCTGTTTACTGGGGCACACATTACAGAGGAAGCCAGGTTACGGGGACACACATCAAAAGATTAGAGCAAATCACTGGGACAACCTGCACAGAGGAAAGACAGTTACCAAGGAACCCATTATTGAAGAGACCCTGTAACTGAGACAGTCATCACAGAGGAGAACCAGTCACTGGGGCACCCATTACAGAGCAGAACTAGTCACTGTGATAGACAACACATAGGAGGACAGAGCCAGTCACTGGGATAGAACAGGGCCAGTCACTGGGACACTCATTATAGAGGAAGGCCAGTCACTGAGGCACGCACCACAAGGGTGGGTCAACTACTGAGTCATCCGTCATAATGAAGGGTCAGTCACAGAGACGCTCTTCACAGGAAATAGTCAACTACTGGGCAGCAATCACACAGGATGCACAATCACTGGGAAACCGATCTCAGTGGAGTCCCAGTCATTGGAGAACCCATCACAGAGAAGGTCAAGTCACTGAGACACCCAACCAAGAGGAGGCTAAGTCACTGAGGCATTAATGTCAGGTGAGGGTCAATCACTAGATCATCATTATGATTGGTCTTCCAGTTATATGGGCATCCCTCATGGAGGAGGGTTACCCACTGAGACACTCAACGTAGAGTAAGGTTAGTCATTGTGTCCCCTATAACAGATGAGGGCCTCTCACTGAAACATCCATTGTGGAGAAGGGTCAGTCATTGATACAATCTTCACAGAGGAGAAATAGTCACCATTAGGGTGCCTGGCACTGTGACATAAATCACAGAGGAGGACCAGTCACTGAGGTACCTATAAAAGAGAGGGTCCAGTGACTAGGGTACTCATTATTGAGGAGGTCCAGTCATTGGGTCACGAGGCAAAAATAAAAACCTGTCACTGGGCACCCATCACAGGAGAACCAGTCACTGTAGTTTTCATCACAGAGAGCTGGTCACTGGGGCACATATCACAGAGGAGGCTAGTCACTGGGGCACACATTAGAGAGAACGTCCAGGCACTGGAGAACCCATCACTGAAGTAGGTTAATCACTGACACATCCATTACAGAAGACAGTCAGACATAGGGACACTCAACACAGAGGAGATCCAGTCACTGGGGTTCCCATCACAGAGGAAAGCCTGTCATGGAGGCTCGTGTAAAAGAGTAAATCAGACAATGAAATACACTTAGCAGCTTAGAACTAGTCCATGGGACACATATCACAGAGGAAGCCAATTTCTGGGCTACACAGCACAGATGAGGGCCAGTTACTGAGGCACTGATTACAAAGAAGAGTAAATCACTGGAACACCAAACACAGAAAAGGGTAAGTCACAGAGGCACTCATCTCATAGGAGAGTCCATTTCTGAGGATTCCTTGAGAGAGAATGGCCAGTTACCCTGACAAAAACCACAGAAGAGGTCCAGTTACTGGGGCAAACATCAAAGAGAAGATCCAGTAACTTAGGCACAAATCACCAAGAATTCTCATTCACTGGGCACTTATAATGGAGATGGGCCATTCACTGAGTCACAAATTATATTGGAGATTCAGTCACTGGGACAGTGATAGCAGAAGAAAGCTATTTACTAGTGCACTTATCACTGAGGATTACCCGTCACTCAGGCATTGTTCACAGATGAAGTTCAGTCACTGGGGCACCCATGATAAAGGAAGTCAGTCACTGGAGCATCAATCACAGAGGACAGACAGTAAGTGAAACATTCATCACTGTAAAACCTGTTACTGGAGCAACAATCACAAGGTAGGACTAGTCAATGCGACACCAATTATGGAGCAGGCTCTGTTATTGGCACACCCATCACAGAGGAGGTTAGTCACTGGGGCATCCATTTTGGAGGAGAGTCTGTCAGTGTTGCACCAAAGAAGTGGTTTAGTAAATGGAATACATATTATGTAGGAGGTTCAGTCACTAGGACATATATTACAGAGAATGGCTACTCACTGTGACACAAATTATGGAGGAGTCCCAGAAACTGGGACAACAATAAGAGTGAAGGGCTTCTAACTGGGACACCCATTTTATAGGACGCTGAGTAATGAGGACACCCATCACAGAAGTAGTCAAGTCACCATAGCATCTATCATAGAGGATGACCAGTCATCAGGTCATCAATCACACAAGAGAATTAGTTCTGAAGAACACATTATGGAGGAGGCCCATTCACTCTGACATTTGTCACATAGGAGGTCTAGTCACTGGGGCACCCATCATTTATGAAGGCCAGCCACTGGAGCACCCATCACTGGGAAGGCCCTGTCGCTAGGGAATACATGGAAGAAGACCTGTCATTGGAATACTCATCACAAAGCAGAGTCATTCAAAGGCCCACCCATTTTGGAGGAGGTAAATTATTTGGGACACTCATCACAGAGGAGAGCTAGTCAATGAGGCACCAATTATGAAAGAGTTCCAGTCACTGATCTTCAATCAGTGAACGGGTCTAGTCACTGGAGCACCAATTATGAAGGAGAGAAAGGCACTGGAATATCCATCACTATTGAGGGCCAGTCACCGAGGCAAAGCAGGAGGGCTAGTCATTACGGCATCCATCAGAAAGAGGAGCATATACTTGAATGCCAGCCATAGAGCATGACCTGTCATAAGTGTCACTGTAACACCTGTCACAGAGGAGAGCCAGTCACAAATGCATGCATCACAGATGACGGCTAGTCACTAGAATACCAACTAAAGAACAGGGTTTGTCACTATGAAAACTGTAGCACAGGAGAACCTGTCATTGGGGCATCAATATTGAAGTAGCTCCAGTCAGTGGGAAACAAATTACAAATGAGGGTCAATCACTGGGCCACCTATCACACAGAGGATCTCTCACAGTGATTCCCAGCACAAAGGAAGGTAGTCACTGAGGCACCCATTATTGAGGAGGTCTAGTGAGACATTCATCAAAGAGGAGTACAATTCACTGGGGCAACCAATATGAAGGTGGGATCGTTGCTGTGAAACCAATAACATAGGAGGCCAAGTCAGTGGGATACCCATACAGGAGAAGGACCAGTCATTGACTCAAACAATTTGGTGGAGGGCTAATCACTGAAGCAAAAACAAAAAAGGAGGCCTAATCAATAAAGCACCTATTACAGAAGAAGTCCTGTAACTAGTACACCCATCACAGAGGAGGAAAAACCACTGGGACATCCATTAGGAAGTCCAGATCCTGGGGTATTCAACATAGAGAAGAGTTAGTCAATTGGCACCCACTTTGGATAAGGTTCAATTTTTAGAACACCCATCAAAAAAGAAGCCTAGTCACTGTGGCATGCTTGACAGATGACCAGTCATTGAAGTACCTATCAGAAAAGAGGTCCAAGCCGGGCTCGGTGGCTCAGCCTGTAATCTCGCGCCTTTGGGAGGCTGAGGTGAGTGGATTGCCTGAGCCCGCGGGTTCGAGACCCGCCTGGGCAGGGAGACCTCATCTCTACAATAAATAAAAAAATCAGCCGGGGGTGGTAGCACATGCCTGTAATTCCGGCTACTTGGAAGGCTGAGGCGGAAGGATCCCCGGGGCCCAGCAGGTCGAGGCTGCGGTGGCCGGAAGCGGCCACTGCACTCCAGTCTGGGCGACAGAGTGAGACTCCAACTCAAAAAAAAAAAAAACAAAAAAAAAAAAAACAAAAAAAAGAAAAGAGGTCCAGTCACTGGGGGACCCATTATGGAGGACAAGTCACTGCGACAATGATCACAGAGGAGAAGTCACTGGGGCATGCATCATATATGAAGCACAGTCACTTGGACACCAATCAATGGGGAGTCCCAGTCACTGAAGAAATCATTGTGGAGGAAGCGCAGTCACTGGGATATCCATCACATAGGTGATCCAGACTATAGATCCATATTAAAAGTAACGTCAATCACTGGGTAACTGATCACAGAGGAGGACAGGTCACTTGTGCACCCATCACAGATGAGGACCAGCCACTAGAACACCCATTACAGAGGATGGTGAGTTATTTGAGTACTTAATATGGAGGAGGAGTAGTAACTGGGGAACCCATCACAGAATATAGCTAATCACTGTACAATATTCACAGAAGAGTGTGCAATATTCTGGGCAATAGTCACAGAAGAGAATCTGTCAAAGGAATGAAATTGACAGAGAAGGCCGGTAGTTGGGACACATAAAAAAATAAGGTCAGTCACTGGGGCATATATCACAGACAGACCAGTCAACAGAGATATCACAAAGGAGGGCCTGTCATTGAGGCACTGATTACAGATGAGAGGCTATAACTGAAGCAGCAATCACAGAGGAGTGTACATAATGAGTCACCAAGCACAGAGAAGACACAGTCACTTCGGCATCCATCATAGAGAATAGACAGTTACTTGTGCCACAATCACAGAGGATACTCAGCCACTGAGGAAACCATTACAGAGGAGAAACTGTCGCTGAGGCTCCCATCACAGAGAAGGGCCAGTCATTGGGCTGGCTATCACAGAATAGGACCAGGCACAGGGGAACACATCACAGAGGAGGGCAAATCACTTGGGCAAATATAACATGAGAATCAGTAACTCGGCACATATTGCTGATGCAGGCCATTCATAGACTTACCCCTCACAGAGGAAGACTAGTCACTGGAACAACCACAAAGAGGAAGACTAATCACTGTTTCAATGTTAGTAGGGGAGGACCGGTCACTGGGTCATTCGTTATGAAGAATGTCTGGTCATTTGGACAACCGTCACAAAGGAGGACTAGTCCCTGAGAAACACATCAATGAAGGGTCCAGCAACACAAACCCTCAACACAAAATAAGGTTGGTCGCTGGGGCACTCAATATTTAGGAGGCCCAGTTACTGTGACAACCATCACAGAGGAACGTAAGTCTTAAAGGCATCAACTATGAGGATAGCCAGTCACAGGAGAACAAATCACTGAAGAATTAAAGTCACTGGGGCACGTATAATAGAGGAAGACTAAGCCAAGTGTACCCATTTTGTGGGAGACCCAGTCGCTATGGCAGCAACCACAGAGAAAACATAGTCACTAGGACACTCATCACTGAGGAAAATGAGTCATTGGGGAATTTTTTACAGAGAAGGACCAGTTTCTGGGGAACCTATTACAGACGAGGCCAGTAACTTGGGCAACCATTATTAAGAAGGCCTAGTCACTGGGGCATCTATCACAGAGAAGTGTCAGTCACTGGGACATCCATTCAAATAAGGGTCAGTGACTGAGGCATCAATCACAAAGAAGAGCACGTAACTGATGCATCCATCAGTTCTAGAGGGGGTTAGTTTTTGGGGCAACCATTCCAGCAGAGAGCCAATAACTAGGACAGTGAACATAGAGTAGGGTAACTTACTGGCACACAACAGAGAGGAGGCCAGGAACTGGGGAACACATCAAAGAACCAGTCACCTGGATATCCATCACAGAGGATGCCTACTTGCTGGCACACCTATAATAGAGATTAGGTCGTCACTGAGGCACCCATCACAGAGAAGGTCCAGTCTCTGGGGCAGCAATTATGAAAGAGGGCCAGTCACTAGGACACCCATCACAAAGGAGGATGAAACATTGGGCACCAGTGTTGAAGGAGAGCCAGTCATTGCTACACTCATCACAGATGTTGGCTAGTCACAGGGGCAATCACTTTGGAGGAGGTTCAGCCAATAAGACTCCTGTAGCAGAAGAGAGCCAGTCACTGGGACACATATTATGGAGGAGGGTCAGTCACCAGAACATCCATCATAGAAGAAATCTTATCACAGGACAAGCATCCAAAAGAAGAGCCAGTCACTAGGACACTCATCAAAGAGGATAGCCAGTAAATGGGGCATTGAATAAAAGGAATGGTAAGTAAATTAGGTACCAAATAGTGAGATACAGTCACTGAGGCTCACATAACTTGTGAGAGCAGTCAGAGTAAAGGCCCATACATAGGAGGATTAAGTACAGCTGAAAGTCTTTCACTGAGGTACCCATTGCAGAGGAAATCCAGTCAAGGGGGAAGCTATCACAGAAGAAGACCAGTAACTAGTGCACCCATTAAAGATGAGGGTACAGTCATTGGGCACCCAAAGAAGAGAAGGGTCATTCACTGGCACCAATCACAGAGGTGACCCATCATGTGGTAACCCCTGAAAATAGGGCTAGTCACCAGGGTACCCACATAGAGGAGGGCTAGTCATAGTGACATCAATAAAAGGGAAAGTCCAATCCCTTGAGCACCCATCATGGAGGAGGTTCAGTCACGGAGTAAATCATCACAAAGGAGGACTATTCACCGTGACACCCATCACCGAGAAAGTCCAGTCAATGAAGCAGCTTCTTACCAGATCATTTGTTGCTGGGGAACACTTTGTGGAGGAGAAAGTTACTGAATCACCCTTCACAGAGGAGGGCTAGTTACTAGGTCACTAAATATGGAGGAAGACCAATGAATGGGCCACAAAGCACAGAGCAGTCACAGTCACGGGGCAACCATAATGAATAAGGGTTTGTCTTTAAAAAACAGTCATTATTAAGAAAACCCTGTCACTGGGACAATGATCACAGAGGAAAACTATTTAGTGGGACAGCAATCAAAAAGGAACATTAGTCAATGGGAAATTTTTCACAGAGAAGAGCTAGTCTCTGGGGCATCCATAATGGAGAAGGTTCAGTAACTGGGGTAACCACTAGAGAGGAGGCCAAGTCACTGGAGCACCCACCACAGAAGAGGACTAGACAATGAGACACTAACTATAAAGGAAGTAGAGTTACTGGAACACCCATAAAGAAGAGAGTTAGTCACTGGGGCATACAATTTGGAGGAGGGCCCATCACTGGGGGGCCAATCACAGAAGAGTCCTAGTTAATGGAGTGCCTATTAGGAAGTAGGCCTAGCCACTAGGACATCTATTACAGAGGAGGGCCATCCTGGGGCATGCATTATGGAGTAGGCACAGATACTGAGGCACACATCATAAATAAGGGCTAGTTACTGTAGCAACCATAAGTGAAGATGGTTAGTGATTATGGTACCAATCACAGAGGAGGTATACTCATTGTCGCACCAGTTATAGAGGAGACCAAGATCCTGGGACATTCCTTATGGAACAGGTCCAGAAAGTGGAGCATCCATCACAGAGAAGGACTAGCCACTGGGACACCAATTTTGGAGGAGGCCCAGTTTCTAAGACACTCATTATAGAAGAATGTTAGTTACTGAGGCACCCATCACAAATAATGGCCAAACATTAGGGCACTCAATATAGAGGAGACCAAGTCTCTGTGATAACTACCACAGAGGAAGGCTAGTCAATGGTGTACCCATTGTATATGAAGTTAAATCACTGAACAACCACTCACACGGAAGGACAAGTCACTGGAACAAAAATTATGGAGGAGATTTAGTCACTGGAAATCCATTACAATGGATGGCCAATCAATAGAGTACTCATTGTGGAGAAACCCCAGAATGCTGGACACACACCACAGAAGAGGACTTGTCAAAAGGTCAAACATCATGGAGAAGGTCTAGTCATTGGCACGTCCATCACCAAGGAGGACCAGATAATGAGACACTTATGATGAGGAGAGTAAAAAATTGGGACACTGATCACAGTGGTTGACAAGTCACTGGGGCACTCATCACAAGGGAAGTCCAGTCAATTATACACCATCACAGACTGAGTCGTTTCACTGTTGCACTCATCCCTGAGGAGGGCCAATCAGTGGGGCAACAATCAAGGAGAATGGCCAGTCACTGGACTTCCAAAACAGAGGAGGGCCAGACACTGGGACACCTATCACAGAAGACTACTCACTAGGGCACACATCACAAATAAGAGCCATTCACTGAGAAACACATCACCGAGGATGGCCAGTCACTGTGGCACCCATTAGGAGGGACTTAGTCACGGGGGTTCCAATCCCAGAAAACGACCAGTACCTGAGGCAACCATCACAGAAGAGGCAAAGTAAATGATGTTCCCATCGCTGATGAAGGCTGTTCACTAAGGCACCCATCAAAGAGGAGGGCTAGTCCCTGATGCACTCTTTATAGAAGAGGCATAGTCACTACAATGTAAATAACACAGTTTACAGCCAGTCATTGGGAGACCCTTCACAGAGAGGGCTATCACTGGGACATCAATTTTGCAGGAGATAGTTACTGGGACACTCATCACATGGGAGGGCTAGTCACTTTGGGACACAACTTGATGGTGGGCCAGTCACTAGGGAAAAAATTCACAATGGGTCACATATTAATGAGGTACAGTGAATGGACAACATATTATGGATGAGGCCCAGTCAATGTGACACACATCATAGAGGAGAGCCATTCATTGAGGCACCCAGTATGGTGGAGGCAAACAAACTGGGCATCCATCACAGAAAAGGGCTAATCACTGTGGCACCAGTAACAGAAAATGGCCAGTAATATGGGCAAGGATCACAAAGGAGTTGTCACTGAAACATTCATTTTGGAGTAGAACCAGTCATTGTGACAACCATCACAGAGGAGGGCTAATCATTGGAGCACCCGTCATATATGAAAGACAGTAACTGAAGTAATATGAATGTAGAAATCACAAGGAAGTCCTACTTGCTGGGGTACTGATTAAGAAGGAGGCACAGTCACTGGGGCACCTTTCACAAAGGAGTACCAGATATTGTGGCTCTCATTACAAGAATGGTCTATCACTGAGGTGCCAATCATTGAGGAGAGAGAGTCACTAGAGCACCTTGCAGAATGGAGGGCAATTCACCAGGGCATCCATTTTGGAGGAGGGCCTTAACTATGACATATTTCACAGAACTGGTCAAGTAACTGGTGCACCTATTATGGATCATACCCAGTGTCTGGAACTGCCAAGAAGGACTAATTACTGAGATAAATATTATAGTGAAGGGCCAATCACTGAGACACTCATCACTGAAAATGTCTAATCATTGGTGCACCCATCACAGAAGAAATCCTATTAGCATGACACACATCACAGAGGAGAGCCAGTTGCTGAGGCATCTAAACCAGAGTCAATCACTGTGACACACCTTACATAGGTCACAGATATCAGTGGAGGGTCAGTCACTGAAGCATATATCACATTCACTGTGGTATCCACCACAATGGATGACAAGTCATTGGTGGAACAAATTACAGAGGAAAGTCAATAACTGGATCACCAATCACAGAAGAATGGCAGTCAATGAGTCACCAAACCCAGAGAAACACAGACATTGAGGCTTCCTTAACAGAAGTCTGTCACTAGGGCCTGCATCACAAGGGAGGCCCAGTCACAGAGAAACCCACTACAGAGGAAAGCTATCTCAGAAGAGTACCAGTCACTGGGGAACCCATCACACAGAAGAGGAAGTCAACTGAAAACCCGTAATGAAGGAGATCCAGTTACTGTGTATTCATTAGAGCGATGGACCAATCACTGGTTTATTCCTCAAGGAAAAAGGCTAGTCACTGGAACACTGACACAGAGAGGGCCTAGTCACTGTGGCAAAGATAACAAAGGAAGGCCAGAAAGTAGGGCATCCATCACTGATGAAGGCCAGTCATTGGGACTCCATCAAATAAGAGGGCTTGTCACTGGAGCACCAATTACGGAGGATACTTAGTTACCTGACACCCATCACAGAGGAGAACTAGTCCCTAGAGCATCCATTATGGTGAATGAACGGTCACTAGGGAAATAATCACCAAGTAGTTAAAGTTATCAAGGTACCCATACTAAAGGACGTCTAGTCTCTAAAGCATCCATTTTGACTCATTTACTAAGACAGCAATCACAGAGGAAATCTAGTAACAGAGGTACCCATCACCAAAGAGAATCATTCACTGGGAAATTTTTCACAGAGGAAGGGCAATCTTGGGGGCAGCCATCACAAAGACCAGTCAAAGGTACACTTATTATAGAGGAGGTTCAGTCACTGGGGGATTTCTCACGAAGGAGAACCAGTCACTGAGACACACATCATAAAGAACTGCCAGTCACTGGGCACATAACGCAGAGGAGGGTTAGTCAATAGGACACCACTTATGGGGGAGACCCAGTAGCTGGAACATACATCACAGAGAAGAGATAATGAATGGGGCACCCAATTTTTAAGCGGACCACTTACTGAGGAGCCATCACAGAGGAGGGTCAGTCAATGTAGCATCTATTATGGAGGAGACCAAGACACTGGGACACCCATTATGGAAGAGTACCAGAAATTAGGGCTCTCATCATAGATGAAGTCTAGCCACTGAGCCACAAATTTGGGAGGAGGCACAATTTCCAAGACACTCATCACAAAAGAGTATTAGTAGTTGCAGTACCCATCATAGAGGATAGAAAATTGTTGTAGCACCAATAACAGAGGAGGGCTTGTCACTGGAACATTCATAATATAAAAGGGCTACTGACTGGGGCACCCATCATACACGAAGGTCAGTCATTGGAGCAACAAATCAATGGAGGTCCAGTTACTGGAACATATTTTTGGAGGAATAACAGTCACTGGAACATATATTTTGGAGGAGTTCCAGCCACTGGGATACCTATCACAACCCAGTGTCAGTCAAGAGGGCACCCTTTTTGGAGAAGGCCCAGTAAGTGGAACACTCATCACAAAAGAGAAATAGTCATGGGGTCAACAATTACAAAAGAGGAATAATCACTGTGAACCAATCATCGAAAATCAGTTGCTGGAGCACCCCAAATGGAGGAGGGCCAGACATTGACAAAGCAATATAGAGGAGGTGTAGTCACAGGGCATCAATCACATAGGAATGCCAGTCAATGGGACACCATTCAAAGAGGAGGGTGAGACACTGCAGCACCCAATTTTGATATGGGCAATCACTGAGAAATCCATCACAGTAGTGGGCAAGTCATTGGTGCAACCATAATGGAGGAGGCCAAGTCACTGGGACTCTAGAGGAGTCAGTCACCAGGGCTATTATGGTGAAGGGTCTGTCATTCTGACATTCATCACAGAAAAAGGCTAACCATTGGTGCACTTATCACTGAAGGAAGGCTATCACTCGTGCACCTATCACATACAAAGTCAACAACAAGGGTATCCAAAGCAGAGGAGGCCGGTTACTGGAGTACCCATCACAAAAGAGGGCCAGTCACTGGGGCATCTATTACAAAGGAGAGTCAATCACTATAACACTAGTCACAAATAGGCCCACCCATCACAGAGGACAGCCAGTACCTGAGGAACCCATCACAGAGGATTACCAGTCATTAGGGAACCAATCACAGAGAAGAGTTAGTCACTGGGGAGCCCATCATATATGAAGTGAGTTGATATATCAAATCAATGGAGGCCCAGACACAGTGGAACATATTATAGAGGGGGCCCAGTCACTGGGAGACACATCACAAAGCAGTGCCAGTCAATGAGAAACACATAATTTAGGAAGTCCAGTAAGTGGGACACCCATCATAGAGTATGTAGAGTCACTAGGTCAACCATTAGGGAGGAGTGCCAATCCCTGGGCACCAATCACAAAAGAGACACAGTCACTGTTGCACCAATAATTGATGGGGGCCTGCCACTGGTGAACTGATCACATGGGAGGGCCAGTCACTTGGGCATGCTTCACAGGTGTGGCTTAGAAGTGCACCCCATCACAGAGCACTGCCACCCACTGGGGTACAAATAATAAAAAAGGCCAGGTACAGGGACATCCATCACAGGAGAAGACTACCCACAGCAGCACCTACCAGACAGCAGAGCCAGTCGTTGGGACAACTATTACAGAGGAGAGCCAGTCAATGGAGCATCTATCACAGATGAGGGCCAGTCATTGAAACACCCATCACAGTGGAGAGTCAGTTAATGGGACACCCATTAGAAGAAGCTTAGTCACTGGGGCTCTAATCACAGGAACGTGTATCTGTGGTAGTCATAACAGGGTAGGCAAAGTCACACTGTTACCCATCATAGAGAAGGACCAATCTATGGGGCATTGTCATAGAGGAGAGCTAGTCATTGGAGCATCCATCACATAGGAGGGTCATTCACTGGGCAATCATAATGGAAACCCATTCACTGTGTCCATGCATCTAGGATAAGAGAAAATCACTGGAACATTCATCACAGAGAAGATCAAGTCACTGGGACACCCAACACAGAGGAGAGCTACTCACTGGGACACAAATTGTGGAGGAGACCCAGTTACTGGAATAGCCATGACAGAGGAGGGTTAGTCAAGGGGGAGCCCTATATGTAGGAGGCCCTACCACAGGAGACTCTACTACACTGATGCTCAATCCATGGAGCACATATTTTAAGGAGGCCCAGACACTGTAACATCTATCACAGAGAAGGGATAGTCATATGGCATCTATCATAAATGAAGACTAGTCACTTGGCAGCAATCACAGAATAGGACAAATCACTGAGAAACACATTATGGAAGAGGCCCAGTCACTGTGACACCCATAAAAACTTAGGGCCAGTCACTGGGACAACTATCACAGAAGAGGGCTAATCACTGGGAAACCCATCAAGAAGAGGGTTAATCATTGGGACACCCATCACAGCGGAGGGGCATTCACTTGGGCTCCCACAAAAATAATGGCCAGTCACTGATGCTCGCATTACAGAGGAGGGACATTCCCAGTGTTACCCATCAGAGAAGAGGGCTAGTGACTGGAAAGCAACACAAAGGAGGGCTAGTCACTGGGTAACCCGACAGAAGAGGGAGAGTCAGTCATTTGGATAGCATAGAGCCAGTTACTTGGGAAGTCATCACAGGATTGCTAGTTAGTGTGGCACCTATCACAAAGGTCTTGTCACTGAGGCAGCCCATACGGAGGAGACAGTATTACTTGACACACATCACACAGGAGGACTTGTCACTTGAGCATCTAGTGTGGTGGATGTACGGTCACTGGGTAACAAATCATTGAAGAGTTGCAGTGACTGGGGAACACATATGGAGGTAGGCTAGTCATTGAATCACCCAGTATGTAGGAGATGCTGTCATTGAGGCAGTAATCACATGAGAAAATTAGTCACTGGGCCATTGAACACCAAGAAGGAGCAGTCCCTGGAGCAATATTCAAGGAGGAAGGACAGTTTGTAGGACACCCATCATAAAGGAGAACTAGTAACCAGGACATCAAATATGGAGGAAGTCCAGTTACTGGATCATGCATTACAGACTGGACAGCCAGTTTGGAATAGGTTCAGTCCCTTGGACATTAATCACAGAGGAAGCCCAGTCAATGGAACATCTATTATAGAGGAAGCCAAGTTACTAAGACACCAATCACAGAGGATGGTCTTTCTCTGGATCACAAAATGTGGAGGAGACCAAGATACCGTGACACTCATCTCAGAGGAAGGCTAATCACTCTGACACCCATTTTGTAGTAGACCTGGCAACTAGGACATACATCACAATAAAGAGAAAGTAATTGTGACACCCATCAGAGAGGAAGACCAGTCATTGGGGCAAAACACAGAGGCAGACCAGTCACTGGGTTAACCCCCCGAAAGGTGGACTAGTCACAGAACACCCAGCATATATGATGGCCAGTCACCTGTGCACCATTCATAATGGAAATAAAGTCCCTGGGGCACATATTAAGGAGAAAACCCAGTCACTGGATCACCCATCACAAAGAGGGCCTGTCAATTGGCATCAACTATGGTGAAGGCCCAGTAAGTGGGAAACCCATCACAGAGTAGTAAGAATAACTGGGTCAAACATTGTGAAGGAGAGCCAGTAACTGGATACCAACCACAGAGAAGCCCCAGTCACTGGGGCATACATAATGGAACAGGGTTAGTCACTAGCAAAACAATAAGGCAGAGGCTCAGTAACTGGGACACACATCACAGAGAAGAACGCTTCACTGGATCACCCCTAACAGATAAGGGTTAGTCACTGGAGCAACCATAATGGATGAATGCTAGTAACTGGAACACCAATTGCAGAGGATTTCCATTCATTGGGACACCCATTATGGGAGAATACCATTCTCTAGGGCACCAATAATGGAAGAAAACCAGTCATAGGGATACCTATTATAGAGAAGACCCAGTCACTGGGGCATGCATCACAGAAGACGGTCAATCACTGGAGCACTTATTTTGGGAAAAGCTAAGAAAATGAGAAACCAATCACAGAGAAGGAATAGTGTTGGGAGCCAACATCTATAGCTACATGGCTGAGGCCTGTAAAGGCCCATCTGGAAGATCGCCTCTGACATAGGATGTCAGTTATACCTATAATATTGGCATGTGATTAGTGACCAGTGTGCATACGTGGCAGTAAAGCCTGATGGAAAGCTGCTCAGCAGAATTATCTTATATGATTCTAAGTTGTATTTCTTTTTAGATATTTTTCAAACTTCTATTTTCTTGGTAGACTGATGAGTCAACTCTTAAGCAGTTTCCCCTAGAGCTAAGATTAGAGACTAAATTACCATCATAGTCTTATTGCCCTGTTCCTGGCCAGGCAGAAACGATTGCTTTTGTCCCATTACAGGCTATGCATTTCCTTGTCTTTGTTTTGTTAAATACCGAAAATTGTCTGCAGTCCAAAGTCATTAACTTGGCAACTATGCCTTTGTTTCATACCGAAACTCTGTCTGCCTCTGTTTACCTCAGCCCGAGGCCATGTGGCCATGCGTTTCCCTACTCAGGAGTGTGAAAACTACTATATGATTTCTAGAGTAGACTTGTCAGGATAAAATATAATTTATACATTTATAGTTACGTTTTAGAGTATATTTGAGCAAATTTATGTTTGCTGTTTTGTTTCTTTTGGCTACATTATTCAAATATAATAGTTACTATACGATTTATAAAAGAATTAATGATAAGGTATTGGCTTACTAGGATATAGCATAGTATTAAAGGTCAATCATTACAAAAATTAAAGTTTAGACATAGGAAATTCATTTAAGTCATGGTAAGGTTTTATAATTTAAGAATAAGTTTTGATCGTTGTGGAATTACAGGACACTGCGTTGAACCATAATAGATTAATAGAATATCTGAGTCATTTAAGTAAACTTACAGATTATAGTATAGTGTTAAATTGATAATATTAATCGTTAAAAATATTAGGAGTCAGTAAACTTGGATTTAACTTATAAAAGTTTTTGTATTAATCAGGGTCTGGAACAAAGAGTATAATGTGAATGATTTATTGAACATTGTGGAGAACACTTGGAACAATCTGTATTAAAATTGTATACCTGTAAATTTAATGTAAGTTTTGTGAAACACGTCGTGTATCATGGAATTGTAATTGTTTGCTTGGAACTTGCAAGTCTCGTGATGCGTAATTTGCATAGAAATGTGTACGCCCCCAGCAAGTGATTGTCACACTGCTGGAGGGTATAGAAAATGGTATATAAGTTGAAAGGAGTTCAAATAAAATTTGGCTTCAGTCCTGATCAGACTGTTCCCAGAAGAATGGCCTCAGAGTCATTTTCTTCTCTCCGTCTTGATCCACCAAAGTGGTCTAACCTTACCCTCATATAAGTCGGGGCTGGCAGAGACCCCGACAGAATAGTCACTGGGCACCCATTGTGGAGGAGACACAATCTCTGTGACACCTAACATAGTGGAGGAGTATTACTGGGGTACCTATCATATATGAAGACCAGTTATTGGGTCAGTAGACACAAAAGAGGCACAATCACTTTGGCACACATTATGGAATAGGACCAGTAAGCAGGACAGCCATCAAAAAAGAGAACAGGTCACTTGAGCACCCATTATGGACGTGTTCCAATAAGTTGGGAAACCATCACAGAGAATGGCTAGCCACAAGGTAAACAAATATGGAGGAGGGTCTGTCAACGGCCACCAATCAGAGAGGAGGAATAGTAACTGGGACACCCATGTGGAAGAGGACCAGTCACTGGGGCACCAATTTGGAGGCTACCCAGTCACTGAGACACCAATAACAGAGAAAGGTCAGTCTTGGGGAACTCATCACTTAGGTGGGCTAGTACCAGGGGCACCCAATTTTGAGAAGGGATTGTCACTGGGACCACCATCATTGATGCAGAACCTTTACTGAGGCAATCTCCACACAGGAAGGTCAGTCACAATGGCATTCATCACAGAGGATTAGCAGTCACTTGGCACTCATTGGAGAACAGGGACAGTAATTGTGGCATCCACCACAAAGGATGGCCAGTCACAAAAGCACATATCACATAGTAAATTTACTCAGAGGGGTACCAATCATAAAAGGGGAATTATTTCTGTTTCACCAATGATAAAGGAGGGTATTTCACTGGGGCATCAATAAAGGAAAAGGGGCAGTCATTTGAAATCCCAATACAGAGGAGGGTCAGTCACTGGGAAACCCATCACACATGAGGACAAGTAATGAGGACAACATTACAAAGGAAGTCCAGATACTGGGGCACTCATTATACAGGAGACCAATCACTGGGGCAAAGAACAGAGAAGGGCCAGTCACTGGGGAACCCATCACAAAGGAGGGCCAGTTACCCGGGTACCCATTTCGGAGGAAGACCAGTCACTGGGACACGGATAACAGACCTGGGTTACTCACTTTGCGGGCATTTTGGAGAAGACCCTGTTACTGGGTCTCTCTGATTGCAGAGGAGGACCAATCACTCAGGATGGGCAATCATGGGGACACAACTCAAATAGGAGGCCCAGATAACAGAGAAAGGCAAGTCACTGATGCATCCATCACAGCAGCTAACCAGTCACAAAGTTAACCAGTCACAAAGGCACATATTACATAGAGGGGCTAACCACTGGGACACATCACACAAGAGTGTTTGTCACAGGGACACTCATCACAGTGGAGGACCAGTCACTGGGGCTCCAATAATAAAGAAGATCAGTCACTGGGACTCCCAATACAGAAGAGGGCCAGTCATTGGAGCATTCATCACACACTGGAGTTAGTAACAGGGGCACTCATCCCACAAAGGAGGGCCTGTCACTGGGACAAGCGTTATTGAGGAGGAGTTCCAATAACTGACACACCCATAACTGAGGAGAGCTAGTCACTGAGGAACCATTATGGAGGAGTGACAATCGCTGTTTCACTAATAATAGAGAAAGCCTAGTCACTAGGGCACCCAAAATGGAGGTGGACACGTCACTAGGGAATCCATAATGAGCGAAAGAGTAACTGGGGAAATCGTAACTGGGGCAATCATAACAGAGGAGAACCATTGGGACACACTTCACAGAGGAGGGTTAGTTTCTGAAGAACCCATCAGAAAGAAGTGCCAGTCACTTGGATACATATCATACAGACAGACCAGTCACCTAACCACCCATCACAGAAGAAGGCTATTAACTGGGTTACCAATCACAAATTATAGCCAGTCAGTGAACCACACATCACAGACGAGGCCAATCATTGAGTCCCCCATCAAAGAGTTGGACCAGTCACTAAGGCATCTGTCAGGTGAGGCTTAGTCACTAGGTCTCTGATCCCAGAGGACAGCCAGTAACTGTGGCAGCCATCAAAGAAAATGTTATGTCAATGTCACACAAAATATTAATGAGGACTAGTCTGAGGCATCCATTAAAGATGAGGGCCAGCCAATGGGCACCGATTATAGAGAAGAACCAGTCACAGGAGCATCAATCTCAGAGCAGAGTCAGTCCTTGTTACACCATGTCAGAAGAGAGTCAGTCCCTAGGAAATCCATCACAGAGGAGGCTAGTCACTGAAACACCAATTATACAGGGTGCTAAGTTACTGAAACACCCATCACAGGGTAAGTCTAGTAATGGGTAAGCCCAAATTGATGGAGGAGCAGTAACTGGGGCAACAATCACAGAGGTGCCCCAGAAAATGGAGCCCTACTGTGGAGGAGACCCACTCACTGTGATGCCCAACACAAGTAAGGGCCTGTTACTAGGGCATTCATTATGGAGGAGGCCCAGATACTGGGGCACTGATCAGAGAATAGGACTAGACACTGAGCCCCCCATAACAAAAAGTGGCCAGCTATTGGGACACCAATCACAGAGGAATTCCAGTCGGTGTGACATTCATCAGAGAGGAGGGCTAATGAAAGAAACACTCATCAGATATGAAGGAGAGTCACGGTGGCACAACTCACAGGGGCAGCCTAGTCATTGAACACATGTTATAGCGGAGGACATCCAACACAAAAGAGGGCCAGATACTGGGACATCTATTATAAAAAGGGCCAATCACAGGGTAAATGATAACAAGGTCCAGTCACTGGGGTACTCACCGTAAAGGAGGACCAGTCACTAGATCTCCCATTAGAATCTACTCCTATTTGGATTCCTGATCGATTCATCTGACATGTCTGCATTGACCTGGCGACCAAAATGAGTGGCAAGGATACTACCGATTCAGAGGAACACTAGACGTGACAACATGCCTGCTAGTCACCAGGAGGAGAACCTTCCTCATTGCTGCAGGAGCACCCACTGCTTGCTGAGCCTCAACTTCAGCATGATTTACCCAGGGAGGGAACAACTTTGAGCCAACAGATGAAAAATCTTTCACTACAGGATGATCGTCCTCAGCTGTCCCATACAGGATGACAGGCTACCAGATGTAATGTTTTCAATGCTCGCGGTTCACGACTACCAACGTGGGAACAAATGGAATCTTTGATTGAAGAAGCAGGAGAAATGGTAACCTCTCAATATATCCCTTTTAACCCGGCAACTATATTTCTGGCTATGATAGCTATTTATATGACTCAAGCTGGTCCAGTCTACGCAGTTGATGCCAATAAAACATATTGGGCCTATATGCTCAATCCTCCAACATTTCAGCCAGTTACTTGGGATAATGAAATCATTAATGTATTTACTGACTCTCCTCTGTTAATGGGGGGACCTGCCTTATTTTATGCTCAAACAAAACATGCTATTAATAATTTTTCTTATGAAGGACATTCTAGTTCACCTACTATTTGTTTTTACAAAAATTTAGTCTTCAACCATTTTAAAGCACCTTGTCTAATGTCTATTTTAAAGTCTTTAATCACTAAAAGTCCTACCCAAAGCAATAATAGAGAATATTGGCAAATCAAAATGTTAATACCTGGAGGAACTGACCCCCGTTGTGTCACAAGAACTTCGCCCCCATCTAACATACCCATCTGCTCTCCTAACAATACTGAGAAGGACGGGTCACTCTTCCAGCGAGACACTGGGTATTCAAAATGGAAAGAGTGCGTTTATGAATCTAAAGTGGACTACTCCGTATATGGTGAAAGACTATCTATTAGTGGCTGGGGTCTTAATTTACAACCCTACTCTGCTACTTCCACTCCATCCCCTCCTAGGCAGCATATTAATAAATAGGTACTCCAGATATTAACAGCTACTATTGGAAATAAACAAATAATTCAATTTTACTTATGGAGGGCCCTTGCTGCCCTGAAACCAGTTGTTTTAACCTGACCACGTGGGGGAGTTCATTCCTATAAAATAAGAGTCTGCTTACAATCCCCTTATGTTTTTCTTGTATGGAATGAATATCAAACTGTTGCAAATGACTATCACAATAATGTTTATAAGGTGTGAAAGGCACAGAGAACAGTCAGAAGGGCGTCCCCAAGATGGTGCTGCCTCCCAAAACAACAAAGGCCCTAAGCTCTGGCTTTTTCCCAAGCACGTGAAACTTAAACCTGTGCTTAAACAACCTCTCCCTATAGGAATACTAACTCATGGTCTCCTCCAATAAGACCCAAACATTGTACTTGCCAGCCTCTGTAAGGTCCATAAATACACCCCCCTCCCCGTGCATAATACTCTCTTGCTTTTTCTCTCTGTCCCCGCCACTCTCTTGCTGGCTCTCTCTCTCTCTCTCTCGCCTTCTTTTTTTTCTCTCTCTCTTTTTTACCCTCTCTCGTCCTCTCTCCCCCTCTCTCTTTCCTTCTCTCTCTCTCACTCTCTCTCTCCTTCTCTCTCTCTCTCACTTTTTCTCGGTTACAGTCCCTTCCTGTAACTGCCCGTTAATAAATCTCTTGGTCTCAGCCAGGTGTGGAGTCATCACTGGTGCTGAAGTCCTTTCATTGGTGCCGTGACTCAGATGGGGTACTTCCTCGCCTCTGTGTGGGTCTATCCCCGTAGGCAGGACACCCAACCCAGTGCCAGTGGCCACTCCCTCCCTCCCGGCCCTTCCCCACTGCTCTGATCACATGAACTACATCCACCAGCGGTCATTGGATAGGTGAGTTCCCCAGACACAAAAGTCTAAACTTGCCCAGGACCCCCTGGAGGGAACTGACTGTTGATCGTCTGGCAGCCTCTCTGGCCCTGAGGTGAGGGGGAAAGCACCCGCCTTGTCTTTCATGGCCATAGCGGACACTTAAGCCTTCCTCTTCTCTTTCATCTCTCTCAAACTTTAACAACTCCCGTGGCTGCAGCAGAGAGCCCCACGTTTGCTAACCCACAGCAGTTTCTGTAAAATTCTCTTTCTCTCCCTCTCTCTCTTTGCCCCCTTCCCTAAGAAATCCCATGGCTGTCGGGCTGCAGCAGGCCTCAGGGGTCCAACATCTGCTGGCTCACAGCGGATTCTGAAAGACTGCCACACCAAAAACTCTGCTCAATCGGCAATTAATACACTCCCTACCCACCACTCAGTCAAGTGCTCTCTGTTTGAAAACATCCTAGCGCTAGGTGCCTTGACCCCTTCTGTTCTCCAGGAGAACCCTCGTGTGCCAAACCTCTGTGATGACAGACTTTGTCACAGCCACACTTCTCTGACAGACGACTCTTTGGGGGACACCCCATTTCGCCCACCTGTCCTGATATGGGAGGTTCGTCATACTTGATGGTCGATTCCCCTCTTAAATGTCTTTCAAACAATCTCACTACCCTTTCTCTGTCCCCAGATATCAAACCCAAATGCCTAATTCGCCTCTACACATAAGACTGGCCAACATATCCCTTAGACAACCAAAATCAGTGTCCTATATAATTTCTATAAGCTTTCAAAATGGTGGGTAGAGATTCCCCATGTTCAGTCCCTTTCTGTCTTCCATAAACACTCCCTCTACAGTTTCTTTCCCTCCCACTGTCCCACATGCATCTGCAGTTCCTCCTTTGAACCTCCCTTCACCCACTGCAAACACTCCTCTCCTGTCTCGAATTTCAATCCTGAAGGAAAGCCCTCCTTCCTCTTCAGCTCCACCCACTTCTCCAGCAACTCAACCTCTTTGCCCTCCCCTTTCAATCACCCCCCAGTATAGACCTCTGGTAACTCAATCCAAGGCCACACCGGTCGTTCAGGTACACATCCCCTTCTCTATCTCAGACCTCTCACAAAAAAAGTCTTACATCATACACAACGAATCCTGCCACCTCCCTTTATTTCTAACTTCAACCCAGCAAATAAACCTCCTACAGTCTGCTTTTGCTATTCCACTCTCCATCAGTTTATCCTCCTTCTCACCCTCCACCTTTACCTGGGAAGGAGGGGCTGGCATCTCCAGCTGGGTTGCCTAACTCTGGCCTCCAGTCTTTCTCTTTTGTCTTTGGAGGAGGTGCCTGACCCCAGCCTCCGCCCTTCCCTACTTAAAAAAAAACCCATTTAATTTTCCACATGGCTTAATAGGTCTCTTCTCAAGCTGGGAGGCTGGAACAAAAGGATGTTAAAAACTTCTTCTTTGTTGTTTTCTTATGAAAAATTCGTCTCAAGTTATATCTAAACTGGGACTATATCAACCTTCCCAGATAAAAACAAAGAGATCATTTTTAAAAATCCTGTTAGCTAACTACAAAAGGTGTTAATAAACAGGCTAACTAGGACAGAATAAAAGAGGTTTTTCAAAAATCAGATAAAAATCCAGCAATGTTTCTAAGTCACCTCTCTGAGACATTGCAGCAGTTTACTAATGTTAATTTAAACTCTGTAGAGGGACAAGCTCTTTTGGCTATAAATTTTATCTCCCAGTCAGCACCGGGTATTAGGTGCAAACTCCAAAGAATTTAAAAAGGGCCCACAAACCCCTTAATTAGAGCTATTGGACACAGCCTTTAAAATCTTTAAAAACCAAGAGGAGGAAAAAATACAGGACCACCAACATAAGCAGAAGGCACTTCAGCTTTTATCTACCACTTTAGCAGAAAAAGCCACCACTGATAATCTTCCACCCCAGATGGTCAATAGCAGAAGGGGTACACAGCCCCCTCCCAGGTTTGTTTCTGATGCCGTCAAAATGGACATATTGGCCAAAGACTGTCAAGCCCTGCCTACCAGCAAAACCCTGTCCCAAGTGCAAACAGCAAGGACATTGGGCTTGTGATTGCCTCATTCACCCAGAATGAGGACAGCACATGGCCCAGAGGCTTGCTGCAATTAAGGGACACCAGGCATCTTACACGATCTCAAAGGGGATCTCTTGGGCTTGCTCCAGTCAGATTGACTCACCCCTAGCTTGGTAGCCTCAATGTCTTCAGAACAAACCATTAAACCAACCGAGCCTAGGGTGGAAATATCAGTAGCTAGCGGGGTTATATCATTTGTTATTTAATGCGGGAGCTACATGCTCAGCTCTACTTAAATTTCTGTTCCACTCCTTCCTTCATCCCTTTTGGTTGTGGGGTACAGGACATTATATCCAGATCCCTCACTACGCCATTACTTCCATGTGTTCTGAGAGATAAAATATTTCAGCACTCTTTCCTTGTTATGCCAATGTGTCCAGCTCCATTATTGGAAAGGGACATTATGACAAAAATTAAAACTCACACCACTGTACTTTTTGGGTGTCTTTTGTATAGCTTTCGATTTCCCTAATAGTTCCACATTGGATCCTGTCCAAGCCCTTCTGCTGCATATAAACTTATTGCTTTGGTTAGAGCTCTGAGGTTAAAAAATGTAAGAAAAGTTGTTGGTGTAAGTTATGTTTTTAATAAGAAAGGATAAAGAAAAGATAATAGTTATATAGGAAAAAAATCTTATATGGTACATTCTGTTCTATAATACAATGGCTGGTTAAAGAAAGCATACAACAAAAATAGAAGGTGTAAGCATGTCAAAGAATTGTATGAGTTTATCAAACATGTTAGGTGAAAGTTAGTGGAAAAAATTAAAAGAAATTCTGTGAACACTTGAGGCTACAAAGAAAGCTCCACATAGTTAGTCTGCATTAGCAACCTATCAACTGCTAAGAGGTGTCTGAAATATGTTCGTGAAAAGTATGACAAAAGGGGGACAAAGCAAATATTTCCCATACGCCTCATTCTCTTATCTTTGTGTGTCTGTCACTTTAAATCTGCTAAAAGCTGGTTCAGTTATTATGCTTTGTTTAATGGGACATGTGGTCTTTTAAAAACTTAATTGGTGCATATTCCTCAATGTCATTTTATGTCTCCTCTTATTTGTGTGATGTTTTCTCCCAACCAATTGGCACTGTTAAAATTTCTGCCTTTTGTTGTTAAGGTTGTGGAAAAATTGCCTGTTACATATAAAAAGTGTTACTGGTTATCTTAAATTCTTGCTGGGGACCACTCCCACTCCCTTCCTTAGCCTATGCTCTCCTTTTTAAATTCTAAAGGGGCTAATTCTAATTCACCTATAATAATAATAAATTTTGTAATTTTTTTTCTGACGACTAAGGAAATAAATAGGCTGTTCTCGGTTTCAAATGTTAAAGGCCAGGTTAGTTAAAAGTAAGTCCGTTTCTAAAGGTTTAGGACTTGCCTAAGATAGCAATCAACTGCTTGTCCCTGTAAAAAAACTGTTGGGAAGTCTCTTAGAGTCTTATAATATGTGCTGACTCCCTACTTTATATTGTAATGCTAAGCAACACTGATGCTTGCGGGTTTTGGCTATGCTCATTTAATTGTCCACGTCTTACAACTAAGGATGCTGTTTAGTAATTCATGAGAATTTTTGACAATTTTGCATGTTCATAATTAGGAATATGTAGGAACAGATCATTTCACATCTTTGTGGTTTGTTCACTCTAAAGGGCTTTAAACCAGGCATTCTTGTAGACATCACCGGAAAGTAGCAAAGCAAAAGAAAAAAGAAAAAAAAGGGGAGAAGAACTCCAAAATGAGCACCAGTCAGAAAAAAAGGTAAATAAATTGGCAGTTGCCACTAACGGCCAAAGCTCCAGCCACCCAAAAGAGGTCTGATAAGGATAAACCTGCTAAGGATATGGTATCAGCTGCTATAAATGCGGTCAATCTGGGCACCTAAAGCACAAATGTCCTTAATAGCCTAAACTCCCAGAACTTTGTCCAATACCTGGACTAAAAAGCACTGAAAGAGATGGTGTAGCCTCTCCCAGAGTGGGGAGAAAACACCTAGCTCAGTGACAGTGGCTTTTGACAAAAGGGGGAGGGACATGGCCCAGCACTCTGTATGCCATCCACCCAGACAATCCTTGGGTCTATATAAATGTGGCTGGTGTCCAAATCAATATCTTAATTAATACTGATGCTATGATTCCAGCCCTTGTGCTCATACTGAACTTCTTCCTCCTAAAACCCGCTCTCCAGTGTAATTAAAGCTGTTTCAAAAACAAAATGTTTCATCTAACAGTTACTAAAAGGTAAAATCAAATTATAATTGTAAAAGGTTATCTATAAATAAATAAAAGGAAAGCAAAAAGCAAAGGAAAAAATGTAAAAAAGTTGTTGATGTACAAGTAAGGTTTTAGCAGGATAACAAAAAAGAAAGGAATATAAATATAAATATATATATATCATATATATATATATAAGAGAAAATCTTATATGGTACATTTCTTTCCTATAATAAAGTACAAAATTATGAAATCTTTTTAAAAAGCGGGTAGAGAAAAAAATAAAATGGTATAAACACGACAAAAATGGTATAAGCCAATGTCAAAATAAAATTCAATTAGCCCTCCCCTCCACTGTCTTTGTTACAAAAGAGCAAGTTTTTTTCTTTTCAAAATCATTACACTATCATTTTGGCTAAATAAGTAACTTTTACAACACCTACTGTAATTTTGTGTTATAACACGCTTTTAAAAACTTTAGTACTTAAATTCTTCAAGTTCTTAATTCAGTCTCTAGGGTAAGATAAGCAGCAAGCTCCAGGTACCACACCTACCCTGCCCCCTTCTAAATTGCCTAAAGGCCAGGTAAATTAATTTCACTAACAACACCGCCAAATTGTTAACAAACTTTAAAATCTCCTTCCAGGCACAAGGATTACTATCCAACATAGGATGAGTGACACAATTACCTGGACTTCACTCTCTAACATATCAATTGTTATAAAAATATATCAGCCATATTATAAAAACAAAGGAAACTTTTCTCTTGCCAATGTTTACCTGTTGTAAATTCTCAACTTAAGCTGTAACTTAACTACATGTCTCTAAAGTTTTCAATCTTTAATCAGACTTTACATCAAAGCGGTTATAAAAGTACAACTATAGATAATTTACAAAAAAAATTTCAACCTATGTTAATGAATGCATACAATTTACGGATATTTCACTTTCGAACATTGTTTTTTGGGACAATAACTCTTTTCATCATCGTTTACTTAATAATATTTGCCTATGCTTTCACTTAATGTTTTATTACATCCAAATAGCACTTACTTAAGTTTCTGCCATTTCCTGTTCATGTTCATAAAAAAAAAATAAAAACATCACTATGGCCTCATCTCAACAAAAAATAGATACAAGAAAATAATCTTCACCCCATTTCCCAGAATTATAAAAATATTTCCAAAAACAAAAATAAAAAAATAAAAGATACCAGCAAAAACCTTAAAAACTTAGCTTATTCCTAATCTTTTGGCCTCAATATAGTGATTAACAAACATTCAGACATTCTACTAAAGGACAAACAACAGCCTATCCCATCCACCCTAGGCAAATCTTCAGATATAAGATCAAGCATTCATTCCTTTTTGATACTGACTCAATGTCCTGTACCTCTTACGGGCAGCGACATTCTAGCCAAAGCCCAGGCATCCATCACCTTTAACCCAAGTACAGCCATGTGATCATTGGCCCCTTCCCTTTCTTGGTTTAATTGCCATCCTCCTTACTATATTTCTTACTTGGTCAACACCTACAAATTGGCCATCCCCAGCCAAAACTTTCTTGGCTATTACATACCTCCTCATCATAACGAGCTTCATTCTTATTCAGTGTCTTTTATAAAAAGTCACCCCATTTTCCTGGCTCTCAGTACTCCAACAGGGAGCACATTTTTTCAACTACTCACATCTAGAAAACCTTTCTAACTGCTGCCTATGTGCAGCCTTCAGTCGCCCCCATTTATGACAGTACCATTCATAGGAAATCTCACCACCCCCCGAATACAAAATCCTACTGTTCATTTCCCCCCACTATCAGGAATTCCCTCTTCACAGCTTCAACTCAACGATCACTTGTTAACATTACCTGTGCCCCAACTGACTTCTTCTTCTGGTGCTGTCCCTAAACATCACTTAACTTTTCTTTTAGATATGTTCTCTTCCAGGTTCTCTATTTACCTCCACAGTCTACTCCAAGACAGCTGGTTACTGCTGTCCTCCTGCCCACTGAAAGTCTGGCCAGAAAAAGTCGCCATTCTACATTTACAAGAAACATTCCAAAATCTTCACCTTTAGTGCCTACATCTGGACCCTATTCTGGCTAGTTCTGTGCCCTTCCCCCACCTCACCCCACAATGCCCACATCCAGCAGGAAGCAGCCAGAAAGAATAACGACGCCTCTCACCAAAATAAACAGAAAAGGTGGGAGTGAAAGGCACAGAGAACAGTCAGAAGGGCATCCCCAATATGGCGCTGCCTCCCAAAACAACAAAGGCCCTAAGCTCCGACTTTTCCCTGTGTGCACAAAACTTAAACATGTGCTCAAACAACCTCTCCCTAGGAATACTACCTCATGGTCTCCTCCAATAAGACCCAAACACTGCACTGGCCAGCCCCTACAATGTCCATAAATACAATCCCTGCCCCTGCATAATGCTCTCTTGCTTTTTTTCTCTCTCCCCACCACTCTCTTGCTGGCTCTTTCTCTCTCTCTCCTTCCCTCTTTCTCTCTCTTTTTCACACTCTCTCGCCCTCTCTCTTTCCTTCTCTCCCTCTCTCTCTCTCTCTCTCTCTCCCTCTCTCTCTCTCACTTTTCCTCTGTTACAGTCCCTTCCTATAACTGCCCCTTTAATAAATCTCTTGGTCTTAGCTGGGTGTGGAGTCATCACTGGCACTGAAATCCTTTCAAGTTGTCTTGTGCAAAATGTCTTTTAACTAATTGTTTAACTGATGGCTTTTATAAGGGATTTGTAATCTTAAAACCACCTCCCTATTTAAAGGTTCCAGTACAACTGTCATCTCACTGGTATGATGAATATGGTTTACAAACATTGTATGAATCAATTCTTTTCTGAAGAAAAGACAAAAAAGGTTTTTGCCCACTGTAGTCTTGGGAATTACAACCCTAATAGCTGTTGCTACTTTGGTACCAGTCTCAGTTGTGGCTTTAGCTCAGGGGGTCCATACAGCTACCTTCACTGATCAGTTATCTAAGAATGTTTCTATAGTCTTAGCTACCCAAGAGATTATTGATCACAAGCTAGAGAGCAAAGTTAATGCTTTGGAAGAAGCGGTTCTAGCCATAGGACAAGAAATTGTGACTTTAAAAATTAGGTTGGCTCTTCGATGTTACTCTGAGTTTAAATAGATTTGCCTCTCTCTTTTAGAGGTAAATACATCTGTCCACACTTGAGACAAAATTAAAAATCATATTCTTGGAATTTGGAATAATTCAGACTTGAGCAAGGACCTTACTAAATTGCATCAGGAAATTCAAAATATGATGGTTGCTGAAAAGCATTCCGAGCCTACTGAATTGGCCAGTTCTATATTTAAGAATTTTTCTTCATTCATTGATCAAAAATTGTTAATGTCTATATCCATTAATGTTGGAATTTGTGCAGCAGTGATTCTTTTATTTCTGTATCTACTTCCAATCATTTTCAGAGTGTTAAAAAAGAGTATATCTCAGCTCAATACGGAATTTCATGGTTTCGTGTTAAAAAATAAAAATGGGGAGATGTTGGGAGCCAGCCACAGAGGCCCACTGAGCGTTAGTGATCAGGAAGGGCTGTAGATCCCAACACCACTAAGATGTGTTCAGGAGTTGCTGACCCATTCCCTCCCTCCTTTTCATTTGGCACAAACTACCAAGAAAAGCTTCAGCTGGCTCTAATAGAAAACTCTGAGGCTGGAACGTACACAGCTAACCTAGGACTCTATTGTTCCCATTCCCCACGGCTGTGGTCTTTTGCTTTATCACAACTTAAGTTTGGCTTTGAGTCACATTCAGGAGCCTTAGTGCAGGTCACAGGTTCTCTTGATGTGACCTTTAGAAATTTATAGGTATAGGTTTTAAGAAAATAGTTTATATTGATTTAGAAAAATTAAGTAACCATTTTATTATGGAAGTGTGGTTAGTTCAGTTTGACTTAGGGAGGTTAGTGAAGTTTGTATTAGGTTGGCTAGTGCTAGGAGAGAGTAACCATAGCACCAATTGTTTTATAGAAACCAGTTTGAATTAGCATAGAATAGTAAAAGGCAATATAACATTATGTTGGCTTTATGTTGGTTTTAGGTGTAAGCATTGAACGATGTTATGTAGCTATAAACAATTAAGGGTCCATAGAAACTGGAAAAGAACTTCATGGTTTTCCTTATGTTTGAAAAATATATATGCTTGAGAGTGGGAGGTGTCCTGTGTGCACCTGGACCTGTTCATGTTAAAGGCACATGACACCTTTTGTGTAACCATAGCAGCAGGAATTCCCATGATGATAACTTTGTGGAGTTTGGGGATAAAAGTCTTGACATTACACCCATTAAACGACTTCTGGTCACCTGAGCAGGAGTCCAGTCTCTTTCTTTCTCCCCTCTCTCCAGAATAATCACCAACTCTGCTTCACCTTCCAAGGGACCTTCTAATCTCTCCACAGGGGTTGCTCTCTGTAGGTCAGTCACTGGTGCATCATTAAGAAAATATGCTTTCCCTGGGGGAACCCATCACAGAAAAGGGCTAGTCACTTGGGAAACCACAATAGGGAGCAAGTTTTGAGGCAGAAATCCTAGTGTAGGGTTGGTTACTGAAGAACCAATTCCAAAAGTGCTATTCACTTATACATCCTTTAGAAAGGCAGGCAATCGTGATCACAGAGGAAGACCATTCACTGGGATCCTTATCACAGAGGACATCTGGAAACTGGGACATCCATAAAAGAGGTCTATTCACTAGGGCAAACAACACAGTAGACGTCTCTTCACTGGGGCACCCATAACAGAGACTGAGGAGTCATTGAGGCACATTTCAGAGCAGGACCAGTCTCTGGAGCATCCATAACAGAGAATAACTAGACACTGAGGCAACTGTCAAAGAAGACAGCCAATAACTGCCAAGAACTATGAAAGAGGGCCCGTCACTGAGAGACACTGCACAAAGGAGGGCCAGTTACCATGGCACCCATCGCAGAGGAGGTCTGGTCACTGGTACACCCATGTTGGAGGAGAGTCAGTTACTGGGACACCCATCACGAACGTGCATTACTCCTGGAAACAACCTCATTGAGGAGTGCCAGTCACTGGGACTCCTACTGCAAATGAGGTCCAATAACTGGTGCAGAATGGAGGAGTGTCATTCTCTGGAACACCCATCATAGAATAATTTTAATCACAAGGACACACATCATAAAAGAGAGGCTGTCAGTGGAACACCTATCACAGAGAAGAGCCAGTCAGTGGGGCAATTATCACAATTGAAGACCAATCAGTTAGGCACCAATGACAAAGGAGGGACACTGAGGTATTCAACACAGAGGAGAGCCAAACACTGGAGCCCTAATCAGTGAGGCGGTCCAGTCACTGGGGCACGCATCAAAGAAGAAAATTGGTCACAGATGCATCTACTTCATATGAAGGCTAGTCATAGGGACAACTATCAAAGAAAAGGGTGGGTACCTGGAGCATCCATTACAGAGAATTGCCAGCCACTAGGATATCCATAATATTTAAGGGGCTTTCACTGTGGAACCAATAACATAGGAGGGCCAGTCACTGTGCCCCCATCACAGACGGTGATCAATCACAAGGGCATCCCTCAGAGAGTAGTGCTAGTCACCAAGATACCCATACACAAGGGCTAGTCTCTGTGACTACTATAACTGGAGGCGGGAAGTCACTGGTGCACCCATTTTTCAGTAGGGCCATTTAATGGGAAACCATCACAGTTGAGGGCCAGTACATGTGACACCCATCACTGATGTGGATCAGTCACTGGGGCAAAAGTACAGTTTGTCCCTGGGAAACAACTTATGGAGGAAGCTCCATACCTGGGACACCCTTTACCAAGGAGGGTTATTTACTAAGGAACCCATTATTGAGAGGATCCTGTCACTGTGGCACAAATCACTAAAAGGCACAGATGCTGGGGCCCCCATAATGGAAGAGGGTTAGTCACTGATGCAGCCATTATCTAGGAGACAGTCACTGGTGTAGATATCACAGATAAAAGGTAATCATTGGGCACTCATCACTGAGGAAGATCAGTGACAGGGATATTTTTCACAGAGGAGGGTCAGTCATTGTGACACTCATCATAGAAGAGGAGCAGTCACTGGGGCAACCAGTATAGATGAGTCCTAGTTGCTGGGGCATCTATCACAGAGAAGAGTCAGTCACTGCACACCCATCATTTTGGAGGACCAGTCACTGGGGAAACCTTTCTAGTGGAGGCCCAGTTGCTGAGGTAAATGTATCACGGAGGTGAGCAAGTCACTGGTCTACCCATCACAGTGGAGTGCCAGTTACTAGGGCACCCAATTAGGTGAAGGACCAGTCACTGGTATACCAATCACAAAGGGAGACTCAGTCAATACAGTACCCATTATAGAGGAGGCTCAGTCACAGGGATACCCATCACAGTGGAGCGCCAGCCTCTAGGGAAACTATTAAAGAGAAAAACCTGCAACTGTGTCATCCATCACAGAGGAGGGCAAATCTCTGGGGAATCCATTTTGGAAAAGTCCTTGTTACTAGGAGGCACATCACAGAAGAGAGCTAGTCACAGCAGTACCCATTAAAGAGAATGAGAGGTCATTAACACATCAACCCCAAAGGAGTTTCAATCACTAGGGCACCCATTATAAAAAAATTCCAATCATTGTGACATTAATCACAAAGGAGGAATAATAAATATAAAGGTTAGCAACTGGGCGCCCTTCATAGAGGGGAGCCATTCACTCGGACACGCATCACAGAAGAGGTCTAGTAACTGAGCAGTGCATTCCAGAAAAGGACAAGACATTGGGGCACCCATTAGTAATTGGACCAAACATGGGGCACTTATCACAGTGGAGTGATAGCCACTTGGACATCCATCAAAGAGGAGGCCCAGTAACTGAGGGACCCATAACAGAATGACCACTCACTTGTGCACACATTATGAAGGAAGCATAGTCATTGTGACACCAATAACAGAGATTGTGTTGTAACTCAAATATCCATCACTGCAGAGGACCAGTCTCTAGGGCATTAGTCAAAGAAAAGGACCAGTCACAAGGGGACCCATTACAAAGGGGGTGAGTCACTGGGTTACCTATTTTGGATGATACCCAGAAACTGGAGCACCCATCACAGAAAATGTTAGGTCATAGATGCATGTCACAAATTGGGATTAATTACTGGGAGACCCATCAAATTTGAGGACTTCTCACTGTGTTAATCCATCACAGAGTAGGGGCAGTCATTATGACACCTATCATGAAGGAGGGCCAGTAATGGGGATGTCCTTCACAGAGAAAAACATTTCATTGGTGCACAAATCTTAAAAGACATATAATCACTGAAGCATTCATCACAGATGAGGGAGGTCCTGTCACTGAGACAGTCATTTGAAAGAGAGCCAGTTAGAGGGGACATCACAGTTGAGGACCTGTCAGTCTTGCACCCCTCATAGAGGAGGCCCATTAACTGGTGATTACATCATGGAGGAGAGCTGGTCACTAAGAGACTCATCCCAGATGAAAGTCAATCATTGGGGCTCTCATTGCAGAGGAAGGCTAGTCACTAATTATGAAGGAGACTAAGTTACTTGTACACCCATGAGAGAGGAATGATAGTCAATGGGCCACCCTATTTGGAGAAGGGTAAATAAATGGGGCACCAATCAGAGAAGATATCTAGTCAATGGAGTAAACATTATGGAAGAGGCCCAGTCAGTGAGACATCCATCCCAGAGGAGGACTTGTCACTGGGCAACCCATAATATATGAAGGCCAGTCACTGGTCAGCAATCATAGAAGAGACTCAATCACAGTGGTAAACATTATTGAAGAGGCCCAGTCACTTGGAAATCCATGAAAAAAGACTGCCAGTCACTCAGATTCCCACTATGGTGGATGCCCCAAAAGTGGGACATTCATCACAGGGTATGCCTAGTCAAAGAGACAAGCATTATGATGGGGAGCCTATCACAGGTCACTGGGGCACTGAAAATCCAGGAAGGCCAGTCAGTAAGGCACTCAATAGAGATGAGGTCAAGTCACTGGGGCACTCGTGTTGGAGAACATCAGTCAACTGGGTCACCCATCACAGAGGTAGGCTGTTTATTGGTGCACCCATTATCAAGAAGACCCAATCACTGGGACTCCAAGCAGAGGAGCACCAATCACTCAGGCAATTATTATGGAGGAGAGTCAGTAACAGAGGCACACATTACAGCAGAAGGCTAACCACTTGTGAACTCATCACAGAAGACAGCCTAACACTTATGCATACATCATATAGAAAAGTCACTTACTGGGGCACCATCAGAGAGGATACCAGTCACTGGGAAATCCATAACAGTGTAGGGCAAATCACTGAAGCACATATCAGAAAGGAGTAAATAAGAGGAGCCTTAATAATAGATGCTCAGTCACTTGGGCACTCATCACAGAAGAGAGCCATTCACTAAGGCACCCATAACAGAGGAGGATAATTCCCTGGGACAGCTGTCATAGAAGACACCCAGTCACTGGGGTACCCATCACAGAAGAGTGCTAACCCCTGAGGAAGCCACAGAGAAGGGTTAGCTGTTTGGGCCCCAATAACATATGGATAGTCACTGTGCACCCGTTACAGAGGTGGGTCATACATGGGATTACTTATCACAGAGAAAGGGTGGTTGATGAGACACCTGCAGAGAGAAGAGCTAGGCACTTTGTCAAAAATAACAGTGGAGGAGAATTCACTGGGTTACCTATCACAAAGGAGGGTTAGTCACTGGGATGCCCATAACAGAGGAGGGCCAATTTCTTTGGTATCCATTATGGAGGAGGCCCAGATACTGTGCTAATTATCACAGAAGGATGCCTGTCACAGGGACACCCATTTTGGAGGAGGCCTACCTACTAGGACACCCATCACAAAGAGTGCCAGTCAATGTGGCACCCATTACAGAAAATGGCCAGTCATTGTAGTACCAATCACACAGAAGTTCAGTCACTGGGTCACCCATTATGGAGGAGTGTCAGTCATTGTGACACTTATCAAAAGGAGGGATAATCACTGGGCACCCATCACAGAGGAAGTCTAGTAGCTGGTGAACCCATCCCAAAGAAGTACCAGGCACTGAAGCACTCATTAGTAGGAGGGTCAATTACTGGGATACTTATCACAGAGGAAGGGGAATCACTTGGGCATCCATCAAAGAGGAGACTTAACAATGGCTCAGAGAGTCAGAGAGAAATGGAAACTCAAAGTACAGAATGATTTCTGCTGTAAGGCCTTACCCGAAATTTTAGTCTAACAGTGTAAAAGGCTTACTTCTAAATAATATAAGCTTTTAGGTCACATATACAAACTGGTCACTATTCATATACCAACACTATAGGTGTCACTGATGCTTTTATGTCAAAAGAAGATCTCCAACATCGGCCTTCATAGGCCTTAACTGTGTAGCTTGCAGATGTTGGCTCCCAACACTGGAGTTTCCATTATAGAGAAGAATTAGTGACTGTGGCATCCAATAGGGGGAAGTACCAATCACTGAGGCATCCATCACAGAAAAGGGTCAGTTACAAGGGCACCCATTAAGAAGGAGGACCAGTCACTGGTCACACATTTTGAAGGAGGCCCAGAAACTGGGTCACTCATATAAGTGGAGGTCTAGTCAGTTGTACACCAATTTTGGAGGAGACTCAGTTAGTAGGACAGCCATTATGGAGTAATGCTAAACACTGGGGCACCCATTGTGACTACATAAAGGAGCATCCATCATAGCTGTGAGTCAGTCACTGGAACACTTATCACAGAGGAAATCAGTCAATGGTGCACCCACCACAGAGGAGAGCATTTAACTGGAGCACTCATTATGGAGGATGGTGGGTCACCCATTTAGGAGAAGGCCCAGAAACTGGGACACCCAGCACAAAGGGGGACTAGTCACTGGAGAGCTGATTACAGAGGGATCTATCACAGGAGTACCCATCAGAGATGAGGGTCAATCCTTAGGGGACCAATTACAGAGAAAAGCCAGCAACTGGAGCATTGATCTCATAGGAGGGACAGTCAATAAGTCAACAATCGCAGACGGGGGTCAGTCACTGGGGACTCCACAACAGGGGAGATCCAATGACTGGGATCCAGAAAACAGAGGAGGCTCAGTCATTAAAACACCCATCAAAAAGGAAAATCAGTCACTGAGGCACTCATTAAAAAACAAAGTTAATGGGACAACTATCACAGAGGAGGGCCAGTCACTCGGGCACCCATCATTGAGGAAAGGCAGTCACTGGGATGCCCATTATAGATGAGGGGCAGTACTTGGGCATTAAAAAGAAGACGGGTCCATCAATATGGCACTCTTTACAGAGGTGTGCCAGTCGTTGCAGTATCTCTCAGAGGGCTATTCACTGGGACACCAACAGAGAAGAGGCCAAGTCACTGTGGAACCATTGCAGGGGTGTACCAGTCACTGGGACACCAATTATGGAGGTGAGATAGTCACTGGATAGAAAATCACAGAAGAGAGACAGTCTATGTCATCACAAAGGAGGGAAAATCACTGGGATACTAATTCCAGAGGAAAGCCAGTTATGGGGGCACTAGTTATGGAGAAGGGCCAGTCACTGGAGCTCCCATCAAAAAGGCTGATAACAGAGACACCCATCACAGAAAAGACCCAGTCACTGAGACACCCATCAGAGAGGAGAGTCGATGGGTGGGACATGTTTCATAATGGAGGGTCAGTCAATTAGGCATCAAACACAGAGAAGGAACAGTCATTGCTTCACCCATCACAGGATAGAAGTAGTCACTTGGGCTTGATCACGTAGAAGATCTATCCACTAGGGCAACCATCACAATGGAAAGCAAGTCACTGAGTCACCCATTACATGTGAGTATTACATGATAGCAGTCAAAGTGACTGCTGGATGGATGAGGGCCAGTAACTGGACCCCTCATCGCAGATGAGGGTCAGTCACTGAGGCACTCATTACAAAGATGTTCCAGTCTCTGAGAGATCCATTGTAGAGTTAGGCCTATCATGGGAGCACTCCTCACTAAGGACGGTTATACTCTGGGACACCCACACAGAGAATGACTAGTCACTGCCACCAGAAACAGAAGGGGGCCAGTCACTGGGAAAACCATATAAGAGGAAGGCCAGTCACTGTGGCAACCATCACTGAGGAGGATCAGTCACTGGGGCAACCATCACAAAGTAGGGTTTGTTACTGAGGAACACATTATGGAGAACGGTCAATTACCTATCACAGAGAAGAGTTAGTAACTAAAGTATAGTATAGTTAGTAACTAAGCTAAAATATGCATTGTGCCTGTCACTACTGCACAAATATCCAAGGATTCATACACTGGGGAACCCATAGTGGAGGAAGCTAGTTACTGATGAACCAAAAATGTAAGGAACCCAGACACTGGAGTAGTGATACCAGAGGAAAACTAACCATTGTGTCACCCATCACAGATGAGAGCCAGTCATTGGGACAACAATTATTGAGAAAGCCCAGTTACTGAGCCATCTATTACATAGCACAACCAGTCTCTGGGAAACTCATCACAGAGGAGTACCAGTCATTTCTGTAGCCAATTTGATGATGAGCTATTCACTGAGGCACCAATCACAAAGGAGGCCCTGTCAATGGAGCATCTATAATGAAGAGGCCTAGTCACAGAGACACACATCAAAATAGAAGGCAGGCATTGGTGCAGCCATTATAAGGAGGGCTAATCTCTCTGGAACGCATATTGGAGAAGTTCCTGTTACTAGGACACCATCACAGAATAGGGCTAGTCACAGTGGCACCCATAGCAGATGATGGTCAGTCATTAGTGAGCCAATCACAGACAATGTCCAGTAACTGGGAAATCCATTATGGTGAGGGCCCAATCACTGTGACACTCAACACAGAGGAGGGCAATTCACTGGGGTATCCATGATACATGAAGGTAAATCACTGGGAAACCAATCATAGGGAAGGCTTAGTCAGTGGGGCACAAAATATGGATGAGTAGCAGTTACTGGGAACCTATTAAGGAGGAGGTCAAGTAAGTGGGACACCCATCAAAAAGGAAGGCTAGACAATGGGGCAAACATTATAGAGGAAGAACAGTAATTGGGACCCCAATAAAAGAGGAGGCCGAGTCACAAAGGCCCTGATAATGGGGTAGGGTCAGTCATTGTGGAACTGATCACATTGGATGGTCAGTCACTTACACCAATCACAGAGGAGGGTGTGTCACTGGGGCACTCACTTTGCAGGAGAACTGGTCAGTGGGACAATCATCAAAGATATAGATAGTCACTCTGATGGCATCTCACAGGAGGATCATTAATAAAGACACCCATCACAGGAGGGGCAGTCACTGGAGCACCATCACAGATGAAGCCAGTCACTGTGAACCCATCACACAGGAGGACCTGTTACTGTGGCCCCCATCACAGATGAAGACCAGTCCTATGTCACTCATCATATAGGTGTGACATTAACTAACGTACCCATCACAGAGGAGGAGCAGTCATTGATGCAGCCATCACAGATGAAGCCAGTCACTGTGACACCCATCAAACAGCAGGGCCAATTACTGTAGCATTCATCACAGATGGCCAGTCACTATGTCAATCATTACACAGAGGGCTGTTAACTAAGGTATTCGTCACAGAGGAGAGACAGTCCCTGGAGCACCCATCACAGATGAAGCCAGTCACTGTGACACCCATCATACAAGAGAGACATTTACTGTGGCAAGCATCAAAAAGAGGCCCAGTCTCAAATGCAAGCATCACAAAAGCGGTCTAGTCATTGGGAAACCCGACACAGTCGACACAGTTACACAGTTATTGTGTAACTCATCACAGAGCAGTGTCAGTCACCTGGGCACCCATCCTGGAAGAGGGTTAGTCACTGAGACATCTTTCACAGAAGAGGGCCATTCACTTGGGCCCACATCACAGATAAGGTGTGAAGCACCAATCACCGGTCACTGGGATAGCCATCCCAAAGTGGGCTAGTCACTGTGCTGTCATCACTGTGCTGTCAATACTGGTTCAGCAATCACAGAAGAGGGGCAGTTACTGGAGCAGTCATTGCAGAGTAGAGTCAGTCACTGGGTCACCCATCAAAAAGGCAGGCCACTCATGGGGGCAACCCACACAAAGGAGGGCTTTTCACTCTGAGAACCACACATAGCAGGACCAGTCATTGGGGCAGCCTTTACATAGGAGGATCATTCACTCGTGTATGACTTACAGAGGAATACAAGTCACTGGGACAGTCAGTCACTTGAGCACCCAACACAGAGCCTGGCTACTCACTGGGACACCAACAATGGATGTGGCCACATAACTAGAAGACCCATGACATAAAAGGGCTAGTCAATGAGGTACCCTTTTTAGATGGAGGGCAGTCACCGATGCAACAATCAAAGAGTATGCACAGTCAATTGAGCACCCATTATGGAGGAGGCTCAGTCATTGTGACTCCCATCACAGAATAGGGCTAATCATTGGGACATGTATCACTTATAAAGGCCAGTCACTGTGGCAGCGATCACAGGGGCGACCTAGTCGCTGGGGCACACATTATGGAAGAGGTTCAGCTACTGGGACACATGACAAAGGAAGGCCATTCACTCAAGTACTAATTATTCAGAATGTCTAGTAATTAGGACACCCATCACAGAGGACTGGTAGTAAATAGGAAAACCATTGTGGAGGAGGGCAAGTCACTGAGCAACACAGAGGAGGAACATTAACTGGGATATGCCAATAGAGGTGGTTTATTCACTAGTGTACCAAAATGGAGGAGAACCAGTCACTAGGCACCCATCACAGAGGGAAGGCAGACAAGGGTGCCCATCGCCAAGTAGGGCCAGTCATGTGGCACCCAGCACACAAGAGGGACTGTCATTAAGACTAACATCACAGAAGATGGCTAGTCACTGGAACACCCATTACAAAAGATCTCTTTTTATTCTAGCACCTATTACAAAGGAGGGCAAGTTACTTAGGCGCCAGGCATGGAGTCAGTGTCTCTGTGGCACACCTCCTTGACCTTGTGGTAGCAAACATCCTCATAAACCCACAAAACACCTCCTTGGATTTCCTGCTGTGCACCTCCTTGGACTCCCAGCAGTGCAACTCAGCATTCCTGTGGTGTGCCTCCTCAACCTCTCAGTGGCATATTTTTGGTGACCCCTTAAGATGCCTTTTTGGCCTCCCCATGGTGTGTCTCCTCCACCTCACTGTGGCATGCCTCCTCAGCCTTCCCATAGTGCATTTCCTCAGCGTTACCCTGACTTGCCTTCTCAGCAGTTTTATGACACATCTCCTTGGTGGCCCAGTGGTCCACCTCCTTAGTCTCTCTATCACATGCTTTTTAAGCTTTCCTGTAGTGCATATCCTTGGTTGGTTCAATAACACACCTCATTTTTGAACCCTTGGCATTCTTCCTTGGCATTCTGACAAAGTACCTCCTCAGGCGCACTGCATAGCACCTCATTGGTGTCCATGTGGCAGGGTCTACCTTCTTGGTGTTTTCTGGGTCCACTACATCAGTGACTTTTCAGCACTCCTCCCTGGCATCTAGACAGCGTGCCTTCTTAACATCCCTTCAGTAAGCTTCTTTATTAAACCCATGGCATGCCTCTTCAGCAACTTCGTGTCATGCCTACAGTATACCTCCTTTTTTATCCATGGTGTGCCTCCTTGAACACCCTGGGGTGTTCCTCCTCAGACTCCCTGCATCATGGTTCTTCAGCCTCTCTGTGGTATGCCTACATAGTGTCCCTTTATTTTGCCACCTCACACTCCATGTGTTGTGCACTTCACCTTCTCAACATAAACATGATATTCATCCCAACATCATGTCTCCCTTCGTCATTACTTTTTGGGCTCCCTGTGGCACACCCTCTTCATTCCCACAGTGTGCTACACCTCCTTGACTTCCTCATGGTGCATCTAATTGACCATACTCTGCTATACCTCCTTTGTCTCCCTAAGGCACATCTCCTAAGTATTACTACAGTGTGCCTTCTCAGAATCCTCATGGCATGCCTCTTTGGCAGTCCCACTGTGAACCTCCTTGGCATCCCTGCTTTGCACCTCCTCAGTTTTCATGTCATGATTCATTGGCATCCCTGGGGTTCACCTTTTTGGTGTCTTTGCAGTGCATCTCCTCAGTCTCCCCACAATACACATCCTTGGCATCACTTCATTGTAATCCTCTATCTCCCTACAGCATACCTCCTTAGGCTTCCTGCATTCTGTCCCCTTTGCCCTTCCCATGTCATGCCTCCTAGGCCTTGACACAGGATACAACCTTGGTGTCCCTGTAGCACACTTGTTCAGCAAACTGTGGTGTGCCTCCTTGGTATAGCTGTGCCATGCCTCATCAACATTCCTGAGTCCTGTGTTCTCAATGTCACTACAGAGCACGTCCTTGGTCTCCCTGTGGCATGCCTCCTTGATCACCCAGTGGTACAGTTCCTCATACTCCTCATAGAGTGCCTCCTAGGCCTCTCCATGGTGCATTTTCTCTGACTCCCCTTGATGTGTCTCAGCATCCCCATGGTATGCCTCCTCAGTCTCCCAGTAGTGCTCCTTTTATGCAGTCTCACTGGTAGCCTCCTTGGCCACTCTGGTGTATGCTTCCTGGACTAATTCTGCCATATCACCTTAACCTCCCTGAGGCATACCTCCTTGGCCTCCCCGTGGTGTGACCTATAATTTGCACCCTGAAGATTCCAAGGTGCACCATGACAAACTCCCAGTGACTTGCCTCCTCAGCATCCCTGCAGTGCACCTCCTCAGACTCCACAGCACACATCAGCAGACTGTTGCATTTGCCTCCCTGTGTCATGGGCCCTTGGCATTCCCACTTCTTTGGCACTTCAACAGTGTGCTACATTGGTGTTCCCAAGACATGCCTCCTTGGCGTCCCTGCAAACTGCCTCTTCATCATACCCATAGAGTTCCTCATCAGTGTTTCAATGTCATGGTGCACCTTGGAATCTTCGTGGTGCAAATTATAGGTCACCTTGTGGAATGCCTTCTCTGTGTATCCATAGTGAACCTCCTCAGTGTCTGCATATTGCCTACTCAGGCTACCAGCAGCACACTTCTTCAATCTCTCAGCATCATGCCTCCTTGTACTCCACACAGAGTGACTCCTTGAACTCTCTGCAGTGTGACTGTCCTCAGACTGCCTGCAGCTTGTCTCCTCAGACCCCCATGACATGCCTCTTGGACATCCCTGTGATGTGCTTCTTCAATCTTCGAATAGCACACACTTTCAGTGAGCCCCTGCATGCCTTCTTGACTTCCCCATGGCACACCTTCTCAGCATTCCCGTGCTGTACTTCCACAACCTCCTCTCAGCATGTCCTATTGGCCTTTCCACAGCTCACTTCCTCAGCATCCCAGTGAGATATATATTTTCAGTGTTCCTGTAGGATTCTTCCACATCTTCCCAGCAGCATACCTCCTCAGTCTCCCTGTGGCATATCTCCCAGCATTCCTATAGTGCAACTCCTTGCCAATTCCACAATGTGCCTCCTCAGCCTCCCTGGGGTATACCTTCTTACCATCCTCACAGTGTCTTCTCGTTGTACCCACAGTGTCCCCTCTTTGGCATTTCTGCTGAATGGCATGCCTCCTCAGAATCTTCACAGTGCACCTCCTCAGTTACCTTGAGGTGCATCTCTTAAACCTCTGCACAGCATGCCTAATAGGGCTCCCTGGGTTCACCTCTTTGGTGTCCCTGCTTTGTGTCTCTTTAGCCTGCTCATGGCACAAATCCTCAGCAACACAACGGTATGCCTTCTTGTGGCGTGCCTTGCTGGTGTCCCTCTGGTTTACCTCCACAGCATCTCCACAGCATGTCATGCCTTCTCAGTCATTCTGTGGCACATCTCAATATCCCCATTTTCATTTTCTTTACCTTAACATGATATACCCCCTCTGTGTCCTCATGGTGTGCATCCTTTATATCCTTCTAGCACTCCTCATCAGTGCCTACTCAGCCTTCCCTTTCCATGCCTCCTTGGTCTTCCTGTGACATGCCATCTTGGCCTTCCTGCAGTTTGACTTTTTTGTGGTGTACCTTCCCTGCTACCCATGGTGCACCTTCTCTGCATCCCCACAGGCTGCCTCCTCATTCTCTCCATGGCAAGCCTTCTCATCTACCCCATGGTGCACCTCCTCAACCTCCCTAAAGTGCAAATTATTGGCTTTCGCATGGTGTACCTCTTCAGCCTATTTTCACTCCAGCTCCTAGGCATCCCCATGGCATGGCTTCTCAGCCTCACTGCAGTGCACCTTCTCAGCATCCCAGTGGCATGTATCCTCGGTCTCCTCATGACACACATTCTTGGTGAAACTATGGGGTCCCTCCTCATCATCCCTAATGCATGCCATGCTTCCTTGGCCTCCCTATGGTATGCCTCCTCGACATCCTTGTAGCACATCACACCTCTTTGGCTTTGCTACGTCATGCCTTCTCAGTGTCCCCATATAACAACTCCTCAATATTCCTGCAACATATCTCCTTGATTACTCCATGGTGGCCTCCTCATTGAACCCACGGTGCACCTCTTCTGCATCCCTGAAGTGTGTCTCTTCAGTCCTCACAGTGAATCTTGATGGTGTCCCCTCAAGTGTGCCGCAGTGGCCTCCCAATGCCATGCCTCCTAGGACCTGATGTGGCACACTCGTTGTCCTTCTTGCATTGTGTGTCCTTGACCGTCCCACGGTGTGCCTCCTCAAACTCCCTGCAGTGCACCAATGCAGCATCTCCACATCATGTCTCCATAGTCTCCCCATGGCATACCTCCTTGGTGACACCACAATTTACCTCCTCAACATCTCTGCAGTTTGCTTCCTTAGTTTCCCTGTGGCACCCCACTTTGACCTTTTAGTAACGTGCCTTCTCATACTTCTCACAAAGTCTTTTTGTCTTCCACATGGCATGCCTCCTCAGCCTCCCCATGGAATGCTTCCTCAGTATCCCCACTGCATGCTTTATCAACCTCCCAGCAGCATCCATTTTTGGTAACCCTGCAGCATTTTTGGTCTTCTTATGGCATGCCTTCTTAATCACCCCTTGGCTCCCCTGCTCAGCATCTCTGAGGCAAACCCCTCAGTGGACCCACAGTACACATCCTTTATTTCCCAGCAGCATTCTTCCTCAGAGTCCCTCTTGTGTGCCTCTTTGATATTCCTGTGGTGCACCTTCTTGGTGCCTCTACAGCATGTATTCATGGAATCCATCTAGCACAATTCCTCAGCATCCCTGAGACCTGCATCCTGTGTCCCTCTGGTGTCCCTCCTTGGCATTCCTGCAAACTGTGTCCAATGCCTTCCTTGCTACACTTCCTTAACTTCCCCCTCGCATGTCTCCTTGCTGTTCCCATCCACGCATCTTTTGTGCTTCCATGTGCCTCCTCAGCGTCTCCATGTCATGCTTCTTGTTCCTCCCTACGGTGTGCCTTCTCAGCCTTTTTTTTTTTTTTTTTTTGAGTGGAGTCTCACTCTGTCGCCCAGACTGGAGTCCAGTGGCCGCTCCTGGCCACCACAATCTTGACCTGCTGGGCTCCGGTGATCCTTCCACCTCAGCCTCCTGAGTAGCCGGAATTACAGGCATGCACTACCATGCCCGGCTGATTTTTTATTTATTGTAGAGATGAGGTCTCTCTGACCAGGTGGGTCTCGAACCTGCAGGCTTAGGCAATCCACTCACCTCAGCCTCCCAAAGGCATGGGATTACAGGCTGAGCCACCAGGCCTGGCTTCTCAGCCTTTTTATGTTGTACCTCCTCAACCTCCCTGCTGCATGAATCCATGGCCTCATCTTGGCCAACTTCCTCAGCATCCCAAAAATGCACATCCTTTTTGTTCCTCCTGTGTGTCTCCTCAGCTACCCTGTGGCCTGCCTCATCAGTCTTCCTGAAGCACACTTCCTTGGCCTTGCCACAGTGCAACTTCTCAGACTTCTGAAGGTGAGCTTCATCATTCTCCCTTCTTTGAACCTCCTCAGTCTACCCACAGCATGACTCCTCAGCATCCCAGTGGTGTGTGTCCTCAGACTTCTTGTGGCACACCTCTTTTGCCTCCCTGAGTTGAACCTCCACATCCTCCCCTCAGCATTCCTAATCAGTCTCCCTGCAGTTTACCTCCTCAGCATCACTATGACATGCCTACATGGCCTCCTTGTAGCATGCCTCATTGGTAACACCATGGCATTCTTCAGCATTCCTGCAGTGTGGTTTCTCAACTTACTGACAGTATTATTCCTAGATCTTCCTTCAATGTGCCTCCTTCTACTCTGCACACAGTGCCATATTATATTCCCAACATCCTCTTTGGACTTCTTGCAGTGTGCCTCCTTGGTATTCCTACAGCATGCCTCCTTGAACTCCCAGCAACATTTTCTGGTGACCCTACAATGTGCCTTTTCAACCTCCCTACAACATACATCCTCAGCCTTCCCACAGTATACCTCCATCACCTCTGCATGATACCTCCTTACCCTCCCCATGGTGCACATGCTTATCATCCCCATGGCATGTCTCCTCACTGATCCTGTGGCATGCCTCCACAGTGTCACAGTAGTATGCCTCCTCTACCTCCTTTTGGTGTGCTTCCTTGGCATTCTCCCAGTGAGCCTTTGTAGCAGCTCCACAGAGTGGCTTCTTGTCATCTCTGCAAAGTCCCTCTTTGACGTTCCCAAGGAGCACCTCATTGGCATCCCCATAGTGTGTTGTGCCTCCTGGATGTCTTAACAGAGCACTTCCTTAGTGCTTCTTCAGCATCCCAGAAATACGCCTCTATAGAACTTACAGCAAGCCTCTTTGGCATCCCTGCAGCACACTTCCTTGGCATCACTGCAATGCACCTCCTTGGCATTGTGATGTCACATCTCCTTGGCCTCCCTGCAGTGTGCCTCCTCAGCCTCCTCATGGCCAGTGTCTTTGGCCTCTCTATGGTGCACTTCGGTGGTGTCCCCACCTTGCACATCCTTGGCCTACCCATGGCCTACCTCCTTGACTTTCACATGGTTCATCTTATCAGCATCTCTGCATGTGCTTCCTTGGCCTCCCCTTAGTTTACCTCTATGGCCTCCTTGTGGCATGTCTCCTTGACTTCTCAAAGATGTTACTCCATGTCATCCTTGCAGTATGCTGTTCATCCTCAGGCTCCCCCTGCTGCACCTCTTTGATTTTCCTGTGCCAAGCTTCCTTGGCCTCCCTGCAGCTTGCCTTAGCCTCCCTGTTGTGTGCACCATCTGCCTCACCTGGTGACCCTTTTTGATCTCACTGTGGCCTGTTTCCTTTGCATTCCTGTGGCATGTCTTCTTGGCAGTCCCTTGATGTGCCTCCTCTTCATCCTTCTGGCACATCCCCTCAACTGCCCCATGGCATGCCTCTTCAGACTCCTCACATGGTACCACCCTAGCCTTGTCATTGTGCACCTCCTTGGCCTCCCCATGGTGCACCCCCTAGTATCCCTGCAATGTGCCTCCTTGGTGTCCCTGTTGCATACCTCTTGGACCTTTTCATGGTCTGCATTCTTTTCCACCCTTTGTCATGCCTCCTTGACCTCCCCGATGTGTGTCTCCTCAGTTTCCCCATGGTACATTTCCTCAGTCTTCCTGTATGCACCTCCTTGGTGTCCCAGCAGCACGACTCCTCAGTTTCTTCATAGTGCATCTTCTTAGCATCCCAGTTGAGTGCCTTCTTAGCCTATCCATCATGTGTATCCTTGGTGAAACAGTAGAATATGTTCTCAACATTGCCACAGCATGGCATGCCATGACTAATTGGCTTCCCCATGGAGTAATTCCACACCTTCCCTGTAGTTCACCCCACCTCCTCTGCCATGTCATGTCATTATGACTCAGTGTCCCCATGGTGCACCTCCTCAGCATTCCCACATCATGCGACATCATCATACCCATGGTGTGCATTTGACTTTCCCACTTCACACCTCTTTAGTATCCTCACAATGCGATCTCACAATGCGATCTCATTTTCCCCTTGGCACACCTTTTCAGCGTCCCCATGGCATGCTTCCTTAGCCTCCCCATGTCATGCTTCCACAACTTCCCCATGACACACTTCCTTGGTCACTCATGGTGTGTCTCCTTGCTGTCCCACCAGGACACTTTATTACTTGCCCCGTGGCACACCTCTTTGTCTTCACAACAGCTCAGCTCCTTGGCATCTCCAGAGCATGACTGCTTGGCATTCCCATCTTTCACCTTCTTGGCATTTCCATATTGTGCCTCCTTGACTCTCCATCTTATGTCTCCTCAGCATTATATGGCACAACTCCTCAGCCTCCCTTTAGCGTAAATTTTCTGTGTACCTCTGACTCCTTTCCTCAGCATTCCCTCCAAACACCTCCTTGGCCTCCCATTGCTGCACCTCCCTGTCCTCTCTCAGGCATGTCTCCCTGATTTTTCAGAGCATGCCTCTTGGACGGTCTTGTGTCATGCCCCCTGGTGTCCCCATGGTGTGCCTCCTCTGTCTTCCTGCTGCACACCTCTTCAGAATCCCCATGACATGTTTCCATGGCCTCCATGTGGCATGCCTCCTTGAACTCCAAGTGGCTTGCCTCCTTGACTTCCATGTGGCATGCCTCCTCAGAATCACAGTGGCACACCTCCTTAGCCTACCTATGGCATGCCTCCAAGGCCTGCTGGCACTGCAGCTCCTTGAACTTCTTGCAGTGATCCTACTCAGCATTCACGTGGTTTGCTTCCTCAGTATCACCGATGCATACTTGCTGGGTCTCCCTTTGGTCTCCCTCCTCAGACTCCCAGTGGTGTGCCTCCTCACACTCCCCATGGTACACTTCATCCGACTCCCTGCATAGCACCTCCTTGACCTCTCCAAGGGATACTTCCTTGGCCTTTCTATGGTTCATCTCCTCAGTATGCCCACAATGTGCCCCATTAGACACTCTGTAGCATGCTGACTTGGTGACATCATGATGTACCTCCTTTCAATCACCACAGGGCCCATCCTTGGCCTCCCCATGGAAAGCCTCCTGGTGGTGCACCTCCTTGTGCTCCCCTCAAAGTGTCTTCTCAGCCTCCCTGCAGTATACCTTCTCAGACTCCTTGTGGCATCCCTCTAAGGCATGCATGCTGCATGACACCTCAGCCTGAGAGTGGTATACCCTTAGCCACCCCATGACATGCCTTCTCCATCTCCCTATGCACACATTTTTGTCTTCCCACCATGTTCCTCCTAACCCCCACCTTAGTACACCTTCTTGGCCTAACTTTGGTGTGCCTCATTAGTATTCCCACAGCACACCACTCAGCAAACCCGTGGTATGCCTCCTTGACTTCCCTACAGTGTGTCTCCTCAGACTCCCTGTGGTCTGCCTCCTTGGCATTACCATTGTGCATCTCCTCAATGGCTCCACAGGAGACCTACTTGTCACCCCTATGGCATGACTCCTTGACATTCCAACAGTGAGCTTCCTCTGGAGCCCTGTGGGAACCTCAACATCCCCAAGGTCCACCTCCTTATCTTTCTCTCCCAGGCCTCCTTATGACCTCACCTCCTAGACTTCACTATGGCACACCTCATTGGCATTCCCAAGGCATATCTCCTCAGAGGTCCGTGGTGCATTTTATGTTTTTCCATAGTGCTTTCTTGACCTCCCAATGGCACGCCTCTTTGTACTCCCCATACAACATCTACTTGACCTCCTCACAGAATGCCTCCTTGGATTCCCTGCAGTGTGCTTCTCTGTTGAACCTGCAATACACCTCTTGGGCATCCCCATGACATGCCTCCTCAGTGTCATCTCAATGTACCTTCTCAGCCTCCCCATTGCACAACTTCATGGCCTCCATTTTGTGTGCCTCCTTTCCTCTCTGAAACATGAGTTTTCAGCCTTTCTAGGACATGCCTTAGTAGCCTCCATGCATTATACCTCTTCATCTTTCCTGCAGCATGCCTACTTGGCATTCCCACAGCATGCCTCCTCAGTCTCCCTGTGGCGTGACTCCTCAGTGACACCAGAGTATGCATCCTCAGCATCCCTGTGGCTAACCTCCGTAGACTTCCTTTAGCATACTTTCTCAGTGTTTTCAAGGTGCACGTCCTTGTCATTCCTACAATGTGCCATGCCTCGTTGTCCTTTTCATGGTACACCTCTTTGGCCTTCCTGTGCTGCAGCTCCTTGACTACCCTGTGGTATGCCACTTTGGCACTGCTGCTGCATGCATCCTCTGTATTCCCTTAAGGAACCTCCTAAACATCCCTGTGAGCATGTTCTCAGTCTTTGATGTGCCTCCTGAGACTCCCCATGGAATGCCTCGTTAGTGCATCTGTGGTGTGCCTCCTCAGCCGTCCAGCAGCATGTCTCTTCTGTGTCAGTGAAGCATGCCTCCTTGGCTTCTCCATTGTGCACCTCCGTGCCCTCTCCTTTTGTGCCACATAAGCCTCCCTGAGGTGGTGCACCTCCTCAGTTTTCCCATGGTGTATTTCTTCAGCACCCCTGCAACATGCTTCCTTGGTGTTCCCATGACATGGCTTCTCACTTTCTTCATGTCACTTCTTCATCTTCCCTATGGCACACCTCTTTGGCCTTCCCTGGTACACCTCCTTGGTCTCCTCACATCACGATTCCTCAGCATCCCTGCAGTGTGCCTTTATAGCATCCCAGTGATGTGCCCTCTACCCTCCCTGTGGTGTACCCCCTCTGCAAAAGTGTATTGTGCCTCCTTGGTATCCCCACAGCATGCTGTGCCTACTCAGTCTCCTCTTAGTTTTACCTTTTTGACCAACTGTGATACACCTCCCTGGCCTTCCTGTGGTGCAATGCATCTCCTCGTCCTTGCTGCATCATTCCTCCTCAGTATCCTCATGGCAAGCAAGCAACTTCAGCATCCCTGCAGCATGCCTTGTCATTAAACTAACTGTGTGCCTCTTTGGTGTCCCCACAGCATGCCTGCTTAGTATTGTAAACATGCACGTCTTCAGCATCCCCATGGCATGCATCTTCTCTGACTCATAGCATGTCTCATTGACCTCCCCATGGTGTGCCCCTTTGGCCTCCCCATGTTGTACCTTATTAACCTCCATGTGGTTCATCTCCTCATCACCCTTGTCACATACCACCCTGGCCTTCTAATGACATGCCTCCCCAGCAACACCATGGCATGTATCCTTGGCATCCCTTCTGTGTGCCTCCTTGGCCACTGCACAAAGCATCTCCTCTGCGTCCCCACAAATGCCTCTTCAGCCTCCCAGCAACATGCCTTTTTGGCAATATTGTGGCATACGTTCTTGTCCTCCCTGTAGTACACCTGCTCAACCTATTCATTGCGTGTCTCCTCAACCCCCCCAAAGGCAGGACTCTTCATACTCCCTGCAGCACGTCTTCTTGGTGTCCCTATCGGTTCCACAGTCCACATCTTTTGCTTCCCAGCAACTTGTATCCTAAACCCCCCATGGCATGCCTCCTCAACATTTCCGTGTTGCACTTCCTTGCCAAATCCACAGTGTGCCTCCTTGGCAAACCTGTGTTATGACTTATTGGTATGGTCAAAGTATGCATCCTCTGCATCCCTCTGTCACCACTCCTTGTTATCCCCACAGAGCACCTACTTGTCCTGCCCTTGCCACACAACCTTGGCCTCCCCATAGCATGACTTATCAGTGTTCCTATTGGGTGTGTCCCCTGCAGTCCCCCAGAACACCTCCTTGGCATCCCCATGACAAGTCTCCTTGGCTTCCTAATGACACGCCTTATCAGCATTGCCACGTTGTGCCCCCTTGGCCTCATTGCAGCACATGACTTTGGCCTCCCCACAATTCACCTTCTCAGCAAACCCACCATGCACCTCCTTGATGTCCCTGCAAGACAGTCCTTGACCTTCCTGCAGTGTGACTCCCCAAGGCATGCCTCCCCAGGACTTCTTGTCCTTCCCAAAGCATAACTCCCCATGTCTTCTTGACCTGCATGACTACTCAGCATCTCAGTGGTGTTCCTCCTTAGGCTTCCTGTAGTGCACTTCCTTGACTTTCTCATGGCACATCTCCATAGCCGACTGATTGGACTCATTGCTCATTGGTTAGGCATCTCCATAATGCATCTCAGTGGCATCCAAGTGGTTTGCCTTGTCAGCCAACTTGCAGCATGCCTCCTCAGCCTCCCTACAGCCCACCTTCATGGACTCTCCATGGTGTGCCTTCACAGGCTACCCAGAGTCCCCCTCCCTAGTCTCTTCATGGTTTACTTCCTTGGCAACCTTCTGCTGTGCTTCTGTGGACTCTCCTTAACACACCGCCTCAGTGACACCATGACAGTCCTCTTTGCCATCCCTGAAGCACACCTTCTCAGAGTCTCTGTTCCTCCTTGGTTTTCCCATGGGAAACCTCCTCTGTGTTCCCACACTGTGCCTCCTTGCCATCCCTGCACCAAGACTCCTCAACCACCCAATGTCATTCCTCGTTGGCTTTCTCATGGCATATCTCCTTGGCTTCCCCGTGGCACATCTCCTTGTCTTCCCCCTGATGTGCCTCCTCAGCCAAGCTGTGGTGCTCGTCATCACTGTGGTATAGCCCCTTGGCCTCACCATGGCACATCTCTTTGATGACCTTTTGACATGTCTCCTTGCCCTTTTCACGGATCATCTTCATGACCTCCCCATGGTGTATCTTCTAAGTCTTTCTGTGACATGCCTCCTTGGCCACCACACGATGTGCCACCTTTTCATGCCCATATTCTGCCCACTGGCATCCTCATGACCTGCCTCTCAGCCTCCCAGTGACTTCCCTTCTTGGCCTCTTGCAGCATGCCTTTTTGTCCTTTCCACAGCACAGTTCTTCCACATCCCCACAGAGTGCTGTGCCTCCTCAAACTACTCACAGATTGCCTTCTCAGTCTCCCTATTGTGCACTTTTACTTAGTCTTAGTCTACCCACAGTATGAATCCTTGGAATCTCCACAGCATACTTCCCCAGCATTCCCATGACCCAACTCCTTGATATTTCCATAGCGGGCCTCCTCGTCCCATCCCTGTGGCATGTCTCCTCATCCCTGCAGCATATCTCTTTGGCAGTCTTGTGGTGTTTGTTCTCAGCCTTCCCGCAGCACACCTCCATATCCTCCTCATGGCATACCTTCTTGTCTTCCCTGAGGAGTGCCTTCTCAGTGTTCTTACATTGTGCCCTGTCTCTTAAGCCTACCCCAGGCATGACTTCTCAGCATCCCCAAGGTGTGTCTCCTTGGCCTTCCCGCAGCATGTTTCCTCACTCTTTCTACATTGTACCTCCTCAGACTTTCCATGGCATGCTTCCTCGACCCCCCTTTTGGCATATATCCCCTTCCTCCTCCTCATGGCATGCCTTGGCCTACCTGTGGCACAATTCCTTAGCATTCCTGTAAGGAGTTTAATCAGTATCCTTGTGACACACCTTCTCAGTGTCCCATGGTACCCTCCTCAGCATTCCTGTGGCAGTCTCTTTGGTGAACCCATGGTATGCAACCTCAATGTCCCTGTGGCATGCCTCCTCTCCTTCCCGTGGCACATCTCCTCTCTTTCCCAAGACTTGCTTCCTCATATTTCCCATGATGCACCTTCTTGACCTCCTGACAGTGTCGTCTTTGTCGACCCATGGCACACCTCCTAAGCCTCCCCATGAAACAATTCCTTAGCCTCCCCATAGCACACTTCCTCAGCCTCCCTGCAGTGCATCTACTTGTCATCTCTCAACATGTCTCTTTAACCTCCGTGTGGGATGCCTCTTTGGCAACTCTGCGACTTGTCTTCTTGACCTTCCTGCAGCACTCCTCCTTTGCATTCTTATGGTGCACATTCTTGGTGTCCTTGTTACCTCCCTTCATGGTAACCCCATGACATATCTTCACCATTCCTGCAGGGTGCCTGCCCAGCATCCCCATGGTGTGCCTACTTGGTGTCCCCACACTGCATCTTCTCAGCATCCCTGCAGCATGCCTCCTCACTGTATTCACAGCACGACTCCTGGCATCCCTTTAGGAAGCCTCCTTGTTGTTTCTATGGTGCACTTCCTTGTCATACCACATTGTGCCTCCTTCTCCTTCCCATGCCATGCTTCTTTAACTACCCTGCATATTGCCTTATCAGTCTCCCTGTGGTTTTCCTTCAGAGCCTGCTTGTGTTGTGCCTTCTTGATCATCCCTGAGCACATTGCCTCAGACTCCCCACAGCATGTCTTTTCGGCCTACCCTTGATGTACCACATTGACCACTCTATGCTATGCCTTCTCAATCTTCCTGTGGCATGTCTCCTTGGCTTTTTCATTGCACATAACCATGGGATTACCATGGCATGCCTACTTGACCTCCATGTGGTGTGTCCTCATGGCCTTTCTGTGGTGCAGTTCCTCAGCATACCCTTAATACACTTCTCATCAGCTTTGCTGTGGCCACATTGGTGTCTCTGTGGTTCACCTATTCAATGTCCCCATGATGCACTTGTTTGGGAGCCACGTGGCATGCCTCCTTGCTGTTGATGTGGAGTATATTCTCAGTGTCCACTGTGCACCCCTCCTGGGTCTCCCCAGGGCACACATTTTTGGCATTCTCCTTACATCTGTCCACATCATCCCCCTGATGGACCTCCCCAGTCTCCCTGCAGCATTCCTCCTCAGTCTTGTGGCATGCTTCCTTGTACTCCCCATGGTGTGCATCCATGGCCTTGCTGTTACACGTCTCTTTGATCTGCCCTCATCACAGCTTCTTGGCCTTACTGTTGTGTGCCTTCTCATTATTCCCAAGGTGTAGCTCGTCAACCTCACTGCAGCATGCCTTTATGAAAATCCTGTACCAGGTCTTCTCAGTCACCATGCAGCATGCCTTCAAGGATTCCCAGAGCACCTTCTCTGCCTCCACAGCCTTCCTGTGACATGATTCCTTGGCTTCCCCACTGCACATATGCTTGGTGCACTGTGCCTCCTTAATCTACTTGTGGTGCACCTCCTTTGCATTTCCATGGTGCACATTTTTGGCACCCCCACATACACCTCCTAGACCTTCCTACAGCATGTCTCCTCAGTCACCCAGTTGTGCACCTCCTCAGATACCCTGTGACTTGCCTCTTAAGCCTCCCTTCAGTGTGTCTCCTCAGCCCACCCATGGCACAACACCTCTGTGCCCCGGCATCATGTTACATTTATTCAGTATTCCCATGTCATTTTTCTGTGGCCAACACAGGGTGCACACCCTCCCCCTCCCCATAGCATGCCACACCTCCTTGACCTGACCACAGGATGCCTCCTTGTCATCCCTTCTTGTGCTCCCTCAGCAGCCCCACTGTTCACCTACTTAGTGTCCAAGTGGAGTGCCTTCTTAAACTTGTGACATGCCTCCTTGATGTTCCCAGTATGTGCCTCCTTGGAGGCTGCAAGGTATACTACTCAGTATCCCCATGGAATACTCCCTAGGTGTACCCAAAAAATGCCTTCTCGGTATCCCTGTGGAACACCTGTTCAGGATCCTCATGGCATGGTGTGCATCCTTGGCATCCTGTGTTGTGTCACCTCAGCAACCCTGTAGTTTGCACCTCCTTGGTGTTCCCTTGGCAAGTCTCTTCAGAATCCAATTAACCTACCTCCTTGGTTTCATCAGCAAAACCATGGCATGTCTCCTCAACATCCTTGTGGCACTCCACCATGGCATGCTGCCTCAGCCTCCCAGTGATAATCTCCCTGCCTCCTTAGGGTGCACTTCCTCAGCATCTCCATGGCATACTACACTTCCTTGGTGTCCTGATGGAGAACCGCCTCCACATCCTTGTGTCACATCACCTTGGCATGCTCACAGTGCACATTCTCTGTGTTCTTTTTGAACACTCCTGGGCCTCCACATGGCACTCATCCTTGGAATTCCCTTGGCTTCCTAACCAGTGTCCCCACAGTGTGCCTTCTCAGCCTCCTGGTAGCATGCTGCCGCATACTACCACAGTGTGCCTCCCAGACTCCCTGCTGTTTCTCCTTGGATTCCCAATGGTGCAACTCTTTGGCCTATCTGTAGCAGTCTTCCTCATCATTCTCATAATGCACCTCCTCAGTCTACCCATGACACACATCTTTGACAATCCCTTGTCTTGCCTTTTCATCCTCTCTGTGGTGTGACTCTATAACCTCCCAGCAATGTGCCTTTCTCAGCCTCCCCACAGAATGACTCCTTGGTCACCCATAACATGTTGTGCCATATTGCTCATCTATACATACCTTCCCAGCCACCCATGACACTCATCTTCAGCATATCCATGGTGCACCTCCTGCCGTGTTTCTCCTCAGCCTACCTGTGGCATACTCCTTGGCATCCCCACAGTACACCCCTCAGCCTCGCCATAACATGCCTCATCAGAGACCCTGTGGCAGGCCTCCTTATTTTCCTGGGCATGGAAATTAAACCATCCCATCATGCACAATCTCAGCATGTCTGTGGTATGTCTTCTTGGTCTCCCCCACAATGTGCATCCATAGCTTCTCAACATGCCTCAGCCTCCCTGTAGCATTCTTCCACAGTCTCCCTGGAGAATGTCTTCTAGGCACAGCAGATGTGTGCCTCAGCCTTCCCAAAGTGTACCTCTTCAGTATCTACATGGCATGCATCCTCTGTGTTCCTGTGGAATACCACACCTCACCAGTTTCCCCATGGATTACTTCCCAGTATGGAAGTGACATACATCTTCAGCATTCCCCATGGCACTGGGAACAGATGCCATGTGGAGGCCAAGGGGGTGCACCACAGGAATGCCAAGGAGGCACACTGCTGGGATGCTGAGAAGGGGCGCCATATTGTGGGAATGACAAAGAAATGATTCACAGAAATGCCAAGAAGGTGCTCCTCAGGGACACTGAAGAGGTGATATGAAGAGATGCTGAGGAGGCGTACCATGGGTAGGATAAGGAAGTGTCCTGCAGGAAGACCAAGGAGGTAAACCATGAGGATGTGGAGGAGACGTGCCTCAGAGAGGCCAAAGATGAATGCCATGAGGATGCTGGGGAGACACACTGCAGGATCACCCACAGGAGTAATCACAGGGATGCTGAAGAATTACACTGTAAGGATGCCAAATAGGCCCACCACTGGAGTGATGAGGAAGCATGCCATGGGTCCTCAGGTAAGACACGGTGTGCTGATGTGATACTGAGGAGTTTTACCATTGGTAATTGCGACCTGGGAATACCCACGAGTCATGCTATAGTGATACCAAGGTGGCATGCCATGAGAACACCAAGGAGATGCACCAGGAAAATGTTGAGGAGATGTGCTGTGGGGAAGCAGAAAGGCACAGCATGGAAATGATGATGTGTGCCATGGGGACACCAAGAGGGTGTACCACAGGGAGGTCTGGAGGTGCACTATATAGAGTCAATAAGTCATGTCATACGGATGCTAAGGGGGAGTGCAATGGGACTTCTGCAACAATGAGGTGTGCCACAGGGAGGTCAAGGATGCAAATCAGAAGGAGGACATGGAGGTGCCCTATGGGGAGTTCAAGAAGGCAGGCCACTGAAGAGGCCAGCCACAGGGAGGCAAAAGAGGTGCACTTTGGTATAGCTGAGGTAGTATGTCAATGGAAGGCCAATGAGGTGTTCTATAGGGTGTCCATGGGATCATGCCAGTGGTAGGCTAAGAGGCAAGCTGTGTATTTGCCAAAAAGATATTCTATTTATATGCCAAGGAGGTGTGTCACTAGAATGCCAAAGAGGATTGCAGTGTAAGTGTCAAGGAGGCACAGCACAATGTGATGAGGTGCACCACAGAAACCCCAAGCAGATATGCTGTAGCGAAGCTGAGGAGACATGTCTTGCGGAAACTGAGGGGTTGTGAAACCTTGTATGTGGAGGTTGAGGAAGTGCACTGTGGGGAGACAAAGAGGCCCGCACAAAGGGAACAAAGTTGCATGCCATGCAGAGTCTGAGGAGGTACAATAAGGGGAGGCAGAGAGGGCATGCCATGGGTAGACTGAGGAGGATCACCACAGGGAGGCTAAGAAGGCAAGTCACAGGAATAGCAAAGAGGCATTACACAGGAAGAACAAGGGAGTTTGCGTGGGGAGGGAGATGTATGTCACAGGGCCAAGAAGTGGCACTGCAGGGTTGTTGAAAAGGCAAGGAGGCACACTTTAGGGAGATCAAGGAGATTCACTTGAGAGATGCTAAGGAAAACTGTGAGGAGTATGAGAAAACTTGTCCCTAGGAAGCCAAAGAAGAATTTCATGGAGAGATTGAGAAGGTATGCCACGAGCATACCTGGGATCAATGCCTAAGGGTTGATAAAAAGGCAAACTGGATAAAAAGGGTTGATAAAAAGGCATACCTAGGATCAATGCCTAAGGGTCGATAAAAAGGCAAACTGTAGCAAAGTTATGGTGGAACAATGAACTGCAGAAAGGCCCAGGATAGGCAACACACCAAAAGAAGCCTGAAGAGACATGCTGCAGTTATGCCAAGGAAATGCACAGCCAGGAGGAGGAACAGAGCACCATGGTGACAACAATGATGTATACCATGGAGATCCTATGGAGTCATACCACAGAGATGTTGAGGATCTGTGCCATTGGGGTGCTAAGTAGTTGTGAAGGGGGAAACCAATGAGGAGTGAAGCACTACAGGAATGCCAAGAAGTCACAGAGTGGGCGCTTCAAGAAGACATGCTGCATGGACACCAAGGATGCATGTTTTAGGGATGCTGATCAGGTGTGCTTCAGGTATGCCAAGTAGGTGTGCCAATGCTTCTATATGAAGACCTGCTGCAGGAATGCCAAGGAGGCATGCCATGGAGACACCCAGGAGGCAGACCACAGGAATGCTGAGAAGGTGCACCACAGGGAGGGTAGGGAGACTGAAGAGGCATGTCAGAGGGAGGCTGAGAGGGGGCATTGAGAAAATGTTGAGGAGGCATTCTCGAAGGGGTTGAGGGGCACACAACAGGCAGCATGAGGTGGCATGTCATGGGGAGGCCAAGGAGTCATGCCAAGGGAGGCTAAGGAGTTGTATCACAAGAGAACGGGCAGGTTTGCCAAAAGGATACCAAGGAGGCATTTCATAGTGACACTCAGGAAGCACACTGTGAAGGCACACCACAAGGAGGATGAGAAGGATGAGAAGCGACCATGGGGTCGCTGGAAAAGTGTGATGTGATTATGCTAAGGAAGCACTTTACAGGGATAATGCCATGGAGTGCCACAGGTTGGCTGAGAGACATGTACAAGGAGGCTAAGGAAGTATGCTGCAGAGACACTGATGTAACATGCATGGGGAGGTTGAGAAAATGTGCCATGAAAGTACACCACAGGGTAGTTGAGAAGACATGCCAGAAGGTCGCCAAAGAGACATGCCTCAGGGAGGTTGTGGAAGTTCACAACAGTGATGTAAGGAGGTGCATCAAGGCGAAGCTGGGGAGCTTCACCTAGTGGAGTGTTGGGAACCAGCCACGGAGGCCCACTGAATGTTAGGGATCAGGAAGGGCCGTAGACGCCGAGACTGCTAGGATGTGTTCGGGAGCTGTTGACCCATTCCCTCCCTCCTTTTCCATTTGGCACAAACTACCAAGAAAATCTCCAGCTGGCTCTAACAGAAAACTCTGAGACCGGAACCTACACAGCCAACCTAGGAGTCTATTGTTCCCATTCCCCACGGCTTATGGTCTTTTGCTTTATCACAATTTAGGTTTGGCTTTGAATCACATTGAGGAGTCTTAGGTTCTCTTGATACGAGCTTTAGAAATTTATAGATATAGGTTTTAGAAAATAGTTTATATAGATTAAGAAAAATTAAGTAACCATTTTATTACAGAAGTGTGGTTAGTTCAGTTTGATTTAGAGGGGCTAGTGAAGTTTGTATTAGGCCAGTTGGTGGTAGGAGAGGGTAACCATAGCATCAACTGTTTTATAGAAACTAGTTTGAATTAGCATAGAATAGTAAAAGACAATATATCATTATGTTGGTTTTAGGTGTAAGCATTGAACGATGTTATGTAGCTATAAACAATTAAGGTTTCCTAGAAACTGGATAAGAACTTCATGTTTTCCCTTATATTTGAAAAATACATATGCTTGAGTGTGGGTGGTGTCCTGTGTGCACCTGGACCTGTTCATGTGAAAGGCACTTGCTACCTTTTGTGTAACCATAGCAGCAGGAGTTCCCGTGATAATAACTTTACAGAGTTTGGGGATAAAAGTCCTGAGATTACACCCATTAAACGGCTTCTGGTCACTTGAGCAGGAGTCCAGTCTCTTTCTTTCTCCCTTCTTCTCTTTCTTTATCTTTCCAGAAAATCGCCGACGCTGCCACGCCTTCCAAGGGACCCCCTAAATATCTCTGCAGGGGTTGACTCCTCACAGTGGAGGCCAAGAAACATCACAGAGAGGCCAAATTGGTGCACCCTGGGGAGTATGGGGAGTATGAGGAGGCTTACCACATAGACACCCAGTAAACATCCTGCAGGTATGCTGAGGTGATGTACTGCAGGTAGGTTGCAGAGGTGTGGCATGGGGATGCAAAGGAGGCACACTGCAGTGTCACAGAGGAGGTATGTCATAGAGGTACTAAAGAGGTGTGTTGCATAGATCCCGAGGAAGCATGCCAAGGGGAGCCTGAGAAGGAGCGTTGAGAAGGTACTGAGGAGGCATGCCATGAGGAGGCTTAGGAGGCAGATTACAAGGAGACTGGGGAGGCACATTGCATTGAGGCTGCTGACGCAGCCTGTGGGGAGGTCAAGGAGTTGCACCACAGGGAGGACAAGGAGGTGTGAAATGCGGGGGCCAGAAAGGCACACCACGGAGAAGCTGAGTTGGTGTGCAGTGGGGAACCCAAGGAGGTGCCTCATGGGGAGATCAAGAAGGCGCACTGTAGAGAATACTCTATGAGTAACACCCAAGGGAGATCAAGGTGGTGCACCACAGAAATGCTGAAGAGATGCACCACAGGGATGCCAAGGAGGCATGCTGCAGGAATCCTGAAGAGGTGGGTCATGGGCAGCCTGATGAGGTGCACTGTGTTGAGGACAAATAGTTGCATCATGGAAATACCAATGCATTGTGCTGTGAGGAACTCAAGCAGGTGTTCTAAGTGGATGTAGTGGAAGCATGAAGTGAGGTCACCAAAGAGGCATGTTACATGGATATTGAGAAGTTGTGCTACAGAGATATCAAGGTGATGTGCCACAGGGAAGCCAAGAGTGGGAACAGTGGGGATGCCAAGGTGTGTAACGGTGAGGATGAGGTGTTGTAACATAGATAGGCTGTGGAGGCATGCAGTGGAGAGGCCAGGGAGGCAGGCTACAAGGAAGCTAAGGAAATACATAATAAGGAGGCCATGGAGATGCAGCAAGGGGAGTATGAGAATGCCCACCTCCAGGAAGCTGAAGATGTGTTCTGCAAGGAGAATAAGGAGGCATGGTGTGGGGACACCAAGTAGGGGCACCCGTGGGCTGCCAAAAATGCATGCTGTGGAGATGACAAGGTGGTGTGGTGCACAACAGAAAGACTGAGGAAGCATGGTGCACCATATGGAGTTCAGAAAGACATGCCACAGTTATGTTGAGGAAGTGCAATGCCAGGAGGTTGAAATGGTGTGCCATGGGGATGTCAAAAAGGCATGCTGTGGGGTCCCAGAGGATGCCTTCCATTGGAATGTCAAGGGTGCATGCCACGGGGAGGCTGAGAGGTCACCTACACTACAGGGACAAGTGGATCATTGGGAGGCCAAACATCTGTGCCATAGAGAGACCATGAAGGAACAGCAGGAGAGTACCAAAGATGCATTCCAAGGAGAAGACGAGGAGGTACACCTCTGAAGTAACAAGGATTTGCACTGTGAGGAAGCTGAGGAGGCAAGATTCAGGAAGATTGAGCATGCCACAAGGAGGTTAAAGAGAAGAGATTAGGAGGCATGCCATGGAGAAGTCAAGAAGGTGTGTTGCAGGGAGGCCAAGGAGGCATGCCATGAGGAGTCCAACAGAGTGTGCTGTGGGGAGGCCAAAGAGGTGTGCCATGGGGTTGCCAGGTCAGTGAACTGTGAGGATGCCAAGGAGGCAAGAAACACCATGGGAATGCCAAAGAGGCCCTCCACAAAGATGCTTAGGTAGCTCCAGGTGATGTCAAAGGGGCATGCCATGAGGAAGTCAAGGAGATGCACGTTTGGAATGCTGAGGAATCACACCACAGAACGCTGAAGTGGTGCAACATGGGGATGCAGAGGAGGAACAACCTCATTTGCAGGGAGGCCTAAGAGGCATGTGGGGAGTAAAAACAGGCACACAGATAAGAGTCACCCTGCAGGAATGCTGAAGTGGTGCACTGCGGGGAGGTAGAGGAGGCACAGTATTGGGATGCCAAGATGGTGCACTGCAGGGATGCCAAGGAGTCACACCACATGGATGTCAAAGAGATGTACCATGGGGATGCTGAGGAGGTAGGACATAGGGAGGCTGAGAATGTGTACTGAAGAGATGATAGGTAGGTATGCCATGGTGGGCCAAGGAGACAGACTGTGAGTAGACTAAGTAGGCACACAGTGGTGAGCCCAAGCATGTTCACCACAGGGAGACTAAGAAGATATATCGCAGGGATGTTGAGGGTATTCACTGTGGAGAGGTCAATGAGGCATAGCACAGGGATGCTGAGGAGACATTCTGAGGAAATGCCGAGGAGGCATGACACAGAGAGTGTGCCATAGGGAGCAGAGGAGGGAACAATCGGGGGGGCCCAGGGGGTGCATTGTGGTGTGGTCAGGTAAAGAAGTCATGGAGCAGGAAGGAAGATGAAGTGAACTGTGAGGAACCCAAGGAAGTGCACTATGAACATACCAAAGAGACACACAATTGGTGCACTGTGGGGAGGCTAAAGAGGCAAGCCACTGGGAGCCTGAAGAAGTGTACTGTGGAGAGGTCTAGGAGACACACCATGGAAACACCAAGGATGCCAAGGAAGCAGTCCATAGGTATTCCAATAAGGCACAAAGCAGGTTACCAAGGAGGCATGCCACATGGATGCTGAGGAGGCACACCACAGGAATGCCAGGAAGAATGCCATGGGATGACTGAGGACACTTTGTGGGGATGCCAAGGAGGTACACCGTGAAGGTAATGACGATGTGCACAGCTGGGGAGGACAAAATATGTACCAAAGAAATGTTGAGAAGGGGCACCACAGGGAGGCTGAAGAGTCTCACTGTAGGGAGGCTGAAGAGGCACATCGCCTTGTGCCCACAATTGGTGCACTGTGGGGAGCCCAAAGAGGTATGGCATGGGAAGTCTGAAGAGGTGTACTGTGTAGAGGCCTAGGAGCCAAACTCTGGGGATGACAAGCAGGCAGTCCAAGGGGATACCAAGAAGGCAAAAAGAGGGTACACTAATGAGGCACATCACAAGGAAACTGAGGGAGTTTGCTGGTGGTAGACAATAAGGCATGCTGTGGAGAGACCAAGGAGGCACGTGCCCGAAATGCCAGAAAGAGATCTGTAGGAATGCCAAGGAGATGCACCATAGGGAAGCTGAGCAGGCATTACGTGGGGAGACAGAGGAGATGTGTCACCAGGTGTCCAAGGAGGGACACTGAGGAAATGCCAAGGAGGCATGCTGTAGGGAGGCCAATGTGGTGCACTGTGGGTATGCTGAGGTGGCATGACACTTGGTCACTTATGAGGCATGCCTCTGGGATCCCAAGTAGGTGTGCTGTGGACATGCAGAAGTGGTGTGCTGCAGGGAGGCCAAGGAGGTGAAAGGTAGGCACATTGAGGAAATGCACAATGGAGAGGGCAAGGAGGGGCAAAATGAGGAGGACCCTGAGGCATGTCATGGGGATGCCAAGGAGGCATGCAGTGGGGAGGCCAAGGAACGATGCCACAGGGACACTGATGAGGCTTGCTGTGGGGATGCCAAGGAGGCACATCATGGGGATATGGAGAAAGTGATACACCAATGAGGCACACCATGGGGATGCTGAGAAGGCATGCCATAGGGACATTGAGGAGGTGTGCCATGGGGACATCGAAAAGGCACCTTGTAGGAATGCTGAGGTTGCATACCATGGGTTTGCAGAATAGATGCAATGCAGAGATGTCAAAGAGACGTGCCACTCCATTGGAGTGCCACTCCATTGGAATTCCAAAGAGGTGCTTCACAAGGACACCATGAAAGCACCAAGATGCTGAGATGGTAAGCCAAGGGGCTTCTGAGAAGACATGTTGGAGTAATGTCAAGATGACATGACCCAAGTATGCAAATGAGGCATAGAATGGAGATGTCAAGAAGTATCATGGGGCTGTAGAGGAGTCACCGTTGTGAGGATGCCAAGGAGGCATGCCACAAGAAGACTGATGAGGCATGATACGGGGAAGTAGAGAAAGTGCACCATGGGAACACCAAGGAGGTGTCCTGTGGGGACAATAAGACATAAGCTCTGGTGACACTGAGAAGGCATAAAAATTGGATACTTGGATGCATGCTGGGAGGTAGAAGAGGCATGTCTCAAAGAGGTCAAGGGGGGATGGCATGAGAAGACTTAGGAGGTGTGCCAAAAAGGGCGCAAATGAGGTGTGCTGTGGGAAGTCAAGGGGCTTCGCCTTGGGGCAGTTGACAAGGTGCACTGTGAGGAGGTCAATGAAACACATCATGGGAGGTCTAAGAGGAACATAATGGGAGACTGAAGTGGTATGCCACAGGGAAGATGAGATGTTGCACCATGGGGAGACTGAGGAGGTGCACTGTGGGAAAGTTGAGGAGCTGTGTTAGGGGCAGGCTGGGGAAGATTGATTTCATGCATCTGAGAAGATGCACTAGGGGATGACTGAGGAAGTGCAACCACAGGGTTGTCTAGGAGGCATGTCACAGGGTTATCGAGGAGGTGTGCCATAAGGACTCCAACGAGGCACACTGCAGGGTTGCTGAGAAGGCTTGCCACAGTGATGCCAAGGAGTCATGCAGTGGGGAAGCTGAGGTGGACTGGAGGTTTGCAGGAATGCCAAGGAGGCGCAATGTGGGGACAATGAGGTATTGTGTCACAGAGAAGCTGAGTATGCACAACACGGGCAAATTGAGATGGTGAACTGAAGTGTCACTGAGAATGCTATATGAATTCCAAGAAAAAAACAACGTGGAGACACCACGGAAGCATGCCACATAAATGCTGAGGAGGAATGATGTGAGATCTTAGAGGAGGTGCACTGCTGAGAAGACAAGATGTGCTGTGGGGCCAACAAAGAGACATACCTTGGTAACACGAAAGGGGAATGCCAGAGGTTGGCCAAAAATGTGTGCCCTGGGGAGGACAAAGAGATATGCTGCAGCGATGCTGAGAAGGCAGGGCATGGGAGGCCAAGGAGGGGCTCTATGGGGATGCTGAAGAGGGTCGCATTGAATTGATGAGAAAATATGCCACAAGGATGACAAGAAGGTGCACTGTAGAGATGCTGAGGAGGCATGATGTGGGGTCATAGAGGAAGTACACTGTGGGATACAAAGGAAGCACACCATGCCAAGAGGATGCTGATGAGGTTCTCCATGGATGCTTTGCAGATGTATCATAAGAAAGCCAAGGAGGCAGGCTGCAGGCATGCCAAGGAGGCACATGATGAGGTGGCACAGGGAGATCTAGGAGGCACACAGCAGGTCACCAATCAGATCTGCTGTGGGGACATCGAGGAGGTGTGCTGTGGGGATTTTAAGGAGGTGCACCACAGGGATGCTGAGAAGGTATACTGCAGATATGTTGAGAATGTATGCCATGGTGTTGCCATTGAGATGCACCCTGGGGATGCTGAGGCGTGCTGCAGGACATTGAGGCAGTGCACAGTGGGGTTGCTGAGGAGGTGTGCCAAGGTGTTGCTGAGAAGGCATGCCACAGAAACGAGGTGGTGTGCTATGGGGTGGTAGATGACATGTGGTTGGGGGAGGCCAAGGAGCTGGAAGGCAGGTATGCCAGGGAGTGTGCAATGAGGATACCAAGGAGGCCTGCTGTGGGACTACTGAGGAGGCATGCCATGTGGACACTTAGAACGCATGTCCCAGGGATATTAATAAGGTATCCCCTTGAGACATAGTATCTTGAAAAGGCTGAGGAAACATGCTGTGGCGATGCCATAAAAGCACACTACCATGGTGTCTAGAATGCTCACCACAGGAATGCAGAGGAGAGTCCTGCTGTGAGGCTGAGGAGGTTGGCCACAGGCAAGCAGAGAAGGTGCAACTCAGGGCTGATGAGGAGGTGCACAGTGGGGAAGTTGAGGATGTATGACATGGGGAATCTGAGGAGGAGGGATATGGGGAGGCAGAGGAGGCATGCTGCAGGGAAGCTAAGGACCTGTGGAAGCTGAGGAAGTGCATCATGAAGTTGCTGAGGTGCCATGCCACGGGAACATCAAGGAGACATGTCATTGGGAACCTGAGGAGGAGTACAATAGGAAAACAGATATTGCATGCCATGGAGAGTCCAAGGAGGCATGACACTGGGAGACTGAAGAGGTGCATGTCAGAAAGGCTGAAGAGGTGTGCCATGGTGGCTAAAGATGCATGCCAAAAGAAACTGAAGAAGAATGTGCCAGGGAGGCCAAGGGAGTGCAACGTGGGGAGGGTCAAAAGGTGAACTCTGGGACCATTAAATAGGCATGCCACAGGTAAACTGATGAAGCACAGCGTGACATGGGGATGCCTAAGAAACACACTACAGTGATGCCAAAGAGGCATGCCATGGGAGGCTGAGGAAACATGGCATGCTGTGAGGATAGTTAGGAGGCATGCAATGGGGATGTGGTGGAGGCACTCTGCAAAGAGGCTGAGAAGACATGCCACAGTGTGGTTGTGGAGACACACTGAGGGGAGGCCAAGAATGGTGGCCTAGGGGTTAGATGAAGAACCATATCATAGGGAGTTTGAGAAGACCCACTGTGAGGAAGGTGAGGAGGCTTTCCATTGATAGGCCTAGTAGGTGTGCTGTAAGAAACTGAAAAGGTGCAACACAAGGAGGCTAATCAGGCACAAGGGGAGGCTGGGTATGTGCACCACATAGAGTGCAAAGGGGTGAGCCACAGGAACACTTAGGAGGCATGCCAGGCATGCAGAGAAGGCATAGACAAGGAAAAGACAAGTAAAATGTGTACTTTAGAATTCCAAGGAGGTGTGACATGTTACACCTAGGAGTCCTAGGAGACATGCCACAGGGCAGCTGAGAAGGCATACAGAATCAGGCCAAGGAGGCACACCACAGTAAGGCCATGGAGACGTGTCATGGGAGACTGAAGAGGTGTGCTAAGGAGACTAAGGAGACATAATCTGTGGATGCTGAGGAAGTGCATTACGAGGTTGCTGAGGTGCCATGCCATGTGAACAAAAAATGGCAAACCACAGAGAAGTCAAGGAGGCACACTGCAGGAAAGTCAAGGAGGTGCACTGTGGATATGTAGAGGAGGCATGCTACAGGAAGGAGGAGGAGGTATGCCAAGGTAATGCCATGGTTTCAGGCATTAAGGACACAATGGAGGTGTACTGCAGTGACTCCAACAATGTGCACCACCTGGATAACCTGTGGAAATGTTGGGGACACATGCCTTTGAGAGTCCAAAGAGCTGGACAATAGGGAATACAAGAAACCCAAGGAGGAGAGGAGGCAAACCACAGGGATGTAGAAGAGCTGCCCCATGGGGATGCCTAGGAGTTGAACTGTGCATTAGAAGAAGAAGAAAAGTGAAATACTGAGGAGGTGTGGCAAGTTACAGGGATGCCTAGAAGGCATGCCACTGGGATATCAAAGAGCCACATACTAGGCAGTCCAGGGAGATACACCATGGGCAGGTGGAGAAGTCATGGTGCGATGTGGGAATGCAGAGGGGACCTGTTGTAGAAAGACTGAAGGGATGTGCTGTAGGGAAGCTGTGGAGGCATGCCAGCGGAAGGTTGCGGAGGTGTTCTGTGTGGTCACTGATGAAGCATGCCACCAGGAAGGTTAGAAGGAATGCCAGGGATGCTGAGGATTTGCATCATGGAGATACCAAGGAGTTTCTCCATAGGGAAGCCAAAGGTTGGCAAAGAAATGCACTAACTTGAGGACGAGGAGGTATGCCACATGGTGGCCAAGAGGTGCATGACAGGTAGGCAGAAGAGACATGCTGCTTGAAGGCAGAGGAGGCATGTTGCAGAATCTGAGAATATGTGCAGCATGGAGGCCAAGAGACATGATTCCAGAAGGCCATGGAAGCATGACACAGGATGTTAAGGAGCCATACCATGGTGACAAGGATGAGGAACATCAGTTTCTATAAGAAGGTGTACCACAGGACACCATGGAGGCACACCATGTGGATGCTGAGGAGGTATAGCATGGGTAAACATAAGAGGTACACAGTGTGAACACCAAGGAGATATGCTTCTGAGTTGCAAAGGAGGTACGATCATAGGGACACTGAGAAGGTACCTCAGGGCCACTGAGGAAGTGTGCAGCAGAGATGATGATGAGGTGTACCTTTGGGAGGACAAACAGGTGTGCTGGGGAGATGCTGCTGAAAAGATGTGCTGTGGGGAGGCCAAGGAATTGTACAGAGGGATGTCAAAGAGGCATGCCATGGAAATGCCAAAAAGGTGTACACAGAAGAGGCACATCATGGTGAGGTCAAGGAGGCACATTGCAGGAAGGACAATGAGACACATCATGAGAAGACAAAGGAGTCATACTGTAGATATTCCACGGAGGTGTGCCAAGCAAATATTGAGGAGGTTCACCTCTGGGAGTCCATGGTGGAGTGCCATAGGGTGACCAAAGTGTGTTCCATGGGATGCTTAAGGATGCACATCATGGAAACATCAAGGAGGTATGCTTTGGGAACACAGAGAAGTTGCACTATGGGGATGTTGAAGAAGTGTGGGGTGGGATCATCAAGAAGGCATGCCACGGGGATTATGAGGAGACATAATGTGGGGAAGCTGAGGTATCTGGCTGTGAGGACACCATGGGGGTGTACTGCACAGATATTTAAGCTGCGTGCCATTGGGATACTGAGGAGGTGCACTGCAGAGATGAAGAGCAAGTATACTGTGGAGACACTTAGGAGGTGCACTGCATGTACAATGAAAAGGCACACAGTGGGATGACAACTAGGTATAGCATGCTACAGGGATGCCTAGGAGTCATGCCAAGGGGAGATCAAAGAGCGTGCACTGGGGAGACCAAGGATGCCTTCAAAGGGTGGGACAAGAAGGCAAAGCACAATGAGAGAACACTGAGGAGTTGTGCAATAAAATGTCAAGGAAACACACCAGGGGCAAGCTGTGGATGCACACCACATACAGGTCATGGAGGTGTACTGGGTGGTCACCAAGGAAGCATGTAACCTGGAGGATGAGGAAGAATTACAAGGGGATGGAGAGGAAGCACTTAATGGGAAGGTCAAGGGGCCATGCTGTAGAGTGATGAAGTAGGCACACCGTCAGTGGCTGAGAAAACACACTGCAGGAATTCCGAGGAGGTGGACAGCGGGGAGGCTAAAGAAGCATGACACAAGGAGGTCAAGGATTTGCACTACAAGATGATTGAGTAGGCACACTGCACTGAAACTGAAAAGGTATGCTGCATGTACACTGAGGAGTGACACCAGGGGGACACCAAGGATACACAACATGGGACACTAAAGAGGCATCCTGTGAGATCATTGAGGAGGCATGTCATGAGAATGCCAAGGAGGTGTGCTGTGGTGAAGCCAGGGAGATGTGCCATGGTGAGGCCAAGAATCAATGATATTGGGTGGCCAAGGAGGTGTGCCGTGGTGATATGAAGTAGGAATACCAAGGGAAGGCCAAGAAGAAAAGCAATGAGAAGACTGAAGAAGGGTGATTCAGAGAGGCCAAGGAGGTGCTCCAAAGTAGGGTTGAGGAGGTATGCCATGAAAAACTGAGGAGGTTCACTGCAGGAAGACGGAGGAGGTGTGCTGTAGGGAGGAAAAGGAAGTGTGACAGAGGGAGCCTGAGGAGGTTCTTTGCGCTGTGGGGACACAGGAGACACACCATTAGGAAACTAAGTGGGGATCACGGAGAGACTAAGCAGGCATGATGCTGGGATGCAGAGAAGGTGTGATGCTGGAATACTGAGATGGCTTGCCACACAAATGCTGAGCAGGCATGCCATGTTGTGTGGACACCAATGAGGTGCTCAGCAAAGAAGCAAATGAAGTGCAAAGTGGGGATGCTGAGGGGCACACAGTGTGACTCCTGAAAATTCATGTCATAGGAATGCCAAGAAGCACATCCCAAGGAGGCAAGGATGCACAGCATGGGAAAGCAGATGAGGCAGATGGGGTCCCCAAGGAAACACACATTGGGTTTGCTGAGGGGGCATGGCAGGAAGACACACCTTGTGGATGCTGAAGAGGTGTGATGGAGAAATGTCATGGAGGCATGCCCCAGGACGGTTGAGTACTCATGGCTGAGTAGTCAAGTTGAGTACAAGGTTGAGTACTCAGTCACTCATCACAGAGGTTGAGGAGGTAACCCTGGGACCAGCAAGGAAGTGTGCTGTGATGATTTATTGGTAACATACTTTAAAAGAGTCGAGGAGGTGTGGAGTGGGGATATTGAGGAGACACATCATGGAGCTGCCAAGGAAGTAGCCATGGGAACACCTGAGAAAGCCTGCCACAGAAAACCAAGGAAACATGGTGTGGAGGGAATTAGAAGGCATAATTTGGGGACAATGAGGTGATGTGCTGATGGGATGTTAAGTTGGCAAGTTGTGAGGCTACCAAGGAGGAAACTCATGTGAATGTCGAAGCGGCATGCTGTAGAGAGGGCAAGGAGGTGTACCGTGAGGAGGTGTGACAAACTTCAATCTCTGAGGAGATGTGCTGCAGTGAGGCCATGGAGGAATGCCACAGTGAGACCATGGAGGAGGGCCACAAGGAGGCATGTTCCAATGAAATTGAAGAGTTGCAGCACAGGTGGCTAAGTAGGTGTGCAGCAGATAGGCTGAGGTTGCCCACTGCAGGGACACTGCAAAAGAATACCTGAAGTTGTTGAAGATGTATGCCAGGGGGAAGCCAGTGAGGCTGTTTTGGAGACAGTTAATAGGTGTGTGATGGTGAGACTGAGGAGGTGCACTGCAGGGAAGATGAGAAGGCACTCTGCCAAGAAGGTTTTCCAAAAATAGGCATAAGAGGTACACCATGGGAATATTGAGGAAGATCACCAGCTGGATGCCAAGGATGAATGCCATGAGGTTTCCAAGGAGGTGTGTCATGGGGATGCAGAGGAGGCTTGCATGGGTATGCCAAAAAGGTGTTCTGCAGTGGGGCCAAGGAGGTGCAGTGCATTGTGGGGATGCCTAAGATGTTTGCCATGGGGAGGCTGAGGAGGTGTTTCACAGGGAGGCAAAGGTATCACAGCGTACTCTGACGACTGAGGAGGCATGCTGTGGGAAGTCAAGGAGACATATCATGAGGAGGTTGTGGATGCATGATGTGAGGAGGCTAGATAGTGTGCCATGGGAATATTAATGAGGGGTGTTAGGTGAATACCAACACATTCGTGGAGATGCCAAAGAGGGATGCTGTGGAGACACAGAGGAGGCAGACCATGGGGATGCCAAGGAGACACGCCAAAGCAAGGCTGACAAGATGTGGTGTGCAGCAGGGAGGCCAAGGGTTGTCACCATGCGGAGTATTTGTGGTATTCCACCGGAATGCCATGGAGGCATGGTGTTCTGTGGGGACACTGAGGAGACATGCTCTAGGAAGTCTGAGCAGACATGCCATGAGGAAGTTGTGGAGGCTTTCTATAGGAAGGTCAAGAAGATGCACCGTGGGGAGGCCAATAATGAGGAGTCCAAAGGGCCATGGTGTGACTGAGGACACTGAGGAGGCATGCCATGGGGAAGCCATGGAGGCATGTTAGAGTGAAGTCATGGAGGCACACCACAGGGAGGCTGAGGAGGTGTGTAGTGGGTTCACCAAGGAGATGTGCCATGGGGTACACGAGGAAGCATGCCACAAGGAGGAGGAGAAGGCATGCTGCAGGGAAACCGAGGAGACATTCTGAAGGGAGGCCAAGGTGTACCACAGGGATGCTGAGGACATATAAGGGAAGAGGTTTAGAATATCCATCCCTGAAAGAGACCAAGTCACTGGGTCACCAATTAGGAAGAGGTCATATCACGGGGGCAATCATCACAGAGGGGAGATAGTCACTTGAGCACCCATCACAGAGGATACCCAGTCACTGAGGCACCAAATATAAGAGGGCCAGTCACTGAGACACCCATTGTAGAGGAGGCTCAGTCACTTCGCTATCCATTATTAAGAGGGCAAATCACTGGGTCACTGATCACAGAGGATGGGCATTGACTGGGGCACTCATCAGAAAAGGTATAGTCACTGGGGTTTTGATCACCGAGATAGCCAAGTCACTGGAACATACATCAATAAGGATGAGTGGTCACAGAGGCACTCATCACAGAGGAAGCCCAGTCTTAGGGGCACCCATTAGAATGTAGTGCTAGACACTGAGGCACCCAGCAAAGAGGAAACACAGTAAATGTGGCATGATTTATGGTGGAGAGCCAGTCACTGGAGCTCCCATCATAAAGGAGGGCCAGTCACTATGAAACCTAGTACAGAGGCGAGCCAGTCACTGGAAAACCCATCACAGAGAAGGTAAGTCTTTGGGACACCCATCACTGATGAGGCCAGTCACTGGGGAACCTAATACATATGAAAGCCAGTTGCTGGGGCAATGATTACAAGATAGAGCAAATCACTGGGTCTCTAAACAAAGTGAATTGTCAGTCAATGTGACTCCAAACACAGAGGCGGCATGTTCACTGTGGCACCCATCATGAAAGAGGGTCAGTCATCAGGAGAGCTGCCATAGAAGAGGATATTTCACTGGGGTTGCCATCACAGAATAAGGCCAATCACCAAGGTATACCCCACGGTGGAGGACTAATCACTGGGACACCATGACAGAGAAAGGCTAGTCACAATGACAACAAAAACAAAAGAACTAGTCACTGTGGCATGCATAACAGAGGGGGGTCAGTCCCTGGGTTTCCATAATAGAAGGGTGGCATTCACTGAGATAATAATCTGAGAAAAGGATCTTTTTCTGGGACACTCATAAGTGAGCAGGGGCAGCCACTGAAAAACACATCACAAAGGTGAGTTTGTCACAGGAGTACCAAATAAAGAAGGCTCAGTTGCTAGAGCAGAACTAGTCACTAGGATACACAACAAGGAAGAGGGAAAATACGTGGGACACCAATCGCCAACGAAGTTCAGTCATTGGGGCACAAAGAATGGAGTGTTAGTTGCTAAGGCACACTTTATGTATATTATCTTTTCACTGGGGCAGTGACCACAGAGGAAAGCTAATCTCTGCAGCACCCACCACAAAGGAGAATCAGTTACTGCAGCATTTTCACAAAGGAGAACACATCAGTGGGTCACCAATCACAGAAAACAGTCAGACACAGGTGCACTCATAACTGAGGAGATCTGTCCTTGCTGTACTACCCATTACAGATGAGATCCACTCACTGAGTCACCGGTGAACCAATTTTTTATGTGGGCCAGTTAATGGGACACTAAACACAGAGGTGTGTTAGTCACTGAGGCAGCTTCATAGTGGAGGGACTGTCACTAAGCAACCAACACAGGGCAGTCACTAAAGCACCCATAAAAGAGGAGGGCCAGTTAATGGGGCATTTATTACAGAGAAGAATTAGTCATTGTGACAACCATCATGGAGAAAGAAAGTCACTGTGGCTCCCATCACAGTGAGGTTTTTAAGCATGGCACACAATTTGGAAGAGTACCAGTCAATGGAGTACAAATCATGAAGGAGGCCCACTCAATGAAGTACCAATTATTGTCGAGTCCCAATCACTAGGTCACCCATCACAGAGGACTAGTCACTGGGGCACACATTTTGGAGGAGTTATAGTTACTAGAACACCAGTCACAGAAGAGAGCTAGTCACTGGGTCACCAATCATACAGGGTGGCTTATCATTTGGAAACCAATCACAGAGGAGTTCCAGTCACTGCAGAACACAAAATTGAGGAGGTCCAGTAACTGAGTCACTCATCACAGAAGAAGCTACCATTATTGAGGAAAGACAGTCACTGGGGTGCCAATGACAAGGAGGCCCAGTCCGTGGGGCACTCTTAATGAAGGAGGACCAGTCAATTTTGCTCCAATTTTTTGAGGGCTATTCAATGGGGTACCCATAATGGAGGAGTATTGGTCAATGGGGCACCCATTAGTAGAAGACTCAGTCACTGAGACAATGCTCACAGAGGAAATCTTGTCACTGGGGCACCCATCACAGAGGATGTTCATTTACCGGTGTAATTTTCACAAAGGAGAGTCAGCCACTGGGCACCCACATAGAGGAGGCTCAGTCACTAAGATATCTATGACAGAAGAGGACTTGTCACTGGAGAACCCATCACAGAAGAGTCTATTCAATTTGGTACCCATCACAGATGAGGGTCAATCAATGGGACAATAATTATATAGGAAAGTCAGTCACTGAAGCACCAATTACAGAGGTGGGTCAATCATTGAGGCACACAACACAAATGAAGAAAAGTCACTGAGGCATTCATCACTGAGGAGAGCCAGTCACTGAGGTCCTGGTTTCAGAGGAGGCCGTGTCAATGGGACACCTATCACAGAGGAGAGTCAATTACTGAGGCCCCTGTTAATGAGATGGACTAGTCATGGGGACAGCTATTATAGAACAAAGTCAATCACTGGGCACCCATTAAAGAGAAGGGACAGCCACTGTTGCAGGAAATCTCAATGCACACCTGGAGAGGACAAGGATGTGCAGCATGGTGGTGTCAAGGAGACACACCACAGGGATACTAAGGAGATGCACTGAGTGGAGAACGAGGAGGTGTACCACGGGATTGAAGAGGTTCCAAGACACCAAGGAGGGACTCCACAGGGTCACCAGTGGTCACCTAGGGACCCAAGACACCAAGGAGGGACTCCACAGGGTCACTAAGAAGGCATGCTGCAAGGATGATAATCAGGCACATCACATCATGGTGACAGCAAAGAAGTGCTTCACAATGTCATCAAGAAGGCATACTGTGGTACAAACCAGGGAGGCCATTGAAGCATGCATAGGGGAACCTGCAAAGGCATATTGCAAAGTCATTGAAGAGTTCCACCACAGATTGGACAAAGAGGCATGCTACAGGGAGTCCAAGCAGTTATGGGATTGGGAAGCCAAGGAAACATGTAGTCGGTCACCAACGAGTTATGCTATAAGAACACTGAGGAGGTGTCCTTGCAGGACATCAAGGAGGGGTGATGTGGTGCTGCCAAAGAAGTGCGTCACGGGTATGCCATGGAGTTGTGAAGTGGGTTGGCCAAGGAAAGGTGTTGTGGGGAGGCCAATGAAACATGCAACAGGTACACCAAAGAGGTGTGTTACAAGGACGCCAAGGAGATATGCTATGGGGATGCAAAGGAGGTGTGCTGTGGGACTGCAAAGGAGGCATGCCTCGGATATGCCAGGGGGTCATGCCACAGGAGACTGAGGAACTGTGCTTTGGGGAGGGCTGTGGGGAGTCTGAGGAGTCATGCTTTGTTTTTGAGACAGCTGGGCAGGCTGTAGAGACGTGTGGGAAGCTGGGAAGGCATCCTGCACAGTCACCTAACAGACATGCCACTGGGAGGTCAAGAAGGTGATCTGCACGGAGGCTGAGGAGGCGTGCTATAATGAAGCTGAGGTTGCAAGATATGCTGGTCACCAAGGAGGCATGCCACATGGAGTCTGAGGCAGCATGCCACAGGAACGCTGAGGCAGCCTGCCACAGGAACGTTGAGGAAGCATGCTGCTGGAAGCAGAAGAAGCTCATCATGGGAAGGCTGAGGAGCCACACTGTAGGAATGCTGAAAATCCCCCCAAGTCTTAACTGAGGAGGTGGGTAGAGGGGTACAATGAAGGTGGATTACACATACACCATTAAAGTGCACCACAGGGACATTGAGGAAGTAGTTCCACTGAAAAGGTACTTTGTGGATACACAAGGGATGTACTGCAGGGGTGCCAAAGAGGTGTGACATACCATTGGGACACCAAGATGGTGTGCCACGAGGAAGATTAGGAGGCACAGTGTGGGAGCACAAAGGAGGTATGTACTACCATGGCAACAATGAGGCAAACTGTAGGCATGGTCAGGAGAAGCACCATGGGGATTGTGAGGAGGCAAGCAATGGAGATGCTGGCGATGTGCACTAGAGGGATGCCAAGGAGGCATGCCACATTGCAGGGATTCTGAAGAAGTTCTCTGCAAGAACACCAAGGAGGCAGGAAGTGGGGATGATGAGGGTGCACAATGTGGGTCTGTGATAAAGGCATGAAGCAGGAATGCTGAGGAGGCATGCATCAGGGAGGCCAAGAAGCTGTGGTGTGGGCAGTCCTTGGAGGTTGACCAAGGGGCCTAAAGCAGGCACACTGCAGAAATGTTGAGGAGGCATGCCATGGAGTGGCCACAGAGGCATGATGCAGAGGGGCCCAGGAGGCTCACTGCAAGGATGACAAGAAGACACATCACAGAGAGGTAGAGGAGGCATGCCATAGGGATGCTGAGGAAGCGTGCCACAGGGATGTAAAGGAGGTATGCCACAGGGAGGCCAAGGATGTGAGTTGTACTTCAGGGATGGTGAGTAGGTGTGTCACAGAGAGGCCAATGATTTTTGCCACAGACAGCCTAAGGGAATATACTGCAAGGAGGTTGAGAAGGAATGCTGTGGGGTCACCAAAGGGGTATGCTGTGGAGAAACCAAGGAGGCATGCTGAAGGAATGCTGAGGAGGAGATGTGTCATCTGGAGTTCAAGAATACATGTCACAGGGAGACCATGGAGGTGTGTCACAGGGAGGCTAAAGAGAGACACTTTAGGAAGGCTGAGGTGTCTCATCATGGAGATGATGAGGAGGCATTCCCTGATGTAACAGAGGAGATGCACAAAAGGTAATGCCAAGGAGGCATGTCACATGTACATCAACAAGGCTCACCATGGGGATGTTGAAAATATGAGCAGTGCATTCACCAAGAAGGCACTACATGAGAACACTGAGGAGACATACCACAGGGAATGCCAAGGAGGCATACCATATGTACATCAACAAGGCACACCATGGGGATGCTGAAAATATGAGCAGCGTGTTCACTAAGATTGCACTACATGGGAACACTGAGGAGTCACACCATGGGAAAGCCAAGGAGCCATGATGTACTGCAAAGAGGCTGACGTGGTGCACTACAGGGACACCAAGGTGGTGTGCCACATGTATGTTGATTCCCTACAAGTTAACCAAGGAGGTGCACTGTGGGGATGACAAGGCCTCACCATGTATACTACAACAAGGTTCAACACAGGGACAATGAGAAGGTGTGCAGGGGACTCATTGACAATGCACTACATGGGTACACCAAGGAGGTGGGCTCTGATGTTACCAAGGAGGTAGATAAAACCAGAGAGGACACTGAGGTGGCATGCCACTGGGATAATGTGGAGGCACACTACAAGGATGCCAAGGAGGCATACAATGGGGACAGCAAGGAGGAGTGCCATGAGGATGGTGAGGAGGTGTGACATGGGAATGCAAAGGAGGTTGGCTTAGGGGATGCTGAGGAGGCATGCCATATTACAGAGATGCTGTAAATGTGCTCTTCAAGGAAGTCAAGGAAACATGAAGCCAGGAGGCCAAGGAGCCATTCCATGGGGCCACTGTAAATTCATGCCACAGGAATGTCCCAGGGAGTCCAAGGAGATGCAGTCTGGGTAGGCCTAGGAGGCACATCACTGTGCTATTGGAGAAGCATGCCATGGGAATTTCAAGGTGGCATACCAGGAGAGTCTGGAGAAGCATGGAAAATGCAGGTCAAGGCGGTGTGTCATGGGGATGACAAGGAGACCTGCCATAGGGAGGCCAAAGAGACGTGCCATGGGGAGACTGAGGAGTATGCCACGGCAAGGCCAAGAAGACACACCACAGGGAGGCAGAGGAGGAATGCTGTGGGGAGACGGAGGAGGTGCACTGTGGAGAGGCTAAAGGGCCATGCTGTGTGGAGGCCAAGGAGGAGTGCCACACTTCAGGGATGCTGAGGATTTGCATTGTAGGGAGGTCAAGAAGGAACACCATGGGATTGCCTAAGAGGCATGCCATGGGGAAGTCAAAGAGTCAGGCTGCTGGGAGGCTGAGGAAGTGAGCTGAGGGAGACTGAGGAAGCATGCTGAGAGGAGGATAAGAAGGTGCAAGTAGGCAGGCCAAGATGGTGCCCAGAGGCGATGCTGAGGAGGCATGCCATGGTGTGGCCAAGGAGGTGCACAGCAGGCAGGGTGAAGATGTGTCATAAACAAAGATGAGGAGGTGTGCTGTGGTGAGGCTAAAGAAGCATGACATGAGGAAGCTAAAGAGGAATACTGTGGGGAGAAAATCTACTCTGGAGAGGTCGAGGAGGTCTCCATGGGGAGAACAAGGAGGTATACCACCAGGAAATTAAGAAGGTGCACAACAGAGAGGCAAAGGAGACATACTGCAGGGATGCTGAGGAGTCACACCCTTCTGTGGGGAAGGAGTCATGCTGCTGGAAGACTGAGGAGGTGGTGCCATGGGGAGACTGTAGAGGTGATCTGTAGGGCAGCTGAGAAGGCACACCACAGAATCCCAGAAGAGACTTGCTGCAAGAAAACTGAGGAGATTCAGCATGTGTATGCTGAAGAGGCATGCTGAAATAAGATTAAGGATGCATGCCACAGAGTGGACAAGGAGTTTGCCATGGTGAGGTCGAGGATGCCTGCCTTGGGAAATAAGAGGAGGCATGCAACAGGAAGCTTAGATGGTTTGCCATGGGGAGGCTGAAGAGACACTCATTGATAATGGCTTAAAGGGCTGCCAGGGTAATGTCAAGCATGTGCACCACAGAAATGTCAAGAAGGTATGCTGTGGGGGAAGATAAGGAGGCCTGCTGCAGGGTCCCCAGGGAGATATGCCATACATTTGTCAAAGAGGCACACGATTGGGACCCAAAAGAGGTATGCCATTGAGACTCCAAGGAGGCACACCACAGAAACACCAAGGAACTTTGGACTTTGTGTACATCGCAAAGTCTTAGTATGTGTGGTTTGAGGAGGCCAAGGAGGTGTCCCCTGAGAATAGCTGGGGGGATGTCATGAGGACAGTGAGGAGGTGTGCCATAGGGATGCCTAGGAGGTTGAGGAGGAGTGCTGTATGGAAGAGAGGAAGCACACTGCAGAAAGTCTGAGGAGGTGAGCAAAGGAGACACCAAGGAGGCACCTCGAGAGGAAGCCAAGAATGTGCACCATGGGAGACTAAGAATGCACATTGCAAGGAGAACAAGGAGATGCTCCATAGGGAGGTTAAGGAGCATGCCCTGGGGAACGCAAAGAGGCAAAATGAGGGGATATTGAGGTGTACCACAGGAAGGCTGAGGAGGCATGCTGTGGATAGACTGAGGAAGCATGCTGTGGAGAGGCTGAGGAAGCATGCTGTGGATAGGGTGAGGAAGCAGACCCTGGGCTGATTGAGGAGGAGCACTGCAAGGACGTCAAGAAAGTATGCCGCAGAGAGGACAAGGAGGCACAGCATAATAAGTCTGAGGAGGTGAAGCATCCTGCATGGACACCAAGGAGTTGTGCTGTGGGGATGCCATGGAGTCATGCCACAGGGACATTGAGGAGGTGCTATGCAAAGATGCTGAGGAAGAGCAAATTGGGGATGCCAAGAAGGCTCACCATGGGATTGCTCAAAAGAAGTGTAGCAGGTTGTTGGGGAGGCATGTGCCAGGAAGTCAAGGAGGCACAGCACGTGTTGGCAAGGAGGAGGTGTGCCAAGGGAATGCCAAGGAATCATATCATTGTGAGCCCAAGGAGATATGCTGCAAGGCCAAGGTGAGACACAGCAGAGACCAAGAAGGCACACCATGGGGAGACTTAGGGCCCATGTTGTGAGGAGACTAAGGAGGCCCAACAGGGAGGCTGAGGAGGCATGCCACAGGTAGGCCATATAGGCATATGGAGTGGAGTACTGGGAAGCATGCTGTGGGAAGGCTGTGCTTTGAGCATGCCACATGAGGTGCACTTGAGGGAGGCCACAGAGGTGCACCACAGTGAGGCCAGGAAGACATACTGCAGGGTCACTGAAGAGTCATGCTCTGGGGAGGCTGAAGAAGTCCACCATCAGTAGGTCAAGGAGTTGTGCTATGTGGAGGCTGAGTAGTCACAATGCAGAGAGTCCTAGGAGGCACACTGAAGAGAAACCTAGGGGCACGTTGTGGGGAAGCTGGAGAGGTGCACACATTGTGGATTTCAAGGAGGACTATGATGTGCTCCTCAGAGAGGCTACGGAGGTGGGCCACGGAGAGGATGAGAAGATGCACAAGAGGGTAATCAACAGGACATGCTATGAGGAAGTGTTCTGGGAGGCTAAGGAATCACACTGGGGAGGATGAGGAAGCACACTATGGCGAAGATAAGGATGCACAAGCAAGGATGTTAGGTTGCCACATAGTAGATGCTGAGGAGGCACAATGCAGGGAGATAGAGTGCCACAGGGAGATTAAGGGTGCACTCTGAAAGGGGGGGATGGAAACCGGCCAAGGAGAGGCCAAGGAGACATGCCATGGGGATACTGTGGAAACATGCCATAGGGAGGCAAAGGAGGCATGCCATGCAGAGTCTAATGAAGTATGCCACTGCTGCACACCACAGGAAGGTCAAGGAGGCTACACCATAAGGAAACTAAGGAGACACACAGTGGAGAGGACTAAAAGTCATGCCATGGGAAGGCCAAGGAGGGGTCCCTGCTGCAGGGACTGAGGAGGCATCTTTTGGGGAGGCAATGTAGCTGTGCCATGGGGTGACTGAGAAGGCATGCCAGGGGTCACAGAAGAGAAATGTCACAAGGAGTCCAAGAAGACATGCTGCAACAAGGCCATGAAGGTGCACCACAGAATCCAGGAAAGACATGCTGAAAGGAGGATGAGGAGGCTTGGCACAGGAATGCTTAGGAGATGTGCCACAATTCGGAGAATCTTAGGAGTGCCACAATGAGGTGAAGGAGGTGTGCCAAGGGAAGGCCAAGGAGATGCATGTCAGGGAGACTGAGGAGGCATGTCCTGGGGAGGCTGAGGAGTCATACCAATAGGATGCCTAGAAGGGATGCCAAGGGGACGCCAAGGATGCAATATGTGGAGACATTGAGGAGGCACAACATGGAGATGCTGAGGTGGCATGTCTCAGGGATACCAATGAACTGTTTTGCAGGGAAGCTGAGGAGGTGCTATGTGGGGATACTGAGGAAGTGTGTGATGGGGACTTCAATTAGGTGCAACATAGGAATGCTGAGGACTCAATAAGTCAGAGGAGATTCAGCATAGGGAGGCAAAAGTGGCACTTACTGAGGATGCTGAGGCGGTGTGCCATTAGGACATTAAGGAGGCATGCCATAGGTGACCTGAAGGAACACAATAAGAAAGTGCCAAAGAGATGTGCTTGTAGGTATGCAGAAGAGATATGCTGCTGGGATGCTGAAGTGATTCAGTGGAGGAACGCTGTGGAGGAACATCACTGGGAGGTTGAGAAGGAAAGTTGCAGGAATTCCAAGAGGGTGAACCACAGTGTCACTGAGGAGGTGTGCTGAGGGATGCCAAGGAGATACACCACAGGGTTTCCAAGGAAGCACACTGCCAGGATACCAAGGAGGTATGCATGTAGGACACAGGACGTTCACTGCTGGGTTAATGAGGAATCATACCACTGAATAGACAGGCAGGCACACCAGCGGACACCATGGAATTTCCCCACAGGGTTACTGAGAATTTGTTCCATGGAGATTCAAAGAGCCACTCTGTGGAAATGTCAAAGAGGCATACTGAAGGATGCCATGGAGGAACGCACTGGGGATGCTGAGAGGTTGCACTGAGGGATCACTATTGAGGTTTGCCATAGGAAGGTAGAAGAAGTGCACCACAGGGGCACTAAGTAGAGATGCCTTATGAAGATTAAGGAGGGAGACTGAGGAGGCATGCCATTTAAATGATGACAAGTTGCACCATGGAGATGCAGAAGAGGTGCATTTAAGGGAGACAAAGGAGGTACATTTAAGGGAGACTAAGAAGGTGTGCCATAAGGAGGACAATGACACATGCTGCAGGGAGGCCGAGATGTTGTGCCAAGGGCATGCTGTAAAAGTGTGCTGCAGGGAATTAGATGAGCTATGCCATGTGTATGATCAGAAGGTGCGTCATGGAAAGGGAGAGAAGGCAAGTCACAGGGAAACGAGGAGGCACACCATGGGAATGTTTAAGAGGCATTGAATGTCATGTAAATGCTGAGGAGGTTCACTGTGGTGACGTTGAGAACGTGCACTGTGGAGATGCCAAGGAGGCGTGCTGTGGGGGCCCCGAGGAAACACAACATGGGATTGTCAAGAAGACATACCAAGGGGATAACAATGAGGTGAGTTACAAAAACTCCTAGGAGACAAGCTTCAGAAGGCTGAGGAGGCAGGCCAAGGGAAACCCAAGGACTCACACCTTGGAAAGGCTGATGGGGCATGGCAAAGCGCCACCAAGTGGAGTGCCACAGGAACGCAGAGGAGACGTATCAAAGGGAGGGTAATAAAGCATGGCGCACAATAGGAAGGCTGAGAAAGAACACACCATGGAGTTGCAAAGGAGGTGTGTCATGGGGATGACAATGAGACATGCCACAGAAAGCGCTAGGAGATGTGCCACAAAAGTGCCAAGAAGGTGCACTATGGGAATGCCAAGGAGTCACACCAGAGAGAGATTGATAAGCATGGAGTGGGTCCATTGAGGTGACATGCCACAGGGAGGCTGAGGAGGCACATAAAAGGGAATCTTATGAAGTGAGGCATGGGGATTTCAAGAAAGCATGCAATGGGGAGGCCAAGTGATGACTCAGTGACCCTAAGAGTTATAATTCTTGGGAACCTGAGGAGGCAAACCCTGTGGATACTGAAGAAGTACATAATGGGGACTTCAAGATGGTGTGCTTCAGGATGACAAGGAGGCTGATGAAGTCTGGCATGGGGTCAGCGAGGAGATGAACCATGGGTATGCCAAGGAGGCATGCCATGCGGTGCCTGTTAAGATATGGCAGGTGAAGGTCAAGAGTGTTCACTGCAGGTATGCTGAGGAGACATGCCACAGGGACACAAATGAGGCACACTGTGATGGAGATGCTGAGAAAGTGCCATAGGGATATTGAGGAGCCATGCCACAGGGATGTCAAAGAGGTGGGCTGCAGGGAGGTAGAGAAGGCATGCTATGGTCAGGCCAAAGAGGTGAGCCATTGAGAGGCTGAGGAGGTGCACTCTAGGGAGGCTGAGAAGGCATGCCATGGGAGGTTAAGGAGGAAAGTCATGGAGAGGGTGAGGAGGCAGACCACATGGAGGGCAAAGTGGAAAGTCATGGGGACTTTGTGGAGGCAAGCTGTGGAGAGGCTAGGGGTTTCTTAACATGTGATGGGGATGTCAAGGTGGCATGCCACAGTGACATTGACTGTGAAATACTGAGTATGGAGCACCACAGGGAGGCCTGGGACATATGCCATGGGAATATCATGGCATACCATGGAGAGACTGATGAGGCACTTCTTAGGGTCCATAAATGTGCACTGTGGGGCGTCCAAGGGGGTGTGCTGTGGGTTTGATGAGGAGGTGAGCCACAGGAAGGCAAAGGACACACACTATAGTGATGCTAAGGAGGCAAACTATGGGGAGGATGAAAAGGAACACCACCGGGAGGCCAAAAGAGGAGCATTGTGGGGAGGCAAAGGGGTTGTTCTCTGGGGTTATGAGAAGGTTTGCAGCATGGAGGCCATGCAGGCATGCCACACGGAGACCAAGGAGATGAGCTGAGAGGATGCCAAGAAGTTGCACAATGAGGGCACAGAGTAGAAACACCAAGGGCTCACCGAAGATGTACACTGTGGGATAACAAAAAGGCATGCTGCAGGGATGTGGAAGAAGTGTGCCATGGGATGCTTAAGAGGCACACTATGTGAATGCCTTGGAGGCATGCTGTGGATGTCAGAGGAGGAACACCACATGAATGCCAAGGAGGTATGCCACAGGGTCAATGAGGAAGCATGCTCTGGGCAAGCAGCGAAGTCATACCTTGTGTCGGTTGAGGAGGCATGCCTTGGTGAGGATGTAGAGATAAGCCATGGGGGTGTGCATGCTGCAGAGAGGACGTGGAGACACAATGCAGGGCTGCTGAAGAGCTGCACTGTGAAAACACATGGTCCTCCCACATTGCAAGACACACTGCAAGAAACCAAAGGTGTCATATCACAGAGATATCAAGGAACCACACTGCAGACGTTGGTGAGGAGACACCCCATGGGAAAGCCACGGAGATGCACTGTGAGGTTGTTGAGAAGGCATACTTTAAAGATGCCAAGGAGGGCACTGCAAGAACACTGAGGCATACTGCAGAGTTGTCAAGGGGTCGCAATGTGGGAACACCGATGAGGCACACCACAGGGTGACAGAGGAGGCACAGCATGGAGAAGTCACAGTCAAACCATGGGGAGGTCTAAGAAGTGCAATGAGGGGTGGCCAAGGGGTTTCCCCATAAGGAGGCAGAGGAGGCATTACCTGATAGCCTGAGTTGGGTGGCCACAACCGTGGTAAGTAAGGCTTAAAGAGGTGCACTTGCAGGGGGGGCAGAGAGGCAGCCATGAGGATGTTGACAAAGTGCCCCACGGTGACACGGAGTAGGTGAGGTGTGCCACAAGGAGGCCTAGGATGTGTGCAAAGGGGAAGCCAATGAGGCATGCTCTAGGGAGGCTAAGGAAGTGCACTACAGGGAGTCTGTGGAGGCACAATGTGGGAGGACCAAGGAAATGTGCTGGGGGTCCACAAGGAGACTCACTACAGGGATGAACAAGGAGCTATTGTGGCAAGACCAAGGAGGTACGCCATGGGGAGGCTAAGGAATCACACCACAGGAAAGTGGAAGTGTGTCACAGGTAGACCAAAGAAGCATGTCATGGGGATGCCGATGAGTCACACTGCAAGGACACGGAGGAGTGCCACTGGTTCATCTAAGAAGCACATGCTGGGTACACAGAGGAGAACTGCTGTAGACATGTGCTGTAGTCATACCATAAGGACGCTAAAGAGGCACACTCTCTGGATGCCTGGAAGGTCGGCTACAGGGTGATGGAGCATGTGAACCATGGGGATGATGAAGATTGCTGCCACATAGCATCTGAGCAGGCACACCACAAGGCCGTTAAGATGGATAACCATGGTGAATACAAAGAGGAGGGCCATGGGCAATAAACAGGCATGCTTTGGGGATGTTTAGAAGGCACATCGTGGGGAGAGAGGAGGTGTGCTGTGAAAACACTTGCAAGGTATGGCACTGATATGCTGAAAAGCCACATCGCTGAAAGACTGAGGAGGAACACCACTGGGATGATGAGGTGCACCATGGAGAAGTCAAATAGTCACACTGTAGAAGCACAGAGGAGACACACCGAGAGGATGATGATGTTCACCATGAAGAGAATGAGGAGGCGTGCCTTGGAGAGGAGCACCATAGGAATGCCAAGGAAGTGCAATGCAGGGATGCCAAGAAAGCAATATTATAGGTCACTGAGGAAGCAAGTGGTGAGGAGGACAAGGAGGTGAGCCTGGAGGTCGGCGAGGAGACGCACTGAGGGAAAGCCAAGGAAGCATGCCATGGAAAGGCTGAGGAGGTTTGCCACAGGGAGGTTGAGGAGACTTGCAGGGGACATGAAGAAGGTGTGCCACAGGGAGGATAAAGAGGCATTCCATGGGGGAGGGCAAGACGACTTGCAGCAGGGATCTCAAGGAAGAAAGCCACAGGGAGATTGAGAAGGCATGCTGTGAGAATGGCAAAGAGGTAAACCACAGGGACATTGAGGAGGCACCCTGAGGGGATGCTGAGGAGGTACACTGTGGTGACTCTGAATAGCCATGCTACAGATACCATGAAGGCATGGCATGCTATGGGGAGGCCAAAGAGTTGCACTTTGAGAAGTCTTAGTATACACACGGGGGAAAACCAAGGCAGTATGCCGAGGAAACGCTAAGAAGGTGTGCCATGGGTGTGATAAAAAGTCATAATGTGGGGGACCTGAGAAGGCATGCTTCAGGGAGCATGATGAGTTGTATCACGATGAGGGCAAGAGGTGCACTGCAGAATCACTGTGGTGGCACTCTTATGGGAATGCTGAGAAGGGGTGTTGCAGGGAGGCTGAGGAGGTGTGCCATGGGGAGACTGAAGAGGTGTGTGGTGGGGAGGCCAAGGAAATGTACCACGGAGAAGCCCAAAAAACCAGGCTGTGGGATGCCAAGGACGCAAGCTGTGGGGATGCAGAAGAGATACACCGTGTGGATGCAGAGAAAGTGCACTGTGAGGATGCTGAGATTTACCACTCTACACGGACGTTGAAGGGGTGCACTGCAAAAACACTGAGGAAACCTCTCAGGAATACTCAAGAGGTGACCTGTGAGGCCACCGAGGAGGCATATCTTGAAAATGCTGAAGAAACGCACAAGGAGACCAAAGAGGTGTGGCACATCGAGGCTGAGGTGGTGTGGCAGGTGGAGGCCAGGGAGTTGCACCACAGGGACATCTAGAAGGAGGACTGCAGGCATGCTGATACAGCATGATATGCCATGGGGATGCAAGGAGGTATACCCCCGTGATGATCTAGAGGTGTGCAGTGGGAAAAACGAGAGTTGTGCACACCGCAGAAATGTTGAGAAGTCACATTACAGAAATGTTGAGGAAGTATGCCATGTGGATACTGAGTCGTCATGTCACAGACATGCCAAGGAGGTGCTCCTTGATGTAGTTGAAGCGGCGTGCTGCAGAGAAGCTGAGGAGATATGCTGCCAGTTTCTCAATGAATCATGCCCCAGAAAGAAGAGTGCCATAGGGATGCTGATGAGGTGCACTGCAGGGTCACCAAGGAAACAAGACACAAAAATGCTTAGGAGGCATACCACAGAAATATTGAAGAGGCATGACAAAAGGGACCCTGAGGAGGTGCACATTGGGACATTAAGAAGGTGTGTCAGAGGGTCACTGATGAGGTGCACTACAAGGAGGCAAGTGAAGCCAAGTTATGGGAAAACTGTGGAGGTACGTCATATGGAAACCAAAGAGTTGTGCCTTGAGGAGTCTAAGTAGGTATACTGTGGAAACATTGAGAAGTTGCTCCATTTGGATAGAGAGGTGGCATGACACTGGGAGACTGAGGGTGCATGCTATATGGGGGATGATGGGTCACACCATGGGAAGGTCAAGGAGTCGTGACATGGGGATGCCATAAAGGTATGTGTCAGTGGTGTGAGTAGATATGTCTCATGGTTGCCAGGAAGGTTCATCATGAAAAAGACAAAGTGGTAAGACACAGTGATGCTGTGGAGGCTTGCTATGGTGATACTGAGAAGGTATGGCATTCTGTGGGGATGTTGAGGATTTGTTCTGCAGAGATATCAAGGAGGCCCTCCCCGGGGATGTCAAGGAGGCATGGTGCACCGCAGTAGTACCAAGGAGGTTTGCCACAAGGACATTGAGGATGTGCACCGTGGAGTTTTGAGGAGGCATGTTGTGGGTTTCTGCGGCATGCCAAGGAGGCATGTTGCAGAAATTCCTATGAGGCATACTGAGGATGCACACCAAGTGGAGGCTGATGAGGTGTGGTGTGGGGTTGTGAAGGAGGTGTGCCACGGAGACACTGAGGAGACATGCCATTGTGAGCCTCATGTGAGGTGGCATGGGGACACAGAAAAGCTTACCTTGAAGAGTTTAATGAGGTAAAATTCATTGACACTATTATGGCGCATAACAGAAAGGGTCACCAAGGAAGCAAGCCACAGGAGGTGGGCTTTGGGTACTCTGAGAAGACATGGTGTAAAATAGGGATACCGAGGAGGTGTGCCATATTACTGAGGAGGCTCACTGCAGGGACATTGAGGAGGCGAGCTGTGGAGAATTTAAGGAGGCACACCGTGATGACACCAAGAAGATGCACTGTGTGGTAACTGAAGAGGTGTGATGTTGGAACATCAAGAACATGTGCCATGGGAATGCCTAGGATGTATGGTGCAGAGACACTGAGGAGAGGTGGTTTGAAATAACGAGGAGGCACCTCAAGGGAGGCTGATTAACCATGGCACAGTTCTGGTGAGGTGAGCCAGGAATACTGAGGAGGCATTCCACAGGGTGGTGTTGGGAGGGAAAGAGGAACGCTACAGGGAGGTTAATGAGGTGTACCATAGTATTATCAAGAAGACACACTGTGGAATCACTAAGGTGGTGCACCATGGGGATGTTGAGGAAGTGTGATACAAGGAGGTAGTGTGAATATTCCATGGAGAAGTTGAAGTGGCATGTGACAGGGAGGTCAAGGGGCCTACAATAAAAATGCCAAGGAGGTATAACATAGGGATATGAGGAGGTACATTGTGGAGTTGCTGAGGAGGCATGCTGCAGGAATGTTAAGCAGGCACACTAGGGTGGCAAGGGGATGTGGTAAATATACACCACAGGGGTACTGAGGAATGCCAAGGAGATTCCAAGAAGGAGTGTCTTTCAGCAAGGAGGTAGAGGAGGTGCACCCCAGGAAGCTAGAGTAGGCAAATAATGGTTAGGTCAAAGAGGCACACCACGGACAGCCTGAGGGTTTGCCATATGGATCCTGAATATACACGCTGTGGCGACTTTGAAAAGGCACGCCATGAGGACGACAAGAAGGCATGCCACGTTGATAAAAAGAAGGTGCATCACTGGGTCCAAGAGGAAGTATGCTGTGGGTGTGCACCAGGGGGATGATGACGGGGTGCACCACAGGCAGGTTCAGAAAGTGTACCATGGGGAGGAGGAATGGACACATCACAAGGAGGCTGAGGAATTGCACTGTTGTGAGTACAAGGAAGCTGCTGCAAAAGGATGAAGAGGTATGCCATGGGTAGTCTGAGGAGGTGCATTGCATTCCAGTGCACACTGATGATGTGCTCTTTTGGGAAGATGATGTGTCCCACCATGTGTATGCTGAGGAAGTGAGCAATGTGGGTGCTGAGGTGTGCCACAGCAAAGTATGCCATAGGAATGTCAAGAAGACATGTTGTGGGATGCCAAGGAGTCATGACACAATGCAGGGATGCCAAGGAGGCACGCAACAGATATACCTAGGAGGTACATGGCTGGGATGCCAATCAGGCATGTTGCAGTATCTCTGAGGTTTGCTACAGGGATGCCAAGGGGGTGCGTTACAGAGATGCCATGATATGTTTTGGGTACGATGAGTACATGGGTCTTAGAGAAAATGATGAAGTGTGGCACTGGGTTGCTAAAGAGGCACTCAGCAGGGAGGCTGAGGAAGCATGCTACAGGGATCACAAGGAAGCATGCCACGGGATGATATATCATGGGGAGGCTGAGGAGGCAAGTCATGAGGGTATACAGAGGTGTGCTGTGAGAAAGCCAAGGATGCATGCCACAGGAACTTCTAGGAGGTGCACAAGGGGAGACCAAGGAGGCATGGCATGGGGATGTGGCAGAGGCACACTACGGGGAGGCTGAGGAGCTCTTTGAAGATGTTGAGGAAGCACACTACAAGGAGATCAAGGACAAATGGCTTGCAGCAAGGAGGCAAAAAGGGTGCATTACTCTGAGGTGGTGGAGGCATACAAAGGTGAGGCCAAGGAGGCATGCCACAAGAATCCTGATGAGTGTGTCACAGGGGAGCTGAAAAGGCATGCTGTGGGGATTCTGGGAAGCTTCAACATGGAGACAACAAGTAAGCAAGCCATGTCTATGCTGAGGAGGTGTTTCACGGGGCTGGTGAGGAAGCCTGCAATCGGTATGCACCACGGAGATGATGACGAGGCATGACATGGGGTTACTGAGGAGATCTGTTGCATAGAATGAAGAGTCATACCATGTGAATGCCAAAGATGCAAGCTTTAGGAACGTAAAGGATGCACACTTTGAGGAGGGTGAAGAGGCACATTGTAGGTTTCTGAGGAGGTGCACCATAGGGATGTAGAAAAGCTGCAACGAGGAGATACCAAGGAGGCTTGCCTCAGGAATGATGAGTAGGTAGTCAATGGAGAAAAAGAGAAGGCATTCCATTGAGATGTCATGGAGGCATCCCACAGTAGGGCTTAGAAGAAGCACTGATGGGAGGCCAAGGAGATGCACCACAGGGAGATAAAGTAGGTGCACTGAGGGGAGGCTGATGAGGCATGCCACAGTGAGGTCAAGGAGATGTGCCATGACGAGTTGAAGATGCTCGCTGCAGGTTTGCAGAAGAGGTACGACATGAGGAGGATGGGGAGACACAGCACAGGAATGTCAAATAGGCTCACAGAAGAATTAACTAGCAGTCATGCCACTTGGAGAATGAGGAAGTGTGGTGTATGGAGGCCAAGAAGGCGTGCTGCAGACTTGCTGAGAAGAGGTGCCATGAGCAAGCATGGAGTCATTCCACCAGGAGGGACACCAAGGGGAGACCAAGAAGGCCCAATGCAGTGCAAGTATGTTGAGTAGTGTGTCATGGGGATGCTGAGTATGTGTACCACAGGAATATCAAGAAGGCGTGCTGTGGGTTTGCTGAGGAGATGTGTCACAGGGATGCCAAGGAGGCACACCATACCTCAGGGACAGCAAAGAAGCACTCTATGAGGATGCTGAGAAGGTATACCTTCTGAGAAAGGATGCATAGGAGGTACACCATGGGGTGAATAGGCATAGCCTGTGTAGGTCAAGAAAGCACCACACCAGGATAAAAAGATGACTTACAACTGGAATACTGAGTTGGCACACCATGGGTCCATTGATGAGGCATGCCTGATACCAAATAGGCTCACGACAGGAAAACCAACTAGACACACAGCAAGGAGGTTGACAGGGCCCATTGTGGGGATTGTGAGGAGGCACATCACAGTGAGAATGAGGAGATGCCCCACAGAAAGGTAAAAGAGATGTACCACGATGACACTAAAGAGGCACAAAACCTGGACGCCTAGAAAGCACATCATCTGAATGCTGAGGAGGTGAATTCTGGGTTAACTGAGAACCTGTGCTGCAAGGTTACCCAGGAGGTGTGCCACAGGGATGGCAAGGGACATTGAGGGGAATGATGAGGAAACTCTCCCATGGGTCTCCAGAGTAGGTGCACCATAGGGATGCATGCAATGCCTCTAAAGAGGCATGCTGTGAGCAAGAAGAGGAGGCATGCCTTGGGGAGGTTGAGGAGGTAAACGGTGGGACGTTGAGAAAGTGTGCTTCAGGGACACTGAGGAGGTGTGTTTCAGGGTTGCCGAGGATGCATGCCACAGGGAGGAAGAGGAGGCACACTGCAAGGAGGCTAGTAAGCATGGAACAGAGAATCAGAGGAGTTGTGGCATGCTTCAGAAATGCTAAGAAGGCGTGCTGTGGGGAGTCAGAGGAGGCACATACCAGAAAAGACAAAGAAGCACATGGAGAGCATGGGGAGGCATTCTGTTAGGAGACTGAGGAGGTGTGGCATGCTGCAGGGACAGAGTGGAGTTGCATCACAGGGAGGAAGAGAAGGTGTGCCGGAGGGAATACAAGAGGGAAAACCATAAGGATGCCATAAGGCATACTGTCGGAAGGCTGAGGTGGCGTGTCATGGTGATGCTTAGAAGGCATGTCATGAGTTCATGAAGGTGATCCATGAGGTGACCAAGGTTACTTGCTGTGAGTAGGGCAAGAAGGTGCCACAGGAGGGTCGAGAAAGCATGCTGCAGGGTCACTGAAAAAACATACTACTGGGAGGTTGAGGAGGCATGCCACAGGGATGTCAAGGAGGTATGTTGTGAGAAGGATGATAAGGAATGCCATCAGGAGGCCCAGGAGAGATGCCACAGGGAAGCAAAGGAGGGACACCAGGGGTGTATGAGGAATTGTGGAGCTGGGAGTTTGAGGAGGATTTCTACCGGGAACCTGAGGAGATGATCTGTGAGAACACCAAGGAGAAACGCTGCAGGGATGCTGAAGAGGTTTTCTGTGCTGTGGGAACTTCAAGGAGGAATGCTGGTGGGACTCTGAAGAAGCATGACATGGGAACACAGAAGAGGCATGCTGTGAGGAGACTTAGAAAGTGTGGTGTGATGGGGCAGAGAAAGCACACTGCTGGGAGGTTGAGGTGGCACGGCTCAAGAATTCCAAGAAGACATGCTGAGGAGATGCCATGGAGGCATGCCAGGAGGAGTATGAGGAGGCAAGCTGTGGGGAGACTAGGGAGGAGCCCCATGAGGAGACTGAATATGAATGATGTGGGGAGGTCAAGGAGGCACATCCTAGGGCTACAGAGGAGGCACACTGTGGGGACGATGAGTAGGCATGTTATGCCATAGGGACACCAAAAGACACTTTGCAAAGATGATTAGAAAGTACCGTAGGGATACCAAGAAGGTACACTATGGGAAGTTCAAGGAGATACACCAGAGGAGTGCTGATGGAGCATACCATGAGGATGTTGGGGAGGTATACTGTGGGTCTGCAGAGGAGGCCTCCTATAGGATTGCTGATGAGACATGCCTCAAGGACATTGAGGAGTTTTGTCTTGCGGATGCCAAGGAGGTGTGCTGTGTGGACAATGGGGAGGCACAACATGGGTACATTGCGGAGGCACGATGTGGGAATACAAGGAAATGTGGCATGAGGTGACCAATGAGGCAAGCCACAGATACCCCAAAGAGACACACACATTGTTGCTGAAGAGATATGCCATCAGAAGACTGGTGAAGCATGCTGAGAAGATGTCAAGGAAGCATGCCACAGAGTGGACAAAGTGACCCACTACAGGGACACTGAGGAGGCACAATATGGCAAAGCTTAGGAGGCACGTTGTGGAGAGCCTGAGAAGACATGCCATGGTTAGGCTCAAATGATATCCCATAGGTACACCAAGAAGGCACACCACAGAAACAATGAGAAACACTCAAGCTTTGGAAACAGTGAAGGAGACACCATGGGAATGCTGAGGTGGCAGGCAATGGGGACACTAAGGAGGCATAGCGTGCCATGGGGACACTGAAAACACATGCCACAGGAAACTTGGGAGATGCACTTCAGGGATGAAAATGAGGCACATCAGAGGGGGGTGTGTTTCAGGGATGTCAAGGAGGCAAAATGTGGAGATGCTGAGGAGGCACGATGTGGGAATGACGAGTAGGTGTGCCATGCAGAAACAGAGGAGGCATGGTATGAGGAAGGTGAGAAGGGAGGTCATGGGGACATTGTGGAAGTGTGCCATTAAGACACACCACAGGGAGATCGAGAAGGTACAACATGAGGGTTGCCAAAGAGGCATGATGCAGGTAGACCAACAAAGCATGCTGTAGGGATGACTAAGTTGTACACCATGGAGAGGCTAAGTTATGCCACAGGGATGCAAATATTTGTCATGCGGAAGCTGAGAAGTCACTCTGTGGGGAGTATGAGGCATACCACAGAGATTGCAAGGAGTCACGCTGTAGGAATGCTGAGTTGGCACACCACAGTTAGGCTAAGGAGGCATGGCATGGGGATGTCAAAAATGAATGTCATGGGAAGGATGAGGAAGAGCACAGAGGAGATTCCAAGGTGATGCACTATGGGGAGGTCAATCGGGTATGTCTCATGGACTGAGAAGGTACACTGTCAGGATGCTAGGAATGCATGCTATAAGCATGACCAGGAGATATGTCACAGGGAAGCTGAAGAAGAGTACTGCAGTGACACTGAGAAGTATGTCCCTGGGAGGCCAAGGTGACATGGACTACAGTGGTTGCTACAAGGAGGCATACCACAGTGACACGGATGAGGCATGTGGCAGAGACACCAAGGAGGCATGCCTCACGAATGATAAGTAGGTGAATTGTGGGGAAACAGAGGAGGCACGGTATGGGGAGACCAAGGAGGTGCACGATAGGGATGCTAAGAAGTCATGCCACAGGGAGACTGGCATGGATGGAGGGAGGGTCAGGAGACACACCAATGTGATGAGGACAAGGCACATCACAGGAAGGGTAAAGAGATACACAGCGGGGATTATGAGGAGATATGCCTAGGGAATTACATGGAGGGGCACTGTAAGGTGCCAAAGAAGCACACTGTGGCATGGAGCTGTCATGGAGGTGTATCATAGGGATGGCAATGAGACACACAACTGGGAAAGAGATGAGGTGTGCATCAGGAACACCAAGGAGGCAAGCCATGGAGAGGTAGAGGCAGAGTGCTAAGGAGATGATGAAGAGGTGCACAGCAGGAAGTTTGAGGAGGTGCTACACAAGGAGCTTGAGAAGGCCTGTTACAGATTTGCAGATGAGGCATGCCATGGGAAGACTGAGGAGCCACAGCATAGGGATACTGAAGAAGTGCAGTGAGAAACCAACAAGAGGCATGTCACAGAGTTGCAGAGGATTTGTGCCAAAGAGAGGCCAAGTAGGTGTGGTACTCCACAGGGAGTCCAAGAAAATGCATGGCAACGATGTTAAGGGGTATGTATGGGGAGTTGAGGAGGTACTGCACACTGCAGTGATTCCAAGGAAACACATCATGGGGAAACCGAGTAATCTCACTGTGAGGATCTCTTGGAGGTGCACCATGGAGAAGTCGAGAAGGCACAATGTGAGGTTTTCCAAGAAGCATGCTGCTGCTTGACTGAACATGTGCATCACTGGGATGATAAGGAGGCATATCTTGGGGAGACTGAGGAGATGCACTGCTGGAAGGCAGAGGATGTGTGCCATGGGCAGTTTAAGGAGATGTGCTCCAGGGAAGTTGTGGAGGCATGCCATGGGGTGGCCAAGAAGGTAGGCTGTGGGGAAGCATAAGAAGTGTTCCCTGAGAAGGCCGAGGAGTCATGCCCCAGGGCCTCCAAGTCGTTGCACCACTGGACATCAAGGAGGGACGCTGTGAGGGGGCCAAGAAAGCACAATCCTGGGAGGCCAAGGAAGCATCTGAAAGGGAGGTCAATGAGGCACACGTTGGGGAATCCAAGGAAGCATACCATGGGGTGGGTGGCCCAGGAGGCACACCAAAAGGATGCTGAGGAATCGTGCCACATGGACGCCTGGAAGGCACACAACTGGGATGCTAAGAAAATGTGCCATGGGTTGGCCAAGAAGGCATGCCCTAGGGATGTGGAGTAAGTGTGCAATGGGGACAGCATGGACACACAGCATAACTCGGGGATGGCAACGAGACAGACTACAAGGATGTTTAAGATGCACAGTACAGAGAAGATAGAGGCAATCCGGGGGTACAGAGGAGGCCCGTCATGAGAATAACAGGAAGGCATACTGTGGGGATGCTGAGAAGGCACACCAAGGAAACGTCACAGAAAGGCTGTGGTGGCATACTATGTGGAGGTGAGGAAACCAAGGACAAGTTAAACAAGGAGTCTGTGAAGGGACAGCACAGAGAGGCCAAGAAGTCATGCCACGGGATCTCCAAAGAGGTGCTCTAAGTTTGGCTGAGGAGGTGCACCATGGGTTTTCTGAGGTGGCATGCCATGGGAAGCCCGAGGAAGTATGCCATGGAGATGCTGAGGAGATGCACAACTGGGAGTCAGAGACGGCAAACTCTGGGAAGTACAATGAGGTGTGCCAATGGGTGGCTGAGGAGGCAAGCTCAAGAAACACTGTGGAGGCATGCTATATGAAGGTCAATACAGCACAATGCAAGGTCATCTAAGAGACAAGCCACAGGGAGGCTATAGAGATGCTCTGTGGAGATGAGGAGCCAAACTTCAGGAAGGCTGAGTAGGAGTGTTACAAGGAGGTTGAATAGGTGTGCAGTTAAAAGTAAGAGAAGGCACATCACAGGGAGGTCAAGGAGGTATACCAGAGGGAGGTTGAGGGTACACACTATGGGGACATCTAGGAAGGGTAGGAGGGGAATTTTGAAGATGCTTACTGTGAGGTTGCTGAGCAGGGTCCCAAGGGGATGCCGACGATGTGTGATGTGGGAACAACAAGGAATTATGTTGTAGGGGCACTGAGGAGGCACGCCATACGAACAATAAGCAGGCATGCCATGGGAATCAAAATAAATTTTCCATTGGGACAATGAGACATGCTGAGGCGATGACGATGAAGCTCTCTACAGGGACACAGAGGAGGCATGCCATGGGGTCACCTAGGAAATGCACCAAAGGGATGGAAAGGAGGCACTTCATGGGGATATAAAGAAGGAAAGCCACAAAATGTTAAGGTGGAACAATGTGGAGAGGACTAAGAGGTATGCCACACGAGGAGACCAAGGAGACATACACCAGGGAGACCAAGTGGCTGTGTCACAGGGAGGCTGAGGATGCACACTGCAGGGAGCCTGAAAGATGCACGACATGTAGGTCAAGAAGGTGCACTACAAGGAGGTCAAGTAAGTGCAAAAAAGGGATGCAGAGCTTGTGTCCTGCATGTAGGCCAAAATATGTGGCATGCTACAAGGAGGCATACCACAGGAGATGCGCCATGTGAGATGTGTTATGTGAAAACCGAAGAGGTGCTCCATACGGAAAGCGAGGAGGCACACTGGGGGAATGCCATAAGGTATGCAACATGTTCACTGAAGAGGCATGCCGCGGGACACAGAGGAGGTGTACCATAGGGACTACACGGAGGTGTTGTGTACCCCTAGGATGCTGAGGAGGTGCACCATGGGGACAATAAGGTGGCATGCTACAGGGATGCTGATGAGCATGGCATATCATGTGGACATGGAGCAAGTGCACTATGGGTATAATGAAGAGGCACACCATGGTGATAAGGAAGCAAGCTGCGAAGTGGCTGAGGTGGTACACCATGGGGAGGCTGATGAGACACGCTCCAGGGAAACCGAGGAGGACAACTGTGAGGAGCATGTGGAGATAGTATGCTGGAAGGCCAAGGAGGTAGACCGTGGAAAGGCCAAGAAGGTCAATGTGGGAATGCCAAGGAAAGACGCTAGGTACACACCAAGTATGTATGTTGTGGGGAAGCTGAGGGGCACCAGAAGTACACCAAGAATGTGCACTATAGAGAACTTGAGGAATCATGATGCAGTGAGGCCGAGGAGGTGCGCCATGGGAGCAAAAAGGCATACCATGACAAGGTCAAATAAGTTCAGCATGCCATGGGAAGGATAAGAAGTTGTGCCACATGGAGAGCAAGGAGGTATGCCACATTGTGGGGATGTAAAAGAGTCACTTCCTGGGGTCGCTGAGGATGAATGCTGTGGAGATGTTGTGAAGGCACACCATGGAGAGGCCAAGGAGGTGAGATATGAGGAGGCTGAGGAGGTACTCCTCCGGGATGAAGAGAGTGTACACTGCAGGGATACTGAGTAGCCATGCCATAGGGTCATTGTTGAGCTATACTGCTGTACTCTGAGGAGGAACGCAGAAGGGAGCTAAGCAGAAGCACTGTGGAGAGGTCAAGGAGGCACACAGTGAGGAGGATGAGAAGGTGTGTTACATGGAGTCCTATGAGGCATATAGTGGGCAGACCAAGGAGGCACACCAGGGGACTACCTAGGTAGTATACCATGGGTTCACTGAGGAAGCATGCTGTGGGGACCCTGGTGTCACAGGGATGCCAAGTAGGCATTGTGCACCATGTTAACACTGTTGAGATGTGCCATGGGGACTCTAAGGAGTTGTGCCAGAGGGAAGATGAGGAGGTGTGGCACACCATATGCACAATAAGGAGGCATGGGAGAGTGATGTTGAGGAGGTGCACCGTGGAGATGAGGAGGGGAAGCACTGAGTGTATACCAAGGAGGCACACTGTGGGAATTCTGAGAAGACATGCTTTCTGGGGGGTCTCTGGGAAGCATGTTATACAACTACAAGGGAGGTGCACCACTAGGAGGCCAGGAGTCATGGCAATGGGAAGTCAAGGAGTTGTGGTAAGGGAAGTCAAAGAAGGTGCACTGCGGGGAGATCAAGTAGATCTGTAGTGGGGAGGCAGAGGTTGTTCAACACGGGCAGACAGAAATGGTGCTCCACAGGGAGACTGATACGAAACACAGGTATGCCAATGAGGTATGTCACAGGGTCAGTGAAGAGGCATACAGCAGGATAGTGAGGAGGCATGCCACAGAGATACTTTGAAGGCATGCTGTGGAGATTCTGATGACACGTGCCACCAAGAGGATGAAAAAGTTCTTGTCCACAAGGAGGACAAGGACGCATGCCACAGGGAAGCTGTGGGGGAATCCCACAGACAGCCTCAGGAGGAATGCCTCAGGACTGCTGAAATGACGCACCCCAGGGAGGCTAAGGAGGTGTACCTTGGGGATAAAAAGGAGATGTGACCCAGGAAGGGTGCCACGAGTAGGATGAGGAAGTGTGCCATGGGGAAATCAAACAGATGTGCTAAAGAGGGCCAAAAAGTTATACCATGGGGAGTAGAAGAAGGCGCACCACCAGGACACTGAAGAAGCTAACCATAGAAAGAATGAGGATGTGCAATCCAAGGATAGCAAGGAGGGGTGATGGGGGGATTCCAAGGATATCAGTTGTAGGGACGCCTAACAGGCACTCTGTATGAACACTGAGGATGTACATTGTTGTGATACAAAGGAGGTGTGCTGCAGGAAGGGCAAGGAGGTGCAGTGTGGAGCAGGTAGCTGGCTAAGTACCTGGTCCTCATCAGTGAGAGACGTCTCAGTGACAGAGACCCTACTAATGGGTACCCCAGTGACGGACCATCATATGTGATGGATGAAAAATTAACTATCCACCATATGTGATGGATGAAAAATTAACGTATCTATAATACGTGTCTCATTGATTTGCTTTCCTTTGCGGTGGGCTCCCCAGTGACTGTATCTCCTCTGTGATGGGTACCCCAGTGAGTGAATCACCTCTTTTATGGGTGTTTCAGTGACAAGCTATATTATGTAATGGCTGTTCCAATGCTTGGTTCTCCTCTGTGATGTGTACCCCAGTGAGTAGTCTTCTTCTTTGATAGGTGCTACAGTGCTGGACCCTTCTCTATAATATGAGCACCAGTGACTCCCATTCCTCTAATGAGTGCCACAGTAAATATTCTACCTCTGTGATGGGTGCCTCAATGAGTGGTTATCCTCTGTGATCAGTGCCTCAGTGACTGGCACTCATTCATAATGGATGACCTATTGACTAAGGCTTCTTTGTTATGGGTACCCCAGAATCTTGTTAGCCACTGTCATGAATGTTCCATCTCCATCTTGGAGATGACTGCTACAATGACTGGGCATACTGTGGGGGTCAGCCACTGCAGAGAGATTCAGATGGTCCCTTGGAAGATGTGGCAGTGTCGGTGATTATTCTGGAGAAATAAAGAGGGGATCAAGAGCCGGGCTCGGTGACTCAGCCTGTAATCCCGCACCATTGGGAGGCTGAGGTGAGTGGATTGCCTGAGCCCGAGGGTTCGAGACCCGCCTGGGCAGCGAGACCTCATCTCTACAATAAATCAAAAAATCAGCCAGGCGTGGTAGCGCATGCCTGTAATTCCAGCTACCCAGAAGGCTGAGGCAGAAGGATCGCCGGAGCCCAGCAGGCGAGGCTGTGGTGGCCGGGAGCGGCCACTGCACTCCAGTCTGGGTGACAGAGTGAGACTGCAACTCAAAAAAAAAAAAAAAAAAAAGAAGGGAGAAAGAAAATGACTGGACTCCTGCTCAGATGACCAGAAGACGTTTAATGGGTGTAATCCCAGGGCTTTTATCCCCAAACTCTGCAAAGTTATCATCACGGGAACTCCTGCTGCTATGTGTTGGGAGCCAACATCTATAGCTACATAGATGAGGCCTATAAAGGCCCATCTAGAAGATAGCCTCTGACACTAGGATATCATTAACACCTACAATATTGGTGTATGAATAGTGACAAGTGTGCATACATGGCAACAAAACTTACAATATTAGGATACAAAACTCTTAAACAGATTTCAATACACCTGATGGAAAGTTGCACAGCAGAATTATTTTGTGTTTCTCTGTCTTTCTAAGTTGTATTTCTTCTTAAAATATTTTTTAAACTTCTGTTTCCTGGTATACTGGTTATACAGCTCTTATTCCCGTAAGCAGTTTCTCCTAGGGCTAAGATTAGAGACTAAATTGCTATAATAGTTTTATTGCCCTGCCTCTAGCCAGGCAGAACGTTTTTCTAGTTTCATTACATGATGAAAGTCTGTTTGCCTCCGCCCATGACCATCATCATGGCAAACACATTTCCGTGTTTTCCAGTATGACAACTACCATACAGCTTATAAAAGAATCAATGATAAGATGTTAGCTACACACGTACATTAAAAAATAGGTTTTAACTATAATCATAGTTGTATTTTTAGTATGAGTAGAAAATAAGTTTAAATAGGTTTATAGTTTCATAATAATAAGAATTCATTTTAGTGATGATCAAGATGAAAGGAAATTAAATAAAAATAAGTTCATAAGATATAGTATAAGGTTAAGTTTAGCATAGTGTTAAGTTTAATCATTAAGTAAATAATTATATAAAAAGAATTATTAAGCTTATATATGATTCGATTTATAAAAATTATATGTCATGGTAAGGTTTTGTAGTTTAGGAATATGTTTTGAATCAGTTATAGGGCATTAGGTTAAATCATATTAGGTTAATAGTACAAATAAACATTAAGCCATTTAAATAAATTTATAGATTATAGTATAATGTTAAGTTGATAATATTAATCATTAAAACTACTAGGAGTTATTAAACTGGGATTTAACTTAGAAAAATTTTGTATTAATCAGAGTTTAGAACAAGAAGTACAGCATGAATAATTTATTGAACATCATGGGAAAACAGTTTGTAAAATCATTGTTAAAATCATGCACCTGTTATTTCAATATAAGTTTTGTGAAGCACGTCATGCGTCATGGAATTCGAATTGTTTTCTTGAGACTTGCAAGTCTTGTGATGGTCTTGTGATGCATAGTTTGTAAAACACGAATTTGTACGCCCCCAGCAAGTAATTATCACACTGCTGGAGGGTATAGAAAATGGTATGGGGGGAATGGGGCAAGATGGCGACAGGGCAACCCGGCGTCTGAAGCCCTCTGCAAGGGAGATCTGCAGTGGGTCTCTGACTCTCGCCCCGGGGGGCTGGGGACCCCAGCATCACAGCCTGCTCTACAGACAGAGCTCAGCTGCTGCCATCGGAACGACTGGACAGCTTTGACTGCATTCCAAACAGTCCCGCCGCCATGGCCATGGCTGCCGTGGCCGCCCCTCCCACCACCGCCGCTGCCGCTGCCAGCACTCCCAATGCACGGCCTCTGGGAGGGGTAGCATATCGCACCACGCGGCCCTAGGAGATCCACAATGAACCGCTTCAGGGAAGATTTGCTGGGATCGCTGCCACATATCCTGTGTCTGAGACTGTCCTGCCTGCCTGGCGTGAGGCTCCTGTTGCATGCCCGGAGGCAGGCAGCCATCTTGTTCCTGTCCGGCCCCACCCCCTCTGGGGCGAGCAGATGAGATAGCACCAGTTACTGGCGATTCAAGGTAACAACACCGAAACGGGAGAAATAAGCTTGATAAAGACATAGACCAAACTGCTGAAGGAAGGTTGAACTGAACTGTCCTTCACAGCAGATCAGGGGCAATTGACTCTAACTCCAAACTAATTTACCAGCTTGAAAAGAAAACTAGAAATCAGACCTGAAAGAACATTGGACTTAAACGAAAGGTCTCAGAGTGTGCCTCATTGATTCTATCAGTTGAATGACTTAATTCTATTCATACTGTATTGTTCCATTTTTTCTTTTTTCCTTTTCCTTTTCTTCTCTCTGTAAACCATATCTTTGTATAGAGGAACAGCACACTAACAAGGTGGTTGGTTAGCTTGTATATTAGCATCACTATATGTTTTATTTTTGTTTGTATGAGAGTTGGTTCGACTGTAGCTGTAGTCTATTGTTTTTATCTGTTTCAGTATAGGTCTCTCTCTCTATTTTTTGGCACACTCATTTGTTTCCCCCCTTACTCCTCTATCTCACCACTCCCCTTTTCAACCCACTATCTGCTCCATTCTCTCCCTTCTGCTAACCACATTTTATTTCAGGGAGTAAACCTACAGCCCCACTGCACAGACAGATCCCAGGACAGTGGGAAGTGGGTTCCACATTATCCACATGCATGTCAGAGAATATCAGGACCTGCAGACAGATTTTGAATCACAGCTCTCCCCTTAAATACATCTCAAAACTGCAAAAAGGACCACCTCCAACCTACAGTGCAACTTCAGAATTGAACAAAGTAAGAGGACATACATAAAGAATAGGAGATTGAACAAACAGAAGTAAAACCAATCCCTTTACCCCTGAATAACGGAATTAAAGAAGACGGTGACGTGGAGGGAAGGAAAAAGTAGAGAGGGGGAAATAACCGCACAAATGAAGAAAAACCAAAAGAAGAATATAGGTCCTACACAGACCCCTAGGAAATCAGAAACCGAGAAAACAGATTCTGGAACAGAGACAATGAAGAGTCCCCAGAATGACTGGTTACATGCAACAAACCCAGACATCAAGACATTAATGGAGAGAATTAAAAAAAATTGAGGAGAGACAAGAAAAATAGGAAGGAGCTGTTGTCAGAAATGACAGCAGTAAAGAATACTGTGAGGGAAATGAACAACAGACGAATAAGCATGAAAAGCAGAATCAGCCAAGCCGAAGAAAGAATCTCAGAGGTCGAAGACCAAAACAAAGAACTAACCCAAACTGTCAAAAGCATAGAAAAGAAGCTCAAAAAGACAGAACAAAACCTGCAAGACATGAATGATCACTTCAAGAGACCAAACCTAAGAATACTTGGGCTTCCTGAGGCAGAAAGAGAAACAGAAGCCACGCTGGAACAAACATTTCATGAAATCATTCAAGAAAACTTCCCTCATCTAATTAAGGATGAAAAAATTCAAACACAAGTGATTCAGAGAACCCCTGCAAGAAAACAAACGAGAAGACCAACTCCCAGACACATAATAATTCGCCTAAACAAAGTAGCTATGAAATGAAAAATCCTAGAGCAGCAAGAGAAAAAGGCCAGACTACGTACCAGGAAAAACTAATTCGAATAGCAACAGATTTATCCACAGAAACCTTTCAGGCCAGAAAAGCCTGGAGCCCTATCTTCAAAGTTCTAGAAGAGATACAATTTCAACCAAGAATAACCTACCCTGCCAAACTAAGCTTCATTAGTGAGGGAGAATTGAAATCTTTTCCAGACATCCAATCCCTAAGAACCTGCACTGCCACCAGACCACCTCTACAAGAAACACTTAAGAAAGTACTGAACACAGAAGAAAAACAACAAAGAACAACAGCATTCTTCACAAAAGTACAGGCAAAAGATTAAAAAAACACTGAACCAACTCCAAAAACCCCAAAAAAAGACAACAAATAAAAAGGATCAACTCTGTAAGAACCTTTTGACAGGGATCAATTCTTGCATTTCAATTATTAGCCTAAATGTGAATGGACTAAATGCACCACTGAAAAGACATAGAATGGGAAAATGGATACAATATCAACAGGCAACAATCTATTGCCTTCAAGAGACTCACCTCACTAGAAAGGACACCCACAGACTCAAAGTAAGAGGATGGGAAACAAACTTCCAGGCGAACGGAATACAAAAGAAAGGAGGAGTAGCCATCTTAATTTCAGACAAAATACCCTTCAAGCTATTAAAAATTAAAAAAGATACAGAAAGCCACTACATAATGATAAAAGGCTCAATCCATCAAAAAGAAATATCTATCCTAAACATATATGCACCCAACATAGGTGTGCCAAATTTCATAATGCAACTTGGAAAACTAAAGAAAGGTATTGACTTTACCACTATCATAACTGGGGACTTTAATACCCCACTCACAAACCTAGACAGATCATCAGGACAAAAAATCAGCAAAGAGATCCGGAACCTCAATGTGACTTTGGACCAAATGTACTTAATTGATACCTACAGAACACTCCATCCAAAGACCACAGAATACACATTCTACTCATCACCACATGGAACATATTCTAAGATAGACCACATACTCGGCCATAAATCAACCATATGCAAATTTAAAAGGACCGAAACTCTACCAAACATCTTCTCAGACCACAGTGGAATAAACATTGACACCAACAAAGTCCCCCCAAAACCCACAAAGACATGAACACTAAACAGCATGATGCTAAACAACTCCTGGGTCAATGACGAAATCAAAACAGGGATCAAAAGATACCTGGCAACAAATGAAAATGAAGAAACATTTACCAGAATCTCTGGGATGCCCTAAAAGCTGTAGTAAGAGGGGAATTTATATCCCTATAAACACACATGAAGAAAATGGAAGGAACAGAAATTCACAACCTAACAAGCCACCTAGAGAAGCTGGAAAAGCAAAACCACAAAACCCTAATTTCAGCAGAAGAATCCAGATCACCAAAATAAAAGCCCAAATCCAGGACATAGAAGATAAAAAGATAATACAAAAAATCAATGAAACAAAAAGCTGGTTCTTCGAAAGGGTAAACAAGATTGATGGTTCCCTAGCTAGACTCATAAAGAAAAAACGAGAAAAAAAAACAAATAAACACAATCAGAAACACAAAAGATGAAGTCACATCTGACCCTGAAGAAATACAAAAGATCATTAGAGACTACTACGTGCACTTGTATGGAAACAAACTTGAAAACCAGAAGGAAATGGAGGACTTTCTGACATCACACAACCTACCTAGGTTGGAACAAGAAGAAATTGAGACCCTAAATAAACCAATAACAATCAAGGAAATCGACCACATAATAAGAAAACTTCCTACAAAAAAAAGTCCTGGTCCAGATGGCTTTCCAGCAGAATTCTACAAGACATTTAAGGAGGAGCTGATACTAATCCTACTGAAGGTATTCCAGGCAATTGAAAAAGATGGAACTCTCCCCAAATCATTTTACAAAGCCAACATCATATTGATACCCAAGCCAGGTATGATCCAACAAAGAAAGAGAACTACAGGCCAATATTTTTGATGAATATAGATGCTAAAATTCTCAACAATATCCTAGCAAACCGGATTCAGCAGTACATCTCAGAAATCATCCATCATGACCAAATAGGCTTCATTCCTGGGATGCAAGGCTGGTTCAACATTCGTAAAACCATAAATGCAATTAAATTCATCAACAGATGTCAAACAAAAACCACATGATCATGTCACTAGATGCAGAAAAAGCTTTTGATAAAATTCAGCACCCCTTCTTGATAAAAACCCTTGAACATCTAGGCATACAGGGAACATACCTCAAAATAGTAAAAGCCATCTACGAGAAACCCACAACCAGCATAATCCTAAATGGACAAAAATTGGAACCAATTCCCCTGATAACTGGAACTAGACAAGGATGCTCACTCTCTCCCCTCCTGTTCAACATAGTATTGGAAGTCCTGGCGAAAGAAATCAGAGAAGAGGAGACAATCAGAGGTATTCAAATAGGAAAAGAGGAAGTCAAGTTATCTCTCTATGCAGATGATATTATGGTGTACCTTGAAAACCCAAGAGAATCTGTCAAAGGCCTCCTTACATTGATAAAAGCCTTTGGCAAAATCTAAGGATACAAAATAAATGCACAAAAGGCAATCGCATTTCTCTACACCAATAATAAACAAACAGAAACCCCAATAAAAAACACAGTTCCATACACAATAGCCACAAAAAAATGAAATACCTTGGCATCTTCCTAACCAGATACGTGAAAGACCTTTACAATGAAAATTACAAAACACTGCTCAAAGAAATCAAAGCTGACATGAACAAGTGGAAAAATATCCCATGCTCATGGATCAGAAGAATCAACATTGTGAAGATGTCCATCTTACCTAAGGCAATCTACAAATTCAATGCGATATCCATTAAATTACCAACAACATTCTTCTCAGATCTAGGAAAAAACAACACAGGAATTCATATGGAAACACAAACGTCCAAGAATAGCCAGAACAATCCTCAGCAAAAAAAAACAAAGCAGGTGGCATCACAATACCAGATTTCAAACTTTACTATAAAGCTACAATCACCAAAACAGCCTGGTATTGGTACAGGAACAGGCATATAGATCAATGGAACAGAATTGAGATTCCAGAAGCAAAACCTCAATTTCTCAACCTACTCATCTTCGACAAAGCCCCCACCACCTACCAATGAGGAGAGGAGAACCTATTCAGTAAATGGTGCTCGGAAAACTGGCTGACCACATGCAGAAGATTGAAACAGGACCCCTATCTATCCCCATGCACAAAGGTTAACTCCAAATGGATCAGAGACCTAAATGTAAAACCTCAAACCATAAGAACCTTAGAAAAGGAAGGAAATACTCTCATGGAAATTGGAACTGGCATCCAATTCCTGTACAAAACCCGAAACCCACAGGACTTAAGAGAGAAGATAGACAAATGGGACCTTATTAAACTGACAAGCTTCTGCAAAACCAAAGAAACCGTCAAGAGAGCAGGGACACAGCCTACAGATTGGGAAAAAGTATTTGCCAACTCTAGGTCTGACAAAGGCTGAACATCCTGGATCTACAAGGAACTGAAACGTACTGAAAAGAAGAAAACAAACAACACCATTATAAAATGGGCAAAAGATATGAACAGACACTTCACAAAAGAAGACATTCAAGCAGCCAACAAACACATGAAGAAATACTCAACCTCAATAATCAGGGAGATGCAAATCAAAACCACACTGAGATACCACCTAACTCCAGTCAGAATGACAATTATCAGCAACTCAAAAAATAACAGCTGCTGTAGAGGGTGTGGTGAAAAGGGAACACTTCTACGCTGGTGGGAGTGTAAGCTAGTGCAACCTCTGTGGAAAGCAGTGTGGCGATTCCTAAAAGCTCTAAAAATTGACCTTCCATATGACCCTGCAGTCCCCCTACTGGGAATATACCCTGAAGAACACAAATCACTGTATAAAAAAGATACCTGCACACGTATGTTTATCGCAGCATTGTTCACAATAGCAAGAACCTCGAAACAACCATGCTGCCCATCAAAAGAGGACTGGATAAAAAAATGTGGTATATATACACGATGGAATACTACGCAGCCATAAAAAAGAACAAAATCATGAATTTCGCTGCAACCTGGATGGAACTAGTGTCTATAATACTAAGTGACCTCTCACAGAAACAAAGATCCGAATATCACATGTTCTCACTCATATAATGAACCTTGAACATCCAATGTGATACTATAAGAAAATGACTGGCGGTACTGGGAAACTATTGGGGGGGAAGGGGATGGGATTAACAGTAGCAAATATCTGTCGGGGGATGGGAAAACACCTCTTATCAACAGGGTGCCTGAATGAAACGTAATTGTACACCTAACCCTTAACTGTACCCCACAAAACCATAATAAAAAATACTAATTAATGAAAAAAAAATTTATGAAAAAAAAAGAAAATGGTATATAAGTTGGAAGGAGTTTGAATAAAATTCGGCGTCAGTCCTGATCAGACTGTTCCCAGAAGAACTGCCTCCGAGTGGTTTCTTCTCACCGTCTTGATTCTCTGTTGTGGGTCCTAACCCTCCCCTCATAGATAGGAGCCGGTCTCTGACAGCTATGGTTACACAGTAGGGAGCATGTGCCTTTCACATGAATAGGTCCAGGTGCACACAGGATACCCCCCACTCTCAAGCAGATGTATTTTTCAAACATAAGGAAAAACATGAATTCTTATCCAGTTTCTATGTACCCTTAATTATTTATAGCTACATAAAATCGTTCAATGCTTACACCTAAAACCAACATAATGATATATTGTCTTTTACTATTCTATGCTAATTCAAACTAGTTTCTATAAAACAGTTGGTGCTATGGTTACTCTCTCCTAGCACTAGCCAGCCTAATACAAACTTCTCTGGTCCCCCTAAATCAAAATGAACCAACCATACTTCTATAATAAAATGGTTACTTAATTTTTCTTAATCTATATAAACTAATTTCTAAAACCTATATCTATAAATTTCTAAAGGTCACATCAAGAGAACCTGTGACCTGCACTAATGTTCCTCAATGTGACACAAAGTCAAACTTAAATTGTGATAAAGCAGCTGGGCTTGGTGGCTCAGCCTGTAATCCCATGCCTTTGGGAGGCTGAGGTGAGTGGGTTGCCTGAGCCAGCGGGTTCGAGACCCGCCTGGGCAGCGAGACATCATCTCTACAATAAATCAAAAAATCAGCTGGGCGTGGTGGCACATGCCTGTAATTCCAGCTACTCGGAAGGCTGAGACGGAAGGATCATTGGAGCCCAGCAGGTCAAGGCTGCGGTGGCCGGGAGCGGCCACTACACTCCAGTCTGGGCGATAGAGTGAGACTCCAACTCAAAAGAAAAAAAAAAAAAATTGTGATAAAGCAAAAGACCATAAGCCATGGGGAATGGGAACAATAGACTCCTAGGTTTAGCTGTGTACATTCCAGTCTCAGAGTTATCTGTTAGAGCCAGCTGGAACTTTTCTTGGTAGTTTGCACCAAATGGAAAAGGAGGAACGGAATGGGTCAACAGCTCCCGAACACATCATAGTGGTCTCAGGGTCAATGGCCCTTCTTGATCCCTAATGCTCAGTGAGCATCTGTGGCCGACTCCCAACATCTCCCCTTTTTTTATTTTTTAGCACGAAACCATGAAACTCCATATTGAGCTGAGATATACTTTTTTTTAACACTGAAAATGATTGGAAGTGGACACAGCAATAAAATAATCACTGCTCCACAAATTCCCACATTAATAAATATAGATACTAACAATTTTTGATCAATGAATGAAGAAAAATTGTTAAATATAGAACTGGCCAATTCAGTAGGCCAGGATTGCTTTTCAGTAACCATCATGTCTTGAATTTTCTGATGCAATTTAGTAAGGTCCATGCTCAAGCCTGAATTATTCCAAATTCTAAGAATATGATTTTTACTTTTGTACCATGTGTAAACTGATGTATTTACCTCTGAAGAGGTGAGGCAAATCCTTTTAAACTCAGAGTAACATCGAAGAGACAACCTAATATTTAAAATCACAAGTTCTTGTCCTATAGCTAGAACCACTTCTTTCAAAGCATTAACTTTTCTCTCTAGCTTGTGATCAATAACTATTGGGTAGCTAAGGCTATAGAAACATTCTTAAATAACTGATCAGTGAAGGTAGCTGTGTGGACCCCCAAGCTAAAGCCACAACTGAGACTGCTACCAAAGTAGCAACAGCTATTAGGGCTGTAATTCTCAAGACTAAGACGGGCAAAAACCTTTTTTGTCTTTTCTTCAGAAGACAATTTACTTCCTACAACATTTGTAAACCATATTCATAATACCAGCGAGATGACAGTTGTACTGGAACCATTAAATAGGAAGATTGTTTTAAGATTACAAATTCCTTATAAAAGCCATCAGTTAAACTAGTTAAAAGACATTTCGCACAAGACACCTTATAAACATTATTGTGATAGTCAATTGTAAGAGTTTGATATTCATTCCATACAAGAAAAACATAAGGAGATTGTAAGCAGGCTCTTATTTTGTTGGCATAAATTCCCTCAAGTGGTTGGTTTAAAACAACTGGTTTCAGGGCAGCAAGTGCCCTCCATAAGTAAGGTTGAACTATTTGTTTATTTCCAATAGTAGTTGTTAATATGGTGGGTACCCATCCATTAATATGCTGCCTAGGAGGGGATGGAGTGGAAGTAGTAGAGTAGGGTCATAAATTAAGACCCCAGTCACTAATAATATTCTTTCACCATATACAGAGTAGTCCACCTTAGATTCATAAATGCACTCTCTTCATTTTGGATACTCAGTGTCTCATTGGATGAGTGACAAGTCCTTTTTGGTATTGTTAAGAGAGCAGATGGGTATGTTAGATGGGGGCAAAGTTCTTGTAACACAACAAGGAAGTTACCTCTTCTCCTGCTTCTTCATCCAAAGATTCCTTTTGTTCCCAGGTTGATAGTCGTGAATGGTGAGCACTGAAGACATTACATCTTGTAGTTTGTCATCTTGTATGGGACAATCGAGGACGAGGAATATTCTCATTCTGTAGTGAAAGATTTCTCATCTGGTGGCTCAAAGTTGTTCCCTCCTTGGGTGAATCATGCTGAAGTTGTGGCTCAGCAAGCATTGGGTGTTCCTGAAGCAGTGAGGAAGGTTCCTCCTCCCAGTGACTAGCAGGCATGTTGTCACATCTAGTGTTGCTCTGAATCAGTAGTATCCTCGCCACTCGTTTTGGTCGCTGGGTCAATGCAGGCATGTTGAATAATCGATCAGGAATCCAAATAGTAGATTCGTTCTGTGGATATATGCAAGCATATTCCTTCCCACTGGTTAGCAATATGTCAGACCATCTCCATTGGCCTGTAAAGAGACACTTCCATTTAACCATAGGTTTAATATTTCATTCTGGGTTCCAGTGTCTAGTCTTAACTGAGTTGCCCAAAGAATATAAATTTAAATGATTTATAGCAAATAAAGCATGTTTTAAAATGTGGTGAGGAGAGCTATATTTAAACTCCCCCTCTATTAATTTATTTATTTGATTTTTTTAAAGTTTGGTGGGCTCTTTCAACTATGGCTTCACTTTGTGGATTGTAAGGAAATCTTGTGGCATGAGAAATATTAAGTTGAGAAAAAAACTGTTGAAAAGATTTAGATGTATATACAGGACAGCTATCAGTTTTCAGCTGTGAGAAACAAAGGAATAAATGTTGCACCACATCCTTGTAGGCTTCTCCAGTTCTTGCTGAGCCTAAAATAAAAGAGATAATGTATCCACAGTAACATGCAAATAAGACAATTTCCCAAAGCTGGGAGTGAGTTATATCCATTTGCCATAGCATATTTTGTTTTAGTCCTCGGGGGCTAACTCCTCCTAGAGCTGGAACAAAGGTGGGACGAGCTGGACAATTCTTAATGATTTGTCTAGCTGTTTCCCTGGGTAAGTGAAACTGATAACGTAAGGCAATAGCATTCTGATGATGAAATTTATGAGAAAATTGAACCTGAGTTACTGCCTTGGTTTCTACTACAGCACATACAGTAGATTTCGTTAAGGTATCAGCTAATTGATTGCCTTGGTGCAAAGGTACTTGGAGGCCAGAATGAGACTGAGTATGGCCCACAATACACTGTTCCTTTCTGTTATTAATTAGTTACTGTAATTGAATCAATAGTTCCAAAATTGTAGTTTTGTTAACTGGGATGGTAGCTGTTTCGATAAGAGGAAATAGTCCTTTAATATAACAAGAATCAGTATATAAATTAAATTGAGTCTTTTAAAGTTGTACAAGTGTATACAACTCCCCTTAATTCTGTTTTTTGTGCTGAAATTTCTGAGGTATGCAGCACATGAGACTCATTATTAATGATTGCTACAGCTTTCCCATTAGAGGAGCCATCAGTAAAAACCAGTGTTGCTCCCTCAAAGGGAACCAGGGAACAGTTGTGAGGAAAAATTATAGGATTTTGTTTTATAAATTGTAACAGTGGACTTTTGGGTAAATGAAACAAAACTTGCTCCCTATAATCAGTCAGGGCTACCTACCAATTATAACAAACTTTGAAATTGAAACTTATTATAAGGAACAATTATACTGTATACATCATGTCCAAATAATTTAACACTTCTATGCCTCCCTTTGCTTATAAGTAAGGCTACTAAATAGGGATAGGAAGTCAATATTTTCAAAGAGGTTACCAGCAGATGGAATTGTTTTATTGGTTTTATTGCCACAGATATTCTGTGGGAGTATGGAGAGTAGCCAGAATAATTAAGTCCCAAGGCAGGGGGTAATCTACTCTTTTAACCTTTTGAGACTCAATAGCCCCCCACCCTTTTTTTTTTTTTTTTTTACAAGGGACAAGACTTCCTTGTCCTCCAATGTTAAAATTCTCTTAGAATTGGAAGAAGAGTTCCCCTGCAAGATATTGAATAAAGGTTTTAAATCTGATGTGGCAATAGGTAAGTAAGGTCTAATCCAATTAATATCTCCCCACAGTTTTTGGAAATCATTCAATGTTACCAAGTGATCTTTTCATAATTGCAAAGGTTGATGATTCACTGTTTGTGTGTTTAACACCTGGCCAAGATATGTGAGAGGAGGATTGGTTTGAATTTTTTCAAGAGAAATTTTCAAACTGCAATCATTGAGGGCAGTCACAGTTTCATTAAGAATTTCAAGTAAAAGGGCACGATTCTTGTGAGCCAGCAAAATATCATTCATATAATGGATTAAATAGAGTTTAGAATATTGGCATCTAATACCTTGTAACGTTGCATTCAATATACTTTGGGCAAAAGGTGTGCTTGTTTTTCATACCTTGTGGTAGGACTTTCCATTGAAATCTTTAAAATAGGTGCTTTAAATTCTCAGAGAGTAAACTGAATGTAAATTGTTTACAATCCTCTGGGCTTAAAGGTTTAGTAAAGAAACAATCCTGTAAATCAATAACTGTAATATTAAAGTTAGCAGGTATAGCGGCTGGGGATAGCAATCCAGGCTATAATGCTCCCATGGCTTCCATAGTAGCGTTAATAGCTCTTAAATCCTATAAAATTCTCCATATACTAGAGTTTTTTTTTAAATTACAAAAACAGGAGTGTTTCAAGGGTTAGTGGTTGCCATTCAGGGGGTCTAATAGAAGGTTCTATATGACCAGTCTCTACTTGTTGTTAAACTAGGTTTTTGGCTGCCTTAAGCTTTTCCAAGGGTGTGGGCCATTGTTCCACCCAAACAAGTTCGTCAGCTTTCCAGGTAATAAGGTCTTGGGAACAATGGATAAATTTGAATAGCCAATGCCAGTACCATTTGTCTTTTCATTAACTTGGAGAGGTTCCTGCATTCCCTGTTCATCTATGCCAAGTCCCTTAAAGGGATCATAGCCCATTGGTAGCATTTGTGCTGAATCTTTGTAATTAGGGCTATATTAATGCATGCCCATTTGAGCAAGAATATCTCTTCCCCAGAATGTAAAGGGGATAGATCGAGAAAAGTATGGCAAAAAGTTTTTGAAGTTTCATTATCTGTACAATTTAAAATTTTAGATGTTTTGGCTACTGAGGGTGCTTGACTAATGCCTATGAGTCCTGAAGGAGCTATTTGAGTAGACCAGGAAGCAGGCCAATTTTTCTGGCAATACAGGAATCTTCAGCTCCCATGTCCAACAAGACTTTAATTTTAAATTCTTGTTATATAAGTCTTTTAGAGGTCTAGAGTTAGTAACCTCCTGAACCCAAAAAGCAATCTCGCTAGAATCAAATCCAGAATCACCTCTAGGCAAGTCAGTTAAACTTTTACCTGCTTTATGATAAGGAAGGAGCAGCAACTGGGCTATTCTCTGATCTTTGTTAAACTACACAGATTTGTTAGGGGGAGCAACGAGCACCTTGATTTCCCCTGTGTAATTCGAATCCACCACTCCAGGAATAATGGAAACTCCTTGTAAAGACAAGGAATTTCTGCCTAATATTACACCCACTATTCCTTCCAGGAGAGGGCCCTTTACTCCCATAGGAATTGGGGTTACCAGAACGTCTGGTGTAAATATTGTGGTGGTGGAGGAACACAAGTCCAGTCCTGTACTCCCAGGGGTGGCTTGGAAGAGTTCTGCAATGAAGCAGAAGGAATGAACGGGTTCATGGTGGAAGCTGCGCCCCTATTGTCAGGTGGGGCTGATACTGGCCCCTGTGGAAGTTTCCCTGAGCCAGAGTGGCTTGCTGTTGATTTAAAGGAGTGCCATTTTTATAAAACTTAGGGAGGCATTCTCTAGCCCAATGAAAGCCTTTTAGGCATTTGAAACACAAGGTTTTTGATCGAGTAGACCCAGTAAATGGTGATGGTGTGCCGTGTAAGCTGGCCATACCTTGCTTAGCCAAACAATCTCTGTTAATGTGTCTGACTTGACCACAGTTAAAGCAAGACTGAAATGAGATATTCGTTAGCTTATTACTTATATACTTTTACTTACATTACTTACATATTACTGATGTATTACTTATATTATTTATATTACTTGTATATTATTTATATATATATAGTTTATAGTGCTTATATATATACTGGCTATACTTATGTTATTTATATTACTTATATTACTTGTTTTACTTATATTACTTATACATTATGTATATACTTTTGTTATATTACTTATATTACTCATATTATTTATATATTTTTGCTTATTATTGCTTGAACCCCCTGTATTCCTATAAGAAAAGGAAAAGTGTAACTAAGTGCAGGGTTTATTTCAGTATTCTCAACCTTTAAAAGAAAACCTTAGAAAGAGGTGCAGTAACAGTGGCAAAAAGGAAGGTCTCTTAATCATCATCATTATTATTGTCTGATATAATCAATTATATTGCTGGTATTTTCTATCAGTCTTATTAAAGCCTGACAAGTGTTATTAGCATTTTCAACATCCAATTTCTTAACTAAAATTTCTGCTGCCTCTTTGCTAGTAATTACCCGTTTGACAGCGGTGATTAGTCTGGAGATGAAATACTTGTAGTTTTAATCTGCCTTTTGCTTTATCTCAGACAAAGAAGGAGTTTGAGTGGAATCAGCAGGCAACTTTCTCCAAGCCGTAGAAGCACAGTGGCTTATTTGAGTATACACTTCTCTAGGGAAAACTACTTGAGCGTTTTATGTGGTATACTGCCCAGTGCCAGTCAGCACATCTTTAACAGTAACAAATGTATTTGGTGGCCGATTTTGATTTTTTGCCGTCTGAATTTTCACCTGATCTTCATACTCTGTTCTCCAAAGTAAATAGTTTCCTCCGGATAGGCAGCTTTTAGACAATTTTTGCCAATCAGAAGCAGTCATCATCCAGCGAGAAGCGAATTGATCTAAAATCATAAGAGTACAGGAGGCAACGGACCATATTGTTAACTGGCCTCTTTTAATTCTCTTACCAACTTGTAAGGTAAAAACTCCCATTGCGCTTGGCCCACTCCATCAACGTCAGTAATAGCCACTGGAAAACATGATGATATAGCTACATAACATCGTTCAATGCTTACACCTAAAACCAACATAATGATATATTGCCTTTTACTATTCTATGCTAATTCAAACTAGCTTCTATAAAACAGTTGGTGCTATGGTTACTCTCTCCTAGCTCTAGTCAGACTAATACAAACTTCTCTGGTCCCCGTAAATCAAAATGAACCAACCACACTTCTACAATAAAATGGTTACTTAATTTTTCTTAATCTATATAAACTAATTTCTAAAACCTGTATCCATAAATTTCTAAAGGTCACATCAAGAGAAACTGTGACCTGCACTAAGGCTCCTCAATGTGATTCAAAGTCAAACTTAAATTGTGATAAAGCAAAAGACCACAAGCCGTGGGGAATGGGAACAATAGACTCCTAGGTTTAGCTGTGTACACTCCGGTCTCAGAGTTTCTTTTAGAGCCAGCTGGAGCTTTCCTTGGTAGTTTGCACCAAATGGAAAAGGAGGGATGGAATGGGTCAACAGTTCCCGAATACATCCTAGTGGTCTCAGGGTCAACGGCCCTTCCTGATCCCTAACACTCTGTGGGCCTCCGTGGCTAGCTCTCAACATCATACTCCATAATGGGAACCCCCATGACTGGTCCACCTCCATTATGGGTAGCCCAAAGACAGAGCCTCCTCTGTTATTGGTGCCCAGTGACTAAACGTCCTTTGTCATTGGTGACCACATAATGAGTCTTCTCATTATCGGGTGCCCATTAACTGGTCCTCCTGCATGATGCTTGGCATAGTGACTGACTTTCTTTATAATGGGTGTCGCAGTGTCTGGCCTTTCTCCATTATTGCTGCCTCAGTGACTGGCTGTCCTCAGTGATTGCTGCCACAGTAACAATTCCCTTTCTGTGATGGGTCTCTCAGTGACTAGCCCTCATCTGTAATGTCTTCCATTGTGAGTTGCTCTCTTCTGTGATGGGTGACCTAGACACGGGTGCTCCAATATGATGCATGTCCCAGTGACTAGCCTCGTCTATGATGGTTGTTCCAGTGACTAACACTCCAACAAAATTGGCTAGTGACTAGCCCACATCTGTGGTGGGTGATCAGTGACTGGCCCTCCTCTAAAATGCGTGTCCTAGTGACTCACCCTCCTCTCTGTTTCCTCTCCTCAACGGTGTCCTAGTGAAAGTCCTTCCTGTGTGAATGGTACCAAGTGACTTGTCCTCCTCCTATTGGTGGTGTGGTGACTGGTTCTTGTCAATTATGGGTACCCCTTTGTCTATGTCTTCTCTGTGATTGGTGCCCAGTGTTTGGCCCTCTTCCATAATAGTTGCCTCAGTGACTATCTTTCCTCTGTGATGGGTACCCCACTTTCTGAACTTCCTCCATAATTGATGTCCCAGTGCTTGACCCTCCTTTGTGATCGGTGTCCCAGAAACTGGGACTCCTTCATGATGTGTCTTCCAGTGACTGGTTCTACCCTGTGTTTGTTTCCACTGACTGAACTTCATGTGTGATGGGTGCCCCAGTGACCAATTCTCCTTTGTGACTGGTGTCATAGTGACTGATCCTCCACCATAATGGATGCCTCAATGACTGGGTTTCCTCTGTGATTGTGGACATAACAAAGGCCCATCTTCTGTAGTGAGTGCTACAGTAACTTCTCTTCTATGATGGCTGTACTAGTAAATGGCCTCCCCCACATTGATTCCCTTGTATTAGGTCCTCCTCTCTGATGAGTGCCTCAGTTTCTAAGCCTCCTTCATAATGAGTGCCCCAGTGACTCATCTTCCTCTCTGGTGGTTGTCCTATTATCCCTGGCATCCTCCAAATTGGTGCTCCAGTGACTAGGACTCCTCTGTGATTGGAGTTCCAGCGACTGGTCATCCTCTGTAATACATGTCCATATTCCTGGTTATGCTCTATAATACATGCCCTAGTGACTGGAACGCCTCTGGGGTTGGAGCCCAAATGACTGGCCAACCTCTGTGATGGCTGCTGTATTGATAAGCCCTCTTCTGTAATGGACAGCCTACTAACTTGCCTCAGAGCCTGAAACTCCTCCACAGTAAGTGCTCCATTGACTAGGCCTTCTCTGATTGCTGTACCAGTGACTGGTCCTCCCCCATGTTGTGTGCCCCAGTAACTAGTCCTCCTCTTTGATGGGTTTTCAGTAACAGGGTCACCTTAATAATTCCTGCCCCAGTGATTAGTATTCCTCTCTGATGAGTGTCCCTGTGACTGATTCTCTTCTATTATGGGTATTCCGATTGCTGATTATCCTCTGTGATAAATGACCCAGTGTGAACTTTTTCTATAATGGTTCCTCAGTGATTAAACTTCCTCTGTGATGGGTGTCCCAGTGAATGGTCTTACGCTGTGCAAAACAACACAGTGAGTCTTTGAGACTCACTAGAATTCCTCTGCAAATGCTACACTAGTGACGGGGTCTTGGACATAATAAGTCCCAGAGTGACTATTCTCTCTCATGTTTATGCTCCAGTGACAGGTCTTCCTCGGTGATGGGTGCCAAAATGACAAGTCCACTTCTGTGATAAGGTTTTTCACTGATTAGTCCTTCTCTGTGATGCATACTTTTGATACTGGCCCTCCTCTGTGATGACTGCCACAGTGACTGGCCGTGTTGTGTGATGAATCCACTAGTGACTGCAACTCCTTTTTTATAGGTTCCCTAGTAACTAGTCATCCTGTGTGATAAGTGCCCTAGTGACAGTCCTTCATCTATGATGGTTGTCCCAGTGAGTATCCCTCCTCCATAATTGGTGCCCCAGTGACTCGCCCTCCTCTGTGAAGGGTGACACTATGACTGACCTTCCTCTGTGATTGGTGTTCCAGTTACTGGGTCTTCTCCATTTTCTTGTCCAGTGACTGGCTCCCTCCATTATTGGTACTCAATGACTGTGTCTCCATGTAATTGGTGCACAGTGACTGGCCCTATTCTATTTTTTCTTGCCCCAGTGACTAGCCCTGTCTGTGATGGTAGTCCTACTTAATTAGCCTCCTCCACAATTGGTTTTCCAATGGCATGACTTCTTCCATCATGGGAGTCTCAATTAGTAGCCCTGCCCCATGATTGGTGCCCCAGAGTTTGTACCTGCAATGTAATGTGTGCCTCAATGACTGTCCCTCCTCTGCAATGGCTGATCCAGTGACAGGTCTTCCTGTATGATGGGTGTCTCAGTAACTGACTCTCATTTTGGTAGTTGCCTTGGTGAGAACCCCTTCTACAAAATTGGTGCCCTAGTGACTGGCCTCCATGATGACATCCCCAATGAATAGCCTTCCTCTGCTCCTCTGTGATGTGTCCCCCGGTGAGTGGGCCTACTCTGTGATTCGTGTTTCAGACTGACCATGTTTTTTGATGCATCCCACTGTGACTACTCCTCTTAGGTGATGTGTGTTCTAGTAACACCCTTCTTCAAAGTAGGTGCACCTGTGACTCCCCCTTAGTGAAGAGTTCCCCAGTATCCTGGCCTACTCTGTAATGGGTGGTCCATTGCCTGGAATTCCTCTGTTATGAGTCTCCCACAGCCTGGTCCTCTGTAATAATAGGTGGTACAGTGAATGGGCCTGCTCTGTGATTTGTACAATGAGGAGTGACCCTTCTCTGAAATGGATGCCCTATTGAAATGGCTTCCTCTATTATGGATGTTCCAGTATCTGACCTCATCCATAATTGGTAACAAAGTGATTAGCCCTCATCTATGATGGGTACTTCAATGACCAGTTGTCTTCTGTCATGAGTTTCCCATTGATTATCTCTCCTCTGTGTTTGATGCCCCAGTAATTTGGTCTCCTCTATAATGGGTGTCCCAATGACTGCCCTCTGAAAAATATTCCAGTGACTGAACCTCCTCTGTGATGGGGAACATACTGATATTACTTCCTCTGTGAAAACTGTCTCAGTTACTGGCCTTCTTCTGCGATCAGCACCTCAGTGACTGAGTCTGTCCTAATGGGTGCTCCAGTGAATGTCCCTCCTCTGTGATGAGTTCCTGAGTTACTTGCCCACATCTGTGATGTGTGCCTCAGTTACTGATTATCATTTTTTATGGTTGCCCAAATGACAGGCTGTACCTTCTGATGGGTGTCCCAGTGCCTGGTTACCTTCAGTGATGGTCCCAGTGACTGGCTATCCACTCTTATTGGTTCCCCGATGAGTAGCATTCTTCTGAAATGGTTGCTTTAGTGACTGGTCCTTCTCTATATGTGACCCAGTGATGAAGTGATGAGAAAACCAGTAACTGAGCCTCCTCCATAACTGGTACCCCAGTGACAATCACTCCTTTGTGATGGATGTCCCAGGGACATGTCTTCCTCAGCAATGTGTTTCCCAATGACTGGCTCATCTCAGATTGTCTTCTCAGTGATTGTTCCTCCTTTATACTGTGTGCCCCAGTGATGGGACTTCCTTTATTATCGGTACCACAGCTACAGGTCTTCCTTTGTGTGAGTTTCTCAGTTATTAGCCCTCCTCTGTGAGGTGTGCCTCAGTCTAACCTGTCTCAGTGATGGGCGCCCTAATTATTGGCTCTCCTCTCTTATTTTTGTGCCCCATTGACTGACCCACAGAACTTACCCTAATCTGTGATGGGTGCCCCAGTGACTAACCCTGTTCTCTGATACCTGCCTCATGGTTGGCCATCCTCAGTGACTGCCTCTCCTTTGTGATGTGTGCCTTGATGACTATTCCTAGTCTGTGTTTGGTGCTTCATTGACTGGATCTCCTGTGTGATTGGTGCTTCAGTGACTGGCATTCCTCTGTATTTGGTGCCCCTATGACAACCTCATTCATTATGGGAAACCCAGTGACTGTCCTCCTCTGTAATAGGTGGCACAATTACCCTACACTGCAAGGATGTCCCAGAATTTATTCACCTATTTAGAGGTACCCCCATTGAATTGCCCTCCTATGTGATGTTTGCCCCACTGACTGACTCTCCTTTAGGTATGGTAACACTATGATACAACTTCTTCTGTACTGGACTCCTCAGAAAGTGACCCTTGTCTCTGATGTGTGCCCAAGTAATTGGCTCTCCTCTATGATGGTTGTTACAGTGACTGGTTTTTCTGTCTGATGGAAGTCACATCGAGAGATCTTCTTCTATGAGGGGTTCCCCAGTCCTAGGTCTTCCCCTATAATATGTGTCTCAGTGATGGGCACTAATCTGTTATAGGTACCCAATGACAGGACCCACTCTGTGATGTGTTTTCTAGTAACTAACCCTCCTATGTGATTGGTGCACAAATGATTGTCTCTCATCTATAATGAATTCCCTAGTGACTAGCCCTTCTCTGTGGTTGCTGCCTAATTGAGCAGGCCTCCTCCCTAATACATTATCTAGTGTCTGGCCCTCCCCTGTTATTAGTGTTCCAGTGACTGGTGCTCTCTCTCTCTCCTTTTTTTTTTTGAGTTGGAGTCTCACTCTGTTGCCCAGACTGGAGTGCAGTGGCTGCTCCCAGCCACCGAATCCTCGACCTGCTGGTCTCCAGTGATTCTTCTGCCTCAGCCATCCGAGTAGCCGGAACTACAAGCATGCACTACCATGCCCAGCTGATTTTTTAATTTATTGTAGAGATGAGGTCTCACCTGCCCAGGCGGGTCTCGAACCCTTGGGTTCAGGCAATCCACTCACCTCAGCCTCCCAAAGGCGCGAGATTACAGACTGAACCACCAAGCCCAGCTGGCACTCCGTTTTAATGGTTGCCTGGTGACTAATTTCCTCTATGATGGGGGTCACCCTTATTGACACTACTCAATGATAGGCATCCCACTGACTAGCCCTCCTGAATGATAGGTGTCACCATTACTGGCCCTTCTGTGTGATGGGTGACACAGTGTCCAACCCTTCTCTCTAATGAGAGTCCAAGTTACTGAAACTTTTCCTTTATAGTTGCCCAATAAATGGTGCCACAGTGACAAGCCTCATCTGTGATGGGTGTTGCAGTGACAAAACCTCTTCTGTGATGTGTGCCTTTGTGACTGGCTCTTCTCTGTGATGGTTGTCACAGTGACTAGCTCTGCATTGTGATGGGTACCTGAGTGACTGCTTTTTAATGATGGCCCTGGTGACAGGCCCTCATCTATGATTGTTGTCCCAATAATTAGCCATTTTCCAAAAATGGTTAACAAATGAGTCACTCTCCTCTGTGATGGGTGTCCCAGTGACTGACCTTCTTCTGTGATTAATGCCCAGTGACTTGGCCTCCTCCATAATGGTAGTTCAGTTACTGACCCATCTCCATTTTACATTCCAGTGAGTGTCTCTACTGTGAAAAATGCCCCAGTGATTGCTCTTCCTCTGTAACTTGTACCCCAGTGAGTAGCTTCCTCATGATCTCTTCCCCAGGGACTAGGTCTCACCCATAATGTGTATCCCATTGACTATCCCACTTCTGTAATGTGTGTCCTAGTGACTGACTGTCCTCTAACATTGGTGACCCAATGACTTGACCCCTTCTGTGATGGGTGCCCCAGTTACTGACTCTCTTCTGTGATGTGTGGCACAGTTATCTAGCCCTCATTTTTGATGAGTGCCACAGAGATTTTCCTCTTCTGTAATGGATGCCTCAGTGACAGCTCTATCTCTATTATGGATATTACAATGACTGGGCTTTCTCTGTGATGGATGATCCAGTGAATCGTCTTCCTCTGTGATTGGTGCCAATGCTACTGGACCTCTTCTGTGATGGATGTCTAATTGACTTGCCCTGCCCTATGATGTGCTACAGTGATTGGCCCTCCTTCTATTGGATGCTCCACTGACAGGCTCTCTGGTTCTCTTCTGGGATGGTTACCTCAGTAACATGCTCTCCTCTGTAATGGGCTTCTCAGTGATTAGTTTTCCTCTTTGATGAATGCCTAAGAGATTAGCCCTTCTCTGTGATGGGTGTCCCTCCCCGCAGGGACTCCATCTCTGAGTTCCTCATTGAATGGCACTCCTCTGAATGACCTTTTGAAGTGGATATCCCTGTGACTAATCCTCCTCTATTATGGGTGCATCAGTAGCAGACCTACCTTTGTGATTGGTGGCCCAGTGTTTGTTCCTCCTCCATTATGATCTCCCAGTGACTGAGCCTTGTCTGAGATTACCTCATTGACTGTTTTTCCTCCACAATGTTTGCCCCAGTGACTAGCCCTCCTGTGTGATGGCTGTTCCACTTGATAAGCCTCCTCAATAATGGGTACCTCATTGACTACACTTCCTTTGTGATGAATTGTCACATGAATGGTCCACCTGAATGATGGTAGCTCAGTGATTGGTCTTCCTCTGTAATGGGAGAGACAGTGACTGGTCTTAATATACAATTGGAACCCCAGTGGCTGACCCTCCTCTTGGATGGTTGTCACAGAGACAAGTCCTCTTCTGTGATGGGTATCCCAGTGCCAAGCTCATCTCAGAAATGGGGGTCCCATATTTTGGCCTCCAGCATAGTCTGGGTCACAGTGAAGAGACCTACTCTGTGATGAATGTTGCAGTGACTCGCTCTTCTCTGTGATAGCTGACCCAATGACTGTGGCTTCTCTTTTATAGGTGCCCTATTGTCTTGCCATCCTCTGTTATGGGTGTTCCAGTAACTGGGGCACTTCCATCATTGATGTCAAAGTGACAAAATCATCCTTTGCGATGGATTCTCCAGTGACTGTCCTTCTCTGTGATAAGTGCCCCAGTGACTGACACTACTCTGTGATGAGTGTCTCAGTGACATGTCCTTTTTTGTGATGGATGCCCCATTGATATCCCTCCTCTGTGCTGCTTGTCTTTGTGATGGGTACTTCTGGGTTATGGGTGTCACAGTGACTGTCCCTGCTCTGTGATGCATGACCCATTGACCCCTTCTCTGTGATGGGTGACCCAGTGACTGACTCTCCTTTGTCATAAGTGCCCCAGTGTTTACCCTTCTTTATAATGGTTGCTATAGTGATTGGCTCTACTCTATGAAAGATTATCCAGTGATTAATCATCCTCCGTGATGAATACCACACTGATTTTACCTCCTCTGTGAAGACTGTCCAAGTGACTGGGACTCCACTTGTGATTGGTGCTCCAGGGACTGAACTTCTCCTCATGGGTGTCCTAGGGACTGGCCTTCCACTATGATGGGTGCCTCAGTGACTGTCCGTCATCTGTGATGTGTGCCTCATAATTAGCCCTCCTCTGTGATGAGTGCCTCATTAATTGACCCTTTCTGAGATAGCTGTCACAGTGACTAGCCCTCCTCTGTGATGGGTACCTTAATGACCTTACATCATCTGTGATGGATGCCCCAGTGACTGATCCACTTCTGAGATAGATTTGTCAGCGACAGGACCGCCTCTGTGATGGGTCCCTCTTAACTGGCTCTTCTATGTGATGGGTGCCACAGTGACATGGCCTCCTCTGTGATTGGGGCCCCAGTTATTTGCCCTCTTCTGTAATGGTTGTCCCAATGATTGGATCTCTTCCATAGTGGGTTCTCCGTTGACGGGGGCTCATCTTTGATTGGTGTCTCATTTCTTACACCTTTTCCAAATTGAGAAACACAGTGACTAGTCCTCTGATGATTTTTTCAATAACTGGGCTTCCTCCATACTTGGTGTCAAAATGACTAGCTCTCCTCTGTTATGGGTGTTCCAGTGGTTGGCTTTCCTTTTAGATGCCTCAGCAACTGAACCTTTTGTATAATGGATGACCCAGTGACTGGTACTACTTTGTATAAGTTGCAACAGTGACAGCCACTCCTTTGTGAATAGTGCCCCAGAGATTGGACTTCCTCCATTATGAGTGCCCTAGTGACTGGGCCTAATGCATTCTGGGTCTCCCAGTGACTGGGCCTCCTCTGTTATTGTTGCCAGTTACCAACCCTCCACCATAATGTTTGCCTCAGAGACTAGCCCTCCTTTGTGAAGGGTTTCCCAATGATCAGTCTATCTCCACAATGGGTTCTGGGGACTTGAAGTGTTTTGTCATCCTCTGTTTTGGATGTCACAGTGCTGAACCCTTCTCTGTGTTCTGTGTGTCAATGACTACTCCTCCTTTGTGAGATGTAATCACATAATTGACTTGCCTATGTTATGGGTGCTCCAGTAACCACTCCTTTTCTGTGATGGTTCTTCCAGTGACAGGCCCTCCTCTGTGAGGGGTGACCAGTGACTGTAACTCATCTATGATGGGTGTCCCAGGGACTGGCATGGCTCTGTGAAAAATGTTTCAGTGATTTATTCTCTTCTGTGACTTCTCTCTGTGATTTGCTGCCCCAGTGAATGGGTCTACTACATAATGTTGCATCAGTGACTAGCCCTCCTTCATTAAGAGTAACCCAATGACAGTACATCATCAGTGATTGTTGCTCCAGTGACTGGGCCTCCTCAATAATGGGTGTATCAATTACTGGCCCTACACTCCTGTGAGTGTACCAGTTGCTGGCTTCTTCTCTGATGGTTGCATCTATAACTGGGCCTACTCAATAATTGGTGTCCCAATGGCTAACATTCCTCTGTGATGGGTGCCCCTGCAACTGAAACTCCACTGTGATAGGTGATCCACTGACTGACTCTTCTATATGTTAGATACCTCAGTGAGTTAGCGTCCTTTCTAATAGGTGCCACAGTGACTGAATTCCTCTGTGATGGGTATCCCAGTGACTGGTTTTCCTGTATTAAAAATACCTCACTGACTGAGCCTACTGTATGATGGTTCTCTAGTGACATGTTATCTTTTGTTATTGATGCCCCAGTGAATGGGTCTCGTACATATAGGTGCCCCAGTGACCAGCCCTCCTCCATTATTAATTCTCGAGTATATGAATCTTCTGAGTGATTGGTGTCTCAATCACTAGGCCTCTTCCATAATGAGTGCCAGATTGACTAGCCATCCTCCATGATGGGTGTTCCAGTAACTAGTACTACTCCATAATGGCTGCCCTGCAACTGACACTCCTCCATTATGGGTGCCAAAGTGACTGGGTCTCCTCCAAAATGTTTGTCCCTGTGATATGCCCTTTTCATTTATGGGTGTCTCACTTGACTTCCTCGATAATGAGTGCCCTAGTGATTGGCACTTATTTGTGATTGGTATCCCAGTGACTTGGCCTCCTCCATTGTGTATGCATAAGTAACTGCCATATCTGTGATTGGAGCACAAGTGACTGTCCTTAATATATGCTGGGTGCCCCAGTAATTAGCCCTGATTCGTGATGGGTTTTCTGGTGAGTGGACTAATTCCTTTTTGTATGTCACAATGACTGAACCGCTTCTTTGATTGGTACACCAATGACTGATCTTCATATATAATAGGTGCCCCAGTGGCTAACTCTCCTTTGTTATAGGTGCCTCAGTGATTGGACTCCTCTGTTACAGGTGCTTCTGTGACTGTGCCTTCTCTGTAATACGTGTCTTAGTGACAAGATCTGCTTTATTATGAGCATCACACTGACTATGCCCCATTGTTTATGGTGGCCCCAGTAACTGGCCCTCCTCTGTGATTAGAGCCAATGACTAAACATCTCCTAGTAGGTTTTCCAGTGGCTATTCCTGCTCTGTGACAGAAGGGTGAACCACTTATTAACTCTCCTCCACAATGAGCACACTAGTGATTTTTTATATTGGTGTCTCAATGACTGGGCCTACCCGATAATTGATGCCATACTGAGAGTGCATCCTCTGTGATTGATGACCCAGTGACTGAACTTCATGTATTATAGTTGTCCAGTGACTTTCCTTCCTTTGTAATGGATGCCTCACTGACTGGACCTCTTCATTTTCAGCTATCACAATGAATAGACTTCCTCTGTGATAGGTGACCCAAGGACTGGCCATACTCTTTGACAGGACCCCCCAACAAGTGCCCCTATTCTCTGATGTGTGTCCTAATATTGAGCATCCTCCAAAATGGGTATCCTAGTGACTATTCTTCATATGTGATTGGTTTCTCCAGTTTCTATAGTTCCTCCATAATGGATGTCCTAGTGACTGGCCCCCTTTGAGCATGGTGTGTTGGTGGCAAGACCTCCTCAGTCTTGGTGCCACAATGACTGGGTCTCCCCTATGACAGGCATACCAGTGAGTGACTTTCATATATGATATGTGACCAAGTGACTAACCCTTCTCTGTGATTGATGTTTAGAGACAGGACCTCCTACATCTTGGGTGCCGTATTGAAAGTCTCACCATGCTTGGTGGCTCAGCCTGTAATCCCGTGCTTTGAGAGACCAAGGTTAGTGAATTGCCTGAGCCCACATGTTTGAGACCCACCTGAGTAACTTGGTGAGACATCATCTCTGCAATAAACCAAAAAAATCATCTTGGTATGGTAGCACATGCCTCTAGTTCCAGCTACTTGGAAGGCTGAGGTGGAAGGATTGCTGGAACCCAGCAGATCAAGGCTGTGGTGGCTGAGAGCAGCCACTGCACTCATGTACAAATTACTGGCCATATTCTGTAATGGGTACAACAGTGACAAGCTCGCTTCTGTCGTGATTGTCATGGTACCTGGGCCTGCTTCAAAATGGGTGTCCCTTTGCCTAGTCCCCCTCTGTGATAGGTGATCCTGTATCTGGGACTCTTCCATAACGTCACAATTACCTGCTTATGTGAAGTGTGTCTTCATAACTAGGCCTTCTCCATAACAAATGCTCCATTGATTGGGTCTGCTTTGTTGCCCCAGTGACTGGTCATCTTCTAAAACTAGGTGACCCAGTGAATAGCTTGCTACTTTGATGGATGTCTCAGTGACTAACTCTCCTTAAAAATGGGTGCACAGCCGGGCTTGGTGGCTCAGCCTGTAATCCTGTACCTTTGGGAGGCTGAGGTGAGTGGATTGCCTGAGCCCACGGGTTCGAGACCCACCTGGGCAGTGAGACCTCATCTCTACAATGAATCAAAAAATCAGCCAGGCATGGTAGCCCATGCCTGTAATTCCGGCTACTCAGAAGGCTGAGGTGGAAGGATCGCCGGAGCCCAGCAGGTGAGGCTGCGATGGCCGGGAGCGGCCATTGCACTCCAGTCTGGGTGACTGAAAACAAAAAACTCAAAAAAAAAAAAAATGGGTGCACATATGACTTCACTTTCTCTAAGATATATTTTTTTTATGGACTGACCTTTTCTTTCGTGGGTGCTGCAATGATTGTCCTTCCTTCATAATGGGTGCCCCAGTTACAGGTTCTCCTCTGTGATTAGTGTCTCTGTGTCTACACCTCCTCAATTATGGATGCTCAATCTCCTTCTCTTTTATGAGTGCATTAATGAATACTCCACCTCTGTTATATGTTCCCAAGTGAATGGGCATCCTCTGTGATGGATGTTACATTGACTACCTTACTCTGTTATGGATATGCCAGTTATCAGGCCTTTTTAGTGATAGGTGTCCCAGTGACTATCCCTCACCTGTGATTAGCCATCTATCTAATGGGTACTCCACTATGGAATCTTCTTTTTGATGGGTGCCTAAGTAACTAGAAATTGCCTGTGTTGTGTGTCCCAATGAATGATCTTCCTCTGGGGTTGGTGCCTCAGTGACTGTCACTCATCTGTGATAGTTGCTTCAATGACACCAGGGAATCCATCAAAAACGTGGTCAATCATAGGGCACTGATAACAGATGAAGACTAGTCATTGGTACATGCAATAGAGAGGAGAGCTGTTCACTAGAACATCCAACACAGAGGAATCCCAGTCATTTGGGTACCCATCACAAAAGAGTTCTAGTTACTGGAACAATTCTCTAAGGGAGCTTAGTCACTGGGGCACCCATCATAGCAGAGCACAAATTCCTGGTTCATACAACAATAGAGGAGGAATTGTCACTGGGGTATGCATTATGGAGGAATCTCAGCTACTCAGAAACTCATCCCAGAGGATGTCCTGCCTCTAGGGCATCCATTAGGGATAACAGCCTGTCACCAATCAAAGAGGAGACACAGTCAGTGTGTCACTAATATTTGGAGGAGGGCTGGACACTGGCACACATTGTGTAGAAGACTCAGTCACTGAGGCAGAGATAAAAGAGGAAAGCTAGTCACAAGGGCACCCACAATATAAGAGAATCAATCAATGGGGTATTTTTAATGAGTAGAATCTGTCACTGGAGCACCCATCTCAGAGGAAGGCCAATCACTGAGACAACCATCACAAAGGAAAGTCACCCTTCAAGAATAGTGTTAGTCTTTATGACTTCAATTATGGAAGTGGTCTAGTTACTGGAACATCCATCACAGAGAAGGCCAGTAACTTGGACACCCAAAACAGAGGAGGGGCAGTCATTGCGACAATTATAATGGAGGCAGACCAATCATGGTATCACACCTTACAGAGGTGGGCTACTCACTGGTACACCCAACAGAGGGAAGAGTTAGTCATTTTAGAATCTATAATAGAGGAGGGCCAATCATTGGGACACCCATTATGGAAGAGGTCCTCTCATTGGACAACCTTCACAGAGGAGGGCTAGTCAATGTAGCAACTATTATGGTGGAAAAAAAGTCACTGAAGTACCAAATACAAAGGAGGCCCAGTCACTAGGACACCCATAAAGGAGGAGGAGCTGTCATTGGGACACCCATTATGGAGGTGGTCCAATCACTGGTGAAATTATCAAAAAAGAGGGTCTGTCTCTGGTACACCCATAACATAGCAGGACCAGTTTTAGGACACCCATCACAGAAGAAGGCAAGTAACTGTGATCATGAGAAAGATGCTATTATTACAGATATTTCACCAATCAAGTTAATGTTTGGGGGAAGGACTAAGTTGGTCAGGCTAGCAAGGAGTCATCATGTTGCTGCAAGTGGTAAAAGAGTTTGAAGGCCATGGGCTAGGGCTATTGTTCAGTTGTGAATACATTCATAGTTTGTATTTGCTAGGCAGAATAATAAGGAAGAGGTGAGGCCATGGGCAATTGTAAGAATGGTACAGCACCGAAAATGGAGGAGGCCCAGTCACTGGGAAAAATATTTCATCACTGGTACACCCATCACTGAGGAGAGCCATTCACAGTGGCTATTACAGAGGAGTGCTAGTCATTGGGATACCAATTATGGAGAAGACCCAGTTACTGGAAACCCCTCAACACAGAGAAGGCCTGTCACTGAGATACTAATAAGTGTCAATGGGTCAACCATTACTAATGAAAGCAAGGCACTGTGAGGATAAAGCATTGAGGAGCCACTGTCACTGGAAAACGCACAATAGAAGAGTAAGTCACTGAGGCACCCTTTATGTAGGAGACCCAGTCACTGGAGCAGTGATCATAGAGAAAAACTAAAAACTGGGGCACGGATTACAATATAGCATCAGTTTTTGGAGCAATTATTGCAAGGGAGAGCCAGCCACTGGGAAAGACATCACAGAGTAGGGCCAGTCATTGTGGCACCCATCACTAAGGAGGCCCATTGACTGGACACCGAAATGGCATAGGACTTGTCACTGGGGCACCCAATATGTTGGAGACCCTTGTCACTGGTCAATGATCTCAGAGGAAAGCTAGTCAAAAGAGCACCCATTACAAAAGAGGATTAGTCACTGGTTTATTTTTTCATAGAGAATAGCCAAACACAGAGGCACCCATTATAGAGGAGTGCTAGTCAAAGGCACAGAAATTATGGAGGAAACCAAATCACTAGAAGACTAGTCATTGGACCACCAAATTTGAGGCATACCAGTCATGGAGTTCTCATCAAAAAGAGGATCCAATCATGTGGTCACCCTTCACAGAGGAGGACTAGTTACTGTTACATTCAACACAGAGAAAAGCAAGTCACTGTGGCACCCAAAACAGAAGAGAGCAAGCCATTGTGATACGCTTTATAGAGGAATATCTTGCATTGGGGCATTTATCAATGAGGAGAGTCAGTCACTGGGACACCCATCATAGTAGAGAGCCAATCACAGGTGTACCCATCACAGATGAGTGCTAGCATATGGAGGAGGTTCATTTAGTGAAACAGCCATCACAGAGGAAGCCAGTCACTGGAAACCTATAAGAGAAGATGACCATTCACTGGGTTATTCATTACTGAGGGACACCAGTCCCTGAAGTTTCAATCACAGAGGATGCGCAGCCTTAGCATTTTTTACAGAGGGCAAGTCACTGGAGCAAACATCATAGAGCACGGCTGGTCGCTGTGATAGCCATCACATATGAGGGCTAGTCACTGAGCATCCACAGTATAGGAGGTCCAGTCACTGAGGCAAACATCACAAAAGAGGGGCAGTCAGAGGGGCACTTATCCAACAGGGCACCAGTAATGTGGTCTTCACCGAGGAGGACCTAGTCACTGTTACACTCAACACAGAGAAAGTCTAGTCACTGTACCACCCCAAACAAAGGAGGGTCAGTCAATGAGGTACCTGTTATGGAGGTTACCATTGGGACAACCTTCACGGAGGAAGTCTAGTCACTGAGGCAACCATTATGGTGCAGGGTTCGTCATTGGGGAGCTAGTCACAGAGGCAGCGCAGTCACTGAGACACCCATAATAGAGGAAGGCCAGTAACTGTAGTTTCCATCTCAGAGGAGAGTCAGACACAGGGGCATCCAACACTGTGGAGTGCTAGACAATGGTACACCGATTATGGAATATGCCATTTTACTGGAACACCCATCATAGATTACAAGTCACTGGGGCAAAAAATTTGGAGGAGTCCCAGTAAATGATGCACCTACTATAGAGGAAACACAATCAGTGGTACATCCATCACAAAAGGTGTCCCATCACCGGGGCCCTGATCACAGTGGTTACCCACTCACTGGGGTACTCATCACAGAGTGTTGGAGTCCAGCTCCGCAGTATTTGGGAACCCAGGAAGGAGGCATGGGTAAGGCGAGTAACGAGTCGGACAAGAGTTCTGTTTCGCACTCTGGGCGCTGAATCACAGCATTGCTGATTTATTTATATCATAATTTTTGGCAAACCAATATCAGTAAATTAACAGTAAAAATGATTAACAATTAATAATAAGTTCATGATGTGATTGTGATTAAGATTCTTATGTATAATTATGTGCTTCAGTAATTCTACATTTTTAGTGTTTCTTAGAAAAAGAGCTAGCTATTCTTGGAAGTGGTAACGTATTAAAAGGGAAAGGTTAATATTAGTCAAAAGATTAGCAAATGGAAAATAAAACATGTTTATAATATAAAGGTAAACAGTCTATATAGATATAAAGGTGCTAGGTATATAACTTTTTATTACTTTTTTTATCAATATTTTTTATTATGGTTTTGTGGAGTACAGTTAAGGGTTAGGTGTACAATTATGTTTCATTCAGGCATCCTGTTGATAAGAGATGCTTCCCCACTCCCAGACAGATATTTGTTACTGTTAATCCCATCCCCCTACCCCCCCATAGATTCCCAGTACCGTCAGTCACTTTCTTGTAGTATTACATTGGATGTTCAAGGTTCATTATATGACTGAGAACATGTGGTACTCGGATCTTTGTTTCTGTGAGAGGTCACTCAGTATATAGACTCTAGTTCCATCCAGGTTGCTGCGAAATTCATGATTTTGTTCTTTTTTATGACTGCGTAGTATTCCATCGTGTATATGTACCACATTTTTTTTAATCCAGTCCTCTTTTGATGGGCAGCATGGTTGTCTCCAGGTTCTTGCTATTGTGAACAACACTGCGATAAACATACGTGTGCAGGTATCTTTTTTATAGAGTGACTTGAGTTCTTCAGGGTTTATCCCCAGTAGGGGGATTGCGGGGTCATATGGGAGGTTGATATTTAGAGCTTTTAGGAATCACCACACTGTTTTCCACAGAGGCTGCACTAATTTACACTCCCACCAACAGTGTAAAAGTGTTCCCTTTATAACATTTATGTGATTTTAATTTAAAGGTCGCTGTCTGTGATGATGCAGTGTATATATTTTATTTATACATACCAATCATTCCACTTTTTACTAAGTGCTGACCTTTGGGTTTTAGGAAGCAGGCACCAAGGAGGCCCACTGCATTTTATTCTTTCCTATAAAGATAAGTTTCTCCACTGAACATGTCTTCCATCTATCCAGAGTTTTGTAACCATATCATTATCATTTACACCTGTATAATGTAGTGGAGGGTCAAGCCATTCTAAGTTTTGCATACTACTCTTTCCTCTTAGCTTCCCGTAATACTTGATTGTTAATTTTATAACCTAGTAGACTCCTTCTATTACAGTGGGCAATGGTTTGGGTCTCATAATATTAGGAGGAGGTGGCTGAGTTCTAAGTCTATCTTTAATTTAATTATGGTTTCAGTATGTTCCTCATTCATTCTCACCATTCCTTGGTAACGCAGTTTTTTCAAAGTTTCTTTGTTTGAACTATTCCAGGAACAGTTAACGAGACACAGCGTAGGACTAGTTAGTGTTACAGGTGATTGTGTTTGTTATTCTAGACTCTGTCATGCTATTCCTATTAATGGTTTTTCTTGGATCTAGTTGAGACATATTGTTTTTGGTAAGTTATGTAGGAACTCCTATTGAGACTATTATTTATCATGGATATGTGAGCATCCTCCTTTTTCCAAGATGTAACTAAACAAACTATTCCTATGAAGCCTGTGCAAAACATTATAATGGGAACATAGTGGTGGCCATGACTTAAAGAGCAGTCATGCAGAATTATCACCAAGACTTTCCATGGGACCTTGTTGCTTGCACTGAATCTCGCCGGGGCCTTGCCTCCTGGTGAGTTGTCTTCATTCTGTTCCCATGCTGGCTCCAAGATTGTCATGGTCCCTGCCAACAGAAGAAACCAAATTCCTGAGGCAGTCATCACAGGGGAGTGCCCATCACTGGGACAGTGATTTCAGAAGAGGTCCAGTCACTGGACACCCATCAAAGAGGAGGGCCAGTTACTGGGGCACACATCTCAGAGTGAGCCAATCACTGAGGCATCCATCAGAGAGTAGGAGGTTTGTTTACTGGGAGACCCATTTGGTGGAATTGTCACTGGGATTTTGATCATAGAGGAGGGCCAGTAACTCGGGCTGGTATTACTTAGGATACAAAATCAGCATGGTATCCATCACAGGAGAGGATCAGTCAATGGAACCATTTTTACAGAGAAAGGTCTGTCAGTGAGGCACACATTATAGCAGAGGCCCAGTCAATGGGTCATCTATCACAGAGAAAATCTTCTCACCAGAAAACATATCACAGAGGAGGGCTAGTTATTAGGACTCCAGTTATGGAGGTGGATCAGTTACAGTAACATCTACCATGAGGGCTGATCACTATGTCACCCATCAAACTGGAGGGACAGTTACTGGGGCATGCATCAACATAGCAGGGCTAGCAACTGTGGTTCCCATAACAGGGGAGCGCCCTTCACAAAGACACGCATCACAGAGGTGGGCTAGTCACTTGGACACCTATCACAGAAGAGGGCTTCTCACTGTGGCAATCAGCACAGAGGAGTTCCAGTCACAGGGCACCAACCATAGAGGAAGGCCTGTCACTGGAGCATCCATCATACAGGAGTGTCAGTCTCAAAGACATCCATCACAAAAAAAGTCGAGTAACTTGTGTACCCACTATTGAGGAGGCCCAATAAGTGGGATATTCATCACAGATGAGGGCTAGTAACTGATTCAATCACTACGGTAGAGCCCCATTTACTGGGACACAAATCATAAAGGAGGCCCAATCACTGGGGCACCCATAATGGAGGATGGCCAGTCATTGAGGCAACCATCACAGATGAGAGCTAGTGACTGGGACACCTATCACAGAGGAGGACTAGTCAATAGGGCAACCATTATTGATGAGGTCCAGTCACTGGGACACCTATAACAAAAGGAAAGTCAGTCACTCAGGCACACATCATCGACGAGGAACAGTCACTGGGACATGCATCACAGAGGAGAGTAAGACCCTGGGGATCCCATTAGAGAAGAATGCTTCTCACTAAGACAACCATCAAGAGAACCTCTCACAGTGACTACAATTGCAGAGAAGTGCAAGTCACTGGATCACCCATCAAAGAGAAGAGCCAGACACTGGTGCACCCATCACCTAGGAAGGGTAGTACATCGGGAATCCTTTATGAATGAGAACCAGTCACTGGGTATCCATCACAAATCTGAAACAGCCACTGGGGTACACATCACAAATCAGGGCCAACCACTGAAGCAGCCACCACAGAGGAGTGTTTCAGTCAATTGGCCTCCAGTAACAGAGAAGAGTCAATCACTGGTGCAGGTATCTCAGAGGAGGCAAAGTCAGTGCTGTACCCATCATAGAACATTTGTCACTAAGACAAATGTCACAGAGAATATCTTGCCCTGCTCAGTGATGGATGCCTCAGTGACTGATTCTCCTCTGTAATGCCTGCCCCAATTACTGGCTTTCTTCTATGAATGAAGCCCCTCATAATTGATGGCCCAATGATTCATCCTCCTCTGTTATGTGTTCCCCAATCACTGACCCTCCTCTGTGATGGGCACCCTACTGATTGTCTCTCCTGTATGATGGGTGCCACAGTGACTGACCCTCATTTGTGATGGTGTCTCAGTAACAAGAACTTCTTCAAATTTGGTGCCCTCATAACTAGCCCACATGTGTTACTGGCCCTCCTCTACATGGCCTTCTCTACATGAATGCCCCAGTTAAAATGGCCTCAACTGTGATTTTTTTTTCCAGTGACTTGCCTTCCTCTATAATGTTTGCCTCAGTGACTAGCCCCCCTTAGTGATGAATGTGTCACTTACTGGGCATCCTCTATAATATGTGCCTTAGAGACTAGATCTTCCCTGTGATCAGTGCCCCAGTGACTGTTCTTATATAATGGGTGCCACAGTGACTAACCCTCCTCCACGATGGGTGTTACAGTGAATTTACCTCTTCTACAATGGGTGCTCCTCTGTAAACTGGTCCTACTCTGTGAATGGTGTCCCAGTGACTGATCCTCCTAGAATTGGGTGCCCCATTGACTAGCCCTCATTTGTGATAAGTGTTCCAATAACTGGGACTCCTTCATAATTGTCCCAATGATCAGACCTCCTTTTTAGTGGGTGCCACAGAGACTAGATCACCTGGGTGATTGTAGCTTCAGTTACTTGCCATCCTCTACAATGGGTGTCACAGTAAGTGGCCCTCCTCTGCAAGGGGTGTTGAGTGGCTGACTTTCCTATCTGAAAAATACCTCAGTTACTGGTTCTTTTCTGTGATGGCTACCATACTGACTATACCTTAAGATTTGATGGCTGCCCCAGTTAATGCCCCGCCTCTGTAATCAGAGTCCCAGTGACTAAGCCTCTATTAATGGGTGCCCCAGTGGTCTCAGTTATGTGTGCCTCTTGACTTACCCTCTTTTGTGAAGTGTGTCACATGGGGCAGGCTTTTTTCTGTGAAGTGTGGTCCCATGTTTGGCTCTCCTCTGTAATGATTGTCCCAGTGACTGACTCTCTTTTCTGATAGATGCCTCCGTAAGTAGCCTTCTTCTGTGATAGGTTCTCTAGTCACTGGTCCTCTTCTATATGTGTCCAGTGACTGGCAAACCTCTGTGATGGTGGCACCGAAGACTGGCCCTTCTTTGTAATTGGTGTCCCAGTGACTGGTCCTCATCCAAAATGGATGCCATAGTGACAAGTCCTCCTCGTTTAGGCTACAGTATCTGGTTCTTTTCTCTGGGTGGGTATCCCAATTACTGACTCTCCTCTGTTATGGTTTGCCCATTGACTGGACCTCCTCAGTAACTGGTGCCCCAGTCACCTGCCCTCCTCAATTATGGATGACCCAGAAATAGGGCCTTTTCTGTGATTGATGTCCCAGTTACTAGTGCCCTTTCTTAATGGTTTCCCCAGTGAGAAGCCTTCCTCTGTGATGGGTGACTCACTTATTGAACCTCTTTAATAATGGGTGTCCCAGTGACTAGCTTCCTTAATGATGAGTATCCCCATGACTGACCATCCCATGTGATTGGTTCCCCAACAAGTGGTCCTCCTCTTGATTGGTGCCCCAGTGGCCTGCCCTTCTCTGTGATGGGTATCAGAGTGATATGCCCTCCTCTTTGATGGGTTTCCCAGGGATTAGCTCTCCTTGTGATGTGAATATTTTGACAGGTATTCATCAGTCGTTGGTGTCACAGTGACTGACCCTTATCTATAATGAGTACCATATTGACAAGTTCTCCTGTATGATGGATACCTCAGTTACTGGTCCTTATCTGTGATGGATGTCCAGGTGATTAGTGATCCTCCATAATTGGATAGTGATCCTCCATAATTGACTTGTCCACCATTGTGGTGGGTGACCAATGACTGATCCTTCTCCATAATGGTTGACCCAGTGATTAACCTTCCTCTGTGAAGGATGTCCCACTTACAGGGCCTGTTTCATAATGTGTGCAGCACTGACTGGCTCTTTTCTATATCTGGTGTCCCAGTGAATGGACTTCCTCCATAATGCGTGTCCCAGTGGCTAGACCTCCTCTGTGATTGGTGACCCAGTCAATAGCTTTTATATATGATGAATGTATCAGTGACTAGCCCTCGATTTTGATGGTTGTCACAGTACTTCTGCCTCCTTCATAAAGTTTCCCCCAGTTTCTGGGTCTCCTGTGCTGATTGGTGCCCCCAAAACCATGATCCTCTGTGATGCTTGCCACATTGACTAACCCTCTTACCTGATGACTGTCCTAGTAACTGGGCCTCCTCCAAAGGGGGTGACAAAATGATGAACCCTTCTCTGTGATAGGCACCCCAGTATCCGGGCCTCCATCATAATGGGTCTCCCAATAACTTGGCTTTCTATAATGATTTTCCCAGTGACTGGGCCTTCTCCAAATTAGGTGCTCCATTTACTGGACTCCTGTGATTTTTGCCCATGACAGGCGCTCCTCCATGTTGAATGCTGGAGTGATTAGAACTCCTCTGGGCCTCCTGCATAATTGGTGTCTCAGTGACTAGCCTTTCTTTCTGATGGGTGTCCCAGTGACTAGCTTTTCCATGGTAGATATTCTAGTGATTTGTACTCCTCTATAATGGGTGACCAAATGAGAAGTCCTAATCTGTGATGGGTGGCTTAATCGCTGGCCTTCCTCTGATAGATGCTTCAGTGTTTGTGCCTTCTCTCTGATAGGTGCCCTAGTGACTATCATTCCTCTGTGATGGGTACCACAATAACTTTGCCTCCACTGTAATGACTGCCACCGTACTGTCCTCTGAGATAGAATCCCCAGTGACTGAGTCCCACCTAATGGGTGACCAAGTGACTACGCCTACTCTGATGGATGACTCAGAGACTGGCCCTCATCTGTGATTTGTGTCTCAGGAACCATCTTTCTTTGTGATGGATGTCCTAGTGACTATTTCTCCTCTATGATAGGTGCTCAATGTCTGGTTCTCCTTTTTGATATTTGCCTTAGTGACTAACTCTTCTCTGTGATGGTGCCGCAGTTAGTTGACTTCTTCTCTGATGGGTGCCCCAGTGACTTCCCCACCTCTATATGTTGTACTCCAATAACTCATACTCCTCTGTGATGTGTACTCCAGTTACTTGCCCATCTTTGTGAAGGGTTTCCCAGTGACGGGCACGCCTCTCAGATCAGTGCCCCAGTAAATGGCCCTCTTCTATAATGAATTCTCTCATCTTTGTAGGGCAGCATAGTTTCTGGTTGGCATTTGTGATGGTTTTCCTAGTGACTAGCCCTCCTTTGTGATAAGTGTCTCACATACTGGCCTCCTCAATAACAGTTGTCCAGTAACTAACCCTCATTTTTGTTGGATATACCCATAATTGACTGTCCTGTGTGATGAATTTCCAGTCACTGGCCCTCCTCTGTAATGACAGTCCCACTGATTGGTCTTTATACATGATTTGTGCCCCAGTGATTCTCCCTCATCTGTGATGGATTCTACAGTAATAAGCCCTATTCTGTGATGAGTGTCACAGTGAACAGCCTTCCTCTGTGATGTGTGTCTTTGTGACTGGCCCTTCTCTGTCATTGGTGCCACTGTGACTGGACCATCGGTGATTAATGCCCCAGTGACTGCCTGTCTTGTGTCATGGATGCCCTAGTGACTTGTCCTCCTGTGGTATTCATGGCACAGTGACTTTTCCTCAGTTGTGATGGTTGTCCCAGTGACTAGTACCCAAAATGAGTGCTGCAGACTTACCCTCTTCTGTGATGGGTGCCCCAGTGATGGCCTTTCTCTGTGATCAGTGCCTCAGTTACTGGAGCTCCTTCATACTGGTCTCCCAATGAAAGGACTGCCCTTATATTGGTGCCCCAGTTACTGTAGCATCTCGGTGATGGGTGCCCAGTGGATGGTCCCCCTCTGTAATAGTTGACCCAGTGATTAACCATCCTCTGTGATGGATGTGTCACTTATTAGGCATCCTCCATAATGAGTAACCCCATGACTTACCTTCCTTTGTGATATTGTCTGGTCTAAATATACAATTGGAGCCCTAGTGAAGCGCCCTAGTCTGTGATTTGTGTCACAGTGACTGGGCATCCTCCATAATTAATGCCCCAATTAATGGGCATGCTCTGTGATTGGTACCCCTGTGACTGGCCCTCCTACAAATACAGTGTCCCATTAACTACCCTCCTCAGTCATGGGTGTTTCAGGAACTGGGCCTCCTCCACAATTGGTGTCCCAGTGACTAGCCCTCCTCTGTGTTGTAGGCTCCTGTGATTGGCTCTCCTTTGCGATGTCTGTCCCAGTGACTGGCCCTCCTCTGTGAAAAAGGCTTCAAAGGATTCTCCTCTGCTGTAATGAGGACCAGACTGACTGCTTCCTCTGATGCCTCTGCCCCATTTACAGACCATATTTTTGGATTAGAAACCTAGTGACAGAGCCAGTCCTAATTGGTGCCCCAGCGACTGACCCTCCTTTATGTTTGGTGTTTCAGTGACTGGCCCTCATCTGTGATGTGTGCCTCAGTGACTGGCTCTACTTTTTACTGGGTGCCTCGGTGACTGGCTCTTCTCTGTGTTGGGTGCCCTATCACTGGCTCTACTGTCTAATGGTTATTCCAGTGACTTTCTCTTCTCTCTGATGGGTGCCCCACTGAGCAGCCATCTTCTGTGATGGGTGCCAATGTGACTTGTCCTTCTGTATATTCATCTCAGTGATTGCCATTTGTCTGTAATCATTGCCCCAGTGACTTGGCCTCTTCCATAATGGGTGTCCCAGTGACTGAACTCCCTCCATTATGTTTGCCAGTGACTGGACCTCCTCTATGATTAGTGCTACAGTGACTGGCACTCTGCCATAATGGTAGCCCCAGTGACTAGCCCTCTTCTGTGATGAGTGTCATATTTAATTGGCCTCCTCAATAATAGGGGCCACAGTGAATTGCCCCCTTTCTTATGCTTGTCCTTGTGACTGGACCTCCTTTGTGATGGTTGCCACAGTGACTGGCTCAGTTCTGTTAAGGGTGCCCTAGTAAATTACCCTCTTGTGTCATGGATATCTGTTGGGAGCCAGGCTTAGAGGCCCACCTGATTGACAGGATCCGGGTGGGTGGAAGACCCCGGACCGCAGGGCGAGCCCAGGAAGCTGAGGCCCTTTTGTCCTTCACCTTTGCTGTTTGATACCGCTGAAGAATTCTGTGCAGTCGTGGAAGAAGAAAATGGCATGTTTATGTGAAGTACTCACAGCTAACCTGGAAATATCATGGTTTATTTTTCCATTTTTCCCACTATGCCATTTGTCCTTTTCTAACATATGCAAGGGTTAAACTCTGAAGCACATCAAGAATGCTTTCTTTCACTTGGTTATAAGTTACTAGATATTGCTTAAGTAATAAATGATATAAGTATATTCACTCATTTGATTTTTGATTATGCAGTTTAGTGTTTAGACATAAAGATTTTTAGAAGCACAAGTTTATAGTAGTTCATTATAAATTCATGATAAGTTCTAATACTTATCTAGGAGTTTGTAGGTGACTTATAACACTGTTTTCATTAACTTAGGACAAAGATTATGTTAAGATTTTTGCTTAATTCTATAGTTAAAACTCTAAGTTAACATTTATAGAGTAGGTTTTCACTAAACTCATAATATAATAATCAGACACTTTTATGACAGATCAACTAAAACAGAAAGCAACCTTGAGGGGCCTGGGAGACATTACTAAAAGTTTCTTTTGAGTTCTCTTTAGAAACAAGCACTGCAAGATAAGAGAAACGTAAGGAGGACATCTGGACAAGGGAGGCGATCACAGGGCTCTGAACAACATAAGAGCCTAAGATGAGAATATTCCTGACTCATAAAGAAATATACACTTAAAGAAACTTTCTTGAAACATTTGTAATTTGGGACATTGGACTGAGAGTGTCATTGTTGGCTTTATGAATAAGATGTTGTCTGGAGGCCTATGGGAATCTTGGTTTGTTCGCTACTAAGACCACTAGGTGGTAACTTTTAAAAGATATGTATGTGAAAGAATTTTCTTTGTCTTGCCCCTTCACGAGTGGTATAAAAGCTCTTTATTAACTAGCATTAAATTGTCACCTGTTCAAGAAGCAGGTGTCCGGTATATGATCTTCATCCATCGCCTATCTGTCTCTCCTTCAAACTTCCCACGACCCTCACGGGGTGGGCCCCCGCAGATATCCCTTGACTGACCCTCATCTGTGATGATTTTCCAAGAGACTAGCACTCATCCATAACTGGTGTCCGAATGACAAGCTCTTCTCTGAGAGGTAACTAATATCTGTCCAACTTCCAAAATGGGTGCCACAGTGACTTGCCCTTTTATGTGATTGCTGCTCCAGTGACAGGCCATCCTAGGTGAGTGGCACCCTCATGACTGGTCATCTTCCAAATAGCATGCCCTATGCCTTGGTGTTCTCAATATTGGTGTGCCAGTGACTCTAATTACTGTAATACGGGTTCCCCCGTGACTGGGTCTTCCCTGTCATTACTGCACATTATGAGGCCCTCCTCCATAATCTTTGACTCAGTGACTAGTCATCCTCTCTGATGAGTGTCTTCCTGGGCCTTCTCCATAATGGGTGCCCCAGTGAAAGGCACTACTTTGTGATTGATATCCCAGTGACTGGGCCTCCTTCCTAATGTGTGTCCCATTGACTAAACTTTGCCATTCATTGGTGTCCACGTGTCTGGTCTTCATATATAATGAGTGCCCCTGTGAGTAGCCCTCCTCTGTGATGGGTGTCATGGTGACTTGACCCGTTACTGGGGCAGGCCATTCTCCACAATGTCTGCACCAGTAACAGGGCTTCCTCTGTGTTTGGTTCACCAGTGACTGTCCATCCTCTGTGATGGGTGCTGCAGGAATAGCCCTCTTCTCTGATGGGTGTCCAAGTGACTGGGCCTTCTTTGGAATTTGTGCCCCAGGTTCTGGGCATCCTCCATAACATGTGCTTCAGTGACTGGTCCTCTTCTTTGATGGGTGTTCTACTGTCTGGCCCTCCTCTATAATGGGTGTTTCAGCTACTGACATTTCTTTATGTCTTTTGCCACAAAGGAGAACCAGTCACACTATGGTCTTGCACAGGGATGTCCATCACAAAAGAGGAGTAGGCACTTGGGCCTCCATTATTGTGGAGGACAAGGAAGTGTGACACCTAACAAGGCTGAGGAGCTACATACACTGAGGCACCCACTATGTAGGAGACCCAGTCACTGGAGCAGTGATCACAGAAGAAAAACAGTCATTGTGGCACCCACCACAGGACATAAGTCACTGGAGTATTTTTCACAGAGGAGGGCTAATCACTGAAATGACTTCTATTATGGCTGTAAAAATGACTGGAACTCCTTTGTCATGAGTGTCCCAGTGACAGGCTGTCTTCTATGCTGTGTTTCCCAGGAATTTGCCCTCCTCTGTGAAAAATACTTCAGTGACTTATCCTCCTGTGGTGGGTGCCATGCCACAATGACTATTTTTCCTCTGTGATCACTGCTCCAGGTATTGGGTCTCCTACGTAATCGGTGCTTCAGTGTATGTAGCTCTTCAGTGATTTGTACCCCAGTGACTGTCCATAATGGGTGTCCTAGTGACTTGCCCTTCTATCTGTGCCCCAGTGACAAGCTCATTTTATGATTGATACCCCAGTAAGTCACCCTCCTCAGTGATGAATGCTTAAATGACTGACATTCCTCTGTGATGGTTGTCCCAATAACTGGTCTTCCTCTGCTTTTAGTGCTACAGTGACTAGCATTCTTCTATGTCAATGTCAAAGTGACTTGCCCTCCTCTGTAAGGGGTAACTTTGTGATTGCCTAGCCTCTGTAATGGATTCCCTAGTAGTTGGCTCTTCTCTAATATGAGTGAAAAATGTCACTGCTCCTCCTCAGTGATGTTTGTCCCAATGACTGTCCCTCCTCTCTGCTAGCTGCCCAGTAATTAGTCCAATTCTGTGATAGCTGAACCCCTGACCCTCTTCTATGAAGGGTGCCCTCGTTACTAGTTCTCTTTTGTGATGGATTCTCCATTGACTGCACCACTTTTTTGACAGTTGTATCCCACATGGGAACCGACCTGACTAGCCCTCTTTTGTAACTGGTGTCCCTGTGGTTGACCCTTTTGTGTAATTGATGCCACAGGCACTGCTCCTCCTCTATAATGGGTATTGCAGATACTGGCACCACTTATTGATATGTGCATTAGTGACTGTGCCTCCTCTGTAATGGGTGTCACAGTGACAAGCTCTGTTTTGTGTTTCCCATTGACTAGCCCTCCTCTTTGAGGTGTGACTAAACCTTCTGCGTGTGTGCCCCAGTGACTGGACCTCATCCGTGATGGTTGTCGAAGTCACTACACCTCTTCCATAATTTGTGCCTCAGTGACTTGTCCACCTTCAATAATGGGTGACAGAGTGACTAAACTTCCCCAAATTAAGTGCTTCATTGACTGGGTCTCCTTTGTGATTGATGCCCCAATTATAGGACCATCTCCAAGATGGCTCCACCCAAAGACTAGCCCTCCTCTGTGATTGAAGTGTCAGTAACCGAAACTTCTAAATAATTAGTGTACCAGTGACTAACTCTCCTCTGTGATGGGAATCACAGTGACTGGCACTTCTCAATAATAGGTGCCCTAATGAATTGGCCTCCTCTATAGTAGGTGACCCCATGACTGGCCCTTCTTTGTGATGGGTGGCGCAGGGTCTCTCCATTCTCTGTGAAAAATGATCCAGTGCCTGATTCTTCTGGAGGATGGGTGACTTGATATCTAGTTTTCCACTGAAATTGCTGCCCCTGTGACTGGATCTCCTACATAATGTTTTTTCGGTGACTACTACTCCACTACTGGTTCTGCAGTGATTGTAATTCCTCAGTAATTTGTACCCCAGTGACCGATATTCCTCCAAAATTGGTGTCCTAGACACCAGACCTTCTTTTATGGGTATCCCGCTAACTGAGTCTCCTCTATATTGGGTACCACCGTGATAAGTCCTCCTTTGTGATGGGTATCCAGTGAATGGCCCTTCGTGGTTATGGATATCTCAGTGACTGGCCCTCCTCATTGGTGGTTTTCCCAGTGAGTAGCTCTCCTCCATAATGTGGGGCCAATGACTGACCCTCCTCTGATATTGGTGTTACTGTGACTAGTCCTATTTTGTGTGGATGTCCCAGTGACTTTTTCTCTCCTTTGTGAGGTTTAAGCCCATGACTGGACTGCCTCTTTATCGGATGCCACAGTGACTGTCTCTCTTTGGGGTAGCTGTCCTTCTTCTCTGAGGTCACCTCAGTGACTGACTTTCCTCTGTGATGGGTTCAGTAGTGAGTGGGCCTCCTCTGCAATAGGGCCCCAGTGACTTTCCCTTCTGTGTGTTTGGTGCCTTATTGACTGTCCCTTCTCTCTGATTGGTACTCCAATGACTGACTCTCTTGCAACTGGTGCCCCGTGAAATGACTCTCATCTGAGGTAGATAGCACAGTGAATGACCTCTGTGTTGAGTGCCCCAGTGACTTGTGCGCCACTGTTATGTGTGTGCCAGTAGCTAACTTCCTCTTGATCAGTGCCCCAGTGACTGATTTTTCCCTGGCTGGGTGTTCCGGTCACTGGTAGTCCTCAATGATGTGTGTCCCAGTGACAAGTTCTCTTTTGTGATGGGTGCCTTAATTATTAGCCTATTTTGTAACAGTTGCATCAATGATTGTCCTTTCTCCACAATGGGTGGCTGCATGACTGGTTTTCGTCTGTGATGGGATTCTCAATGTCTAGCTCTACTCTGTGATGGGTGTTGCAAAGACTGGCCCTCCTCTGTGATGGGGTCTGCAGAGATTGAAACTCCTCTGTCATAGGTGTCTCAGTGATTACTGGTCCTTCATTATGGGTGCCCCAGTGACTTGGCTCCTTCTGTGTTGAGTTCCCCAGTGACAAGCCCTCCTATGTGATGGGTTCCCCAATCGCTGTTTCTCTTGTGTAATCAGTGCCTTAGTAATTGACCCTCCTTCAAATGGGTGCCCCAATTTTCAAACCTCCCCTGGTGTAATTGACTCAGTTAGTAGTTCTTCTTTTCTATGAATACCTCAGTGACTGTCTCTCTTCTGTGAATAGAGCCCACATGACTACCTTTTCTCTTTGATAGGTGCCTCAGTGACAGGGGCCCCCCATAATGAGTGCTGCAATGATTGTCCTTCCTCTGTGCTTGGTGCTGTAGTAAACGTGCCTCTCTGTGATATGTACCCCAGTAACTAGATCTCCTTGGTGATGGATAAGACAATGACATTGACATTTCCTCTTTTGTTATGACTGTCCCCATAGCTGTCCCTTCTCTGTGATCAGAGTCCCAGTTTCTGACCCCTCCCACTGGGTTCCCCAGTGACTGGCCTTCTTCCACGATGTGGGTCTCAATGACTGGCTTTCAATCTAATGGGTTCCCCAGTGATGAGCTCTCCTTTTTGATGGGTGTCCCAGTTAGTGATTTTCCTCTGTGCTGTGTGTTCGAGTCACTGACTCTTCTCTGTGATGTGTGTCCCAGGGACTGGCACTCCTCTGTGATGGTAGTCCTAGTGACTGAATCTCTACTTTGATGGATGTTCCAGTGAGTAGCCTTCTTCTGTGATTGGTGTACAAGTTACTGGCCCTCTATTATGTGTTCCAATGATGGGCACTCTTTTCTGATGAATACCTCAATGACTGGCCATTCCCTACATTTGGAGTCCAATTACTGATTTTCCTCCATAATAGGTGCCCCAGTAACTGACCTTCCTCCATTATAGGTATGCCAGTGTCTGTCTCTCCTCTGTGATTGGTGTTCCATTTACTGGGCCTATTCAATAATAGATGCCTCAGTGACCATCCCAGATTTTTGATTGATGTTTTTGTGACTGGTCCACTTGTGTGATGTGTGTCCCAGTGACTGGTCCCCCATTGAAATGGGAGTCAGTGACTTGCTCTTCTCCATGATTGATGCTCCATTGACTAACTCTTTTCTGTGAAAAGTATCCAACTTACTAGGCAGTCTCCCTAATTGATTCCCCAGTGACTGGCTATCTTTCTTGAATAAACTGGTGTTCCTGTAATGGTTTCTTCTCTGTAACGTATGTATCAATGAGTAGCCCTATTTTGTGATGGGTGCCACATTGACTATCTGTCCTCTGTTATGAATGCTTCACTGACTGGGCTTCCTCTCAGATCAGTGCCCAAGTGGCTAGCCCTCTGCTGTTTTGGGTCCACCAACGACAGGTCTGTGGTGGGTGCCACATGACTAACCCTCCTCTGTAATACATGCCTCAGTGACTGGCTCTCCTTTGTGATAGGTGCCCCCAGGCACTAGCCCTTCTCTGTGATGGATGTATCAGTGGCTGAACCTCTTCCTATTGGGTTTCCCAGTGACAAGTCCTAATCTGTGATCAGAGCACCAATGACAGATCTCCCTCATAATGGATGCCCCAGGGCATAACCCTCCTCTGTGATGGGTTCCAAAGTGACTGGTCCTTACCTGTGATGTTTTTCCCAGTGATTAGCTCTTTGTTGTGATGGTTGTCACAATGACTGGGTCTCCTGTATGATGTGTGTCATTGTGACTCCCTGTGATTTTTGTCTCAGTGACTGTGTCTTCTCTGTAATGGGTGCCCAGGTGACAACCCTTTCTCTGAGGTGGGTGCTCCAGTGACTGGGGTTCCTTTCAATAGGTGCCCCAGTGACTGGTCCTCCTCTGTGATTAGTGCTTCTGTGAGTGGACCTCCTCTGTGATAGATGCTTCAGTAACTGTGCATCCTTTGTGATGGGTGTCTCATTGACAGTTTCTCCTTTGTAATCATGGCCCCATTGACTGGAAACTCATTAATAATGGATATCCCACTCAATTGCCCTCTTCTGGGCGATTAGTAACTGGTCTTCATGTGATGGTTTTTCCAGTGACAGGCCTTCCTAGGTGATTGGTGCCCAGTGATTGGGCCTCCTCTATAGTGGGTCCCACAGTGACTGGATTCTTATTGTCCAAGTAATGCTTGGTTATTCTCCCTTGATTCTGATAATGCAAGGGGCAGGGAACTGGTAGAAGGAAGTTCATTTCTGGTTCTGAATCCAGGGAGCAATGCCAGACTTAAAGTTCTAAAATGGTTCTGCTCATCCTCCATGTATGTACAGTTTACTTGTATATGCCCAGATATATTACCTACATGTTAGCCATGTGAAATTGTGTTCCAGTCGCATTTATTGATAGTGTTCTTTTTAGTCCAGACTTCCTGGTGCTAGATATCAAAATTATATCAGAGCTTTTATCAGTAGTGACTGACAGAAGCATAAAAAAAGCTTGCCATAGGGTAATGAAAATTTACGAGGTCTAAGACATCATGAATTTTGCAAATGTTATACAAATCACAAATCTTATGATTACACTGATACAAAAGTTATACAAAGCACATGGTTTATGACTACATCGGTACTATGTTATTCAAACTTATTACTACTAAATAAAAGGAGTAAATCGGGATTTGAATCTTTAGTTGATTGGGCGTAGTCTACAGGGAAGTTAAGAATCTCTTGAAACTACTTACTAAAAGTGCATAGGAGATAAGGAGACTCAGAAATGTTACTCAGAAATGTGCAGCGGCACATAAAAACTTTCTGTACCCTTATGTAAGGACTGTGTCAATAAGGACAGATACTACCAGATCTCTTCATTAGGATCTCCTCCATATAGCTGCCCCAGTGACTGGTCCTTCTCTGTAATTGGTAATTCTCTGTAAATTTCTCAGTGACTGGGTCTCCTATGTGATGGCAGCCCCAGTGATTGATGTTCTCTGTGATCGCTCTCCCAGCAACTAGACTTCCTCTGTGATGTGTGTCCCTGTGATTGTGCCTTCTTGGTTATTGGTGTCATAGTGCTTGGACCCCTCTGTGATGGGCACCTTAGTGAATAGCCCTAATCTATAATCAGTGACAGAGTTACTGGCCCACCTCTATGATGGGTGTCACAGTCATTGACACTTCTGTGACATGGGTCTCAGTGACTGTCTTACTCTGAGATGGGTTCCTCAGTAATAAGCTCTACTCTGTGGTGAGTTCCACTTTAACTGAGCCCCCTCTGTTATGGTGCCCCCATAGGCTGGCCTTCTTCAGTGATAGGTGCTGCAGGGACTGCCCCTACTCTGTGATGGGTGCCCTGGTAACTAACCATCTTTGTGATAGGTACCCCAGTGACTAGGCTTCCTTTGTGATTGGTATGAGTTTTAGCTCCTTCTCTGTGACCAATTCCTCAGTGAATGGCCCTCCATTGTATGGATGCCACTGTCTGGACTGTTTCTGTGATGGGTGATTCAAAGTGACTGGGTCTTATCTGTTATGGGTGATTCAGTGAGTGTCCCTCTTCTGTAATTGGTGCTCCAGTGATGTACTAATCTCCTAATGGGCGCTCCAGTTATTGAACCTTCCCTGGAGGGGTACCTCACTGATTGACCCTCATCTGTGATGTGTGCCTCAGTGACTTTTTTCTCTATGATGTTGCCCCAGTGATGGTCCTTCTCTGTAATGGGTGCTCCAGTGACTAGACCTACTTGCTATGGATGCCGCCGTGATTAGCCTTTCTCTGTGATGAATGTTACAGTAACTGGTCCTCATCTGTAATTGGTGTCCCATTGCAAGCCCTCCTTTTTGTGGATGCCTCAGTGGCTGGACAGTCTCTGTGATGAGTGCCCCCATGATTAGCCGTCCTTTGTAATCAGTCTTCCAATGACTGACCCTCTTCCATAAATGGTACTCTAGTGACTAGCCCACTTTTATCATGGAAGCTCCAGAGACTAGCTTTCCTCTGTTATATTAATACCGTTAATGCTTTCTTCAATGGGTGCTCCTGAAGCTGGACCTCTTCTGCAATGATACGTCCATGACTTTTCTTCCTTCTAAAGTGTGTCCCAGTGAATAGTCCTCCTCTGGGATTGGTGTCTCAGTGATTGGGTCTTCTCCATATTAGGTGCTGCTTGATTGGGTTTCCTTCATGATTGGTACCCCTGTGACTGACCCTCCTGCAAGTTGGTTGCCCCAGTGACTAGCCTTCTTCCTTGTTGGGTGCCCCAGAGATTGGTCCCCTTCTGTGGTGGTTGCCTCTCAGTGAATGTGTAAACTGAACCAAGGTTGGCCAGTGCCAGTATCATAGGAAGAATGCAAGATTGCAACTTATTAATAATTAGGAAAAAGTAAAATGTATTATTCACCTTTCACATCTAGGAAAGGGCATTGACACTCAGAAGCAAATGTAATCCTAAAGGGTCAAGAACTGGGTATATATAAGTTTATTGGGGATAAGAGAGGAATGAACAGAGTAGTCTGAACCAAAAGAAATATCCAAGCCTGTGGGCTCTGATGTTGATTGCAGTCACATGAGTGTTAGATCTTGACTTCATCAGACATTACCATTTCAAGACCTGAGGTGCTGATCTAGATGGATGGAGTCTAGATGGATGGATGGAAACATCTGAGACTTGCCAGATGTTTCCAAAATACAAACTCATTTGCTAAAAGGTGTTTTTTATTTTTTAATCATTTCTATGGTTTTGACCAGCTAAGGGGTAATCTTTGGGCTTCTGTCTTTGACAAGGTACCTGACAGTTTCGTAGAGATTATTATGCTAAACTATATATTGAAAGGTAGTCGTGTTCTTGTTTTGCATCTATTGGAGGTTTCTTTTGATTTTCTGAGGGAGTGGGTTCAGCTGCCAGCTTGGTCTGCAGTACAGTATAATTTGAATAATGGTGTTCCAGTTACTGGTCTTCCTCAGTGATGGGTGTCTCAGAGACTGGTCCCAGTGACTAACCCTCCTCTGAATGCTTTCTAAAATTTGGCTATTGAAAATTTATCTTTGTCTTGTCTGTGCTAAATTAAAAGCGTGCCAGTTTAAGAAAAAATGGTAATACTGAGACAAAATATGAACTAAGAATATTCTGGTTCCTGGGGTTCCTCCATTCACTTAGTGATTACCCACTCTCCGTGATGTGTGCCTCATTGATTGGGCCTACTCTATGGTGGGTGCCAGAAGGAGTAGACATCTTTTGCAATGAGTGCCCCAGTGACTGGCCCTCCTGCCTAATATGTGTCCAAATGACTGGCATTTCTCTGTGATGTGTGCACCAATGACTGCTCCACCTCTATGATGGAATCCTTGGTGAGTGGTCCTCCTCTATTTTTTTTGTCCTAGTGACTGGCCCTCATTCATAATGGATGTACTTCTGACTTGCCCTCCGCTGTGATGGGTTTCCCAGTGACTGTATGTCTTCTCTGACGATTGCCCAGTTACTTGGCTTGTTTAATGATGGGTTCCTAAGTGACAGGTCCTCTTCTGTGATGTGTGTCACAGAAACTGGTCTGCTCTGTGATGGTTGCCTAGTGACTGGCACTTTTCTATAATCAGTGCCCCAGTGATCGTGCCTTCTCCAGAATGGATGCCCCAGTGACTGGCTCTCCTCTATTGTGGGTGCCTCAGTGACTTGGCCTCCTCTGTGATTGTTACCTCAGTAACTGGAACTCCTCGATAATGGTTGCCCCAGTGACTGACATACTTTTCATATGATCCATACTCAAGAGACTGTGTCTCCTACATAGTGTGTGCCCCAGTGATTAGGCCCCCTACATATGGGTGCCCCAGTGACTTGGTTTCCACAGTGACTGTCAACCCAGTGACTATGACTCCACCATGTTTGTCCCAATGACTGGTCCACCACTGTGACTGGTGCCCCAGTGAGTTTCCTTCAAATGTAATGGGTGCTCCAGTGACTAACTCTTCTCTGTTATGGGTTTCACAGTGACTGGGGATCCTGCTATGGGAGCCCCAATTGACTGGGCATCCTTTATGAATTGTGCCCCAATGATTGGATATTCCCTGTGATTGGCTCCCTAGTGAAAAGTCCTTTTCTGAGATATTTATTCTAGAAATTGGGCCTCCTCCCAAATGGGTTCCACAATGATTTACCTTCCTCTGTGATGGGTGACTCAGTATCTGAGCCTCCTTCATAATGGTTATCCCAGGGACTGAACCTGCTCTGAGATGGTTGTCTCAGTAACTGTTCCTCCTCCATAAAAGATGTAACATTGAATGGGCCTTCTCTGTGATTGGTGCCCTAATGACTGGCCCTTCTCAAAATTGGGTCCCCCAGTGATTAGCCCACCTCTGTCATTGGTGTTCCAGTAAATAGAACTCCTCCATAATTGGTATCCCAGTGACTAGCCCTTTTGTGTGACTCTTTTCTATGATAGATGCCCTAGTGATGCCCTCCTTATAATGGGTGCCCAGTGAAGGTTTTCCTCTGTGATGGGTGCCCCAGTGATTAGTATTCCTTTGTGAAACATGCCCCAGAAAGTAACTCTTCTCTGTGATGGGTGCCCCAGTGAATGACTTTCCTTTGTGGTAGGTGCCCAAATGACTGTGAATTCCAGAAAATAAATATCACAGTGACTAGCCTTCCTACATTATGGGTGTCCCAGTGACTTGGCCTTCACATTGAATGGTGCCCTAGTGACTGGCCCACCTTCATAATGTGTGCCCTAGTGACTAGCCCTACTCTGTCATGAGTGTCCCAGAAACTGGACTACTTCCATAATGATTGGCCCAATGATAAATTCTCTTTTGTGATGGGTGTTCTAATGACTGGTCCTTCTCTGTGCAAAATGCCCAAGTAACAGACTCTTCTCTGGGATGGGTGCCCCAGTGAATGGCTTTCAACTGTTATCATTTCCTCAGTGACTGGATCTCTTATATTATGGGTGTCCCAGTTACTATCCCAATCCCATTTCGTGTGCCCCAGCGACTAGGCCCCTTCGTGATTTGTTCCCCAGTGACTGGCCCTCCTGTATAATGGATGACCTAGTGAATACTCTCTGATTTGATAGGTATCTCAATAACTAGGCCTTTTCCATAATAGGTGTTCCAGTGACAGATCTCTGTGATTGGGGTCCCAGTGACTTTCCCTCCTCTGTGATAGATATCTCAGTGACTGACTCTCCTAATACATAGATGTACTTGTTACTGGCTCTCTTCTCTTATGGGTGCCTTATTGACTATACTTCTACAATGGTGGACGTCCCAGTGACTGGCCCTTTTCTGTGATGGCTACTCCAGTGACTGCACCTACTCTGTTATGTATACCTAGTGAAAATTCCTCTTCTGTGTTTGGTGCTTCATTGACTGGACCTATTTTGTGGTCAGTGTTCCTATGACAGTCTCTCCTCTGAAATCAGTGCCACAGTGACTGTACCACTTCTGTGGTAGGTAACTCAGGCGCTGGTCTTCTGTCTCATGGGTGTCCCAGTGAATGACCACCTACTGTAATGGATGATTAAATGAATGTTCATCTCTGTGATGGGTGCCCAGCAAGGTGGTCTACTCTATAATGAATGCCCAGTCAATTCCCTTTCTTTGTGATGAGTATCCCACTTTTCTTTTCTCTTATAGGTGTCCCAGTGATTAGTGGTGGATGACTGGCCATCGTCCACAGTTGGTACCTGAATGATACCAATTGTACCTGAATAAATTCCATTGAGATGTGAGACCCAGTGACTGAACCACCTCCATAATTGGTGCATCAGTGACTAGCCTTCATCTGTGTTGGGTGTCCTAATGACTAGACCTGCTTCAATGAGTGCCTCCAGAGATTTGCCCTCCTCTGTGTAGTTACCTCAGTGATTTGACTTGCTCCATAATTGATGGGCCATGTGCTGACTCTTCTGTAATGAATAACCTAGTAACTACTCCTCCTCTGAGGGGTTTCACTAGAGACTGGTCCTTCACTGTCATGGTTGCCTCAATGGCTACTCGTTTTCTGTGATGGTCACCACAGTGGCTGAGCTTTCTCTTTGATTAATAGTCAAGTGACTAGGCCTATAACTGTGAATGGGGCAATGTGACTAATTGGCCTCTGTTTCAGTGAGTTAGTGATTTGTCCTCCTTTTAATGGTTGTCCCACTGACTGAAAACTCTCTATGGTGAGTTCCTCAGAGATGAGCCCTCCCAGGCTGAATCTTCTCTGTTTGGTGCCCAGTTATCTAGTCCTCCTCTAGGATAGGTGTCTCAGTGACCGGGCCACCACTTTAATGGATGTAGCAGTGACTGGGCTTCCTTTTCCATGACTGTTCAATAACTGACCCTCCTATGTGATGGTTGCCCAGTGACCTGCTCTCCTTTATAATGGATGCTCCAGGGCTGAGTCCCTGCTTTTATGTCTGCCTCCGTGATAGGGTCTTTTCTGTGATCAACATTATAGTGATTGACTCTCCTCTGTCATGTGTGCCTCAGTGACTGGCCCTTATCTAAGATCAGTGAGACAATAACTTGCCAGCTTCTGTGACGTGTGCCTCAATGACTGGTTCTCCTTCATAGTGAGTGATCCATTGACTGGTCTTATTTGGTGATGGGTTTCCCAGTATGTCATCCTCTGTGATGGGTGCCCAGTGACTAAGTCTCCTCTTTGATGGCTGTTTCAATGACTTGGACTTCTTTTTTTTTTTTTTTTTGAGTTGGAGTCTCACTCGGTCGCCCAGACTGGAGTGCAGTGGCCACTCCCGGCCACTGAAGCCTCGACCTGCTGGGCTCCGGCGATCCTTATGCCTCAGCCTTCCAAGTAGCTGGAACTACAGGCACGCGCTACCATGCCCGACTAATTTTTGATTTATTGTAGAGATGAGGTCTCGCTGCCCTGGCGGGTCTCGAACCCGCGGGCTCAGGCAATCCACTCACCTCAGCCTCCCAAAGGTGCGGGATTACAGGCTGAGCCACCGAGCCCAGCAACTTGGCCTTCTTTGTGATGGCTACCCATCTCAGTGAAAGAACCTTCTCAGTAATAGGATTCACAATTACTGGCTCTTCTCTGTGATCAGTGACCTGGTGACCATTTCTCATCTATGACAAGAGCCCAGAGAATAGGTCTCCTCGGTGATGGGTTCCCAGTGACTAGGCAACATTTGTGATTGATAACCCAGTGAGTGGCCCTCCTATGTAATCAGTGCTCCAGTGCCTGGCCCACCCTTGTGACCCTCCTCTGTAATGACATCCACTGAATGGACCTACTCTGTGGTGGGTACTTCAGTGACTGGGCTTCATCTGTTGTAGCTGCCCAATTAGTGACCTACTCTTTGATTGGCTTCCCAGTGATTGGCCCTCTCATGGCATAATTTCCTCAGGCACTTGCCATCTTTTGGAAATTTTGCCTTACTAACTGATCCTACTCAGAGATGAGTGTCTCAGTAACTGGTTCTCCTCTGTGATGGTTCCCCAAGGAGTGATCTTCTCTGTAATTAGTTCCCCGGTTACTACTCATTCTCTCTGATGGGTGCCCCAGTGACTAGCCTTTTTCTTTGACGGATACACTCGTGACTGACCCTTCTTCCTGGAGGGTATCCCAATGAATGAGCTTCTTCCATACATTGTGCCCCAGTGACTGGGTATCCTCTGTAATTGTTGGCCTGGTTGCTGGCTTTCATGTGTGATGGGTTCACCAATGATTAGCCTTCCTCTGTAATGGATGTAACAGTGAGTGATCCTCTTCCATAAACGGTGCTCCAGTGCCTGGGCCTCCTCTGTGATTTGTACCTCAATGACTGGTCATTCTTTGTGACTGTTGCCCCAGTGAGCAGATCTCTTCTGTGATGAGTCTCCTTGTAACTTGGTCTCCTCCAGAATTGATGCCACAGTGCCTAGCCCTGGTGTTCCTCTGTGATGGGTGCCCAGAGATCGGACCTCCTCTGTGATGGGTGCCCCACTGACTGGACATCATGTATGAATGGTGACTGTGTCACTCACTGACTTACCATTTCCTGTTTTGGTGCCGCCACCCACAGTGGTGGGTCCTCCAGTTTCTGGGCATCCTGCATAAGAGGTGTTTCTGTGATTGCCCCTCTTCTGTGATGAGTGTCCCAGTGATTGGTCGTCATCCATAATAGGGGTCTATTGACTGGAACTCCTCTGTGATTGATGCCCAATGATTGGCCCTCCTCCAGACTGGATGTACCAGTGACTAGTCCTTATATGTGACATGTGTTCTGGAACTCGGCCTCCTCTATAGTTGATATTCTACTGACAAGTTCTTCTTTGTGATGGGTTCCCAGTGAGTGGCCCTCCTCTGTGAAAATTAATCCATTGAATGATCCTCCTCAATAATGGGTGCTCAAGTGACTAGTTTTTCTTTGTGATCCTTGCCTCAGGAACTGGATCTTCTACATAATGGGTGCCTCAGTTACTAGTCCTCCATTATGTGTGTGGAAGTGAATGGTCCATCTTGGTGATTGGTGTTATATTGAATGACCCTCCTCCATAATAATTGTCCTTGTGAATAGTCATCTTCTGTGATGGGTTTCCCAGTAAATGAATTTGTCCCATAATGTGTGTCCCCAATACTGGTCCTCCTCAAGTATGGGTCACCAGTGACTGGCCTTCCTATGTGATTGGTATCCCTGTATCTACCATCCTCCATACTGGTCGCCCCCTTGGCAACCCTCCTTTGTTATGGGTTTCCCACTTCCTGATCCTCCTCTATAATTGATGTCCCAATAACTATCCCTTCTTTGTGGTGGGTGTCCCAGTGACTAGTCCTTTTCCATAATATGTGCCTCAGTGACTGGGCCTCATCTTTGTTTTATTGGCCAGTGACTGATCTTTATATATAATGAGTGACCTGTGAGTAGCTCATGTCTCTGATGGGTGTTATGATTACTGGATCACCTCTGAAATGTGTGACCAAGTGACTGGGTTTCCTCTCTGATTGCTGCACCAATGGCTGTTCATTCTCTTTGATGAGTGTCCCAGTGACTTACCCACTTATGTGATAGGTGTTCTAGTAAATTGGCCTTCTACAAATGGAAGTACCAGTGAGTGGTACTGCTAAGTGATGGATGACCCAGTTACTGGTCCTTTTCTAAGATGGTTGTCCTAGTGATTGGTCCTCCTCCATAACAGTTGTTACAGTGAATGGTTCTCCTTTCTTATGGGTGCCCCAGTTACTTGCCATCCTCTATGATGTTCTGGTGACTAGCCCTCCTCTGTGAGGAATTTCCCCATGACTGACTCACCTCTGTGATGGGTTCTTGTGTCACTGGTCTTCTCTGTAATGGGTGCCTCAGTGACTATTCCTACTCTATGATGGGAGCCACAATGACTGGCTCTTCTCTGAGATATTTGTCTCTTAATTGACCCTCCTTCATAATGGGTGCTGCAGTGACTAGCTTTCTAATGTTTTGGGGGCCACAGTTATTAGCCATCCTCTGTGATGAATGACCCACTAACTAACTTCTTCTATGAGGGGTGGCCTCATGACCGATCTGCCACTGTGATGGATTCTCCAGTTAACTGCACCACCTCAGAGTTTGATGTCCTGTGACTATTTATCCTCTATAAAATGTTCCCTAGTGATCATCACTTGCCTGTAATAGATTTCCCAGTAACTGGACATTTTCCATAATGCATTCCCTGGTGACAAGCCCTAATTTGTGATGGGTGTCCCAGTGACTGACTTGCCTTTGTGATCAATCTCCCAGGACTGGGCCTCCTCTAAAATGTATACACGAGTGACAGGCCATTCTCTGTGATGAATGTCCCAGGGACTGCTCCTCCTCTGTTAAAAATGTCCAAGTATTTTTCACTGTCTGTAATAGGTGCCCCAGTCACTAGCTTTCCTAAGTGATTACTGCCCTAGTGAGTGGGTCTTCCATGTAATGGGTGCCCCTGTGACTAACCCTCCTCTAAATGGGTGCCCCAGTGACTGGGACCCCTCAGAAATTGGTAACCCTAGTGAGTGGTCCTCCTTCATAATGGGTGCCCTGGTAACTAACCCTCCTCTATGGTGGATTTTTTGGTAATGGCATCCTCCTTAATAGAAGCTTCAGTCACTGAGCTTCCTCTGTGATTGTTGCCCTAGTGATTGGTCTTCTTTTATAATAGGTGTCCCATTGACTAGCCCTCCTCTGTGATGCGTGCCCCAGAGAACGGCTTTCCTCTCTGATGCATGCTTTTATGGAGTTCCTAGTGGAGCTTCCCAGTGACAAGCCCTATTTTGTGATGGGTGTTCCAGTGACTGACTGGCCTTTGTCCAAGTGACTAGATATCTTCCCTAATGGGTGCCCAATGATTGGCCCTCCTCTGTGATGGATATTTCAATTACTGGAATATTTATCCTTTATAATAGAAGCTTCAATAACTGAGCTCCCTCTGTGACTGTTGCCACAGTGATTGGTCTTCTTTTATAATAGTTGTCCCATTCACTAGCCCTTCTCTGTAATGAGTGCCCCATTGACTGGCTTACTTCTCTGATACATGCTTTTGTGACTGTCCCTCCTTTGTTATTTGCACCACATTACTGGCATTTTTCTGTCATGTGTATCCCAGTGACTGCCTGTCCTCTGTGAAGGGTGCTGAGTGGCCCTCATCTGTGATGACTGACCTGGTGACTGGATAGCCTCTGTGATTGTGGTCCCAGTTAACAGGCCTGATCTGTGATGGTAGCCTCCATGATTGGACTTCCTTTGTGATCAATTTCCCGATGATTAGCCTTCCCTCAAATGGGTACTGCAGTGTCTAGATTTCCTCTGGGATGGGTTTTCAATTATTAGCTCTCTTCTGTGATACGAGTCTCAGTGACTGACCCTTCTCAGGGATTACTGCCCAGTGACTGGTCTCCTCTGTGATGGTTGCAAAAGTGAGTAGCCATCCTCTAAAACGGGAGTCCCAGTAACTGGAGCTCCTTATAGTGGGTGCCCCAGTGAATAGTACTCCTTTGTGATGAGTGCCTCAATGACAGGCTCTCCTCTGTGATGGGTGCCCCAATGCTTGCAGTACTTTTCGATGGTGGTCACAGTTAAAAGCTTCACACTGAGAAGGTGCTAGGGGAAGTAACCTTCCAGTCTGATGGTTACCCCATTGACTAGCTTTTCTCTATAATATATTCCCCTGTGACTGACACTTCACTGTGATAGGTACGCCAGTGTTTGACCATCATCTGTGATGGGTAGCACAGTGTCTAGCCCTCATCCTTAATGGATGCATTAGTGATTAGTCCTCCTCTGTGATATGTAGCTCAGCAATAGGCTCTCCTCTGAAATGGAGGTACCAGTTCTTGTCTCTGTTGGTTGTCCCAGTGACTGGGCATCTTCCACAATGGGTGGCCCAAAGCTGTCTTTCTTTCTATGATGGGTGTAGCAGTGAATTTCCTTCCTCTTTGATTAATAATCCAGTGATTGGGCATCTTCCATTTTGATACCCCAGTGACTGGGCTTCCACCATTTGTGAGTTCCATGGTGACTGTGCCTCTTCTGTGATTTGTACACAGTCCCAAGCATTTCTATGTGGTAGGTACCTCAATGACTATGCCTCCTCTATGATGACTGTCAGTGTGACTAGCCCTTTTCTGTGATGGACGCTGGTACACCCATAAGTAGCAACACAGTTAATTGCCCTCCTGTGTGATGTGTACCTCAGAGTCTGATACTGGCCGTCCTTTGTGATGAGTGTCCCAGTTACCAGACCTCCCTCACAATGGATGTCCAGTTAGTAACCCTTCTATGTGATAGGTGCCACAATGACTATTCCACTTCTGTGATGTGTGTCTTTGTGACTGACCCTTCTCTGAGTTGTGTGTCACAGTGATTGGCCCTCTTTCTAAAGGATGCAAAAATGATTAAACATCCTTCTTGATGACTGCCTCAGTGACTAGCTGTCCTCACTAATGAGTGCAAAAGTGAATAGCTTTCTCGTGATGGGTGCCATATTGACTGGGCCTCCTCCTAATGGGTGCTCTAGTGATTAAAATTCCTCTGTGATCAGTGCCTGTGTAACTCCTCTTCCATAATGAATATCCTAGTGACAAGCTGTCCTCTGTGATGGAAGCCCTGGTCACTGACTCTTCTCTGCAATAAGTGCCCCATTGACTAGTTCTTCTCTGTGATGAGTGTCTTGGTGGCTGCCTTTCTTCTGTGATTGTTGCCCCCGTGAGTGGAACTCTTCATTTATGGATGTCCAAGTTACTGGCTCTCTTGGATGATTCCCACAGTGATTCAGCCTCCTGCAAATAGGTTCACAAGTGACTCACGCCTTCCTGGATGGGTGTCCCACCTACTGGGCCTCCTCCATAATGTGTTCCTTAGTGACTGACAACTTCTTTTTAATTTTTCCTAGTGACAGGGCCTCCTCTGTAATGTATTTCCCAGTGATTTGACTTGACTGTGTTTGATGTCCCAGTGGCTTGTCATCATACATAATTTGTGCCCCAGGGACTAACCCTCCTATGAGTTGGGTGTCCCAGTATCAGGGCCTATTCCATAGTGGGTGCACCTGTGACATGGCCTCCTGTTTGAATTGTGCCCCAATTACTGGAATTCTCTATGATTGGTGCTGCAGTGACTAGCTCTTTTCCTTGATGGGTGTCTTAATCACTGGGCCTCTTCCAAAATTGATACCCCAGTGAATAGTCATCAATGCTGTGTGCCCCTGTTTCTGAGTCTCCTTCAAAATGAAGAGTGACTAGCTCTGTTCTGTGATGGTTGTCACAAGAACTGACTCTCCTCTGTGATAGATATCCTAGTGACTGGAACTCCTGTATAATGAGTATCCCACTGTCTGCCCATTCCTTTTGATGGGTGCCCCAGTGATTGTCCATCCTCTGTTAAATACCCCAGTGACTGATGCTTCTTTGCAATGGTGAGTGGACGGGTCTACTCTGTGATGGGTGCTACAGTGACTAGTTGTCCTCTCTGATAGAAGATGCAGTGATGGAACCTAGTCCTAACTGTTGCCCCAGCTACTGGCTCACCTCTGTAATTGATAGAAACCTCAATGGCAGACTCTTTTCTGTGTTGGGTGTCCCAGTGAGCGACTATACTCTGTGATTATAGACACAGTGAATGACTCTCCACTGTGATGGTTGCCACCATGAATTATCTTCCTCTGTGATGAGATCCCCATGACCAGCAATTTTCTGTGATGGGTGTTAAGTGACTGACCCTCTGTGATGGGGGACCCAATGATTAGCCCTCCACTGTGATCATTGTGAATCACTGGCCCTAATTCATAATGAATGCCCTCCTTTTTGATATGTGCTCCAACAGCTCTTTTCTGAGATATCTCTCCAAGTGACTGCCTCTCTTCTCTGATGGCTGTCCAGTGAATGTCCATCCTTCCTTATGGGTGAATCAGTGACAGAACTTCTTTTGTAATGGATGATACACTGACTGATCCTCCTCTCTGATAGGCTATCACAGAGTAGTGAATGGTCATCTTCTGTGATCAGTGGCTCAGTGACTGGGTCTGTGCTGTGATTGGTGCCCCAGGGACTGTCCATTCAACAAAGTGAATATCCCAATGACTAGCCCTCCTCTGTTATGTGAGTAACACATACTGGGTCTCCTCCATATTATGCACCTCAGTGATAAACTCTCATTTGTGTTGTGTCCAAGTCACTGTCCTCCTCTATAATGTGGGCCCAAGTTACTGAGAATCCTTTTTGAATGGTTCCCCAGTGATATATATGACGGATGCCCCAGTAACAAGCACTCCTCTGTGATGTGTCAAAATAAATTGGTCTGTTCTGGATATCCCAGTGATTGAACTTCCTCTGTAAATGTTGACCTAATGAGTGACCACTCTCTGTGATGGGTGCCCCCATGACTAGCCTTCTTCTCTGATGGGTATCCTATTATGGGGTCTCTTCCAAAATTGATTCCCAGTGGCTATTTCTTCTCTGGGTTCGGTGCCACTATTTCGGAGCCTCCTACATAATAGGTGGTCCAGTGACCATCCCTCATTTGTTTTGACTGCTGCAGTGTCTGGTATTCTTCCATTATAGATTCTTTTTGACTAGATCTCCTCTGTGATTTGTGCCACAGTTACTAACCCTCCAAATAGAATGCCCCAGTGACTAACCTTCCTTTGTGATGGGTGTTTCAGTACTGGGTCTCCTCTATAATTATTATCCCAGTGAATATTCTTTTTCTGTGATGGGTTTCCAAGTGACTGTCTTTCCTCTGTGGTCAGTGTTCCAGTGACTTGCTCACCTCTGGTATAGATGTCCTTTGGACTGGGTCTTTTCAATCATAGTTGCCACAGGGACTGGTCCTCTTATTTGTAATGTGCCCCACTGTCTGATCTTTCTCTGTCATGAATGACCTAATGACAAAATTTGATCTATTATTACTGATCGAGTTACTGGTCTCCTATATAATGGGTAACCCAGTGACTAACCCTCCTTCGTTATAGGTGGCCCATTGACTTGCTATACTCTGTGATTATTGTCTCAGGGAAAGGATCTCTTCTGCAAAAGGTGTTACATTGAGTAAACTTTCTCTATATTGAGTGCCTTCAATGACTAGCCCTCCTACACAATATATGCCCTGTTGATGGGCAATCCTTGTGATGTGTTTCTCCATGCCTGACCCACTTCTCTGATGGGTACCCCAATGACTGGGCAACCTCCATAATGGGCTCCATAGTGATTATTACTTCACAGTGATGGGTTTCCCAGTAACTTGTTCTATTTCATAATAGGTTTCCCAAGGTGTCACAAGCCTTCCTTTATTATGAATGGTCCACTGACTGGTGCTACTCAGTGATGGGTGCCCCAGTGCCTGGCTCTTCTCTGTGATAGGTGTCCCAGCTACTGGCCCTTGCCTTTAATTTTTTAAAGTGAGAAAACGGGATTTATTGAGAGAACAGAAAAGGCTCCACAATGATAGGGTACCTGAAGGGATTGCCTATTTGAAGCTGGAACCTGGTGCTTACATAGCCCTAAGACTGGGTCAATTGGATAGCACCAGCTGTGAGCTGTGAGCTGATTGGTCATTTTTCTATCCCAGAAGTGAGTACTTAACCTGTAACTTGAGAGGCTTACAAGGAGCTTGTATACTAGTGTGAGTGTATAAGTCTGAGACCAACCAGAAGTTTGATACTAGAGGACCCACACTGTCTGTCTTCCTAGCTTTTTTCTTGCTGTCTTCTCTATCATTACTCCCACTGGAATAGTAACCCTAACTTCACTTAGGGAATAAGAATGATGACCTGTCTGGTTACTTACTGCTGACCATGGATGATGTATGAGGATGACAGTTAGGGATGCTTCAGAAGAAAATATAAAGTTTCTCAGTAGAAAGAAGCTTCGATATAAGATTTCATCTGCGTCACCATTTGGAGTTTGATGGCCTCTAGGAGAGAAGAAACAAACTTTACACGGAGGTAAACTATACATGGACCAAACACATGGAATACATACAACAAAAGGTTATTAAGGGAAAAACGCATGTCCATATACTGCAAATTCCTAGAGAGAAAAATAAGTATTGTAACCAACTGGGTCCTGAATCTGCTTTTACTTTTATTATGTGTACAGCTTCTACAGGTATTATGGTTAGAATTATAAGAACAGATAGTGCTCTGGAAAACTTTAGACAGAATATTTCCTGGACAAGTGTCATAGTATGGAGACACATATATACCACAGGCAACAACTATTCCAGTGTGCTGGCACATTAGAACAAAGGAGCCAAAGGGGCTGGTAATATGATAACAACTATCAGTGCAATTCACCGATCCTGACAATTAGATGTATTCATGGTTGACAAATTGTATTTGATGTTTTTCAATAATGGCTATATGCCAATAAGTTTTGGTATGAACTTTCCTAAAGACTAGAGCCCATGATCCCCAAAACCCAAATGACATCTTATTTTTGTGGAACAATGTTATACTACAATACTCTGGGAAATCATCCCACCCAAGATAGTGTTAAGAGCGACTGGAAACAAAGAGAAGATTTCCTCACACCTTGGCCACTTCTCCAATTTTAATTGAGGTCTGTTAACCTCAGGGAGCCTTCTGGTTAACTTTCACCGGTTTTTGTAGGGTGGTGAATTCATGCAAAAAACAACTGAAATTTCCTATCTGCTCGAGGAACAGTGGTAGAGCTATCTGGGGGAGATTTATAGAAGGTTCCTCCTATGATCATAGCCAACAGCTTGAATAATTACACTGTTGAGTCAAATACATAATGCAGGGGGGAAAAGGATACTTATAGAAAGATAGGGCTAATCAATAACATAAATAGGTATCAAAATAGATTAGACAATTTTCCCATTCCCATGAGGGAAATTCTGAGAAATAAAAATGCTCAGGATTAAGAGTTCCTTGACAGAAATGCTGAATGGTGCAAATTAAGATATAAACAAAGGCAGCAAGTATTCCTTGGAACATCTGAATAAATCTGATAAAGAATTATGATTTTCTGTAATGTATACTTAACCTGAATGTATTTGACAAGTGGGTGGTGTAAAACGTGCTGCTGTGAAATCAGAAATTAGTTTTAGAACATTCTTAGTTGTAGCAGTCTTGCTTCATCCTATTTGACTCTTGCTCATCATCATTGTTTATTTCCCTCCCTTCACATTGAGAGCTTTGATTTTTTTCGTTTTAAATGATTCAAATCCAGGCATCATCAGCTGGACAAAGATTGACTTTAAAGTACATGTTTTAATTGTGACACCATCAATTTGCAACACCTGCGAGAGTAATACAAAGTGTTAACTTGCAAAATCGTGATTTTGTAGTCCACAGTATCTCAAGCATAAAGCAGCCAGATTTATTTCTACAGGATAAACACATTATTCCAGGAAGAATACAAACTTCAATGATTCCGTTAATAGTGCATTTATGCCTGTTAAGATGGACATCTGGTTCAATAGTTCATAGCACAAAATAAGATACTTCTGCAGTGCGTCAACATCATTCTGCACTATGTGAGTTTCTTACATTTCAATTTACTCTGTTTATTTCAATAGAGTTATTTTGACATCTTCTAAAGCTTTTATTTCTCATTTTAATTATGAGGTTCCATTAAAATCCTATAAGGTAATGAAGTATTCCAAAGCTTTTTTGGCTTCAATAAGTTAAAGTTTTATTTCAGCCATCTTGAGTCCTTTTCTTCATTGCAGCAGCTAGATCATTAACACCAACACTAATAATGGATGTCCAAACATCTGAGATAAGTTTTATAGCAATTAGTGTTCTCTTATTATCATTTGTAATAATGTGAAGTAGTCTCACAACAAGAAAAGAGACCAGAATATAGGGTTTGTGGACGAAGTAATCCTGTAAAATAGTCAGCAGTTTTTTCTTCCCCCTTTTTCACTGGTATCCAAAGACTTGATAATTAGAATCAAATGTTGACATATAAAATCTTTTGTCACTGGGCTCAGTGGCTCAGCCTGTAATCCTGTGCTTTTGGGAGGCTGAGGTGAGTGGATTGCCTGAGCCCACGGGTTCGAGACCCACCTGGGCAGGCGAGACTGTATCTCTACAATAAAAAAAATTAAAAAATCAGCCGGGCATGGTAGCACATGCCTGTAATTCTGGCTACTCAGTAGACTGAGGTGGAAGGATCCCTGGAGTCCAGCAGGTCGAGGCTGCAGTGGCCGAGAGTGGCCACTGCACTCCAGATAGACGACAGAGTGAGACTCCAACTAAAAAAAAAAAAAAATCTTTTGTCGTCAAATTTCTAATATAGGAAAATTCGCTTCTGTGTTCCTCATTAACAACTGAAATGCTTTGACTCTATCTCGGCAAATACTATGCATATACTACAGGCCCTGGTAAAATCTACTCTAAAAATTCATCACCGGGAGAAGTGGCAAGATGGCAACGGGGCAACCCGGTCTCTGAAGCCCTCTGCAAAGGAGATCTACAGTGAGTCTCTGACTCTTGCCCCAGGGAGCTGTGTACCCCAACATCGCAGCCTGCTGTTCATACAGAGCTCAGCTGTTGCCACCACTGGGACGTTGCAATGGACTGGACAGTCACTGCAGCGCAAACGGTGCTGCTACCACCACAGACCCTCCCCCCGCCGCTGCTGCCACTACCACCACGGCCTCTGTGATGGCCATAGCACATCACACCACCCGGGACCGAGGCGATCCACATCAAACCCCTTCAGGGAAGATCTGCTGGGATCGCTGCCACCTCTTCTGTGACTGAGACTGTCCTGTCCGCCCACTGTAAAGATCCTGTTGCCTGCTCTGAGGCAGGCAGCCATCCTGTTCCTGTCCAGCCCCACCCCCTCTGGGGCAAGGAGCTGAGATAGCACCCCCTGCTGGCGATTCAAGGTAACAACACCGAAATGGGAGAAATAAGCTTGATAAAGACATAATCCAGAGTGCTGAGGAAGGGTAATCTGAACTGTCCTTCACAGCAGATCAGGGGCAACTAACCTAACTGCAAACTAATTTACCAGCTTCAAAAGAAAACTAGAAATCAGACCTGAAAGACATTGGACTTAAACAAAATGTCTCAGCGTGTGCTTCAATGATTCTATTAGTTTAATGACTTAATTCTATTCCTACTGTATTGTTCTCTTTTCCCTTTTTTTCTTTTCCTTTTCTTCTCTTTTCTTCTCTCTGTAAACCATATCTTTGTATAGAGGAACAGCACACTAACAAGGTAGTTGGTTAGCTTGTATTTTAGCATCACTATATGTTTTATTTTTATTTTTTATATGAGAGTTGGTTCTTCTGTAGCTGTGGTCTATTGTTTTTATCTGTTTCAGTATAAGACTCTCTCTATTTGTTGGCACACTCGTTTGTTTCCCCCCTTACTCCACCATCTCTCACTCCCCTCTTTAACCCACTCTCTGCTCCATTCTCTCCCCTCTGCTTACCACATTTTACTTCAGGGAGTAAGCCTACAGCACTGCATGGCCAGATTCCAGGGCAGTGGGAAGTGGGTTCCACATTATCCACACACCTGTCAGCGAATACCAGGACCTGCAGACAGATTTTGAATCATAGCTCTCCCCTTAAGTAAATCTCAAAACTGCAAAAAGGACCACCTCCAACCTACAGTGCAACTCCTGAATTGAACAAAGTAAGAGGAAATACATAAAGAATAAGAGATTGAACAAACAAAAGTAAAACCAATCCCTTTACCCCTGAATAACAGAATTAAAGAAGATGGTGACATGGAGGGAAGGAAAAAGTGGGGAGGGGGAAAACCGCACAAATGAAGAAAAACCAAAAGAAGAATATAGGTCTTACAAAGACCCATGGAAAATCAAACACTGAGAAAACAGATTCTGGAACACAAACAATGAAGAGCTCCCAGAATGACTGGTTACATGCAACAAACCCAGACATCAAGACATTAATGGAGAGAATTTAAAAAATTGAGACACAAGAGGAAAATCGGAAGGAACTGATGTCAGAAATGACAGCAGTAAAGAATACTGTGATGGAAATGAGCAGCAGACTAATAAGCCTGGAAAGCAGAATCAGCCAAGCAGAAGAAAGAATCTCAGAGCTCGAAGACCAAAACACAGAACTTACCCAAACTATCAAAAGCATAGAAAAGAAGCTCAAAAAGACAGAACAAAACCTACAAGAGATGAATGATCACGTAAAGAGACCAAACCTAAGAGTAATTGGGCTTCCTGAGGCAGGGAGAGTAACAGAAGCCACACTAGAACAAACATTTCATGAAATCATTCAAGAAAACTTCCCTCAACTCATTAAGAATGAAAAAATTCAAACACAAGAGATTCAGAGAACCCCTGCAAGACAGCAAATGAGAAGACCAACTCCCAGACACATAATAATTCACCTAAACAAAGTAGCTATAAAAGAAAAATCCTAAAGCAGCAAGAGAAAAAGACCAGACTACGTACCAGGGAAAACCATGTAGAATAGCAGATTTGTCCACAGAAACCATTCAGGCGAGAAGAGCCTAGAGCCCTATCTTCAAAGTTCTAAAACAGAAACAATTTCAACCAAGAATAACCTACCCAGCCAAACTAAACTACATTAGTGAGGGAGAATTGAAATCTTTTCCAGATATGCAATCCCTAAGAACCTACACTGCCACCAGACCACCTCTACAAGAAACAATTAAGAAAGTACTGAACACAGAAGAAAAAGAACAAAGAACAACAGCATTCTTCACATGAGTACAGGCACAAAATTAAAAACACACATGAACCAACTCCAAAACCCAAAGAAAGACAACACACAAACAGGAACAACTCAGTAAGAACTTATGACAGGGATCAACTCTTGCATTTCAATTATTAGCCTAAATGTGAACAGACTAAATGCACCAGAGAAAAGACATAGAATGGCAAAATGGATAAAATATCATCAGACAACAATCTATTGCCTTCAAGGCACTTACCTCACTAGAAAGGACACCCACAGGATAAAAGTAGGAGAATGGGAAACAAACTTTCAGGCGAATGGAATACAAAAGAAAGGAGGAGTAGTGATCTTAATTTCAAGCTATTAAAAATCAAAAAGATACAGAAGGCCACTACATAATGATAAAAGGATCAATCCATCAACAAGAAATATCTATCCTAAACATATATGCACCCAACATAGGTGCACCAACTTTCATAAAGCAATTTCTTGGAAAACTAAAGAAAGATATCGGCTCTAACATTATCATAACTGGGGACTTTAATACCCCACTCACAACCTTAGACAGATCATCAGGATGAAAAATCAGTAAGGAGATCTGGAACCTCAATGTGACTTTGGACCAAATGGACTTAATTGATACCTACAGAACACTCCATCCAAAGACCACAGAATACACAACTACTCATCACCACATGGAACATATTCTAAGATCGACCGCATACTTGGCCATAAATCAAGCATGAGCAAATTTAAAAGGACCTAAATTCTACCAAGCACCTTGTCGGACCACAGTGGAATAAAAATCAACATTGACACCAACAAAGTCCCCCCAAAACCCACAAAGACATGGACAATAAACAGTATGATGCTAAACAACTCCTGGGTCAATGACAAAATCAAAACAGGGATAAAAATATACCTGGAAATAAATGACAATGAAGAAACATTGTACCAAAATCTCTGGGATGCCCTCAAAACTGTAGTAAGATGAGAATTTATATCCCTGTAACACATGAAGAAAATGGAAGGAACACAAATTCACAACCTAACAAGCCACCTAAAGAAGCTGGAAAAGCAAGACAACAAAAACCTTAATTTCAACAGAAGAATCTAGATCATCATAATAAAAGTCCAAATCCAGGACATAGAAGACAAAAAGATAATATAAAAAAATCAATGAAACAAAAAGCTGGTTCTTCAAAAGGATAAACAAGATTGATGGTCCCATAGCTAGACTGACCAAGAAAAAACGAGAAAAAAACCAAAGAAGCACAATCAGAAACACAAAAGATGTAGTCACATCAGACCCTGAAGAAATACAAAAGATCATTAGAGACTACTACGTACACCTGTATGGAAACAAACTTGAAAACCTTAAGGAAATGGAGGACTTTCTGACATCACACAACCTACCTAGGTTGGAATAAGAAATATTGAGACCCTAAATAGACCAATAATAATCAAGGAAATCGACTACGTAATCAGAAAACTTCCTACAAAAAAAAAAACCCTGGTCCAGAAGGCTTTCCAGCAGAATTCTACAAGACTTTCAAGGAGGAGCTGATACCAATCCTACTGAAGGTATTCCAGGCGATTGAAAAAGATGGAACTTTCCCCAAATCATTTTACAAAGCCAACATCACATTGACACCCAAGCCAGGTAAAGATTCAACAAAGAAAGAGAACTACAGTCCAATATCTTTGATGAACATAGATGCTAAAATTCTCAACAAGATCCTAGCAAACCGGATTCAGCAATGCATCTCAAAAATCATCCACCATGACCAAGTAGGCTTCATTCCTGGGATGAACGGCTGGTTCAACATTCGTAAAACCATAAATGTAATTAAATATATCAACAGATGTCAAAACAAAACCCACATGATCATATCATTAGATGCAGAAAAAGCTTTTGATAAAATCCAGCACCCCTTCTTGATAAAAACCCGTGAACATCTAGGCATACGGGGAACATACCTCAAAATAGTAAAGCCATCTACAAGAAACCCACAGCCAGCATACTCCTAAATGAACAAAAATTGGAACCAATTCTCCTGAAAACTGGAAATAGACAAGGATGCCCACTCTTACCCCTCCTGTTCAACATAGTATTGGAAGTCCTGGCTAGAGCAATCAGAGAAGAGGAGGCAATCAGAGGTATTCAAAATAGGAAAAGAGGAAGTCAAGTTATCTCTCTATGCAGATGATATGATTGTGTACCTTGAAAACCCAAGAGAATCTGTCAAAAGTCGCCCTACATTGATAAAGGCCTTTGGCAAAGTCTCAGGATACAAAATAAATGTACAAAAGACAGTCTCATTTCTCTACACCAATAATAAACAAACAGAAACCCAAATAAAAAACACAATTCCATTCACAATAGCCACAAAAAAAAGAAATACCTTGACATCTTCATAACCAGAGACACGAAAGACCTTTACAATGAAAATTACAAAACACTGCTCAAAGAAATCAAAGCTGACATGAAAAGTGAAAAATATCCCATACTCATGGAACGGAAGAATCAACATTGTGAGGATGTCCATCTTACCTAAGGCAATCTACAAATTCAATGCAATACCCATTAAATTACCAACAACATTCTTCTCAGACCTAGAAAAAACAACACAGAAATTCATATGGAGACACAAACATCCAAGAATAGCCAGAACAATCCTCAGCAAAAAAAAAAAAAAAAAAAAAAAAAACACAAGAAAAGCAGGTGGTATTACAATACCAGACTTCAAACTTTACTATAAAGCTACAATCATCAAAACAGCTTGGTATTGGTACAGGAACAGGCATATAGATCAATGGAACAGAATTGAGACCAGAACCAAAACCTCAATTTCTCAACCAACTTATCTTTGACAAAGCCCCCACCACCTACCACTGGGGAGAGATGAACCTATTTAATAAATGGATCTGGGAAAACTGGCTGACCATATGCAGACGATTAAAACAGGACCCCTATTTATCCTCATGCAAAAAGGTTAACTCCAAATGGATCAGAGACCTAAATGTAAAACCTCAAACCATAAGAACCTTAGGAAAGGAAGGAAATACCCTCATGGAAACCGGAACTGGCATCCAATTCCTGTACAAAACCCAAAACCCACAGGGGTTAAGAGAGAAGATAGACAAGTGGGACCTTATTAAACTGACAAGCTTCTGAAAAGGCAAAGAAACCATCAAGAGAGCAGGGAGACAGCCTACAGACTGGAAAAAAGTATTTGCCAACTCTAGGTCTGACAAAGGCTTAACATCCTGGATCTACAAGGAACTGAAACGTACTGAAAGAAGAAAACAAACAACACCATTATAAAATGGGCAAAAGATATGAACATACACTTCACAAAAGAAGACATCCAAGCAGCCTACAAACACATGAAGAAATGTTCAACCTCACTAATCATCAGGGAGATGCAAATCAAAACCACACTGAGATACCACCTAACTTCAGTCAGAATGGCAATTATCAACCACTCAAAAATAACAGCTGCTGGAGAGGGTGTGGTGAAAAGGGAACACTTCTACACTGTTGGTGGGAGTGTAAGCTAGTGCAACGTCTGTGGAAAGCAGTGTGGCGATTCCTAAAAGCTCTAAAAATTGACCTTCCATATGATCCCACAGTCCCCCTACTGGGAATATACCCTGAAGAACTCAAATCACTCTATAAAAAAGATACCTGCACACGTATGTTTATTGCAGTATTGTTCACAATATCAAGAACCTGGAAACAACCAGGCTGCTCATCAAAAAAGGCCTGGATTTAAAAAAATGTGGTACATAAACACGATGGAATACTACACAGCCACGAAAAAGAACATAATCATGAATATCACAGCAACCTGGATGGATCGAGAATCCATAATACTCAGTGACCTCTCACAGAAACAAAGATCCAAGTATCACATGTTCTCACTCATATAATGAACCTTGAACATCCAATGTAGTACTATAAGAAAATGACTGACGGTACTGGGAAACTATGTGGGGGTAGGGAATGGGATTAACAGAAGCAAATATCTGTCTGGGGATGGGAAAACATCTCTTAGCAACAGGGTGCCTGAATGAAATGTCATTGTATAACTAACCCTTAACTGTACCCCACAAAACCATAATAAAAAATATTGATTAAAAAAAAAATCATCACCGACATCTCGTTTTGATTTCAAATATTCACAAAGGACACAACAATACAAAGCAAACATGTCCTTAATAAACTACTCAGCTAAACAGTCCACAGCCTGCAATAAGGAGCTTAAGTCTGTTAGGGAACAACATAGCCACTGGTAGTCATTTTCTGCTGTGCTGTTCAACATATGACCTGACTATGAAATAACTCTAAACTGCTGTAATCCCAAATAAACTTCTAAACTGTGTTAAGGAACTGGGAAGAGTGCTAAGAAGGCATGCATGGGAAGGAGTTTCATAACTTTGGCCACTACCTCCAAACTTTGCCACTCCGTCTGCTGATCACCATCCAGGGTCTTATCACCCAATTCCTCCAACTGGGCCTTGATAAGGAACTGGATTTGATTTAACCCATCTCTAAACAAGAGAACCAAGTTGTCTTTTTGCCTGTTGAGGACTGCTTTCTTGTCTCCAAGATGACTTTTAATTTTGCTTGTCAGATAACCCAAAAAGAGTGTCCAGATATCCAAACAATAGAAGTATCATTTGTGAGTATAATGATGAAATGTGTACTTGAACAAAAGTGTCAAAAATTCCACCACAGGTAGCTATGAGTAAGACACAATTCTTTTTAGGCTAACACTCACAAAAACCTGAAAAAAGTAAGTAAACTTCTTAATATAACTCTGATTGAGCTCTTCTAACCTTCTCTTCACTGTGTGAGCATTGTTATCCTTGGTGAATTTCTGATGGAGGCAAAAAGTCTGCTGGAATATACACAGTATATATCCTCATCATCCATATGCACATAGTTCTTGGACATGAATTCATTGATGCAGGACATGACCAGGATCCCAAGCTGACCATGTTCCTCACCCAACACACAGTTTTGGCTGCTTCCACTAACTGATGCCATCTTTCTGACCCAGATGTCACAAAGTGTTAAGTGGATGATGGTGGTGAGGAGGGATGAAGTGATTCTGGAAGACAGATTAATCCAACTGAAGAGATGGTCCAGGCACTCCAAGGCCAGTAAACAGATATGTTCACTCTCCACATCAAGGATGGGAATTGGTTGATTCCACATCAAGGATTTGAACTGGCTGACTCAACAATTTGGCTGAACTTGAACTCTGCAAGAGTCACCACTTTCTCCTGAGGTTGTAGATGGTGGTGGAGTGGCAACAGTAACACTGTGTTTGTCTAAACAGTCCTCAAGATAACTGACAGTAGTCCAAGGACTGTCTGCACCTGGTCCAGCAGCAGATTCTACAACTCTTCCTTCAGAGCCACACCAAGGTCCTCACTGAGAAAAGCCAGCTCTTCTGAAGTTGTCTTGAACATGATCAGGCCAAGGGGGGTTGTCACAGGGTCTTGGATCAACCACACAATGATAGCAAAATAGTCATGTTACAACATGAACCAATCTTGATGTCCTATACAAACAATAACTTTGCAGAGTCTGTTCTGGATAAAATAAGATATGGTTTTATGGTAAATTAAAAGGAGTTTAGGTAGGCAGCTATGGTTTTCCATCTTTTTCTGAGATGGGACCCCAAGTCACATCTTATTGATCAGATTCTCAAAAACTGTTACACTGTACATCGGAACTTAATCATTCCTAGTGCTGGAGAGAAAATGCAGGCAGAATCTACAGGCTCTCATTTACTGGGTAAAGTAATTAAAAAGCTCTTTTATCTCATTTTTTTTATTGGTTGAACAGTCATGGAAAATTTCTGCCATCAGACTTTCCAGTGCTCTGAAGGAGGCTTACTTGGATGCCATGCTGAACAGGGAGGGGGCAGTTCATGTGAGCTGGTTCTTGGACTTTGGAGCTGCACAGTTCAGGTCATGGTCCCAGCAGACTCGGGAAGTCCCCTGTCCGCAGCGACAAGCACCTACCTACCTGGTCCTGCAGGGTCCTGCTGCAATAAGCCCCTGAGTTTATTCTTCCAGACACACCCATCATTCCCAAGGAAACTGAAAAAGTAGAAAATAGGGCTCAGAGACCAGCAAGGAGGGTAGCAGCATGGGCTGCAGCCCCACCTGAGACTGATCCCTGCTGAGGAACTCTAGTCCCCAGCCAGGGGCTCTCTGGCCTCCACAGACAAAGGTGGTGGTGAGACTGACCCTGAGATTTAAGAGGCAGAGACTAAAGGGATCTTGGAATCAGGGTGTGACCTGGAGGCCAACTAAAGGGAGAGGCTTGGGAGCCTATTCAATTCAAATGGCCACTGTCACTCCCCAGAGCATCCCTGCATGTGCCCACCAAAGAGCTGCTCACTCGCACTGCATGGCCACCCACAACAAACAGCCCAAAAGAGCCACTTATTTATTTAGTTTTCTAATCAGAGACTCATGTTGTTGCCTATGCTGAATTGCAGTGGCATGCTCTTGGTCACCGCAGCCTCAAACTTCTTACCTCATGTGACCTTTCCATCACAGGCTTTCAAGTAGCTTGTACTACAGGTATGTGCCGCCACACCTGGCTAATTCTTTGATTTAATGTAGTGACGAGGTTTCACTAAGTTGTCCAGACTGGTGCCACACCTCTGAGCTCAGATAGTCTTCTAACCTCAGCAGAAGCCAGTATGAAAAATGGAAGAACTAAAAATGTATGGACACCTTTTTCCTGAGGATGTTGATGATTTTCAGGACTATAATTTAATCTCCAAAGATCCAAAGTATTTTGTATTTGAGGAAAAATACGTTGTCCCATTGTGGTCCCTACAGCAGCAAAGGAAGTATCCGGGAGAGCCATCATTTTTTTTTTTTTTTTTTTTGAGTTGGAGTCTCACTCTGTCACCCAGGCTGGAGTGCAGTGGCCGCTCCCAGCTACCACAGCCTCGACCTGCTGGGCTCCGGCGATCCTTCCGCCTCAGCCTTCCGAGTAGCCGAAATTATAGGCACGCACTACCATGCCCAGCTGATTTTTTTGATTTATTGTAGAGATGAAGTCTCGCTGCCCAGGCGGGTCTCAAACCCACGGGCTCAGGCAATCCACTCACCTCAGCCTCCCAGAGGCACGGGATTACAGGCTGAGCCACCGAGCCTGGCGATTTCATCAATTTAATAAAGTAGTTGTAATGAAGGAAAATGTATCTCCTAAAGGAGATGAAGGTGATAAGAAACCTGTCTGTGTGGATCTAGCAAAAGAAAGCATTAAAGATAATGAAAGAACATTACAACAACAGTTAGGTGACCAAAACAGAACTACTTCATCAGGCTATGGCTTAAGTAATGATAATGTGAAGGCCTTGATCGAAAATACATTGCAAAATATTCTGTAACAGATAGCTTAGGTTTTACTGCAGAAGTAAAGAGAGATTAAAGTCTTCCTCTTACTGTCCTTATGTGCACCAAAGCATGTCCACATATGAGTACTTGTGGAAATGCTCTGTTTGGGGAAAGAACAGTTCAACTAGGGAAGCTTTGTTGCATGGGAGGTGAAATAGAAGATGATAAAGATACTGAGTTTTGTTCATTAGTGGAGAAAACATCAGATGAGGTACCTGATGGACAAACACTTCATGACTCAGATCTCTCTACTGAGATTGTGAAAAATACCAAGTCTGTCCCAGAATATTCAGAAGTGGCTTATCATTATTGTTTTGGTCATAATCCATCTCCACTCAAAGCACCTGTTTTAGGAAGGTCTCATGGTACACAAAGGATAAATATTACCCAAGACATTGGGAGACTTATACACCACAGTGATGTTATAGATCAAGTGGTATATGATTTAGATATCTCAAATTACACTATTCTGGAAGAAAGAGATGTTCTAAGTTTAAATCCAAACCGAATCTTGGAATCTGTGCAAAGTAATTAAAATTAGAAAAAAACGAATATAATCTTACTCTGAAATCATATATAAACAGCAATCATCATTAGTGGTTTCACTTTGAAGTCAGTGGAATGGTTGCTTACAGGTTTTACATCATTAACTCTGAAAAGTATAGCAGTTAGTTTAATTATAATATGCAACCATTCATGTATTCCATTCAGGAAGCATTAAATGCCAGACCATGGTAGATTCATGTGGGGACTGACATTTGTTACTATAAAAATCATTTCTCAAGAAGTTCAGTTGCTACATGTGGGCAAAAGGGAAAATTTTCTCTACAGTTACATTCACTGTAGTTTTCCATATAGAGATGGCATTTGCTACTATGCTTATTACGATCCATATACATATTCAACTTTACAGTTGCATCTTCAAAAACTGGAATCAGCACACAATGCTCAGCAAATCTATTTTTGAAAAGATGTGTTATGTGCAATACTGTCTGGAAACAGCTGTTTCTTGGTGACTATAATAGTAATGCCAGTATCTAATTCTTATGAATGTATCTGTCAATTCATAAATTGCCCTTACAGTTTTTAAAATCTGCTCGGGTACCTCCTGAAGAAACTAATGCACGTTGGGTTATGAAAGAAACATTGAAGTATCTCATGTATAGTAACACTACTGCCCAGAGCTTATGAGAATCCTTTTTTTAAAAAATTATCCCTATGTAAATTGAGATGGTGCCATAGTGGAAATAACAGTTGTTCTTTGAACAGACAAGGGCAAAGTCCAAATCCAGATTTACATCCTACAACTTACCATGCTAAAGAGCTCCCACAGTACCTGGTTGCAGTGAAACATTTACCTTTGGTTTATTGTGATTATCTTGGCCATTCCCAAAAGAAGAATGTATTGATGTATGGCTGCAGCATCAAAGAGATAATGTTGTATCCCATTAATACCAATGTGGCTTCATGCAATGTTGTGGAAGATGGGGTACAGGACTTTGCCTAAGATGCTGAGTTATAGTTCCCAGTGTTTTGCATAAATAGCTGTAGCTTTCTAATGGAAACATCTAATGAAACCAAACACTTGTCGTTTGGAGAGAAATAGGAGTACAGAGAAGCTACACTATGGAAGTACTTTTTGTGACTGTAATCAGGGAAAATACAAGGGTTTTCAGATTGGTACTCAGGAATTGGAAAAGATGAGAGCAAAGTTTGGTGTTGGTCTTTTGCATTTGAAAACACTGACATCCCCATTGGAATATAATCTATCTTCCAGTCTTCTTACTTTGAAAATAAGTTAATTGAATCAAGTTTCAAAGTACTAGCCCTAAGATTTATGTTATGGAAGAAGATGAACCACAATTCTTTGAAGAAGTTGACTACAGTGCAGAAAGTAATGATGAGTTGGATATTGAATTGACTGAAAATGCAATAAATTGTGAATCTTCTGCTCAAGATATACTTTCTGATTCTGAATTATCAAGAACATATCTACCTTGAGTCCTCTGCCATTTCTTGTTAACTACAAAAAAAAATGACACCTCTTGGTTTTTAATATACAGAAAATATGAGATAAATGAATTTATAAAGATATGACTCAATTCTTTTTCCTGAAATACAGTGAATTTTACTGCAGATACACCACAGAGAATTCCTTTATTGGAGTCCAGCAGGAACAAGGAACAGTCATGGGAAATCAAAGTGGGATCAGGGAAATCACTGTCTACAAGGGCAAGGAGAGTGCTAGTTGGAACTATCCCATAATGCAGTGGACCAAGGACTATTCAGGGGCAGACACATAATGACATGGCTCAGCCCCTGGGCCCTTGGGCTGGAAGGTGGTGGGGGGACATAGGTTTCTCAGCCCTTTCCTGCCTCTTTAAGGATGTACTGCCAGGCTTCTGGGCAGGTGGAACTCAGGGCACAGGTCAGAAAGGGAGGGAAAGCAACCTGCAGGTGTGTGCTGGTAGGGAAAGGGATTCCAGTAACATCTCAGGCCTCACATTCAGAAGAATCCATGACGGAACCACTGAATCTGGGAGGAACACTGCCAGGCATGGGCAAGCTTCTGCCACCTCTGTTGACTGCACATGGGGCCCTGGTACTGGATAAGCCAAGATTGAAAAATTAAACTTTGATCGTTACTCTTTACATAGGCCTGCAGTTCTGTTATGTGATAGGTACGAATCTTGCCCAGCTAAATGATTAGTTCAAAATTTCTTTGGCTTCTTACTGGAATCTTGAGTCAGTCGGCACTCCATGCCCATGGCAACTGGGATTAGAGAGATGCTAAACAATGCAGTTAGACCAAACAACATGAAGACAAAACTTCTAGAGAACAACACCATACATGACCTGGCAAAGGCCAATGGTGTGGTCAAGCCATGACCACACTGGAGAAATGCATTTTTTGGAAGCCTTAGTACTCATCGCCAAACTGGTAATTTCAGTGTCTAAAATCTCAGCATGCTTTAAATTTGCTGTTCACTGTTATCAGCCACTTAGAAGCAGGCAAGAAATGATTGCACTCTGTGTCAATGGCTCAGAGCCTGCTTATACAGACAAGTCTCCCAGATAATTTCTGAAAAATAAGGATACATAGGCCGTATCTCAAACCTTCAAATCATAATTTGTGGGGTGTGGCCACAGGAATCATTAGTTTTATTTTTTTTTAAGTCCCCTCCTAACCCCCGTGGGTTTGATGTCACTGTTTGGGAGGCCAGCTTTGAAATGCTTGTCTGCAGAGTCATAGCAGCAGTGAAAACCTTATGCTCCATGCAAATGAGCTCTGTTTTAAATTGGTTCACATTCATGTTTCTGAGGTGCAAAGGTGTTAGTTAACTACATGTAATTGTGTCAGTGAACACTGTGACTTTACTACTTCAGAATATATAGTAGAAGTTAGGTAACTAACATCATATAATTCAGAATACAACTAAATACAGGATTAAAAACAAACAAACAAAACCACCCACCTCTAACGGGTGCTACAATGATAAGTTTTCCCCTGTAATGAGTGTCAGTGACAAGCCCTTCTCTGTGATGCATGACTTCATGACTGGCACTGTTGGGAGCCAGCCTTGGAGGTCCACCTGATTGACAGGGTCTGGGTGGGCCGAAGACCCCGGGCCGCAGGGCGAGCCCAGGAAGCTGAGGCCCTTCTGTCCTTCACCTTTGCTGTTTGATACCGCCGAAGAATTCTGTGCAGTGGTGGAAGAAGAAAATGGCATGTTTATGTGAAGTACTCACAGCTAACCTGGAAACATCATGGTTTATTTTTCCATTTTTCCCACTATGCCACTTGGCCTTTTCTAACATATGCAAGGGTTAAACTCTGAAGCACATCAAGAATGCTTTCTTTCACTTGGTTATAAGTTATTAGACATTGCTTAAGTAATAAATGATATAAGTATATTCACTCCTTATTTTATTTAGGACTATGCAGTTTAGTGTTTTGACATAAGGATTTTTTAGAAGCACAAGTTTATGATAAGTTCATTATGAATTCATTATAAGTTCTAACACTTATCTAAGAGTAATGTAGGTGACTTATAACACTGTTTTCACTGACTTAGGATAAGGATTAATTTTAAGGTTTTTACTTAATTCTGTAGTTAAAACTCTAAGTTAACATTTATAGAGTAGGTTTTCACTGAACTCATAATATAATAATTAGACACTTTTATGACAGATCAACTAAAACAGAAAGTAACCTTGAGGGGCCTGGGAAACATTACTAAAAGCTTCTTTTGAGTTCTCTTTAGAAACAAGCACTGCAAGATAAGAGAAAAGTAACAAGGCCGTCTGGACAAGGGAGGCGATCACAGGACTCTGAAGAACACAAGAGCCTAAGATGAGAATATTCCTGACATATAAAGAAATATACACTTAAAGAAACTTTCTTGAAACATTTGTAATTTGGGACATTGGACTGAGAGTGTCATTGTTGGCTTTATGAATATGAGATTCCTGGCTTATTTGCTCCTAAAGCCTATGGGAATCTTGGTTTGTTTGCTACTAAGACCACTAGCTGGTAACTTTTAAAAGATATGTATGTGAAAGAGTTTTCTTTGTCTTGCCCCTTCAAAAATGGTATAAAAGCTCTGTATTAACTAGCATTAAATTGTCATCTGTTCAAGAAGCAGGTGTCCGGTATATGATCGTCGTCGTCACCTATCTGTCTCTCCTTCCACATATCTCACGACCCTTGTGGGGCGGGACCCCGCATGGCACTCTGCTGTGATCTGTGGTACATTGACTGGCCCAGATTTTGGATGGTTGCCCCAGTAGCTGCCTTTCCTCTAAAATTACTATTCCAGTGATTGACCCACTACTGTGACTTGTGGCTCAGTAAATGTGCCTGTTCTGTAACAGCTTAGCCAGGGACTGTCTTTCCTCTGTGATGGTTACCCAGTTACTAGGTGTGCTTTGTGAGGCTGCCCCAATATTGGCCCTCCTATATGAAAAATTTTCCAATGACTGATCCTTCTCCGTGAAGGGTTCCACATGGACTAGCTTTTCTCTATGATCGTTGCACTACTTACTGGGTCTCCGACATAATGGTAGGACAAGTGACTAGCACTTCTTGATTAGGGTGTCCCAATGATGGGTCTCCACTCACATTGGTGACTGAGTCATCTCCATAATTGGTGTCATAGTGACTAGCCTTCCTCTTTGATGGGCATCCAGTAACTAGGTCTGCACCATAATTAGAGCTCCAGTGATTGGCCATCCCAAGACAAATACCTTAGTGACAGACTCCCATCACTGGTTTATTCCATAGTGAATGGGTCTTCTCCATAATGGGTGATCCAATGGCTGTTTCTAATCCATTATGGGACCCCAGCAATTTGGCGTCCTCTGTGCATGGTGCCTCGGGGACAAGCTCTTCTCCATTATGTGTCCCCAAATGACTTGACCTCCTCAGTGATTCATTCCCTAGTGACTGCCTCTCCACCTTAATGGTTGCTCCAAGCCAGGCTCAGCAGCTCAGCCTGTAATTCTGCACCTTGGGAGGCCAAGGTGAGTGAATTGCCTGAGCCCGCAGGTTCAAGACTCGCCTGGGCAACTTGGTGAGACCTCATCTTTACAATAAATCAAAAATTAGCCGGGTGTGGTAGTGCGCATCTGTAGTTCCAACTACTTGGAAGCCTGAGGTGGAAGGATTGCCGGAGCCTAGCAGGTCGAGGCTGGGTGGCAAGGAGCGGCCACTGCACTCCAGTCTGGGTAACAGAATGAGACTCCAACTCAAAAAAAATGGATTCTCCAATGACTATCTCTCCTCTGAGACAGGTGTCTCAGTATACAGGCCTCATACATAATTGGGCCCATATGACAAGTCTCCTTTGTGATGGGTGTCTCTGTGACTGTCACTCATCAGTAATGGATGCCCCACTGACTGGATCTCCTGTAATGGGCAACACAGTTAATTGCCCTCCTGTGTGATGTGTGCCTCAGAGTCTGGTACTTGTCTCTGATGGGTGCCTCAGTTTCTACCCATCCTCTGCCATGGCTGCCCTAGTGATTAGTCTTGCACTGTGATTTCTGCCCAAGTTCCAAAGCATTCTCTCTAATGAGGGACCCAGTCAGTGATACACATCTAATATCAGTGTCTGAGTGACTGCCTTCCTTTAAATGGGGGTAAGAGTAACTGGGGCTCCTGTGTGATCGTTGTCTTAGTGATTGGCCATCCTCTGTGTTAGGAACTTCAGTGATTGGCTCTCCTCTATGATGGGTGCCTATGTGACTAACCATACTTTGTAATGTGTACCATTTACAGGGCCTCCTCCTTATGGATGACCCAGTGATTAACCTTTCTATATGGAGTGCTTCAATGACTGTTGCTCCTCTGTGATCAGTGCCTCATTGACTGTGCTTCCTCAGTGATTGGTGACTCAGTGAATAGCCCATCCCTGTGATTAGTATCACAGTAATAGGGCTCCTCAGTGATGGATGCCCCAGTCACACACCCTTTTGTGTGCTTATAGTCACAGTGACTGAGCCTCCTCCTAATGGGTCACCCAGTGACTGGCCTTCTTCTATGACAGGTGCCCCATTGACTATCCCCCCTCTATAAAATATGTCTCAGTGACTAGCCCTCCTCTCTGATGCTTGTTCCAGTGACTGGCTATCTTATGTGTTGCATGCTCCAGTGACAATTTATCTTCTGTAATGGATGACCCATTGACTGACTTTGCTCAATAATATGTTCCCCAGACAGACACTCTTTTGTGATTGGTACCATGGTGACTAGGTCTCCTTCATATTGGGTCCTCAAGTAATTGACCATAATATATTATGGATGCTCAGTCTCCTGGCCTCCTCAGTGATTGGTGCCTCAGTGGATATATTTTGTCCATAGCATTTACCACACTGACAAACCGTCCTACATGATGGATACCTCATTTACAGTATCCCTTCAAACATGGGTGCTCTAGTTACTGACCTTTCATAATAATGGGTGTCCCATTGACTGCAGCTCCACCTGTGATTGAGGCTCCAGTGACATGCCTTCATATATTATGGGTGCTGCCCCAGAGACTAGTCCTTCTCTGTTATGTGTGTAACAGTGCATGGGTCTCCTCCATAATAGGAGCCCCAGTGACTGGGTCTCCTCTGTGTATGGTGTACTAATGATTGGTCATCCTCTGTGGTTGATGACTGTGTAATTAACACTCTTCTGCCTTTGGTGTCTTAGTAACTGGTCCTCCTTCAAATTGCAATCCCTTCAGTGATGAGTGTTCCAATTACTGGTCCTCCTACATAATGGGTGCCCAGTGAAAGGCCCTCTTATGGTTAGTTCTCTCAGTGATTGGTCTGCTTCAAAATAGAGGCTCCATTGACTCAGAATCCTCTCAGATTGATGTCCTAGTCACTGACAATCCTGCAAACTTGGTGCCACAGTGATTAGTCTTCTTCTGTGATGGTGCTTCAGTAACTGGGCCTACTGCATATTAGGTGCCCCAGTGACTATCCCTCCTCTATGATTACTGGCCCAATGACTGTGTCTCCTCCATGATGGTTGTCCCAGTGGTTGACTATCTCATACACCAATGATCCTGTGATAGAGCTTCCTCTATGATGGGTTTCCCAATGACTTCCCTCCTCTTTGATATCTGCCCCCATAAGTTCTCCTTCTCTGTCTTGGCTTCCTCGGTGAAAATCTTTCTTCTATCATTGCTAACACAGTTTCTTGGTCTTCTAATAATGGGAACTCAATGACAATCCCTCCTTCATTATTGGTGCTTAAGTTACTAGCACTTCTTGGTGACTAGTGCACCAGAGACTGACTGGCCTTCATCCATATGAGTGCTCTTCTGACTAGCCCTCTGTTATGGGTGTATTAGAAACTTGGTCTCCACTATACTGGGTGTCCCAGCATTGGGTCCTTCTCAATTACTGGTGTCCCATTGACTAGGCCTCCTCTGGGATTGGTGCTCTAGCGATTGATCCTCCTTCCTAATACTTATCCCCCAGTGACTAGCATCATCTGTGATTGGTGTCTCACTAACAGGGCCTACTCAATAATGGATGCTGTAGTGACTGGTCCTCCTTGTGATTTGTGTCCCAGTGAAAGGGTTTTCTCCATAATGTGTACTGCAGTGAATGTACCTCCTCTGTGATTGGTGCATCAGTTAATTGTCTTCATATACAAAGGGTGACCAAATGACTAGCTTGCAATGGATTTCATGGTTACTGGGTCTCCTTCATAATGAGAGCCCTGGTAACTTGTCATCTGTGATTCATGCCCAATAACTGACTATCTTCTGGGTTTGGTGACCCAGTGCATATCTCTCTTCTCTGAGAACTACTAGTTCTCTGTGTGATGTAGTAACTGGGCCTACTCCAAAATGAGTGATCCAATGATTAGTCCTCTTCTGTGATAGCTGACCCATTCTCCAGACCTCTTCAATAATGCATGCTCAGTGACTGATCCTTCTCTCTTATGGGTATTCCAGTGACTAGGTCTCCTCTGTAATAGATTCTCCATTGACTAGGCCTCCTCTAATATTATTACTACAGTGACTGACCCTACTCCAAATTGAGTGCCCCAGTGTCTGTCCCTCTTCTGTTATGGGCGATACAATGTCTATACCTCCTCTGTAATGTGTGTAACAGTGATTAAACCTCCTTTGTGAGGGGTGCTGAAGTAACTGGTCCACTTCTGTGATTGGTGCCTATATGACAGGCCCACTTCTGTTATGAATACTCTAGTGACTGCCCTTCCTATGTGATTTATGAAACATTTATGTATCCTGCCTTGTTATTGGTGCTCAGATGACTGATCCACTTTTATGATGACTGTCCCATGTATTAGCCTTCTTTAATGAAGAGTTTTTCAGTTATTACTCATCTTCTGTAATGACTGTCCTAGTGACCAAACCTCTTCTGTGATGCATGACTTTTTGACTGGCTCTCATCTGCTATGGGTTTCTCTTTAACTGGCCCTGATCTGTGATAGGTGCCAAATTGATTTTCCCTTCTTTGTAATGTGTGTCTTTGTGTATGAAACTTCTGTGTGATGGCTGGTTCAGTCACTGGTCTTTCTCTGTGATTGGTGCTGTGGTGACTGGTCATTCTCCTTTATGGGTGCCACAGTGACTAGGCCTTCTCTGGATTGACGCCCCATTGACTAACCCTGCTCCATAATGATTGCCTCTAAGACTACTCCTCCTGTGTTGGTAATCTCATTTGTAGCCTCCTCTATAATGGGTGCTCCAGTGACAGGCCCTCATTTGTGATGGTGATTCCAATGACTGGTTCTCCTCCCAAATTGATGACTCAGGACCTGAGCCTGTCCTGTGATGGGTGCCCCAATGAATTATCTTCATATATGATGGATGCACAGTGAGTACTCTTTCCCCGTAATGGAAGTAACAGTAATTGGGCCTTTTCCATTATGCGTACCAAAATGAATGAACCTCCTCTGTGATTGGTACAACAATGACAGGAGATCCTCTGGCAAGGGTGCCACAGTGCCTAGCCCTCTTCTGTGATGGGTGTTCTAGTAACCAGATCTCCTCCAAAATTGGTGCCCTGTGATTAGCCTTCCTCTGTTATGAGTGCCCCATTACCTGGGAATTCTCTATATTGTATGTCCAGTGCCTGGCCCTCACTCGTGTTGCAGACCTCAGTGACTGACCTTCTCTGTAATGAGGGCCCCCTAGACCATGCCTCCTCCTAAACAGATTGGTGCTCTAGTGACAAGACTTCCTCTGTGATTGATGCATCACTGACTAGCCTGCCTCTGTGAAGGTTACACAAGTGACTAGCTATCCTCTTTAATAGGTATCGAATCGACAGGCACACATTTGTGATCAGTGTCCCAGTGACTGGCTTTCTCTGTAATGGGTGTCCCAGTGACAGAGCTTCCTCTCTGATGGGTGCCTAAGTGACTAGGCCTCCTCTGTAATACATGCCTCAGGGACTGGACAAACTCTCCTCAGTGATGAATAACATAGTGTCTGTGCCTCCTACTAATGGGTTCCCCAGTGACTGGGGTCTCCACTCAACAGGATCCTCTGTGATTGACCCTCCTTCGTGTTTTGTGCCTCAGTGACTTTGCATCATCTGTGATGGTGCCCTAGTAATTGGCCTCCATTCCATAATGAATGCCCTCGTGACTAATCCTCTGTGGTAGGACCCCCAGTGATAGATTGTTCTGTGTGTTGGGAGTCTAAGTGACTGACTGTTCCCTATGATATTTGTCCCAGTGACTGAGCTTCCCCAAAGTGGGTACACAAGAGATTATTCCTAAACCGGGCTCGGTGGCTCAACCTGTAATCCCGTGCTTTGGGAGGCTGAGATGAGTGGGTTGCCTAAGCCCAAGGGTTCGAGAGCTGCCTGGGCAACTTGTCGAAACCTCATCTCTACAATATCAAAAAATTAGCCAGGCATGGTAGTACGGTCCTGTAGTTCCAGCTACTAGGAAGGCTGAATCAGAAAGATCGCCGAAGGCTAGCAGGTCGAGGCTGTGGTGGCCGGGAATGGCCACTGCACTTCAGCCGGGGTGCTGGAGTGAGACTCCAATTCAAAAAAAAAAAAAAAAGACATTGGTCCTCTTCTATAATGGGTAACCCAATTGCAAGTTCTCTTATATAATGGATGCATCAATTTATGGCCCCAATTTGAGATTACTGCTCCATTGACTAGGTCTTTTCTATAATGGGTGCTCTAAGGACTGAACCTACTCCATTTTGGATGCCCCAGTGACTAGGTCTTCTCTGTGATTGGTGCCCCAGGGACACATCCTCCACCATAATGATTGCCCAATCACTAACCCTCCTCTGTAAATGTCCTAATGCCTGACCTTCTTCCATTATGGGTGCCACAGTTAATGACTACCTCTAAAATGGGTTTCACAATGACTCACCCTCTTCTGTGTTGATTGTATCAGTGACTATCCCTTCTTTGTGATGGTTGCCATAGTGATTGTCACACCTCTGTGATGGTCTCCCCAATGAAAGGCCCTCCTCTTTTGGGTGCCTCAATGATTGCTCCTCCTCTATGATTGGTGCCCCTATAACAGGCTATCTTTCATGATTGGTGCCTCTGTGAGTGTCACTTATCTGTTATGGTTGTCTATATGCCTGGCCCTCCTCTGTGGTGGGTGCCCTTTGACTACATCTCTTCAGTGTTGGGTGCCCTGTTGACTGGTCTTGCTCCATAATTGTTCTCCCATTGACTAGCCTTCCTCTGTGATTGTTGTCACACTTAATGGGCCTCCACAATAATGGGTATACTGGTGACTAGCCCTCCTTTGTGATAAATGTCTCAATGATTCGCCCTCCTGTGTGATGAGTTCACCAGTGACTGGCTCTCTTCTGTAACGAGAATCCTAATGACTGGCCCTTCTAAGTTGTTTCCCCAGTGCCTGACCTTCCTTTGTGAAGGATGTCATAGTGATAAACTCTATTGTGTGATTTGTCTCCCAATGACTAGCCCTCATCTGTGATGTGTGTCTTTGTAACTCAACCTGCTCTATGGAGGGTGTTCAAATGACTGGTCTTCCTCTGTGATTGGTGCTCTAATAATTGGGCCTCCTCCATATTGGTGCATGAGTGACTGGTCCACCTCAATTTTGAGTGCCCCAGTGACTGTTCCTCCTTTGCAATTTGTGCCCAGTTATGAGTCCTCCTCCATAATGTTTGCCCCCGATGACTAGCCATCCTCTATAATGGGTGTTCCACCCACTGAGGCTCCTACATAATGAATGCACCAGTGACTAACCCTCCTTTGTGATGGCTATACCAGTGACTGGGCCTCCTTTGTGATGGGTGTAGAAGTGACGGTGCCTCCTTCATAATATGTTCACCTGGGCTGGGGTTCTTCTGATATTGGTGCCACCATGACTTCCTTTATATATAATGGGTGCCTCTTGATTAGTTCACCTCTCCTCCATGATGGGGTTCTAACTTACTGGGCCTTCTCTGTTATGGATGTCCCAGGGACTGGTCCTCTTCCATAAACTATGCTACATTCTGTGAATGACGCACCAGTTACTGGCTTTCCTTTATATTGGGTGCCTCAGGGTCTGGCTTGCCTTTTTCATGTGTATTCTAGTAACTGAGTCTCATTTATAATTGATGTCCCAGTGAATGGGCCTCCTCTGTGATGGGTCCCCCAGTGACTGACCATCCTCTGTGATGAGTGTCACAATGACAAGACCTTTTCTATTATGTAAATCCTTGTAACTGATCATCCTCCAAAATAGGTTCCCCAGTGACTATCCCTCCTCTCTAATGGGTACACCTATTTCTGTGCCTCCTCCTAAATGGATGCTCCAGTGACTGGCCCCACTCTCTGATGGGTGTCACAGTTCCTGGGTCTCCTTCATAATAGGGGTTCCACTTACTGGGCCTCTTCAGTATTTGACTATACCCATTTCAAGTTGGCTGCTCCAGTAATTAGACCTCCTCTGTGTTTTGTGTTCAGAATTGGGCCTCCTCCATAATTGGTGTCCTAGTATCTAGCCATCCTCTGTGACGGGTGACCAAGTACCTGTCTCTCCTCAGTAAAGGGTTTCCCAGTTACTGATACCATCCTAACATGTGCCCACTGACTGGCCCTCATTTGTTTTGTGTCACAGTGACTGAACCTTCTCTGTGACAGTTGCCCCAGTTACTGACTCTTTTCTGTGATACCTAATCTAGTGACTGGTTCTCCTCTGTAATGTATGTCTCAGGACTAACTCTCCTCCTTGGCGGGTACCACAGTGTATAGCTCTCCTCTGAGATAGGTGGTCAAGTTTCTAGGCCTCCTCTGTAATGAATGACTCAGTGACTCACTGTCCTCTGTGATGGTGGGCTTAGTGACTTAGCCTTCTCTATGACTGGACTTCCACTGTGATGGGCCTTCACAACCAGTGACTGGCCTTCCGCTGTGATTGGTGTCACTGTGATAGGACTTCCACCTTAATAGTAACCCCATTATGAGGTCTCCTCTTTGATGCCTCACTGACTGGCCCTTCTCCAATTTGGGTGCCTCAGTGACTAGTACTTCTCTGTTATTGGTGTCCCAGTACCTGGAACTCCTCCATAATTAGTGTCCCAGTGACTAGCACTCCTCTCTGATGGGAGCAACTGGGACTGTCTCTCCTCTGTGATGGGTATACCAGTGACTGGCTCTCCTCTCTTGTAGATGCCACATAGATAGAGCCTCCTCCTTAATGTGTGCTCCAGTATTTAACCTCCCCTGTGATGGATGCCCTAGTGACTGGCCCTCCTGTTTGAAAATTACCCCAGTGACTTATCCTTCTCTGTAATTAGTTTTCTATTGACTAGGTTTCCTCTGTTATCTTTTCCCAAAGACTTATATAATGGGTGCCTTGATGTCTATCTTTCTTTAATTATGGATCCTCAGTGACTTCTTCTCAGTAGTCTTTTTCCTCAGTGACTGACCCTTCTCCATAATAAATGCTTTAGTGAGTAACCTCCTCTGTTTTGTGGGTCCCAGTAATTGGGTCTTTTCCTTAATATTTGCCCTTATGACTTTCCCTCCTCCAATATATGTGCCCCAGTTTCTGGGCCTTCACTGCAATTGGTATCTCATCAACTGACTCTACTCAATAATGACTGCACTGTGACTAGCCCTCTTTCATAATGGATGTCCTACTTGCTGGTCCTCCTCCGTAATGTTTGCCAGAAATAATAGCCTCCTCACTGATGACTATTCCAGTGATTTTTCTCCTTTTTTTGGTTCCCCAGTGACTGTTTCTCCTCTGTGTTGGGTGTCACAGTGACCTGTTCTCTTCTGTGTGGGTTTTCTAGTAATCAGTCTTCATCTGTGATGTGTACACCAGTGATTGGTGATCCTTCATAATGGGTGTCCCAGTGACTGGACTTCCTTTGTGATGGAATTCCAGTTACTGAGTCTTCTATTCAATGAGCATCCCATTGTATAGTGCTCATCTGTGACGGCTGTCACAGTGACCGTCTCTCCTCCAAAATGGGTGCCCCTGTGATTCAACCTCCTCTCTGATGAATTCACTAGAGATTGGCCCTCCTCCTTCATGTGTGACCTCATGATCACACTTCACCACAATGGTTGCCCCAGTTATGATGGTTGCCTCAGTGTGTAGTCTAATTCAGTAATTGGTGGCCCAGAGAATGGTCTTCTTCAGTGACATTACCTCAATGACTACCTGACCTCTTTTATGACAGCCTAGTGACTGTGTTTCCTTACTGATGAATGCCACAGCGACTAGCCCTCCTCTGTGATCGGAGTCCTAGTTACTAGACTTCTGTGATTGGTGCCATAGTGACTTGCCATCCTCTCTGATCCGTGCCCCAGGAATTTTCCCTCCTTCTGATGTTTGCCACTGTGACTGGTTATCCTTTCAGATGGATGCCTCAGTTGATACCCTTTCTCTTTAATTGGAGTCTCAGTGACTGACTGACTTTCCTCTTTAATGGGTACCCAAGAGATTAGACCTTCTCTGTGTAGAGTGCCCCAGAAAGTGAGCTTCCTGCTAATTGGTGCACCAGTGATCAGTCCTTCTCCTTGATGTGTGTCTCAGTGACATTGCATCCTTTTTAATAAGTGCCCCAATAAAAGCCCCTTTCTGAGATGTCTACCACAATAAATTTGCCTCCTTTGTGATTACCGCCCCAGTGACTGGTCCTCCTGTGTTGTGTGTGCCCCAGTGACTGGACCTTCTCTGTGACAGATGCTCTTGTGACCGTCCCTCTTCTGTGATGACTGTCCCTTAAATTGACCCTCTTCTGTGGTGTGTGCCCCAGTGACTACACTGACTGTTAAAGCCCCAGTGTAATTATCTGTAACCTGTACTGCCTTGCCTAACTGTCTTCTGTGAACCCTTCCCCAATGATTGAGTATTCTGCACAATGGGTATCTCAGTGACTAGCCTTTATCCATTAGGTTACTCCAGTAACTGTGCCTTGTCCATTATTTTTGCCAAGTGACAGGCAAAACTCCATAGTGGATGCAACAGAGACAGGACCTCCACTGTTATGGTTGTCACAGTGAATAGGCCCTTTTATGATGGGTGCTCCCATAACAGTCTCCTCAGTAATTGATGTCCCAGTAACTATCACTGTTTTGTGATGGGCAGCATGGTAACTGGACTTCTGTTAATACTTAGTGACTGATACTCTCCTCTATGCTGGTCTTCCCAGTGACAGGTTCTCCTTTGTGATAGATGCCCCACTGCCTGAGCCTCCTCTGTAATGGATGCCCAGTAACTGGCCCTCCTCTGTGATGAGTGCCCAGTAACTGGCCCTACTCTGTGAAAAGTACTGCAGTGACTGATTCTCCTCTGTGATGAGTGTCCCAAGTCTAGCTTTCCTTTTTGATCACTGACCAATGGATCTCCTGCATATTGGGTACCCCAGTGACTGGCCTACCTATGCTAGGTGTATCCAAGTGACTATTGCCCATTTTGGATGAGAGCCCCAGTGACTGGTCCTCCTTTGTCATGGGTGCTCTAGTGTCGAGACCTCTTCTGTGATGTGTTCCCAGTAACTACACATCCTCTATGGTGTTTCTACATATGACTGGCCCTCTTCAATGATGTGTGCTCCAATGACTGACACTTCTCTTTTAATAATGTCCCAGTGACTGATTATTCTCGTTATCAGTACCCAGTGTACTAGTTTTCCTCTTTTATTGCTATCCCAGAGAATGGGCATTATATAGCATGGTTGTCTCAGTGACTGTCTTTCCCCTATAATGGACACCCAATTGAGTGGTCCCAACTGTGATCCATTCCCCAATAAATGGTTCTCATTCATAATGGATGCTCTTCTGACTAGACCTCATTTGTGATGGATGTCCCAGTGTCTGACTGTCCTCTGTCATGGGTGTCCCTGAGATTGGCTTTCATATATGTTGGTTGTCACAGTGACTGGGCCACCTTGATAATGCATTCCCCAGCAACTGACACTCCTCCATTTTGGGTGTGTCAGTGACTGCTCCTCCTCTGTGATTTGTGCCCAGTGACTGGTGCTTTTCATAATATGTGCCCAGTGACTAGCCCTCCTTTGTGATGGCTGTCTCCGTAACTTGCCCACGTCTTTGATGTGTGCCCTACTGACTGACTCCTCTGTGATGGATGCACTAGTGACTGATCTTCTTTTTTGATAGCTGTCCCAGTGGTTGTCCATTCTCTGTGATCAGTGCCTCAGTCACTGCCTCACCTTTGTGATGGGTGCAAATGTAACAGGGTCTCCTCTGTGATGTGTGTCCCAGTGATTTGGCACCCTCTATAGTAGGTGTACAATTTACTGGTACTCACCTGTGGTTTTTGTCCCAGTCACTGGCCCTCCTCTATTATGGATGCACTAGCTACTGTCCCTCATCAGGGATGGCCGATTTTGTGAATGTTCCTCCTATGCATTGAGTGCTCCAGTGAATGGCCCTCTTCTGTGATGGCTGTCCCTGTGATAGGTCCACCCCTGATGAATGCCCAGAGGCTACACCCAGTCAGTGACGTATTCTCTAGTGAATTGACCTTCTCAATGATGTATGCACTGATTACTGTCACTCCCTTGTAAGAAATGTCCCAGTGACTGATCCTTATCTGTGATCAATGTCTCAATGGCAAGCTCTCCTCTGTAAATGCAGGATCAGTAACAGTATCTTCTACATAATTGGTGTTTTAGTGACTCACTCTTCCGTGTAATGGGTGACATAATGATGGACATTCCACCATGATTGATGACCCAGTACTGCACCACTCCTAATAGATGCCCCAGTGACTTCCTTTATGATGGGTGCCTAAGTGACTGACCATCATCTGTGATGTGAACCCCAGTAAATGGTCCTCCTCTGTAATGGATGCCCCATTGATTGGCCCTCTTCTGTGATAGTTGTCTCTGAAGAAACGTTACTGAAAGACTGCCTCCTCAATGATTTGAACCACAGGGACTGTTCCTGCTACATAGTGACCCAGTGAATAGCCCTCCTCAGAAATGGGTGCCCTAGTAACTTGGCCTTCTTCATAATGGGTACCCCAGTGAGAAACCATCCTTTGTGATGGATGTCTATTGACTGATACTGTTTATTAATGGGTTCTCCAGTTACTGGCCTTCCTCTGTTATGACTGTCTCAGAGACTGACCCTCATTCACAATGCATGCCACAGTGACTGACCCTCTTTTGTTATTAGTGTCACAATGAGAAACCCTCCTCTTGTATCTTGGTGAGCAGCTATCCTCTGTAAGGGGCCCACCTGTAATAGGGGCCCACAATGACTGACCCTCCTCAGTTATGGGATTCCCAGTGACTGCCCCTCCCATATATGTCTGCCTTGGTGACTGACCTTCTAATATCATGAGTACTCCAGAACTGTCCCTTTTCTCTAATAGATGCCCCAGTGATTGCCCTTCTTCTGTAAAGGGTTCCTCAGGGAATGACTTTTCTCTGTTATGGGTGCCCCCAGTGAATGGACCTCCCTTTTACTGGGGCTACAGTGACTGGCTCTCCTTTGTGATGAGTGCCTCAGTGATTATTTCTCCTCTGTTGACACATTGACCAGTTCTCGTCTGTGATCAATGTTCTAGTGACTGACTCTCCCCTGTAATCAGTGACCAAATGACTGGCCTTCATCTGTGATGGGTACCCTTGTGACTGGCTTCCTATGTGATAGGTGACTCAGTGATTGGCCCTTTTGTGGGTGTCTCAATTAGTGGTATCCTCTATAAAGGTGCCCCATTGCATTGCTCTCTTCTGTGATGAGTGGTCCACTGACTGACTCTCTTGTTATGGGTGCCCCTGTGATTACCCTTTTCTGTTTGCTAGTGGCTGGTTCTACTCTGTGATGGGTGCCTCAGTGACTGGTTCTCCTCTGTAATGGATGTTCCAGTGACTGACTCTCCTCTGTTATAAGTACCCCAGTAAGTAACTTTCTTATGTGATGTGAGTGCCAGTCCCTGGCCCTTCCCTAAAATATGTGCTCCAATAACTGGCACTCCTCTCATAGGATGCCACAGTAACTGGCTCTCCTCTTTGATAGGCGCTCCAGTTTCTAACCCTTCTCTGTGATCAGTGTCTGATTGACTTGTCTTCCTCATAATGTGTGCCTTAGTGACTGCTCCTCCTCTGTGATAGATGGTCCCCAGAGTTTGGCTTTCCTCTGTGGCGAGTCTCCCAGTGACAGGCTTTCATCTGTGATGATTGCCCCAATTTCTAGGAATTCTCCATAATGATTACCCCAGTGACTGAAACCCTGTGTGATTCTGGTCTTAGTGACTAACTCTAATTTTTTTATGGATGTCCCCAAGAATGAACTCCCTGTGTGAGTTTTTGGGAATTCTCCTTAATGATTACCCCAGTGACTGAAACCCTGTGTGATTCTTGTCTTAGTGACTAACTCATTTTTTTGTGGATGTCCCCAAGAATGAACTCCCTGTGTGAGTTTCTGGGAATTCTCCATAACGATTACCCCAGTGAGTGAAACCCTGTGTGATTCTTGTCTTAGTGATTAACTCTCATTTTTTTATGGATGTCGCCAAGAATGAACTCCCATTTCTGCTCCAGCAGGTCAACCTATATACCCTCCCCTTCCAATCGCTGCCCAGTGTAGCCCTCTGGTAACCCGATCCAAGGCCACACTGGTTGTCCTCAATCCCCTCCGTGAAGTAGCAGGCACAGAGATATTGTTCGGGTACACGTCCCCTTCTCTATCTCAGACCCCCCACAAATAGAAAAACGTCTTGTATCATGCACAACTGATCCTGCCACCTACATTAAGGAGTTTCGATACCTCATTCAGTCCTACAGCCTTACTTTCCATGATATATACTTAATCCTTTCCAATACTCTGCTTCTGGAGAAACGTAGGAGAGTCTGGGAACAAGCTAGAACATACACTGATTAAATTCACCAAGCCACCCCAGCTCACCTCCTTGGTGCAGTGGCTGTCCCAAACCAGAATCTGGCCTGGGACTATAACTCTCCCACTAGCATCCAGCCCAGGTATTGCTTCCCTACTTGCCTCCTTTCTGGGTTGCGTAGGGCTGCATAAAAAGCAGTTAACTTTGAAAAACTCCAGGAAGTTATTCAGGACAAAGATGAGAATCCTTCTAACTTTCTCAGTTGACTCACTCGGGCACTTCAACAATATACCTACATAGAACCTGACTCCCCTGATGGCCGGCAACTCCTAATGACATATTTATTCTCCAAAGCTATCCGGACATTAGGGCAAAGCTAAAAAAGCTTGACAGAGGCCCTCTCACTTCCCAACATGATGTCCTAGCTACTGCCTTTAAGGTGATCCACAACCAGGACGAAAAGCAAAAAGACATAAATATCAGATGCTGGCCCAGGCCCTCCAGGGAGCTAAGGGTTCCTCCAGTGTCACCCAAGGCGGTGGCAATGCCCAAACCCAGCGACAACCACCAGGACCCTGCTTCAAGTGTGGGCAACCAGGACATTGGGCATGTGGATGTCCAACCCCAGAGTGCCCCAAAAGCCATGTTCCAAGTCCAGTCAGGCAGGACATTGGGCAACGGACTGCCCCGGTCCCCAAATAGGGACTGGGTCAGCCTCAACCCTGCTTTAGACCTGTTGGGTATGACAGCGACCTTGGAATGACGGGGCCTGTGGTCTCCCTGCCCAACACAAATCTCAAATCGTCGGGAGCTTAGGGTCACTATAACTGTTGATGGGCGCCCCATCCATTTCCTCCTGGACACCAGAGTCACCCTATCTGTCATACGAGAATTTTGGATCCCAACTTCCCCGTTTAAGTCCCCTTTAGTTGGGGTAAGGAGCCAGTCCATCACTCCACGCATAACTTCCACAGTTACGTGCATTTTTGCTAACGTCCCCTTCACTCATTCCTTTTTGGTACTGCCTCAATGTCCCATACCTCTTAAGGGCAGGGACATTCTAGCCAAATTCCAGGCGTCCATCAACTTTAACCTAAGTGCAGCCCTTACCGATGCATCTCCCACAATGTCAGTTTTGGCACTCCTTACTACTAAAGATTCCCCAACGGACTCACTTCCTCCTTTACCCTCTTCTATAGTAAATCACCAAGTATGGGGTGTAAACTCCCCCTCCTTAGCACACTGCCCCCCAGTTCACATTCAGCTCAAAAATCCCTCTGCCTACCCCAACCAACCACAATACTCACTTCCTACCTCCAGCCTTCTGGGACTTAAACTTGTCATCAACTCTTTATTACAGAAGGAGTATCTCCGCCCTACCAACTCCCTGTTTAACACCCCCATTTTAGTGGTATGAAAACCAAAGGCACTTACTACGTAGTACAAGATCTAAGACTCATAAACGCTGCTCTCATCCCTATTCACCTGCTAGTCCCCAATCCTTATACCATTTTATCCTCAATTCCTCTGACCGCTACTCACTTTTCAGTCCTCGACCATAAAGATGCATTCTTCACCGTCCCTCTGGCAGCGGACTCACAAAACATCTTCACGTTCACGTGGACTGACCCAATATCTCACCATTCACAACAACTCACTTGGACAGTTCCACCACAAGGATTTCGAGATAGCCCCCACCTGTTCGGTCAAACCTTAGCAGCAGATCTTAAGTCTCTCTCACTTACCAAATCCACCCTTATTCAGTATATGGAGACCTCCTCCTGTGTAGCCCTTCCTTAGCTGATTCTCAAGTGGACACTGCACTCACCCTTAACTTTCTAGCAGAAAAGGGATATCAGGTATCCCCTCAAAAAGTCCAACTGTCTACCACACAAGTCACATATCTGGGGATAGCCATCTCACACCAACAAAAGGCCATAACAAAAAACCCAAAAAAACCCCTAATCCAATCCCTACAAATACCCAAGACTAAAGAGGAAATACAATCATTTTGGGGGATGGCTGGAGGCTTTTGGGTGTGGATTCCCAACTTTGCCCAACTTGCAAAGCCACTCCATACTCTCATAAAGGGAGACCCCAATGAGCCACTCCTAACACCCTCCTCCATCAAACAACCTTTTATTGCCCTTCAGCAAGCCATCATGAGGGGCCTCGCTCTCCATCTGCCAGATAGACACTGACCTTTCATCTTATATGTGCACGAAAGAAAAGGAGTGGCCTTGGGAGTCTTAGGGCAACTTTGTGGACAGACGTTCGCCCCAGTGGCCTATCTCTCAAAGCAGTTAGACCACACCGTCCAAGGCTGGACCCCATGTCTGTGAGCACTGTCCGCTGCCCACATGCTGGTGTGAGAATCCAAAAACCTCACCTTCAGGGCCCCTATTACCATAACCTCCCCCCACCATCTACAACACCTCCTAAGCTAAAAAAGCCTTCAAACGCTACCCCCTGGTTAAGTCCTATTGCTCCTTGTCTTCTTTTTACAAGATCCCTCCATATCCTTTCAAACTTGCGCACCCCTAAACCCAGCCATGTTACTCCCTTCTTCCACGGCCCCACAACCCATGACTGCATAGAAACTGTAGAGGCTCTTCTCCCTTGTCCAGTTCACATCCAAGAAGGCCCTTTACCCTTCCCCTACTATACCTGGTTCACTGATGGCAGCTCCTTCCTACACAATGGGTCCCGGGTCATGGGATACACCATCACCTCTATTATACATGCCATTGAGGCAAAGCCTCTTCCACCAGGCACCACTAACCAACAGGCAGAACTTATAGTTGTCACTCGATCATTCCAGTTAGCAGCTGGACACTCCCTCTCACTCTATACTGACTCCAAATACGTTTTGCTCATTCTTATCTCCCACTCAGCCATATGGAAGGAAAGAGGGTTACTTACTACCAAAGGATCAGCAGTAGTTAACGCTAAACTAATCTCCAATCTTCTCATCGCCTCTGTACTTCCCACCAACATTGACATTTCTCACTGCAAGTCCCACCAGTCTGACTTTTCACTCATAACTCAAGGAAACTCCAGGGCAAACAGTGCAGCCCAACAAGCAGCCTTGGGGTCCGTCCCCAACATGGCCCAATAAGCAGCCTTGGGGTCCATCCCCACCATGGCAGCTGTTGCCTGCCCTGGTCCAAGCCATACGCCTCCCACTAATTCACCACTGCCAACTTCCCCCTCTATATAAGACCTTACCCCATATCTACACTCAATCTTCCATACCAATCCCTCTTTCTAACGTCTTTCCTAAAACACTTCTTCACCCTTGACCCCACCATATAAAGCTTATAAAAACCTTTACCTCTCAATGTTCTATCTGCCAGTGAACTAATCCCCTACCCCCTTAAAACTGGGAACCTTTCCCACACATCAGGCCCGGGGCCAGTTTCTGGGTACGGACTGGCAGGTTGACTTTACTGTCATGCCCTCAGTTCTCAACATCAAATACCTCCTCATCTTGGTCGACATCTTTTCTGGATGGGTAGAGGCATACCCCACCACAAACAGACGAGCAGCAACCATAGGGTCCATCCTTGCCAATTACATAATTCCTAGGTTTGATGTCCCTTTATCTCTCCAATCTGATAATGGACCCGAATTTACCTAGCGAATGGTATAATCCCTAACAACTGACTTCCACATTAACTGGATTTCCATATCCCATACCACCCATAATCATCTGGAAAGGCTGAGTGAGCCAATCGCACCCTCAAAGACACTCTCACCAAATTATCCCTTGAACTCCATTGAGACTGGGTCTCCCTCCTCCCACTGGCCCTCTTCTGCATGTGCGTCCTCCCCAAAAATGTCTCAACTCTCACCATTTGAAGTTATGTATGACCGTCCAGCACTCCCTCCGGGAATCTTAACTTCAGCCCCTCTAACACCCACTCACATGCTCTACCCCCTCTTGTCTTTTATTAGTTCCCACATTTGGGTACATCAAAACCTCCTTTTACTTGTCTCATCCAATGGTCAAATCCCAGCTCCTCTTATTCCTGGACAATGGGTCTATTTTTCTGACCTGGAAAGTAAACCCATCTTAACTCAAAGTGGTCTGAACCTCTTCAAGTAGTCTTATCCACTCCCACGGCAGCAAAACTTGTCACAGCCCAACATCAGGTTACCATCTGGATTCACATTTCCCATCTTAAACCTGCCACCCCTCCTTCCTCACAATCCACCCATAATAATACTTGTCCACCTATCCATAGTTACACCTGCTCCAAGGTTCCAGAACAGCCACTCAGACTTCACTTGTCCCAACTCACCACCCATCCAAATCCAAATCCAAACAAACATCCTGGATTCAGCACAGGAAACTTGTAACCCTTGGCCCCCTTTCCTTTCTTGGCTTAATTGCCATCTTCCTTACTGTATTATTTACTTGGTCAACACTACAAATTGGTCATCCACAGCCAAAGCTTTTTTGGCTATTACATACCTCCTCATTTATAACTAGCTTCATTCTTATTGTGTCATTTATAAAAAAGTCACCCCTTACAGCACTATGTTCATCAGCCTAACCACCCTTCCCTTATTAATTTTAACCCACCTCAATGGTGAACCAACTCCACCCTCCCCACCATTTCACTGGAGATTCTTTGTAGAAGAGTACTGGACTTCTAAAGGCCACTCACATACCCAATGTCTGGCCACAGCAGACTGCCAGCCATATGGCTGCCAGTCTCGAGTTTCTATCCCCCTCTCTCTCTCTTCCATGCGCTCCCTTTCTTTAACGTGGCACAAAGTACCTCAATTCTGCTTTCTTTTTGACCAAATCCAAGATTACTGTAAACAAAACCCTGAAATTTATGGGGGGTGTCCAAAGATCTCTTGCATGATCCACTCCATAAAGATAAAAAGTTTTGATGGTGATAAAGACGTTTTTCTTTTCACTTCACAAGGTGGAGACCAATTCTACTTAAACGTCAAACATCCCTGGGATGACATGTGGGCTAAAGGGGTGGTAGGCAAAGTATACAATGGAATCCAAGACTCCACCTCAGCGGAACCATCAAAATTACCGCAACTATGTCAGAATTCAGTCAAGTATCCCAAACCTAGCCCCTGAAATAACAAAACAAGAGGCAATACTACAAGCCTCCATAAAACAGACAACCAAAGGCATCCCATTTTCCTGGCTCTCAGTAGTCCAACAGGGAGTACGTTTTCTCAGCTACTCACATCTAGGCAACTTTTCTGACTGCTTCCTATGTGCAGCCCTCAGTCGCCCCCCATTCATAGCAGTACCATTCATAGGAAGTCTTACCATCCCCTGCACACAAAATACTACTGTTCATTTCCCCCCACTATCAGGAATTCCCTGTTCACAACCTCAACTCATCCATCACTTGTCAATGTTACCTGTGCCCCACCTGGCTTCTTCTTCTGGTGCAATGACACCCTTACTAAAACCTTTCAATCATCATGTGTCCTGGTCACCCTGGTACCTCAATTAACCCTATATACACAAGGGGAATTTGCAACAAAATACACAATAAACAAACCTACAACACTGATATTGTCATCCCACCCCTGCCAGAAATGGGCAGTCTTTCTTCCTGTAATCACAGGAGTCTCTCTTGCCTCTGCTCTGGCAACAGAAGGCTTAGGCAGCGAGGCTCTAGCATACAGCATTACCTCCTCCCAATACCTAGCCAATAAACTACAACTTGCATTAGAGGCTTCAGCAACATCCCTAGCCTCCTTACAATGCCAAATCACCTTGTTAGCCCAGGTCACCTTACAAAACAGGCGAGCCTTAGACCTTCTAACTGCTGTCAAGGGAGGTACTTGCCTCTTTCTCGGAGAGGAATGCTGTTATTGCATCAATGAAACTGGCCTAGTAGAAGAAAACCTAAACGTCCTCAATCATGTAAGTGATGAATTAAAATGTCATCACCAACAGCCAGACTCTTCTCCTTTCAACCGGTTGCAACATCCTCTTGTCACCTGGCTGACCCCACTCCTAGGCCGTGTCATTCTAATTTGCAATTTTTGTTTAATAGCCCCATGTATCTTTAAATTTCTCCAACAATGCTTAATTGAACTCTCAAATCAAAACCTCAACCTCCTATTACTCAATAGTTATCAACCTGTCCCAGTAGAGGAGTCAATACCTCATCCCTAAACATCACTTAACTTTAGTTTTACATATGTTCTCTTCCAGGTTCTGTATTTACCTCCACAGTATACTCCAAGACAGCTGGTTACTACCACCCTCATGCCCACTGGAGGATTGGCCGGAATAAGTCGCCATTCTACACTTACAAGAAACTTTCATGGAACTCTCGCCTTCAGAAATCTTCACCTTCAGTGCCTATCTCTGCGCCATCTTCTGGCTGGTTCTGTGCTCTTCCCCCACACCACTCCACAATGCCCACACTCAGCAGGAAGCAGCCAGAAAGAGTAACGACGCCCCTCTCCCAAATAAACAGAAAAAGTGGGAATGAAGGGTGCAGAGAACAGTCAAAAGGGCATCTCCCCAGATGGAACTAAACACTATATAGAACCAAACAAAGACAACAAAGGCCCTAAGCTCTGGCTTCCCCCCACACAGTTTCACGTGCACAGGAAGTTTAAAACTGTGCTCATACAATCTCTCCCTATAGGAATACTACCTCATAGCCCCCTCCAATAAGACCCAAACACAGCACTGGCCAGCCCCTGCCAGACCCAAGCATGGCACTGGCCAGTCCCTCCCAAACCCATAAATACAGTCCTCTCTTGCAGGCTCTCTCTCTCTCCCTCTCCTACCCCATGGTTACAAACACTTTTCCTTTTTCCCTTGTAGTCACTGCTTTAATAAATCTCTTGGTCTTTAACAGGTGTGGAGTTTTACTGGCACCTAAGTTCTTTCACCAGTCACAGGGTCCCCTACAAAATGGTTATCACAGTGACTACCTCCTCTCCATTTATTCTCCTGAGTGACTCTGCCTCCTTGGTGACTTGGGTCCCCATGATGGTCCTCCTTCATAATGGGTATCTTAGGAAATAATCATCCCCTTTAATGGGTGTTGCAGTAATAGGGTCTCCACCATAATGGATGTCTCAGTGACTTGGCCTCTTCGGTGATTGGTGTCCCAATGACTGGTCTTATTCTGTAATGGCTGCCCCAGTGACTGACCATCTTCTGTGATGTGTGCCTCAGGGGCTGTATATGCTCTGTGTTTGGTACCTCATTCACTGGCCCTATTCTGTGGCCAGTGCTCCAGTGACTGTACCTCATGTCTGATGTGTAAGAAAGTGACAGTCCCCCTCTGTGAATGGTGCTCAAGAGACTGTCCATCCACAATGATGAGTGGTTCAGTAATTAGGATTCCTCTGTGATTGGTGTCACAGTCATAAAACCTCCTCTGTGATGGGCACCACAGTGACTGGGCCTCATCTGGAATTGGTGCCCAGTGATGAGTTCTTCTTTGTTATCTTGGGCCTAATGATAGACCCTCCTTCTATTGGGTATCCCAGTGACTGAGTATTCTCTGTAAAGGGTACCTCAGTTACTTGGTCTCCTCTGTGATGTGTGCTCAGGTGACTTCTGTGTGAATTTTGCCCTGTGATTGAGTCCCTTCCTAATGTGTGCCCGAGTAAGTTGTTCTCTTCGATTGACCATTCTCTGTGATAGGAGGCTCAGTGACTGTGCATATTTTTGTAATGGGTGCCCATTGACTAGTTTTTCTTGGTGCTGGGTGTTTGCTGGGGGGCAGCCCCTGCAGTATTTGAGGGTCACTGCAAAGATGTGGCAGTGTTGGCAATTATTCTGGAGAAAGAAAGAGAAAGAAAGAGAAGGGGGAGAAAGAAAGAGACTGGACTCTGTCTAGTGCAGAAGCCCTTTATTGAGATATACAGAGGGTTTTTATCCCCTAATTTTGCAGTCAGACTCACATGTCTTCTATGTGAACACAAAGTCAGGTGCATGGAGGCGTCCCCTCCCACCAGATGGTTCTTCAAGCATGAGGAAGAACAAACCCCAAATTGTCTTTCTTTTCCTTATATTTGTCTAATGTCCCTCAGAAGTATTAATAAAATTTCTAAAAATATTATACCGTTTTATCAATGATAATCTATATACTTATTTTATTCTATACAATTTACCTGTGACTAACTTTCTTAATGATTAACAATCTATTCCTATACTTTATCCTAACACACACAATGGAACTTAAAATGACTAAAACCAGTTTTGCATAATGCGGCCCAGTCCAAAGGTCATGCTGGGCTCTCAGCATTAGAGCTCTTTGATGTGGTCTTAGCTTGAACCAGGACCTGTCTGGAAGTCTAAACCACAGTCAAAGGGAAATGGAAACAATGAGTTTCTAATGTTAGCTTGTGTTCGTCCCAGTCTCGGAGTTTTCATGCTTTAGCTAACAACAAAAAAAAGGAGAGGTAATGGGGTCAACAGCTGCTGAACACACCCTAGTGGTCTCAGGGTCAACTGCCCTCCCTGATCCCTAATGCTCAGTGGTCTTCCATGGCAGTTCCCAACATCTCCCCCTTTTTTATTTTTTAGCACAAAACCATGAAACTCCATACTGAGCTGATATATACTCTTATTTAACAGTCTGATAATGATTGGGAGTAAACACAGCAACAAAAGTATCACTGCTCTACTAATGCCCACATTGATGAGTATAGACATCAATGATTTTTGTTTAACAAATAATGAAAAATTATTAATTATAGAGTTTGCCAATTCAGTGGACCAGAATTGCTTTTCAGCAACCATCATGTCCTGAATTTCTTGATGTAATTATTTAGGTCTATGCTCAGGTCCAAATGGTTCCAAATTCCAAGAATATGATTTTTCACTTTGTCCCAAGTATGGACAGACTTATTTACCTCCAAAGGAGTGAGGCAAATCCATTTAAGCTCAAAATTATAATGAAGAGCCAATTTTATTTTTAAGGTCACAGTTTCTTGTCCTACTGCCAAAACTGCCTCTCTAAAGCATTAACTTTATGTTCTAACTTTTGATCTATAATCTCCTGAGTAGCTAATGCAATAGAAGCATTCTTAGATAACTGATCAGCAAAATTAGCTGTATAAATTTCCTTAGATAGAGCTATAGCTGAAACTATTATTGAAGTAGCAATAGCTATTAATGTTATAATTCCTAAAATTAAATTGGCTAAAAATATTTTCTGTCTTTCCAAAAGGGAATTAACCTCATACAGTGTCTGCAAAACATATTCATCATACCAACGAGATGACAAGTACAGGAATCATCAAATAAGGTGCTGCTTAAGAATAACAAAACCTTCACAAAGGCATTAATTAAACAATTAGTTAAAATATACTCAGTAGAAGACACCTTATAAACATTGTTATGATACTCAATTTTAACAGTTTGATACTCATTCCATACTAAAAACACATAAGAGGACTGTAAACATGCCCTAATGTGGTACTGCTGAGTTTGTCCAACAGGCCTAGACTGGCTAACTGGTTGAAGGGCTGCAAGGGCTCTCCACAAATGAGGTTTAATGGTTTTTCTGATTCCAATTTTAAATTAAAATATTGGGGGTACCCATCCATTGGAGTACCTTCTAGCTGCGGCAAGCATAGAGTCATTAAAACCCCAGTCACTAATATATAGTCTTTCACCGGGTACAGGATAGTACACCTTAGAGTTATAAGCACAGTCTCTCCATTTCGTGGCCAGTATCTCGCTGGACAAGTGACCAGCTCTTTTCTGTATCATTGAATGGGCAAGCAGATATGCTGAGAGATGGTGAAGTTCTAGTCTCACGACTAGGTTTGGTTCCTTCAGGTATTAACATCCCAATCACCAACTGTCCTTGATATTTGTCCTGATAAAGGCTTTCTCTTCTTAGAGACTTAAAGGTAGACATTAAGCAAGAAGTCTGGTAATTATTAAAAGCAGAATTGTCATAAAAACAAATAGGGAGAGAATTGGAATGCCCTTCATAAGAAAAATTACGATTTGCAACATGTTTGACTTGAGCACGAAATAAAGCAGGCCCTCCCATTTTCCTGTAAGAAAATTCTTCCATTTTATCAGAGGTTTTATACTTCCTTTTGGATTTGAATGTCCAAGCATATCTGAATGGCATGAAGAGTCCAAATTTAAATGATTAATAACAAATAAAGCATGATTCAGGATGTGATGAGGAGAGCTATACTTGAACTCCCCTTCTTGTAACTTAATTGATTTTTTAAAGTTTGGTGAGCTCTTTCAACTATGACTTGACCTTGTAGATTGTAGGGAATTCCAGTGGAATGAGAAATAATAAATTGGGAGCAAAATGCAGGACTGTTGTTGGTTTTCAGTTGCTTTGGGATACCTAGCTGCGAAAAGCTTAGAATAAATGTTGTGCCACGTCCTTGTAGGCTTCTCCAGTTTTTGCTGAAGCTGAAATAACATGAGAAAATGTATCCACAGTCACATACAAATGAGAGAGTTTTCCAAAACTGGGAAAGTGAGCTACATCCATTTGCCATAGCACGTTACGTCTCAGTCCTTGAGAGTCGACTCCTCCTGGAGCTGGAACAAAAGTGGGACAAATTGAAAAATTCTTAACAATTTGTAGCTGCTTCACTGGGCAAATGGAACTGATAACGTAAGGCAGTAGCATTTTGATGATGAGTTTTATGAGAAAGTTGAGCCTGAGTAACTGCCTCAGCCTCTATTACAGCACATACAGTAGGCTTAGTCAAGGCATCAGTCAATTGATTGCCTTGGTGTAAAGGTCCTGGAAGACCAAAATGGGACCTAATATGGTCCACAAATAATTGTTCCTTTCTATTATTAATCAGCTACTCTAATTGAGTTAATAAATTAAAAAATCGTAGTTTTGTTGGTCAGGGTGGAAGCTGTTTTGAAATGAGGAAATAATTCTGCGATATAACAAGAATCAGTGTATAAATTAAATCTTGAAAATTTCAGGGCAGTGAAGGTGTATAAAACTGCCCTTAGCTCTGTCTTCTGGGATGAGAATTTAGAGGTGTTTAGCACATGAGATTAATTATTAATAACTGCCATGGCTTTATCATTAGACGAGCCGTCAGTAAACACCAAAGCTGCCCCATCAAGGGGGACTGAGGAACATTTGCGAGGAAAAATTGTAGAATTTTGTCTCACAAATTGTAACAGAGGATTTTTAGGTAAGTGGAACAGAATTTGTCCTCTGTAATCAGTTAATGCTACTTGCCAATAATTATTAATTTGAAATAAAGTCTGAAATTGAAATTTGTTATAAGAAACAACAACATTATGCACATCTTGTCCAAACAATTTATCACTTCTTTTTCTCCCCTTGGTTATTAGTAAAACTACTAAATAAGGATAACTGGGTTTTTTTTAAATGTTATTTAATTGTTTTTTAGATGCCAAATTTTTTTAGATGTTATTGGTAGATGGAGCCATTTTATTGGTTCCTTCTGCCACAGACACCCTGTGGGAGTATGGAGAGTGGCCAGAAAAATTAAGTCCCAAGGCAAGTGGTAGTTTATTCTTTTCAACTTTTGAGACTTAATAGGCTTTTCCACAAGGGACACGGCTTTTTTTGGCCTTTGGTGTTATACTTCTTTTAGAGTTGGCCCCTGTAAAATATTGAATAAAGGTTTTAAATTTGATGTGGTAATACATAAATAAGGTCTAATTTAATTAATACCTCACAACAGCTTTTAGAAATTATTTAAGGTCACCAAATGATTTTTTCGTAACTGCAAATGTTGATGACTCACTGTATGTTTAAAACAAGGCCAAGATGTGTGAAAGAAGAATTGCTTTAAATCTTTTCAGGAGAAATTTTTGAACTGTAATCAGTGAGAGCAGTCACAGTTTAATCAAGGCTCTCATGTAAAGAGGCACGATTTTCTTGAGCCAGCAAAGTGTCAGAATTAGTAACCTCCTGAACCCAAAAAGCAACATCGCTAGAGTCAAATCCTGAGTCACCTCTAGGCAGGTTAAAATTTTACCTGTTTTGTGATAAGGCAAGAGCAGCAACTGGGCTATTCTCTGACCTTTGTTAAACTGCACTGTTTTGCTAAGGGGAGCAACAAGCACCTGAATTTCTCTTGTGTAATCCAAATCCACCACTCCAGGAATAATGGAAATTCCTTGTAAAGACAGGGAACTTCTGCCTAATATTATACTCACTACTCCTTCTGGGCGAGTGCCCTTTACTCCTGTAGAAATTGGGGTTACCTGAACACCTGGAGTTAATATTGTAGTGTTGGAGGAACACAAGTTCAGTCCTGTACTCTCAGGGGTGGCTCAGATGAGTTCTGCAATGGAGCAGAAGGAACGAACGGGTTCATGGTGAAAGCTGCACCAATATTGTCAGGTGAGGCCGGGCTGGCCCTCTGGAAGTTTCCCTGAGCCAGGGTGGCTTGCTGGTGATTTAAAGGAGTGCCATTTTATGAAATTTAGATAGGCATTCTCTAGCCCAATGAAAGCCTTTTTGGCATTTGGGAAACAAGATTTTTGGTCGATTAGCCCCAGTAAGTGGTGACGGTATGCCATGTAAGCCGGCCATACCTTGTTAGCAAGACAATCTCTGTTAATGTGTCCGACTTGACCACTGTTAAAGCAAGACTGTAATGAGATATTCTTTTGCTTATTACTTATATACTTTTGCTTATATTACTTATATTTTATATTGTTTATATTGCTTATATATAGTGCTTATATATATTGCTTATATTATTTATATTACTCATTTTACTTATATTATGTATATATTGCTTATATTGCATATATATTGTTTATATTACTTATATTACTTATTTTACTTATATACTTTTGCTTATTATTGCTCAAGCTCCCTGTATTCTTATAAGAAAAGGAAAAGTGTAACTAAGTCCAGGCTTTATTTTAGTATTCTCAACTTTTAAAGGAAAACCTTACAAAGAGGTGCAGTAACATTGTTAGGATATTTCTGCTCATGATGTTTTACCGTCTGCCCCGCTAGTATCTGGATAGAACTGTACAGGTAAACAAGCCATAAAGCTGAAATCTCCCTCCTTTTCTGCCTCGGCTCATACAGCCTGCATTCCAAAAAGAAGGGGGTGGGCTGAATTACATTTAATGAGCTTAGCATTAGAAGGAGAGACCTGTTTGGGTGGAAGCACATAGTTAACAGTATGCACATTCTCATGATACTTAGCAGCCTCCTCCTCCAGATCAGCTGCATCTTGTGGGGACAATTTGTCATCATACCCAAAATGTGCAGAGGCAACAGTGAAAAGAAAAGGATGTTCGTCTTCCTCATCATCAATGGTAGTTTTCTTTGATGGAAATTTCTCAAAATCATGCTGTGGATCTAAAGCATCTTTAATTAAGTTTCACAAGGAAAAGACATTGGTGGGAACCTCTTTAGGCCCATAATGTGAATAATATAACAGTAACTCCTCCCCAATTTTAATCCAGGTGTTCAAACTCACCATTCCTTCTTCAGGAAAACAAGGACAGTACTTATGCACAAAGTGTAGAAAACGAGCTAGAATAGAAGAAGAAACTTTAGCTCCACGTTTAAACAAATTATTCATTAAGATACTGATGATCATTTTATGTTCCTTAAACACGCTCTGGCCCATGGTGGCTCTGGTGTCAAAAATTCAATCGGTACCCGTACTTACTCTGCCAGTTTCTACAGAGGAGTCTGCAGCACCCTGTGTAAGATCCTAGCCATCCTGAAATGAAAAAAATGCTTACTTTTCCAAGGACCCCACGTTTGGGCACCAGTTGCTGGGGGCCAGCCCCTGCAGGATTTGAGGGTCCCTGGAAAGATGTGGTGGCTTCGGCGATTATTCTGGAGAAAGAAAGAGAAAGGAAGAGAAGGGGGGAGAAAGAAAGAGACTGGACTCTGTCTAGTGCAGAAGCCCCTTTATTGAGAAATACAGAGGGATTTTATCCCCTAATTTTGCAGTCAGATTCACATGTCTTCTATGTGAACACAAAGCCAGGTATGGGGGCAAACCCCACCCACCAGATGTTTCTTCAAGCATGAGGAAGAGCAAACCCAAAATTATCTACATTTTCCTTATGCTTGGCTGATGTCCCTCAGAAGTATTAATAAAATTTCTAAAAATATTATACCATTTTATCAATGATAATCTATATACTCATTTTATTCTATACACTTTACCTATGACTAACTTTCCTAATGATTAACAGTCTATTCCTATACTTTATCCTAACACACAGAATGGAGCTTAAACAAAATGACTAAAACAAGTTTTGCATAATGTGGCCCAGTCCAAAAGTCATGCTGGGCTCTCAGCACAAGGGCTCCTTGATGTGGTCTTAGCTTGAACCAGGACCTGTCTGGAAGTCTAAACCACAGTCAATGGGAAATGGGAACAATGAGTTTCTTTTTTTTTTTTTTTTGAGTTGGTGTCTCACTCTGTCACCCAGACTGGAGTGCAGTGGCTGCTCCTGGCCACCGCAGCCTTGACCTGCTGGGCTCTGGTGATCCTTTTGCCTCAGCCTTCCACGAAGCCTGAATTACAGTCATGTGCTACCACGCCCGGCTGATTTTTTGATTTATGGTAAAGATGAGATCTCGCTGCTCAGGCGGGTCTCGAACCCACGGGCTCAGGCAATCCACTCACCTCAGCCTCCCAAAGGCATGGGATTACAGGCTGAGCCACCAAGCCCAGCTTGAGTTTCTAATGTTAGTTTGTGTTCGTCCCAGTCTCGGAGTTTTCATGCTTGAGCTAGCAGGAGGCTGTGTTGCCAAGAAAAGGCAGAGGTAATGGGGTCAACAGCTCCCGAACACACCCTAGTGGTCTCTGGGTCAATGACCCTCCCTGATCCCTAGTGCTCAGTGGGCCTCCATGGCCGGTTCCCACCAGGTGTTCTGGTGACTTGCTCTACTTTGTGATACATGACCCATTGACTAGACATCCACTGCAATGGGTGCCCCAGTGATTGGCACCATTCTGGGATGGGTGTCCTAGTGAATGGTTCTCCTCTGTGATGGGCACACCAGTGACAGAATCTCCTTTGTGGTTAGTGCCCCAGTGACTGATCCTCTTCTGTGATAGTTACACCACTGACTGAACTTCCTCTGTGATCAGTGACCCACTGACTTTTGTTACAACTGTCCCAGTGACTTGTGCTCCTTTGTGATGGGTGACTCAGTGACTTACTCTCTTCTTAGATGGATTCTCCAGTAAGTGGACTTCCTGTGTGATCGAGGGCATATTCATTAACTCACCTCTGGACGGATGCATTGGTGACTATCTCTTCGCTGTATTTAGTACCTCATTTATTGGCATTTCTCTTTGTTCTTGTTCGAGTGACTGACTTCCTTTTGTAATTGATACCTCGTGAGTAACACTCATCTATGATAGGTATGCCACTAACTTCTTGTTATGGGTGTCCCAGTGACTGGTCTCCTCTCTAATGTGTACCACAGTGAATTGCTTTTCTCTGTGACGAGTGTCCTAGTTACTGACTCTCCTCTAATGTGCATCCAAGTGGCTGTTTCCCTTTTGTAATGGGTACCCTGTGATTATTCTTATTTGTAAAATGTGCTCCTATGACTGACCCTCCTCCATGATGGATGCCACGCTGCCTGGCCCTTTTCTTTAATGGGAGACACATTTACTTGTTCTCCCCATAATGATTGCCTCTGTTTCTAGTCCACCGCTAGGATGGATGCCCCAGTAACTGGACCACCTCCAAAGTGGGTGCTCCAATGATGTTCCCTTCTCTGTGATAAGTGCCTTTGTGGCTGACCCTCTCCAGTCATAAAAACCCAGTGATTGGCCTTCTTTATTAATGGATGTCCCTGTTGCTGATTTTACTCTCTGATAGGTGTTTCAATGTCTAGACTTGCTTTTGGGGCGGTCCCCCAGAAACTTGTCGTCTTCTCTAATGGGTGTCTCAGTGACCACTACCTCCATTACATTTGCCCCTGTGACTGTACTTCCTTGCTAAAAAATATCCCAATGACTAGCTCTCCTCAATAATTGGGATCCCAGTTATGAGACCTCCTCTGTTATGTATGCCCCAGTGCCCCCCCCACAGGATCAGTGCCCAGTGATTATCCCTTATTCTATTGTGTTTTCTGGTGGCTGCCCTCCTCTGGTATGGGTGCCTCAGGTACTTGTCCAACTTTTTGAAGGGTGTCTCAGTTACTGGTTCTCCTCTCTGATGGATGCACATGTAACTAACACTTTCCTGTGTTGGGTATCTTATTGACTGGCCCTCCTCAGTGATAGGTGCATCAGTGACTGTGACTCGTCTGTGATAGGAGCCCCAGTGACAAGAGCTTCTTCATTATGGGTACCACATTGACTGCCTTTTCTCTGATAGCTTCTCCACTGACTGTGTCTGCTTTTTGATGGGTGCTCCCAGTGACTTTATCTCCTCTGTGATAGGTTTCCAGTGACTCGTTCTCCTCTGTCATGGCTGTACCAGTAACTGGTTCTCCTACTAACAGGTGTGCTCCTGTTAGACTTCTTCTATAATGGATCCCCCAGTGCTTGGATCTTCTCTATAAAATGTTCCCCAGTGTCTAGCACTTCTCTATAATGGGTGCCACAGTGACTGATCCTCCTCTTTGATGGTTGCCATGGAGACCTACCCTACTTTGTGACCAATGCCCTGCTTACTGCCTCTTATTCATAATGGATACCCTAGTTACTAGTTCTCCTAATTTATGGGTGTCACAGTGATGGGCTCTTATTTGTGAAGTTGACCCAGTTACTGGGACTTCTTCCTTATGTATGCTCCAGTTACTGGCTCTTCTTTGTGAAGAGTGCTCAGTGACTGGCCCTTTTCTATGATAAACCTTCCCTTTTGATGGGAGCTACACTGACTTTGCCTCCCCTATGTTGTTGCCCTCCTTTAAATTGGTGCTCTTGTGACTGCCTCTTCTTAAAAATGTGCACTTCACTTACTAGCCCTCCTCTGTGATGGGGCCTCAGTAACTGGTCCTCGTCTGTGATAGGTGCATCAGTGATTGTGCTTCCTTTGTGATAGATGTGCCAGTGGTAAGAACTCCTCTATGATGGGTACCACACTGTCATTGCCTCCTCTTTGATGGCTGTCCCACTTACAGTACCTCCACTGTGATCAGTGTCCAGTGACTGATTCCCTCCTAATGGATGCCCCAGTGACTGGCCTTCCTCTGTGTTGGGCATATCAGTGACTAGTCATTGTCTATTTTGGTGAGTGCTCCAGTGACTTCCTCTCCTTTGTGATGTGGTCCCAGTGACTGGCTTTCCTCTATGATGATTGTCCTAATAACCGGTTCTCTTCTTTTATAGATGCACTGGTGCATAGACTCACTCTATATTATGCCCCCCGTACCAGGTCCTACTCAATATGTGTCCCAGTCGCTGCAATTTCTTTGTGAAGGATGCTACAGTGACTGATCCTACTCTGATGGTTGCCCCAGTGACTGGACCTCCTTTGTAATTGATGCCCTAGTGACTGATGACGGGTCTTCCCGTGACTTCCAGTGACTGACTTTCCTCTGTAACCTCTGCCAAAGTGACTAGGCCTCCTATGTATTGGGTACCTCTTTGACTAGCCTTCCTGTATTATGGGTGTCCCAGTGAATGCCTCCTCATTCATGATTTCTGGTCCCGAGATTAGCCCTCCTTCATAATGGTTGCCCCAATGACTGGCCCGCCTCTGTTATGGGTTCCCCAGTGACTTGCCTTATTCTGTGATAGCTGTCCCAAAGCCTGGCCCTCCTCTGTGATAGGTACTTCAGTGTTGGGCTTTTATTTGTAATCAGTGCCCCATTGACTAGGTGTACTCTGTTATCAGAGCCTCAGTGACCAGTTCTCTGTGATCTGTACCTCAGTGACTTTCCTTCCTGTAAGTTGGTGACTCATTGACCTGTACTCCTTTGTGAATGGTATACCAGTGAATGGTAACCCTTTGCAATTGTTCCCCAGAGACTGGCACTTATCCGTAATAGAGGCCTCAGTGACTCTACTCCTGTATGATAATTGTCCAGATACTGGCTCTCCCCTGTTATGTTTGCTCAGTGATACGTCCTATGATGTGTGCCCCAGTGACTGGTTCTTCTTTTTGTTGGGTTCCAAAGAGACAGCCCTCCTAACTAATGGGTGCCCCAGTGAATGTTTCTCCTCCTAATGGGTGGGCTAATGACTGGTACTTTTCTGTGATGTGTCTCAGTTACTTTGCCTCCTCTGTGATAGTTACCCAGTTACAAGACCTCCTCTCTGATGGATACCACACTGACTTTGCTTTCCTTGTAATGTCCTCCAAAGTTACTGGCCCACCTCAGTGATTGCAACAAAAGTGACTGAGACCCTCCTTGTGGGCTCTTCAGTGACTGTTCCTCCTCTGTAATGAGTGCCTCAGTTAGTGGCCTTCAACTGTGCTGTGTGCCTCAGGATCTCTTTCCTTTGTGATGGATGTACAGTGTCAGGTTCTCCTCTGGAATCGTTACCCAGTAATGGACTTTCCTTTGTGATTGTTGTCCCAGTGACAGAATCACATCTCTGATGGGTGTCATAGTGAGTAGTCTTCTTCTATCCTCGGTACCTAGTGGCCCAGTGAATGGGCATGCTCAATCATGTTTTCCTCAGTGATTATCCTTCCTCTGTGATAAGTGCCCTACTTACCGTACCTCCTCCATAATGGGTGTCCTAGTGATTGTATCACCTTTGTGATGGGTGTCCTAGTGATATTGCCTCCCTCATAATGTGTGCCACAGTAATTGTGACTCCTTTGTGTTTAGTTTCCCAGTGACTGACCTTCATGAATGCCCTAATGAATAGATCTCATTTTTGGAGGTGTCTTGGTCACTGACTCTCCTCCATTTCATTTGCCCAGTGACTGGTTCTCCTCTGTACTTGGTGCCTCAATGTCTGACCATTCTCTATAATGGGTTACCCACTAACTAGACCTATTCTACGAAGGGTGTCCTAGTAACTAGCTGTCCTAAATGAGGTGTCCACAGTGGCTGTTCCTCTTCTGTGATGGGTGCTGTAGTTTTGCCATATTGAATGTCTCAGTAACTGGCCCTCCTCTGTGAAGGACTGTCCAATGATTGGGCATCATCCACTATGGGTTATTCATTGACTGAGACTTCTTCATGGTTGCTTCCCCTACAACTGGTTCTCCTCCATATTGGGTATCACCATAAATAGTCCTTCTCTGTTATTTGTGAGTCTGTAGATGGTGGACTCATCTATTATGATATCCCCAGTGACTAGAGGTCTCCTAGGAGTGTTGCCCTGAGAGTGGTCCACATCTGAGATGGGTACCCCAGTGAATGTCCGTTCTCTATTACAGGTGTTCCTCTGATGGCTCCTCCTCTATTTTCCTTTCCCCGTGACTGACCCTCCTCTGTTATTGGGTGACTTAGTGTGTCTATTCTCTTCTGTGATGACTGACCCTGGCACCCATCTATGATGTGTGTCTCAATGACAGTTCCTCCTCTGTGTTTGATGCCTCATTGATTGACTATCCTCTGTAATCATTGCTCCAATGACTGGATCTTATCTGTAATCTGTGTCCAAGTGACAGACCCTCATCTATAATGGGTACCCCATTGACTGGCATCCTCTGTGATGGATCCTAGAGACTGGTCCTCCATAATTATGGATGACTGTTACTGGGTTTACTCTGTGATCGGTTCCCAGTGATGAGACCTCCTCTATGATTGGTGTTCAGTGACTGAGCCTTGTTAGAGATGGGTACCTCACTGACTGGCCCTTCTTAGTGATGCTGCTCCAGTAATTGGACCTCCTTCTAAAGGATGTCTCAATTACTGGGCCTCTTCTGTGATGGTTCATCAGTGACCAGGTCTCCTCTGTTGTGCATAATCAGGTGACAACCCTCCTCTGTGACAGATGCCTCAGTGACTGGGCCTCCTTTAATGGGGGACCCTGTGTTTGTCTCTCCTTTGTGATGGGTGCCTCTGTTACTGGCCTTCATTTGTAATACATGCCTCAGTGAATATGCCTTCTTTGAGATGGTTGTCCTAGTGATTAGCCATCATCCATAATGGATGCCCTAGAGACTCCACCTTTTTCTGCAACTGGGTCTTCACTATCATGTATAATCAGGTGACTAGGCCTCCTCTGTTCTGGGTGCCCTAGTGACTGTACCCATTCCATAATGTGTACCTAAGTGACTGGCCTTCTTCTGTGATGTGTGCCTCAGTGAGTGGTCCTCCTCTGTGATCAGTACAACAGCAACAGGTCTTACTTGTAATCAATATCCCCATGACTGGGCCTCTTCCATAATTGTTTCACCAGTGTATGGTCTTCCTCTATTACAGGTGTCCCAGTGACAGGGCCTCCTCTGTCTTTGGTATCCTAGTGACTGACTGTTCAGCGTAATATTTCCACAGTGGCTATTCCTCCTTTGTGACTGTTGTTCTTATGACTGGCCCACCTATGTGATAGATGTCCCAGTGTCCTCTTCTGTCATGGGTAACCCATTGGCTAGCCCTGCTCTGTGATGGATGCCCCAGGGTGCCCCAGGGACTGGTTATTCTCTGTAATGATTATCCAGTGGCTACATCTCCTCTTTGATGGGTTTAACAGTGACCGACTCTTCTTTGTGATATATGCCCCAAATATAGGACCTCCTTTGTGAAAAATGCCCCAATGACTGATTCTTCTCTGTGATGGGTGTTCCAGTGACTTGTTTTCCTCTGAAATTACTGTCCCAGTGACTAGGATTACTACATAATGACTAGCTCTCTGACATTGCAGGAGTCATAGTGACTGTAACTATTACGAATGAGTAAGCGAGAATGAGTTACGCCAGCAAGTTGAGTCAAATTAATTATGAATGTATTAAACACACGGGTCAAGTGTAGGCAAACTCCAGAAAAACCCTTGGCAAATTGGTGCAGTTTGTGACAAGCTTTTATCGGTATAATTTGCAGCATTGGCTACATAGCAATTAGTGACCATAGCATCTATTAACTAATGACTTGGCAAACAAAATGGGAGCTTCGATTGTTAGGGAGCTTTGATTAATTTCATGTCAGGTAGGTATACCCAGTTCTTAGAAAGTCCCTGGAGTACTGCCATTGAGATATAGTTTAAGATAGTTACATAGAGAAATAGAAGAAGAAGTATTTTACAGTGGAGTTACCTTGGTTAGGTCACTCATAGAATATAAGAACAAATTATGAAAACGTCAAAGCATAATATTTAATGTCAGTTAAGAAAGCATACAATTACATGGAAGCAAAGGCAATGGAGTTCTGTAATGGTCATCAGGCAACGGTCATCATAATCTGACCAAAGGAGACAAAGATGAGGTTCTGTGGTCATGGGAACATTACTATAATCATACATAGGCACTGATTCTTAAGTCAGGCAAGTAACTAAGATGAAAGTTTTAAGCAAAATAAAGTAAGTTTGTTAATATTATTATTTTTCTAGCAATTTGATTTTATCAACTGATTTAGCTTATTTCATTCCCCCTTTTAGTTGTTCATGAGTCAATTCATTGACTCTTTAAAGAACAAAATTGTAACAGGTTCTGGTATTTAAATGTACTGAGTTTATTCATTTCTTGACAAAGTTGACAAACCAGTTTAAATGCGAGCTACCAGATCTGGAAGAATTACTTTAAAGTGGATTGGGTTTGAGACAAGGATTCAGTTTTGGACAGATAAAACTTGTGCCGAAGTAAACAAACTTAAAGTAAAAGTATAAGTAGTATGATTAATAACACAGCCAATACGTAAGAAATAAAAGTGTTAACAGATCTTTCTTGCAGCATGGCCATTCTGCAGGAGCTGCAGTAAAGAATGCTGCTTCAAATCCTAGAACAAGTAGGATAACAAAAAGAGAGGCAAGGGATGAGTGCAACGACTTCAGTTATGGTCAAAGTTTCATGCTTTCTGCTGTTGGCTGGTCACGTGATGTAGGATAATGGGCTTGGAGGATGATATCGAGAGGAATTATCAGGATGTTTGTTCATAGTCCAATTGTGGTCTGAGTGAAGGGGCACATTAGCATTTAATCTGCAGACTTAGCTGAGCCATGTTTCAGCATCCACAGCTTCCTTGACTTGCGCATAATGGATCCAGTTTGGTATCCCACTAACCATGAGTGACGTTGGGAAAGTGAGGATGACTTCATAAGGTCCTTTCCAGAAGCGGCTCAGTTCTTTTTTCCAGAACTTTCTGTCGTAGACCAGATTTTCAGCTTGGAAGGGATGTCACGGTGTGGAAGTTGGAGTTGGTAGTACAGCACAAATGTTGGTGTGACAAGGTCCTGCACCTGCTGTAAAGACTGGAGTTACTTTTACAGAGGTTGTTAGTAATTTCTTTAAGAATAGGATCCCATAAGTCAGGAAACAGAGGAGGGATTTTTTTCAAACATGATATTATAGGGAATAAACACAGCCTTATATGGGGTGCATCTAGCTCGAAGGAAAGCTAGGGGTAAGAGAGTTACCCATCTTTCATTGGTTTTTATCATCAATTTGGATAAAGTATTTTGTAAAGTCTGGTTCAAGCGTCCTACCTGTCCAGAGCTTTCTGGTCAGTAAGTACAATGCAGTTATTATTTGTTGATAGTACTTTATTAACAGCTGTACTTCTTTTTTTTTGTTTTTTTTTTTGAGTTGGAGTCTCACTCTGTCGCCCAGACTGGAGTGCAGTGGCTGCTTCCGTCCACCGTAGCCTCGACCTGCTGGGCTCTGGCGATCATTCCACCTCAGCCTTCCAAGTAGCTGGAATTACAGGCATGCACTACCATGCCCGGCTGATTTTTTGATTTATTGTAGAGATGAGGTCTCGCTGCCCAGGCGGATCTCGAACCCGCGGGCTCAGGCAATCCACTCACCTCAGCCTCCCAAAGGTGCGGAATTACAGGCTGAGCCACCGAGCCTGGCTAACAGCTGTACTATGGATCAGGTGAAGACAGGACAATTGTCTGACTCAATAGAAAAAGGAAGCCTGCACATAGGAATTATTTTTATTAATACGTATTTTGAAACTGTAAGGGCAGTTTCATTTATTGTACCAAAAGCTTCTACCAATCCCTAAAAAGTGTCTACTAATACCAGTAAAATAATTGTATCCTGCATGTGGATGTTTTATTTCAGTAAAGTTTATTTTCCATTGCTCACCGGGGTTTAATCCTAGTGCGCTGATTCCTGGAAAGAGTTTTTGCCTTTCCTTGGGGTTGATGTTAGCACAAGGAGGACACATTAAAGTTGTTGAATTAGATTGGACTTTTAAGTTATTGATAACATTAAAATGGTTTAACTGTTCAGCCATTTTGATTCCTCCTAGGTGGATGATAAAGTGGAGTTGTCATTAATTTCTCTGCAATAACTTCAGGTATAGCCAGGCTCAGTGGCTCAGCTTGCAATCTTGTGCCTTTGGGAGGCTGAGGTGAGTGAATTGCCTGAGCCCACGTGTTCAAGACCCGCCTGGGCAACTTGGTGAGACCTCATCTCTACAGGAAATAAAAAATCAGGTTGGGCATGGTAGCGCATGCCTGTAATTCTGACTACTCAGAAGGCTGAGGTGGAAGGATCACCTGAGCCCAACATGTCATGGCTGCAGTGGCTGGGAGTGGCCACTGCACTCCAGTCTGGACCACAGAGTGAGACTCCAATTCAAACAAAAAAACAAAAAGAACTTCACGTAGAACAATCCTGGAGTCTTTAACCCACCAGTCTTCAGGTTTCTTGTAAGCTCCCACCAGCTCTGCAGCCTCTTTTTCTTTATGTGTATTTCTGGGCTTCTGTGGGAGAGAAGGGACTGGAGAAGTTTTATCTGGTAAAATAGTTAGGGCTTCAATTGGGAGTTCTGCTGCTTCCCAAGCTGTCTGGTCTGCCAGGTGATTTCCAATTGTTTCTAGAGTGTCAGATTTTTGGTGACCTTTACAATGTATAACAGCTACCTCTTTAGGGGGCCAAACAGGTTTGAAGAGCGCTAATATTTCTCTTTTGTGTGATAGCTTTACCTGCTGTGGTGAGAAGGCCACGTTCTTTGTAGATCATGGCGTGTATGTGAAGTGTAGCAAACGCATACTGGTTGCCTGTGAAGATGTTTACTAGTTTTTCTGCTTCCCAGAGCAGGGCCTGTGTTACAGCAATTAACTCAGCCTTTGGAGCAGAAGCACCCTGAGTCAGTGTCTGTGACCAGATTCCTTCATGAATTGTAGTTACCACTGCACCAGCCTTATGGACTCCATTTAGTATCAGGATTCTATCCTCTGTGAACAGGTCAGCATCAGTCTGGCACAGAGGAGTGTCCCAAAGATCAGGTTGACTGACCTGGATAATGTCCAACACATGCTTCCAGTCATGCACTGGTGTCTCCAGATGATTATCAGGCAACAGAGTTCCTGGGTTGAGGCATTTAGGGGAGAAAATTAGTCTAGACTGGTTTAGTCATAGCCTCTGATACTGGGCAATACATGCGTTTGACATTCCATTGCAGAGTCTCTCCCAGAGCAGTCCCAACAGAATGGGGAGCAGTTAGAGCAAGGTTTTGGCTGAGGGTTAGCTTATCTGGTTCTTTAACCAGCAAAGCCATGGCCACAATGGCTCAAAGACAAGAAGGCCAACCAGAAGCTACTGGGTTCAGTTTCTTTGACCAATAGTCTACCGGTTTTTTCCATGGCCCAAGGGTCTGAGTGAGGATTCCTTTGGCAATTCTTCATTGTTCAAAATGAACAAGTGGAAAGGTTTGGTAATATTGGGAAGGGCTAGTGCTGGTGCTTGAGTTAGAGCTGTTTTTAGCTACTGGAACACTTGTTTCTCAGCAGTAGTCTAATTTAGGGGCTGAAACCTGCTGTGGCCAAATACAAGGGTTTGATAATTTTGGCAAATCCTGGGATCCATAGCTGACAATGCCCTGCCACCCGCAGGAATTCCTGTACCTGTTTCTTGGTGGTTGGTGAGGGGATTTGGAGAATGGCTTCTTTTCATGCAGAGGTCAGGTCTCACTTGCCCTCTTCGAGCTGGTATCCAAGGTAGCCTAGGTCCTGGACAAGATGTAACAAAGCTTTAGTACCTTGTAAACAGGTGTTCAAATCTGCAGCTGCAAGTAGGAGTTTATCCACATATTGAAACAAAGCACATTCAGGGTGTTGGGCATGGAACCCCAGCAAAGCCTGTTGCAAAGTCTCCCTGAAGAGGGTTTGGGAGTTCTTGAAGCCTTGTGGTAGTCATTTCCAAGTTACCTGACTGGTGTCTCCTGTGCGTGCATGTGTTCACTTAAAAGCAAAAATAGGTTGGCTGACAGGACACAGGGGAATAGAGAAAAAAGCATCTTTTAAGTCTGGCACAGTATATTCATGATGTTGAGGGGAAAGTAGACTAACTAAAGTGTACAGATTAGGAACACTTGGATTAATAGTTTTTACCCACTTGTTGACTTTTCTTAAGTGTTGAACTAGACAGAAGTTAGAAGTTCCCAGTTTCTGAACTGGCAAGAAATTTGTGTTCCATGCTGACTTGCATGGAGTCAGAATGTTGGCAGCTAAGAGTTTTTTCATATGAGAAAAATTCCTTTCTGAGTCTACAAACTCATAGGGTAGTGTTGGACTTGGACAGGAGTAGCTGATACCAGTAAATTTATCACTACTGAAGGGTGATGCTTCACCAATCCTGGCAGGTTGTTTTCTGTCCAGATGGAAGGAAATTCATGCTACAACTGTAGAAATAAGCTTGAGGGAACATTTATAGCAGTAGATTTTTGAGAGGTTAAAATATATTCTTCAGAAAGTGGAACAGTTAAGAACATTTTATATGAAGTAGGAATAAATATTTCAGTTTTGTCAAGTGAAAACACAATGGTTGCTCTTAATTTCCATAACAGATTTCTACCCATAAGAGGGAATGGACATTCAGGGGCTACTGAAAATGAGTGTGTTACCCACTTTTGTGCCAAGCCAACCATCTGATTAGAAGTGTACTTTCAGTTGGTAATCATTCTTGTTGCTTTTTGTATTAAAAGTTGATTTTTAGACATTTGTCCTAGTGGTGAATTTAGGACTGAAAGTTTCACCCAAGTTTCCATTAAGTGTTTAACTGAGCTGGGCTTAGTGTCTCAGCCTGTAATCCCGCACATTTGGGTGACTGAGGTGAGTGAATTGCCTGAGCCCGCGGGTTTGAGGACCCCCTGGGCAGCAAGACCTCATCTCTACAATAAATAAAAAAATCAGCCAGGTGTGGTAGCGCATGCCTGTAATTCCGGCTACTCGGAAGGCTGAGGCAGAAGCATAGCCAGAGCTCAGCAGGTCGAGGCTGCGGGGGCCGGGAATGGCCACTGAACTCCAATCTGGGTGACTGAGTGAGACTCCAACTCAAAAAAAAAAAGGAATTTAACCGGGTGGCCCCCGATAGCTGTGGTTACCATGGGCTCTTGAGGGACCATAGAGAAAGAGCCTTGGGCCCTTGAGTCTGAATCATTCTTTGCCACTCCCGTCAAGGACAGGACCAGAATGAGCTTAGGGTCCGGGTCTTGGTTTTTCTATTGAGGGCGATAGGGACAATCATTGACCCAATGTCCAAGCTCCTTGCAGTAAGCACACTGGTTCTTTGCTAACTTAAATGCATACAGGTTAGACCCTTTTGGCTTTTTTGGTGATCAGACATTTGGCATGGAGGCTTGGAACAAGTTCCTGGGGTCCTGAGGGCTGTCAATAGAATTTTGACCTGTGTTCTTGCAGCTTTGTCAGGCACCTGTACTGCTTCTGCTTATTTCTGTTTTTCAGCATTTCGGTTATTGTAAACTTTTTGAACTACTTCAAGTAGCTGAGAAATGTTCATTCCTGCAAAACCTTCTAATTTCTGTAATTTTTTTTTCAAATATTGGCAGCTGCTTCTGCCAGAAAGGTCAAATAATGGCCTGAGCATTCTCGGGAGCTAAGGGGTTAAAAGGTCTGTGGTTTCAAAACATCTCTTGGGGACGTTCAAAGAATGCCCCTGGGGACTCCTTGGGTCCCTGGAAAACCTCAGTAGTTTTTGATAAATTAATGGGTTTGTGGGCTGCCCCCTTTAAACCTGCTGATAGAGTCCAGTGAAAATAATTTAATATACTGGACACTGTCAAAGTGTTTAGAGTCTTAGTTTAGGCAAAAGGAGGGAAAAACCTTATTTAACTTTTTTTAACCTTTTTTCCGAATACAAGTAAATAGGGTTAAAAGGAACTGCTGGCAGTCATTCCAGGTGATGTGATGAATGCACGTGATTGATTCTATATAAAGAAATGTAAACCTGTGATTTTTCTGAGATTAAGAAAACAATATATATCAGGAAGTGTCACTTACCTGACTTGTCCCCTGCGGAACTTCCTGGAGAAGAAGATGGGGGGGCAGATTTGTCCAAGAGTGGAGGTGAGTTGCCAAAGATGGAGACAACAGAGGGGAGGTGACAATACTGGTTATGGATGCAGGGTTTAAGAACAAGATATAAAGTGGCTTTTGGTTCCCAGTTTGTTCTTTTTTTTTTTCTATTCCTGCTCTTGGAAATATTTTTATCATCATCTATTTCCAAGTGCAAAAATAGGAACCAGTGGGACATTAACTGAATATTATTTGGATTTAATAAAATACAAAGCGAGAGTATTGACAAAATTATAAAGCAAGAAATGAGTAAAAAAATAGAACAATACTGGAAAAATAGGAACAATACTGGAAAGTGAAAGTAGACCTGCAAACTACATGCATGACAAGCAAATCTTTAATTTATCAATGTGAATTGAAACATTTTCCTGCAAACCATTTATAACTGTGCTTTAACTAGGAAATATACCCACCATGACAAAGTCTGAAGAAAAACTGAAAATATTAGAGACGTGTAATTATGTTTTAACCCAAAGTGAAAACTTAAAACAGGTAAACACTGGCAAGTTATACTTTTACAACAATTGGAAAACCCAGGTTACTTTGTCATTTATCCTGTGTTGTATTAATGATCCCTGGGCCTAAAAGGAGATTTTGAAGTCCGTAAGTAACTTGACTGTGAAAAGCATTATAGTTGATTACAAACTGCAGTCAGTAAAATTAATTTGCCTGACAATCAGGCAATTCAGAAGGGGGTGAGCTAAGTGTGGTTCCTGAAGCTTGTTTTATTTTTCCTCTGTTGTTTAAAGGAGAAAATTATTTTATTATACAGTCCATGGGACTGGAAGGCCAAGGAGCCTCTGCACCCATATGAAGTGACAAACAAACAAAATATAATGACAAACAAAGTGTGCCCGGACCAAGTGAGAAAAGTTGCGAATCCCTGGCATAGCCTCAGACCAGTAAATAACAGATCCCTGGCACAACCTCAGGGCACAAAACCAGATTCAGCCAAAGTCTTGGCCAAAGAAATAGTTTGCAAAGGGTGATCTCTTCAGGGCATGACTCCCTTACACAGAATTGTGGCCACAAGCAAAACATAATAGATTTTTACCAGTAAAGAGAACAAATTCTTACCACCTGGGAGAATGCAGATGGACTCAGCTGTCGGTGACCTGCACTGACCGAGGGTTGGTTAGGACCCGCACCAGAGAGTCTGGACGGCTAGAAGAGACCACTCGGAGGCAGTTCTTCTGGGAACAGTCTGATCAGGACTGAAGCCAAATTTTATTCGGACTCCTTCCAACTTATATACCTTTTTCTGTACCCTCCAGAAGTGTGATAATCACTTTCTGGGGGCATACAAATTCCATGCAAATTACACATCACAAGACCATCACGAGACTTGCAAGTTCCAAGCAAACAATTACAATTCAATGATGCATGACGTGCTTCACAAAACTTACATTAAATTCACAGGTGTACAATTTCAATACAGATTGTTCAAAGTGTTTTCCATAATGTTCAATAAATCATTCACACTATACTTTTTGTTCCAGACCCTGATTAATACAAAGACTTTTTAAAATTAAATCCAAGTTTACTGAACAAGAGCTGACTCACCAGTCTACCAGGAAATAGAAGTTTGAAAATATCTAGAAAGAAGTACAACTTAGAAGGGACAAGGTCATATAAAAATAATTCTGCTATGCAGCTTTCCATCAGGTGTATAGAGATTTACTTATAAGTTTTACTGCCATGTATGCACACTGATCACTAATCACACGCCAATATTATAGGTATAACTGATATCCTATGTCAGAGGTGATCTTCCAGATGGGCCTTTACAGGCCTCAGTCATGTAGCTATAGATGTTGGCTCCCAACATTTCCCCCTTTTTTATTAAAAACGTACATTAAACATCTTGGCTTCTGTCTTAGGTTGTTTTCACTTCATCATAGTTGTTACCCATCATCCGCTGGTCCTCCCTCCAGGCAGAGGATTCCTGACTTAGGTTCATACCAGGTAACTGGAATCTTAACTCTCACTGAACCAAGAGCGTAAAGACTTGAGGAGACATAGGGAGAATGAAGAATGGTGAGCTGATGACACAGATGACACAAAATATTAGCCTTTATGACATAAGTGACCAGCTGATAAATGACTTTTTTCTTGCTTTATTAGTAAGTACTGCCAAATGAACATTATCAGAGTTATGTTGAACTGTTTTCCTTAAACGTTGGATGATGACTAGAAAGATAAACAGCAGAAAAAGAACAATCATGCCAATAGCAATGAAATTATAGATCAGATTCCAAACAGAATTGGAAGCCACAAACTGAGAAACGGAAGAAGTGAATCTAGATGCTAGTTGAGAAAATGAAAGTGAGTTGAGAAAATGAAAGTGAGGAGAGATGTGCCTGAGAAATAGCAGTAATCTGACTACGCAACTGTTGAATGTTTAAAGAAGAATTGGTAGACTGCTAAACTCCCATAAGATGTTTCTGGACATCAGTCCAACTGACATTCTGACCATCATATGGCAAGGGTGTAATACAAATCCATTTAAATTGTGCATGACAAGCTACGGACATCTGAACCTTAATGTGTTGTATTTGATTTCCTATATATACTAATGCTGATTCTAAAGCATTATATCAATAATTCCTTTATCTATTTGCTCTTGAGTAAATAAAGCTAAGCTAACATTTTGAGACAAATCATTCACATGATTTGCTGTATGCACTTCCTGTACTAAAGCAGTTGCAGAAGCGGCCACAGATCCTATAATAGAAATTAGTGCAGAAATTCCAAAGATTAAAGCTGCAACAAACGTACAAGGCCTATTTAACATTGCTGTGGCTTGTTCTAAAATATAAGTACCTGGAGAAGAATGCCACGGTTCCGGTAGCTAATCAGGCACAAAAACGTAAGAAGGTGCTTTAACAGAAATACTTGATATGGGTTACCAATAATACAATTAGAAAAAGTACAATTTTCACAATTAATTTCAAAATGACCAAAATTATATATTACTTAGTAAATAGAATGAGCATTAGCAATTAACAAAACATATGGGGAATCAGCACAAGCCTGTAAAAAGGTTGTAAAACCAGAATGAGGACAATAAAGTGTTACAGGACCTGTTGCTGCAAGCAATCAATAAAGTTGAGTTTGTAATGAATGATTATAAGATAGAGAACTTTGAAACATGGGTGTAGCCCATCCATGTAGGTGCCTTCTAGCTGTGACAAGTGTAGAGCCATTAAAACCCCAGTCACTAATATATACTTTTTCACCAGGTACAGGATGGTCCACCTTAGAGTTATAAGCACAGTCTCTCCATTTCAGGAAGCCAGCATCTCGCCGTAGGAGTGACCAGTCCTTTTCCTATCATAGAAGGGGCAAGCAGATACACTGAGAGGCGATGAAGCTCTAGTCACACAGCTAGGGGCGGTTCCTCTAGGCATTAACATCTCCAGTCACCAACCGTCCTTGATATTGTCCTGATAAGGGCTTTTTGTACTCAGAAACTTAAAGGTAGACATTAAGCAAGAAGTCTGGTAATTATTAAAAGCAGAATTAGTATAAAAACAAATAGGGAGGGAGTTGGAATGCCCTTCATAAGAAGAATTACGATTAGTAACATGTTTGACTTGAGCACGAAATAAAGCAGGCTCTCCCCTTTTCCTGTAAGAAGCCTTCCATTTTATTAGAGGTTTTATACTTTCTTCTGGATCTCAATGTTTAGTCATAGCTGAATAGCCCGAAGAGTCCAAATTCAAATGATTAATAACAAAGTGCGATTCAAGGTGTGTTGAGGAGAGCTATACTTGCACTCACCCTCTTATAACTTAATTGATTTTTTTAAGTTTGGTGAACTCTTTCAACAATGGCTTGACCTTGTGGATTGTAGGGAATTTCTGTGGAATGAGAAATATTAAATTGGGAGTAAAATTGCTGGAAAGATTTAGATGTCTATGCAGGACCGTTGTTGGTTTTCAGTTGCTCTGGCATACCTAGCTGTGAAAAGCAAAAGAATAAATGTTGTACCACGTCCTTGTAGGCTTCTTCCAATTTTTGCTGAAGCTAAAATAACATGAGAAAATATATATACAGTCACCTGCAAATAAGACAATTTACCAAAGCTGGGAAAGTGAGTTACATCCATTTGCCATAGCATGTTTGGTCTCAGTCCTCGAGAGTTGACTCCTCCTGGAGCTGGAACAAAAGTTTTTGAATTTTCAGAGAGTGAACTGAATGTAAATTGTTTACAATCTTCTGGGCTTAAAGGTATAGTAAAGAAACAATTCTGTAAATCAATAACTATAATATTAAAGTTAACAGGTATAGCAATCCAGGCTGTAACAGTCCATGGCTCCCATAGTAGTGTTAATAGCTCTTAAATCCTGTAAAAGTCTCCATATACCAGATTTTTTTCTTAATTACAAAACTAGGAGTGTTTTCAGGGCTAGTGGTTTCCATTCAGGGGGATTGGTAGAAGGCTCTATATAACCAGCCTTTAGTTGTTGTAAAACTAGTTTTTTGACAGCCTTAGCTTTTCTAAGGGCATGGGCTATTGTTCCAACCAAACCGGTTTTTCGGCTTTTCAGGTAATAGGGTCTTAGGAACAATGGATATAATACCAGCTTAATTTGTCTTTTCATTATCTTGGAAAGGTTCCTTCATCCTCTGTCTGTCTTTGCCAAGTCTTTTAAAGGGATTATAGACTATCTACAGCATTTGTGCTGAAGCTTTATAATTAGGGCTATATAAATGCATGCTTATTTGAGTAAGAATATCTCTTCCCCATGATGTAAAGGGGATAGATGGAATAACGTATAGGTAAAAAAGTTTTGAAGTCTCATCTGTCCGATTTAAAATTTTTAGAGCTATTGGCTACTGCGGGTACTCGACCAATGCCTATGAGTCCTAAAGGAGTTTTTTGAGTAGACCAAGAAGCAGGCCAATTTTCCCGGCAATACAGGAAACATGGACACCAGTGTCCAACAAGTCTTTAATCTTAACTCCTTGTGTATATATATGTATATGTCTTCTAGAGGTCTAGGGTTAGTAACCTCCTGAACCCAAAAAACAACATTGCTAGAGTCAAGTCCAGAGTTACCTCTAGGCAGGTCAGTTAGTTTTACCTGTTTTATGATAAGGCAGGAGCAGCAACTGGGCTATTCTCTGACCTTTGTTAAACTGCAGTTTTGTTAGGGGGAGCAACAAGCACCTGGATTTCTCTTGTGTAATCCAAATCCACCACTCTATGAATAATGGAAATTTTTTGTAAAGACAAGGAACTTCTGCCTAATATTACACCCACTATTCCTTCTGGGAGAGGGTCCTTCGCCCACAGGAATTGGGGTTACCGGAACATCCGGAATTAATATTGTTGCGGTGGAGGAACACAAGTTCAGTCCAGTACTCTCAGGGGTGTCTCGTTGTTGATTTAAAGGATTTCAATTTTTATGAAATTTAGATAGGCATTCTCTAGCTTAATGAAAGCCTTTTTGGCAATTGGGACTCAAAGTTTTTAGTCGAGTAGATCCAGTAAATGGTGACAGTGTGCCATGTAAGTTAGCTATACCTTGCTTAATCAATCTCTGCTAATGTGTCTGACTTGACCACAGTTAAAGCAAGACTGCATTTTGATATTCTTTTGTTTATTACTTATATACTTTTACTTATATAAATTATTTATATATTGTTTATGTATTACTTACTTATTACTTATATATTGTTTATATTGCTTGTATTGCTATATATATACTGCTTATATTGCTTATATTACTTATTTTACTTATATCACATATTATTTACATATTACTTATGTATGACTTATATTATTTATATTACTTATATATTCTTTATACATAGCGTATATTGCTTATATATATATTGCTTATATATGCTACTTATATTACTTATATCACTTATGCTTTATTTATATACATTTGTTTATTATTACTTGAGTTTTCTACATTTCTACAAGGAAAAGAAAAGTGTGACTAAGTTCAGGCTTTATTTTAGTATTCTTAATTTTTAAAGGAAAACTTTAGAGAGAGGTGCAGCAAGGGTGGCAGGAAGGAAGGATTTTTAATCACCATTATTGTTAGCATTGTCTAATATAATCAATTATATTGCCGGTCTTTTTTTTTTTATCAGTCTTACTAAAGCCTAACCAATGTTATCAGCATTTTTAACAGCCAATTGTTTTACTAAAATTTTGCTACCTCTTTGTTAGTAATTACTCGTTTGACCATGGTGGTTATTTTAGAAATGAAATTCTCATAATTTTTATCTGCCTTTTGTTTTATCTAAGAGAAAGAAAGAGGTTAAGTGGAATTAGTAGGCAACTTTCTGTACAAAATCTAAAAAAGAATTTACTTTATCGCTACTTACCTTTACACCTTTATATTTCAAGGCCTTATACATAATACGAATATAGGCTCTCCTTTCCTTGGAGACACATTTCCCCATAACTGTAATAACCAACACAATGCAAACAATATACAATAATATTGCAAGGATTAAATCACTCTACCCAGCGATAAGTAACACAGTCCGTTGGTGACGCTAAACACTGACTTGCCTATCAACCTGGGCACTCCGGGGGGGCTGCAGCACCCTCGGGCAAGGCCCGTCCTGAAACGAGAGAAACAAACTGGGGAACACATATATATTTATAATTACCGGAGTCAGGTCCCTGGGTTCGGGCGCCAAAGCTATCTGGTGCCCGCACCGACCGAGGGTGGGTTAGGACCCCCACTGAAGAGTCTGGATGGCGAGAAGAGACCACTCGGAGGCAGTTCTTCTGGGAACAGTCTGATCAGGACTGAAGCCAAATTTTATTCGGACTCCTTCCAAGTTATATACCTTTTTCTATACCCTCCAGCAGTGTGATAATCACTTGCTGGGGGCATACAAATTCCATGCAAATTACGCATCACAAGACCATCACGAGACTTGCAAGTTCCAAGCAAACAATTACAATTCCATGATGCATGATGTGCTTCACCAAACTTACATTAAATTCACAGGTGTACAATTTCAATAGATTGTTCAAAGTGTTTTCCATAATGTTCAATAAATCATTCACACTATAATTTTTGCTCCAGACCCTGATTAATACAAAAACTTTTTAAAGTTAAATCCAAGTTTACTGACTCCTAACATTTTTAACGATTAATATTATCAACTTAATACTATACTATAATCTATAAGTTTACTTAAATGACTCATTCTATTAATCTATTATGGTTCAACGTAGTGTCCTGTAATTCTATAACGATTAAAACTTATTCTTAAATTATAAAACCTTACCATGACTTAAATGAATTTCCTATGTTTAAACTTTAATTTTTCTAATGATTGACCTTTAATACTATGCTATATCCTATTAAGCTAATACCTTATCATTCATTCTTTTATAAATCATATAGTAACTATTATATTTGAATAATGTAGCCAAAGGAAACAAAACAGCAAGCATAAATTTACTCAAATATACTCTAAAATGTAACTATAAGAGTATATTTATATATTTTATCCTAACAAGTCTACTCTAGAAATCAAATAGTAGCTGTCACACTCTTGAATAAGGAAATGCATGGCCGCCATGGCCTCAGGCTGAAGCAGAGTTTTGGTATGTAATGAAACAAAAGCAAGGAAATGCATGGCTGCCATGCTGATGGCCCCGGACTGAAGCAAACAGAGTTTCAGTATGTAACGAAACAAAAGAAATTGTTCTGCCTGGCTAGGGGCAGGGTGATAAAACTATTATGGTAATTTAGTTTCTAATCCTAGCTCTAGGGGAAACTGCTTTCGGGAACAAGAGCTGACTCACCAGTCTACCAGGAAATAGAAGTTTGAAAATATCTAGAAAGAAGTACAACTTAGAAGGGACAAGGTCATATAAAAATAATTCTACTGTGCAGCTTTCCATCAGGTGTATAGAGATTTACTTATAAGTTTTACTGCCATGTATGCACACTGATCACTAATCACACGCCAATATTATAGGTATAACTGATATCCTATGTCAGAGGCGATCTTCCAGATGGGCCTTTATAGGCCTCAGCCATGTAGCTATAGATGTTGGCTCCCAACACTCAGCTGCCATTCCAGTCCCTTTTGAGCCAGAGGAGAGGTCATGGGGCTCTGAATAGCTCAGGAGGCGCCTCCCCAATTACTCCATTTGGATTGGGGAGAGCTGGAGTGAGGCTTTTCTCTCGAAGTTGCAACATCTCACAGGGGCCTCCAAATGTTATGACAGAGTAAGCAAGAAGAAGTTACGCCAAGCTGATTCTAATTAATTATGAATTTATTAAACGCATGGGTCAAGAGTAGGCAAGTGCCAGAAATCTCTTGGCAAATTGGTGCAGTTTGTGGCAAGCTTTTATAAGTAAAATTTGCAGCATTGGCTACATAGCAGCTTAGTGGCAATAGCAACTATTAACTAACTACTTGATAACCAAAATGAGAACTTCGATTGTTAGGGAGCTTTGATTACTTTCAAGTCAAGTTGGTATAGCCAGAGCTCAGAAAGTCCCTGGAGTTCTACCATTGAGATAAAGTTTAAGGTGGTTACTGAGAAAAAGGAAGATGAATCATTATACAAATGGGTTTCCTTGGTAAGGTCACTAACAGAATATAAGAACAAACTATGCAAATGTCAAAGCATAACATTTGATTTCAGTTAACAAAGCATACAATTACATGGGAGCGATGGCAAAGGAATTCTAATATAGTAAGTAGGCAATGGTCAGCATAACCTGCCCAAAGAAGACAAAGATGGGGGTCTGTGGTAATGGGAACGTTGCTGTAATCACAGGTAGGCATTTATTCTTAGGTCAGGCAGGTAACTAAGATGAAAGTTCTAAACAAAATGGAGTTAGCTAGTTAATATTATTACTTTGCTAGCAATTTGATTTTATTAACTGATTTAGCTTATTTCATAAGTCCTTTCTGATTTGTGCCCCAGTGACTTGTACTATTCCATAATGGATCCCTTAGTGACTAGTCCTCCACTATGATGAGTGTTCCAATCATATTATGTTCTCCAGTGAAAAGCTCCTTTGTAATGGGTGTCCCATTTACTGACCTTACTCATTGATGGATGTACCAATGACTGGCTCTCCTCTAAGATGGTTGTTACAGTGGCTTAACCTCCTTCATAATGGGTGTTCTATTAACTAGCCCACTTCTATGATGGGTGTCACAGTGATTACCCCAACTCCAAAATGATTGTCCCAGTGACTCACAATCCTCTGTTATAAGTGCCCTAGTGACTGACCTTTCTCTTACAGGTTTCCTGGTGATATGGCCTTCTTCCATAATGCATTATCCCAGTTACTTGCTCTTCTCTGTAGTGGGTGATACATATCTAGTCATCTTCTGCAATGGGTGCTCCAGAGAATGATTCTCCTCTCTGATAGGTTCCTCAGTTACAGGTCTTCTGAGATGCATCCCCCAGTGATTGGCCCTCCCCTTTGACTAGTTCTTCACTGATTGTCACTCCTCAAATGGTACCCTAATGACTGGGCATCCTCTATGATGGGTGCTTCAGTGACTGACTCTCCTCTTTTATGGGTGCCTCAGTGAATGGTTCCTCCGTGATGTGTGCCCAGTTGACTTGCTATGCTCTGTGATAGATGCATCAGTAACAAGCTCTTCTCTGTGATAGGTAATCTAGTGGCTGGATCTCCACTATTTTGGTTGTCCTAGTAACAGGCTCTCCAATCTGATGGATGTCCCACTGAGTGAAATGCTTCTGGAATTGGTACCTGCCCAGTGCCTGGCACACCTTTATAATATGTGCCCACATGTGATGGGTGCCCCAGTGGCTGGCCCTCCTTTGTGATGTGTGTCCCAGTGACTGACTGTCTTGTGTGATAGATGCCACAATTACTTTCCATCCTCTGTAAAGGGTGCCTAGTGATTACACCTCCTCTTTGATTGATGCCTCAGTGATTGGCCCACCTCTGTAATGTGTGCCACATTATCTGGCCCCTCTCTATGAAAAACTCCCTTGTGACTGATCTATCTGTGTTCAGTGCTCCAGAGAATAGTCTTCCTATTTGCTGTCCCCTTGACTGGGTATCCCACTTAATGTGTTCCAGAGTTACTAGCCCTCCTTTATTATGAATGACCCACTAATTGGGCTTCCTCAGTAATTTTTGTTCCAGTGATTGACCCTCCTCCATAATTCTGACTTATTGACTAACACTCCGTTATGGGGAGCTCAATAACTAACTCCTATGTAATACTGAGTTCTCCTACTCACAGATGAGTTCTCCAGTGACTTGGCATCCTCTTTGTTTGGTGGCCCAGTGACTGGCATTCCTCCATAATGGTTGCACCAGTGACTTTTCCTCCCACAATATGGGTGTCTTAGTGTCTGACTCTCCTTTGTGATGGTACTACACTGATTTGTCCTCTTCTATGATTTCTGTCTTAGTGACTGGACATCCTCTATAATGGGTATGCAAGAGATTGAGTCTCTTTGATTGGGGTACCACTGATCGGCTCGCCTCTGTGATGGGTACTTCAGTGACTGTCCCTTCTCTATTCAGTGTCTCATTCACTGGCCCACCTCTGTGATCAGTGCTCCAGTGATTGGCCTTCATCTGTTATCTAAATCCCAATGAACGGCATCCTCTGTGGTTCATAGAACAGTGATTGTCCCTCTACTTTTATGGATGACTCACTCTGGTTAGTACCCCAGTGACTTGCTCTCTTCTGTGATAGATGCCCCAGTGACTGAGCTTCCTCTATAATGAGTGCTTCAATGACTGGCTTCCTATCCGATAAGTGTTCCAATAAATGGTTCTTCTCCATAATTGGTGTCCCAGTTAGTAGTATTCCTCTGTGATGAGTGCCTCTATGAGTGACTCTCCTTTGTTTTGAGTGTCCAAGTGACTGGCAGTCCTCTGTGATGGATACCCCAGTGATTGAGTTTTCTCTATAATATGTGCCAAAATTACAGGTCTTCGCACTGAAGAGTGTTCCAGTAAGCATAATTTCTTCATAATTGGTGTTCAAATGACTACTGCTCCTCTGTTCTGAGTACCCCTGTTAGTTGCTTTCCTCTTTAATGGATGCTCCATTGAATGGCTATCCTCTCTGATAGATTGTCCAGTGACTGATCCTCTTCTATAATGTGTACCTCAGTGATAGACCTTCTCTTCCCTGTGATGAGTGTTGTATTAACTGGGCCTCCTACATAATTGATATCCCAGTGACTAGGATATCAATTATGTGGGGCTAACCCTCCGTGTTGAATACCCCTATGACTTATGGTCCTCTAGATGAGTGTTTCAGTGACTGTCTTTACTCTGTGATAAATGCCTCATTGACTGGTCTTTCTCTATGAACAAAGCCCTAGTGATTGATCCTCTTCTCTGTTAGGTTACTTGATGATGAGTTTTCATTGTGATCTCTGTCCCAGTAACTGGTTATACTGCATAATGAGTGCCCCAATTACTAATCATCCTCCATTATTTTTACCCCGGTGACTGAGACTCCTCAGTGATTTGTTCTCCAGTGACTAGTCCTTGTCTAAATTGGGTGTCACAGTGAATAGCCCTCCTCTCTGAGATGTGCCCTCTTGACTGGCCTGCCTCTATTATGGGTGCCTCAGTGATGGACCCTTCTCTGTGATGGGTTCCCTAGTGTCAAGCTCTCCTCTGCGGTGGCTGTTCCAGTGACTGTCCTTCCTCTGTGGGTGGTGCCTCTATGACTGATACTCCTCTGTTATTGGTGCTCCAGTGACTGGCTCTTCTATGTAATCAGTGCCCTAATGACTAGCCCTCATCGGTGATAAGTACCCCAGTGACAGGCCACCTTTCTTATGATTAAAGCAGTGATGGAATCCAAACTATGACAGGTGTTCCACTGAATAGAATTTCTCAGTGGTCAGTATACCAGTGACTAGACCTCCTTATTGTTAGGCATTCCAGTGACTGACCTCCTCTGTCATAATTGCCCCAGAGACTAGACTTGTACTATGTTGGTTGCCCCAGGGTCTTGTCTTCCTCAGTGATCAGTGCACTAAGGACAAGACATATTCTCAATTGACACCCAATGACTGGGTCTTCTCCATTGAATTCCCAGTGACTGGGCCTCCTCTTTAATTGGTACCCTAGTAACTAGCCCTCTTCCACAATGGTTATACTAATGATTAGCCCTCTTCTGTGTTGAATGTCTCAGTAACTGGGCATCCTTTATAATTGTGCCCAAGTGACTAGTCCTTCTCTATTATGGGTATCCCTGAGAAATGGCCTCCTTTGTGACTGGTACCTCAGTGAGTGACCCTTCTTCATAATGCTTACCCCAGTGACTATCTCTCCTCTATTATAGGTGTCCTATTCACTTGAGCTCATCCATTATAAGTACCCTAGTGTCTGATACTCCTTTGCAATGGGTTTAGTAGTGATTAGGATCTCTATATAATGTGTGCTGCGGTGATTGTGCATCTCCGATTGATGCCTCAGTGACTGGCCTTCATATATAATGGAAGCTCCAGTGACTAGTCCTCCTCTCTTATTGGTGTCTCATTGACTGTGACCCTTCAATTTTGGGTGCTACAATGACTGAACCTCATCTTTGATCAGTATCACAATGACTGGCCTTCCGCTCTAATGTGTGGGTGCCCAGTCACTAGTCTTTCTGTGATGGAATTTCTATTAACTCTGCCTCTTCCAAAATGGGTGCCCCTGGGAATAATCCTCCTTTCTGATGGGTGTTACATTTTCTGTGTCTCCTTCATAATGGGTACCACAGTGATTGGCTCTCCTCTGTTAATGCTGTTCCAGTGATTGGGCCTCTACCCTAAAAGGTGCTTAATTGACTGGACCTCCTTTGTGATTGGTGCCCCAGTGACTGGTGTTCCTCCAAATTGGGTGTCCTCCTTGGTGATGGGTCCTCCAGTAACTGGGCGTACTCCATAATTGGTATCCCAGTGACTAGCACTCCTCTTTGATAGGTGAAACAGTGAATGGACCTTCTCTGTTATGGATGCCGTAGTGATCATCACTACTCTATGATGGGTGTCCCAGTGACTGGCCCTCCTTTATTATTCGTTCCCCAGTGACTGGCTATCTTTTGTAACCTCTGTCCCAGTGACTAGTCCTCTTCTGTGAAGGGGGCTCAGTGACTACACTTCCTCTGTGATGTATGCCCCAGTGACTGGCACTCTTCAGTTTAAAATGCCACATTTAGCTGGGCTCAGTGCCTCAGCCTGTAATCCCGTGCTTTTGGGAGGCTGAGATGAGTGGATTGCCTGAGCTTGTGGGTTCAAGACCAGCCTGGGTAGGCGATACCTCAGCTCTACAATAAATCAAAAAATCAGCCAGGTGTGGTAGCACACACCTGTGTTTCCGGCTACTCAGAAGGCTGAGGCAGAAGGATCACTGGAGCCCAGCAGGTAGAGGCTGCGGTGGCTGGGAGCGACCACTGCACTCCAGTCTGGGTGACAGAATGAGACTCCAACTCAAAAAATAAAATAAATAAAATAAAAATAAAATGCCACATTTACTGATCTTTCTTTGTGATCAGTGTTCCAGTGACTAGCTTGCCTCAGTTATTGCTGTCCCAGTAACTGATTCTGCTTAATGAATGTTTCCCAGTGACTGTAACTTATCAGTGATTTTTGCCCAAGTGACTGACCCTCTTTTTTAATGGGTGTCATATAGAGAGGGTCTTCTCTGATGAGTGTGCCATTAACGGGCTTCATTTCTAATGGGTGCTCTATCGAGAACCCCTCCCTTGTGATGGGGGCCCCAGTAAGAGAACCTCTTCAGCAATGGGTGTCTCAGTGACTGATCTTTCTCTGTATTGGGTGTCCCTGAGATCCACCCTTCTCTATGATTGGTGCACCAATGATGAGACCTCCACTTTGATGTGTGCCTTTGTGAAATGCCTTTCTCTGTGACAGTACCTGGCACTGGTCTTTGATGAGCGCCCAAGTGACTGACCTTCATCTGTGATTGTTGATTCCAGTCACTAGTCTTACTGCATAATTGGTGCCCCAGTGCCAAGCCCACCTCTGTGATAAATGACTAGTGACTGGCCATCCTCCAAAACGGGTGCCCAAGTTACCCATTCTCCTCTATAATGGGTGTCTCAGCGACTGGTCTTCCTCTCTGATCAATGCCCCAATGACAGGTCCTCCTCCATTTGATGATACAGTGACTGAACCTCCTCCGTAATATGTTCCCCAGTGAAAAGCTATTTGTCATGTGTGTCCCAGTGATTGGACCTCCTCAGTAAAAGATGCCACAGTGACTGGCACTCCTCTGTGATGTTTTTCCAAATGACTAACTCTCCTCCATATGTGTTCCTCAGTGACTGCCCATTCTTTGTTATTGTTTACACAGTTACAAGCCTGCCTGTGTGTGGGGTGTCCCTCTAACTAGTCCTCCTTTTGGAGGGGTGCAACCCTGCCTGATCCACTTCTGTGAAGTGTACCACTGTTACTGGCCTTCTGCTATGGATACCCCAGTGACTGGCCCTCCTCTGTGATGGATGAATTAATGAGTAGGACTTTTCTGTGATTGCTCTCCCAATGACTTTCTTTTTTCTGTAATAGGAGCCTCAGTGACAGGTTCACCTCTGTAAGGTATTGTCCAATGACTTGGCCTCCTCTAGTCAGGGCCCCAATGACTGACTCTCTCCTATAATGGATATCTCAGTGAATTTCCTTCCTCTGTTTGGTGGCTAATTCACTCTTCGTCCTTTTTTATTGGTGCTCCATTGACTGGCACTCCTTTGTAATTAATGCCTCAGTGATTGGTTCAGAGTGTGCTGGGTACCCAGTGAATGGTCTCCTCTGTGATGGATGTCCAAGTACTGACTCTCTTCTGTGCTGTAAACCTCTGTCATTAGCCTTTTTCTGAGATGGGTGCCCCAGTAACTGATCCTTCACCATAATGGGTTCCCCAGTGACAGATTTTCCTCTACAATAAAAGATCCAGTGATTGAGCCTCCTCTAAAACTGTTGCTCACATGACTAGCCCATTTCTGTAATTGTTATCCCAGTTATTAGTCCCCCTTTAACATGCGTACATCAATGACTCATCCTCCTCTCTAATAGGCGTCACAGTGACTTGCACTGCTCTGTGTTGGGTGTCCCAGTGATTTGCCCACCTCCATAATGGGTGACAAAGTGACTGGCTTGCCTCTGTAATGGGTGCTCCTGTGACTTACCCTGCTCTGTAATATAATGTACCCAATGAATAGCCTTCCCCTGTAAAAAGTAACCTAGTGACATCTCTCTTATGGCACCCCAGTGACTGTCTTAGTTTCTAACCCTTCTCCATGATGGATGCCCCAGAGACTACCCAAGTTATGTTATGGATAAACCACTGAATGGTCTTTCTCTGTGATTAGTGCACTTTGATGAGTGCACTAGTTACCTGGCCTCCCCTAAAATTGCTACCCAAGTGAATTGAATTCTTCTGTGTTTGGCTGTCCTCCTAATGGATGCATCATTGACTGGCCTTCCTCCAGAATGGTTGCCTTAGTTACTAGCCCTTCTCTGGAATGGGTGCCTCAGTGACTGACTCTCCTCTGTGATAGTTGCCAAAGAGATTAGCCCACTGTGATAGGTGTCCCAGTGACTGACTCTTTTCTGTAATATATGCTCTAGGGCTGGGTCTCCTGTATAATGGGTGCCCCCATGTGTGGAGCTCGCCTATGATTGGTGTCCTAGTAACTAGACTTCATATATGATGGATGCCTCATTGACTAATTTATCCCTATGATGGGTGTCACAGTGTCCTCCATTTGGGGTACCATAGTGACTGAGGCTTTTCTGTGTTGGTTACATTTACGTGATTAGCCCTAGACTCTGATGGGTGCCCAGTGATGTGTTCTTCTCTGTGATGAGTGTTTAAGTGACCAGCTCTCCTTTGTAATAGATGCCCAGTTGACTGGGCCTCCTCCATAATGAATGCTTCAGTGAATGAACCTTCTCTGGAATTGGTACTCCAATGACTAGTCATAATCTGCCATGGTTGCCCCATTCAATAGCTCTATTTTGTAATGGATGCCTTGTCACTGGGACTCTCCCAGAAGGGAAGTGCCAGTAATAAGTACTCCTGCAATAGGTGTCGTATTTCCTGGGTCTCCTTCATAATGGATGCTACAGTGACTGACCCTTCTCTGTGAATGGTGTTCTGGGGATTCGGCCTCCTCCATAATGGTTCTCAATTGAATAGGTCTCACTCATGATTGGTGCCCCAGTGATGTGTCCTCCTTCATGTTGGGTGTTACACTGAAGATTCATCCTCTGTGGTATGCATCTCAGTTACTTGGCCACCCTCATGTTGAATCTGGAGTGAATCTGGAGTGCCTCTTTTGTAATGGATGGCACAGTGACTAACCCTCATCCAAATGGATGTCCATGTGACTAGCCCTCCTTTGTACTGGGTGCTCCAGTGACAGAATATTCTCTCTAATGGATGTCCCAGTGGCTGACTCCCCTCTTTGAGATTGGTAACTCTGTGACTAGACTTCTCCATAATGGGTGCCACACTGTCTGGTCCTCCTCCATTATGGTTTCCCCAGTGATTAGGCCTCATAAGTGATTGATACCCCAGCGAATAATACTCCATCATAATGGTTGCTCCAGTGACGACCTTTTTTCTTTGAAGGTTATCCCAATGACTAGTCTTCATCCATAGTTCGTGCCCAGTAACTGGCTCTCTTCTGTTATGGGTGCCACAGTGACTAGCTCTTCTCTGTGTTGCACATACCAGTGACAGGTTCTCTTTTGTAATGGGTCCCCCGTGACTGTCCCTCCTATATGAAGGGTGCCCAGTGACTGGTCCTTCTCTGTTATTGATACTCTAGTGACTTCCCTATGCTGTGATGATTATCCAGTGACTGACCCCCCTCTGTGATGAGTTCCCCAGTGGCTGGCCTTCTTTCATGGCTGTCACAGTAACTGACACTCCACTGTGATGGTGATAACTGTGATAACATCTTCTCTGTAAATGGTGCCCCAGTGGCGAGACCTTCTCTGTGGTGTGTTCCCCAGTGACTGGTCCTTCACGGCAAAAAATGCCACAGTGATTGATCCTTTTCTGTGGTCTGCATCCCAGTGACTGGCTTTCCTCTGTGGCACTGCCATAATGATGTGGTCTCCTACAATATAGGTTCCTGAGTGATTAGTCCTTTTTCTGTTATGCATGCCACAGTGACTGACTCCTTGGTTATTTGAGAATCAATGCCTGATTCTCCTCTATAATGGATGACCTAGTGACTATCCCTCTTCTTTGATGGGGGTCCAAGTAACTGGACCTCTTCCTTAATGGGTGATCCAGTGACAAGCCCTCATTTGTGATGAGTTTCTCTGTGACTGAGTTTCCTCATGTTTGTATGCCCAATGACTGGAACTCCTCTATTATGGTTATCCCAGTGACTGGCCCACCTCCCTAATGGGTGCCCCAGTTACTGGCCCTCCTCTGTTATCAGTGTTCTCCTCTCAGTGACAAGCCATTGCCTGTGAGGAGAGTTCCTGATACTAGACTGCTTCTTGAATTGTTGCCCCAGTGAATGATCATCCTCTGTTATGTGAACCCAAGTGACTGCACCTCCTCTGTGATGAGTGCCCCTGTGACTAACCCTCTGTGGAATGTGTGACACAGTAAGTGGGGCTCTTCTGTGATAGCTGTCTCAGTAACTGATACTCCTTTATGAGGGGTGCGCCATTGACAAGTCCTCCTCAGTAATTTGTTTTCCTCTGTGTTGGGTTTCTCATGATTTCGCCTTTTCTATACTCAGGATCCCAATGACAAAGTCTCCTCAGTGACTGTCGCTCCAATCTGTTTGGTGCCTTATTGACTGGCATCCTCAGTGATTGGTGCTCCAGTGATATCTTCTCTTTTATTGCTGGTGGCTAGCGACTGGCCTGTATATGTGATGGGTACCAAAGTACCCATGATAGATTCAGGCACCAATGATGGGTGCACCAGTGACTGACCCTCAGCTGTTATGAATGACTCAGTGACTGGTCTATCTCTCATGGTTGTTTCAGTAACTGTTCCTCATTCATAATTGGAGTGCCCTAGCATTCTGCTCTGATGGGTGTCCTGTTACAGGATATTTTCTGTGATTGGTTTCCAGTGAATAGCTCTCCTCTGCGATAGATGACCCAGTGACTGAGGCTTCTCTTTAATGGATGCCACAGTGAGTGGTCCTCCTTTGCAAAAGATACCAAAATGACCGATCCTCTTCTGTAATGTGTGACGCAGTGACTAGTTTTCCTCTGCTATCATTACCTAGTGATTGGTTTTCTTTCATAATAGATAACTAGTGTCTAGTCCTTCTTAGTGATGCATGTCCTAGGCACTGGGCCTCCTCCATAATTGGTTCTTCAGTGACTGGCCTTCCTCTTTGTTTGGTGCCCCATTGACTAACCTTCCTCCAGGTTGCCCCAGTTACTAGCCCTCCCCTGTTATGAGTGTCTCACTTACTGGGCCTCCTTCATAGTGAGTGTCATGCTGACTGACGCTCCTTTGTGGTGACTTCTCAGTGACTGGGTCTAATCTGTAATGTGTGCCAGAGTGACTGTGCCACTCTATGACTGATGACCCCAATACTTGTCTTCACATATGATTCAGTTACTATTTCTCCTCTTTGATGGGTGTCTTTGTAAGAGGATCTCCTCCATTTTGGGTGTAGCAGTGACTGGGCCTCCTCTGTGATTGGAGCTGCAATTAATAGACATACTCTGTGATGGCTGCCTCAGTGATTAGCCCTCTTCACTGATGAAAGACCTAGTAACTGGACCTCATTCAAAATGGGTGTCACAGTCACTGACTTTCCGTTGTAATCATTTTCCCAGCGATTGACCCAGCTTATTTATTTATTTATTTATTTATTTTTGAGTTGGAGTCTCACTTCATCACCCAGACTGCAGTGAAGTAGAACACTCACAGCCACTCCACTGTCGGTCTCCTGGACTGTGGCAATTCTTCTACCTCAGCCATCCAAGTAGCAGGAAGTATAGTTGTGCACTATCATGCCCCGCTCATTTTTTGATTTCTTATAGATGTGTGGTTTAACCATGTTTCCCAGCATGGTCTCAAAACCCTCATTGCAGAGAATCCTTTTGCCTTCACCAACCAACGTGATGGGATTGCAGGCATGAGCCACCATGCTCTGCAGGTCTACCTTCTAATGGTTGCCCCACTGACTGGTCTTTCTATGTGATGGGTGCCTCTGAGAATAACTCTGCCCTGTGATAGGTGCCACAGTGACTCTGTTTTCTGTTTTGTGTGACCCAGTAACAAGTCTTAATCTGCACTAGATTGTCCTCCCCTGTGATGTGTTGACTAGGGTCTGACTCTGTTATTTTTTTCTCAGTGACTGACTCTTTTTTGTGATAGATGCTACTGTGACTGAGATATTATTCTAAATCGTTCCACACTGATTGGCCTTCCTCTGTGATTGGTGCCACATTGACTATGTTTCCTCTGTCATCATATTCCCAATGACTGAGTCTCCTACATAATGCATGCCACAGTGATTAATTTTCCCAAATTACAGGTACCCCAATGACTGGTCCTCCTCTGTTATTGATACCCCAGTGACTGGTCCTTCTTCCATAATGGATGCACTAGTGATTAGCCTTTCTCTGGATGAGTGTCCCGGTAGCTGTATCTCCTCTATAGTGAGTGACCTAGTGACTGACCCTCTTCCATTATGTGGGCCCTAATGACTGGGCCACCTCTGTGATTGGAGCTCAAGTGACTCGCCCTGTTCCCTATTGGTTAACTCAGTGATTAGCCCTCCTCTGTGATTGGTGCTCATTGTACTAGGCCTCCTCCATAATGTGTAACCCAGAACCTATCTCTTCTGTGATTCTTGCCCCAATGACTGGCCTTCATATATGATAGGTGTTCCAGTAATGGGTCCTCCTCTGTGTTGTATGTCTTGGTGATTGTGTCTCCTTTTTGGGGTGCAACTGTGACTGTGCTTTCTCTGTTCTATTTGCCCAAGTGAGAAGCCCTCATTCACAACTCATACCCTCTTGACTAACCCTCCTTTGTGCAGGCTGTAATAGCAACTAGATCTCCTCTATAATTATTGTCCCAGTGACTGACTCTCCTTTGTCATAGCTGCCCCACTGACGTGGCCTCCTCTATAATTGGTGCCTAAGTGACTGACCCTCTTCTAAGATGGGTGCCCAGATGACTGATCCTGCTCTGTTATGGGTGCACCAGCAACAGACACTCCTTTGACTGGTCTTCCTTCAAAATGGGTGCTCCAGTGACTGGCCTTCTTCTGTTATGGATGCTATAGTGAAAAGCCTCTCCCTGTGTTCAGAGTACCACGGAATAACATTCCTCTGTTATTGGTGCCCCAATAACTGTCTCTTCTCTACTATGGGTGTTCCAGTGACTACACATCCCCTGTGATGGAAGTCCCAGTAACTTGCCCTCCTGTGCGCCTCTGTGACTGAACCTTTTCTGTGAAAGCTGTCTCAATCACTCGCCCTCCTCTGTGATATGTGCACAATGATTTCACCTCCTCTGTGATGGCTGTTCCAGTGACTGGATCTCCTCTGTGTTGTATGTACCAGTGACTTTTCCTCTACTGTTTCTGTGATTGATGCCCAAGTGATTGGCTTTTCTGAGTGATCTATACCCTCATGACTGGACCTCCTAAATAATGTGTGACTCAGTGTCCATTCTCCACTATAAGTGCCCAGTGAATTTGACACTTCAGTGATTTGTGTCCCAGTGAATGGCTCTCCTTGATAATGGGTGGCCTAGTGAGTAGGTCTCATCTGTGATGGATGTCCCAGTAACTAGACATCCTCCATAAAGAGTGCCTCAGTGCCAAGCCCTCCTTTGCGATTGGTGCCCCAGTGACTGGTCCCACTCTATGATGGATGCCACAGTGACTGGTCCACCTGAGATGGATGCCCCATTGCCTTACCTTCCTCCATTATGGGTGCATAAATGACTAGCCCTCCTCTGATGTGTTTTTCACTTTTAGAATCTAATCAATAATGAGTGTCCCAGTGACTAGACCTCTTATGGATGGGTATCCCGGTGAATGAGATTCCTCCATAATGTGTCTTCAATTACTGGGACTCCTCTGTGATAGGTGCTCCAGTGACTGGACTTCATATATAGTGGGTACATTAATGACAAGTGCTAATCAGTGAGAGGTGTCCCAGTGACTGGTCTTCCTCCATAATGAGTTCCTCAGTGACTATGCCTCCTTTGTGATTAGTGACTCAATTGCTGTCCATCCTCTGTGATGGGTAGCCCAGTGAGTAGCCAAAAATAATCTCGGATGGGTAGCCCAGCAACTGGGCCTCTGCTAAAATGAATGTCCCAGTTATAACTTTCCATTGTGAGGGGTGGCCCTATTTCTTTTTCTCTTTCATATGGGTGTTGTCGGGGACCAGCCCGACCTGAGGTGAGTTGGACCCGCTCCAGGGAATCAGGACACGGAGAGAAGAAACAACTCGGAGGCTGTTCTTCTGGGATCAGTCTGATCAGGACTGAGTCCAAATTTTATTCAAACTTTTTCCAGCTTATATACCATTTTCTACAATATTCAGCAATAATCAAATATTTGCTAGGGGCTTACAAATCGCATGATGTATAACGTTCTTCACAAAAGATTTTTGTTTAGGGTGACAATTGACAATGAGAACTCTGTGATGCATATCGTGCCTTACAAGGCGTACATCAAAATAAGAAGTGTATAATTTCAGTAATAGTTTTGCTAACTGTCTTCTATAATATTTAATGATTAATCTGTATATTATAAGTTATTCTTATTTTTACCTCATGTAAACTTTCCCATTAATTTTCTATGATTTAACAAAACACTCAAAATCTATACTATTTATTTTAATGTCCAGTAGTAAAAAAAAATTTCTGTCAGGGACACTAGTGCCAGAGCCCTCTATGAAATGCTAAATAGTGAGAAGCAGAGAACACTAACCAGTGTTTGACAAACCCAATGTGTACTTTACCTTTGTAGTCTGTCGGTCACTGAAGTTGACACCTTAAAGCAGAAATCCAAAGTGCAAAAGTATATCCAGAAATAAGTAAGAGTACTTTAGTTTTACTCTCCAACAGGCCTGTAACTGGGTTTCATTACTACCATACACAGGCATATTAGAGGGCAAATTCCAAGCAGAAGAAAGTGAAGTAGCAAGCACAGGTTCACATAGTGTTATATGTAGATAACTGAACTGTGTGTCGATATATATTTCTAAACTTCCTGATAGAAAATTTGATCTAAGTGAATAAATCAAATAGTGGTTGTCACACTCTTGGACAAGGAAAAGCACCATTGTCATGATGATGGCCAGGGGCTGAGGCAAGGTGAGAGTTTTGACACGTAGTGAAACTGGACACGTTCTGCCTAGCTAGAGGCAGGAAAGCAAAACTATTAAAACAATTTTGGTTGCTAATCTTTAGCTATCGGGAGAAACTGCTTACAGAGTGCTTACAGGAACAAAAGCTGCACGGTTACTTCTGAGAAACAGAGACTTAAGAATGGCTCAGAGAGTCAGAGAAAAATGGAAACTTAAAGCACAGAATGTTTTTCTGCTGTAAGGCTTTACCCGAAATTTTAGCCTGTTTAAAAGATTTACTTTCAAATAATATAAGCTTTTATGTCATATATACAAACTGGTCACTATTCATATACCAACACTATAGGTGTCACTGATGCTTTTGTGTCAAAAGTAGATCTCCAACATGGGCCTTCATAGGCCTCAACTGTATAGCCGTAGATGTTGGCTCCCAACAGGGTGTCCCAGTGACTCGTCCTTCTCTGTGATTAGTGTCACAGTGACTGACTTTCCTTTGTTATAGGTACTCCTTTGCCTAGCCCTCCTCTGTGATTGGTGACCCAGTGAGAGTTCCTTCTTCATGTTGGGTGTCCCAGGAACTAGCCCTCCTCTGTAATGGGTGTTCCAATTTCTAGTCTTCCTCCATAATTTCTCAGCCAGTGACTATCCTTCCTCTGGGATCTGTTCCTTACTGACTCACTTCTGAGATGGGTGTTCCCTTCCCTGTGATAGCTGCTAGAGTAACTGGGCCACCTCCAGCATGGATGCTCCAGCGACATTTTCTTCCCTGTGATAGGTGCCTGAATGGCTGACACTTCTCTGGGAAAACTGCCTCAGTGAAATCATTCTCCTCTATTATGGATGCACCACTGTATAGCTTTCCATTATGAATGCTGCTCAGGAATTGGGTCTCCTGCATAATTTTTGACCCCATGACTCTCCATCCTCCATTATGTATCTCCCTGTGATTGGGCTTACTCTGTGATTGGTGCCTGAGTGACGGGCTCCCTTCCATAATGGTGGCTTTCATGAGTAGTCCTCCTCTGTGATGGATGTCTCAGTGTTTGGGCCTCTTCAATAATGTGTGCCTAAATTACAAGCCCTCTTTTGTGATGTTTGTCACAGTAATTGGCCCTCACTAGTGATAGAAGACTCAGGGACTGACCCACCTCTGTGATGTGTCCCTGTGACTGGCCCTCCTCCATAATGGGTACACCCATGATTGGCTTTGCTTCATAAAGATGACTCAGTTATTTGCTCTTCTCTGTGATGGGGTGCCAGAGTCACTAGTCCTCCTCTATGATGAATGCCCCAGAGACTGGTATTCTCCTGATATGTGTGCCGAAGTTACTAACTGTCTTCTGTGCTGGCTACTGTAGTGACTGTGCTTCCTATGTGATTGGTGTACAAGCACTTAGGAATCGTCTGTGGTGGATTTCCCTGCAAGTGGCCCGCATCTATTTTCAGTGCCCCCCAGGGAATGGCCCTTCTTCTAATGGATGAGTGAGTGACTGGGACTCCTCTCTGATGGGTTACTCAGTGACTGACCCACTTCTGTGTTTGGTGGTTCAGAGACTGACTGTCCTCTGTGTTGGTTGTCTAAGTGACTAGCTCCTCTGTGATGGGTTCCCCAGTGATTGGGCCTCATCTTAATCAATGTCTCAATGACTGTACTTCTTCTGAAATGGGTGATTCAATGACAGACCCTCTTCCATGTTAGGTGACTTACTGACTGTGTCTCCTCTGTGATGGTGGCCACAGTGAGTATATTTCCTCTGTAATTGGTATCACAATGGTTAGTCCTCCTCTGTAATGGATGCTCCAATGACAGCAACTCCTCTCTGGTCTGCACTTCAATGACCTAGCCTCATCTTAATGGGTGCCATAATGACTAACCCTACTCTGTGAATGGTGATTCAGTAACTCTCCTCCTCTCTGATGAGTACCTCAATAACTGAGATTCCTCTGTGATAAGTGTCCCCATGACTGAGGACCTTCTCTAATTGGTACACCAGTGACTGACTGTCTTCGTGATGGTTGTTCCAGTGATTGACTCTCCTCTGTTAAATGTGTCCCATTGAGTGGATTTATTTTTTGGTTTGCAACATTGACTATCCCTCCTTTATAATAAGTGCCCCAGTGACTGTCACACTTCTGTCATGGGTGCCCCAGTGAATGTCCCCCCGGGGTGATGGATCTTCCAGATACTTGTACTACTCTGTGATCAGTAACCCATTGACTGGGAATCATTTATAATGAGTGTCCCAGTGACTTGTCCTCTTTTGTGGTAGATTAGCACAATGATTAGTCCTATTCTGTGATAGGTCCCCTAGTGACAGGCCTTTCTGATTGAGCTGCATACCTGTGATTCGGTCTCATCCATAGTGAGTGCCCCATGACTGGCCTTTCTCCATTATGGGTGTCTAGTGACTCGGTCTACACTGTGATGAGTATCTCAGTAATTAATCCTCCTCCACAAAGAGATTATTCCTTTTTGGTGATAAGAATTACCCTAGACATCTTCTTTAGTGGTTGAACCAATTACTGGCCTTCCTTCATGATGGATGCTTCATTATGGGCCTCCTCCTCCAAAATGGATCCTCCTTATTTTTTGGGTTGCAACGTTGACTATCCCTCCTTTATAATAAGTGCCCCAGTGACTGTCACACTTCTGTCATGGGTGCCCCAGTGAATGCCCCCCCTGGGTGATGGATCTTCCAGATACTTGTACTACTCTGTGATCAGTAACCCATTGACTGAGGATCCTCCCTCCACTGTGATTGATTAGCCTTCATATATAATGTATATCCCAGTGGATATCATATATAATGGATGTCTCAGTGACTATCTTTCCTCTGTGATGGGTATAACAGTGACAGGACATCTTCCATAGCATATGCTGGAGTACCTGGGCCTTCTTTGTGATTGATGCCCCAATGACAGGCTATCCTCTGTGATGAGCCACACAGTGACTAACTCTCTTCTGTAATGGGTGGCCTAGCAGTTGGTCTTCCTCCAAAATGGGTGTCTCATCGACTAGCCCTCCTCTGTAATAGGTGCCCGAATTTCTGGGTCTTGAAAAAAATGGGCGCTCCAGTGACTGCACCTTCTCTGTGATGAGTGTTCAGTGATTGGGCCTCCTCCATAATAGGTACTCCATTGTCTGGTGTCCTCTCTGATTGGTGCCCCAGTGACTAGCACTCCTAAAAATTGAACTCCCCAGTGAAAAATCTTCCTGTTTTGTGTGTGTTAGTAACTGAGACGTCTGCATTATTTACTGTCCCAATGATTAGTCCTCCTCCGTGTTGGATGGTCAAGTGACTGAACCTCCTCTGTGCTGAGTGCCTAGGTGACTGGCCATATTTATGATGGCTGTGCCAGTGTCTGGTCTTCCACTGTGATTGGTGTCACAGTAATGGGCCCTCTTACATTATGGACATCTCAATGACTGTACTTTCTCTTTGACTGGTCCCCATTAACTGACCTTCCTCCATAATGGTTGCACAAGTGACTAGCCCTCCTCTGTGATGCTTGCCCCACTTACTAAGCTTCCTCCATAATGTAAATTCTAATGATAGACCCCCACTTATAATAGTTATCAAGGTGACTGGTCCCCTTCATAATGATTAGCCCAGTAATGGGAACTCCTCTGTAATTGCTGCCCCAATGACTGACCATCCATTGTGATGTGTACCCCAGTGACTAGTCCTCTTCTGTGATGGTGTCCTCTAAACTAGGCCTCCTCCATATTTGGTGTCCCAGTGACTAGACCTCCATCGAGTGCCCATTACTGTGTCCCCTCAATGACTTGTGCCCAAGTGAATGACCTTCCTCTGTGATGTGTCATTGACTGACTCTCCTTCATAGTAGGTGTCCCATTGACTGGGCATCCTTTGTGATTGGAGTCACAGTGACTTGTCCTCAAATTGTTTTTCCCCATTGACTACACTACATCTGTGATGGGTGTTTCAGTAACTAGACTTCCCCCATAACTGATGTCCCAGTGACTAACGCTAAACTGTGATGGGTAGCTCACTGACTGGTTTCCTCTGTGGTGGGTTTCCCAGTGACTCAGTGTCCTTTGTGTGAGATGCCCCAGTGACTTGCTCTTCACTATACTGTGTTCCCAGTGACTGGCCCTCCTCTGTGATGGGTTCCCCATTGATTGACCATCCTCTTTGCAAAATACCCCAGTACCTGAACCTTCTTTTGGAGAGATGCACCAGTGACTAGCTTTCTTCTTAAATGTCTCCCACTGTGACTGGTGTCTACTACATTATATGTGCCTCAGCGATGAGGCCCCCTGCATTTTGAGTGCTCCAGGGATTAAGCCTCCTCAGTGATTGTTGTCCCAGTATTTTGTCCCCTTACATAATGGGTGCCATGGTAGCTGGCACTTTTTGTAATGGGTGTCTCAGTAACCGGGCCTCTAAACATAATGTGTGATGCAGTAACTGTGCTCTGTGTGATTGTTGCTCTGAAGACAGGTCTTCATACATGGTGGGTGCCCCAGGGAGAAGTCCTCCTATATTATGGGTGTCTTGATGAGGGAGTCTCCTTCAATTTGGGTGCCACAGTGGCTGGGCCTCCTCTGTGGTTTGAGTCCCCAATGACTAGCCATTCTTTGTGAGAGCGTGCCCCAGTGACTGACAATCTTTTGGGAAGGTTGCCCTAGTAACCGGGCTGGTTCCATAATGGGAGCACCAGTGAGAAGTCCTCCTATGTGATTGGTGTCCAGTTTCTGGGACTCCTCCCTAATGGGTGTTTTAGTGAATAGACCTCCTATGTGAAGTATATCCTAGTGGTCGTGCTTTATCCATAATAGATACTCTGTTGACATGGCCTCCTTCATCATTAGTGCCCCAATGACTGGTACTTCTCCAAATTGGGTGCCATAGTGACTAGCCCTCTTCTGTGTTAAGTGCCACCATGACTGGCTCTCAAATATATGGTTGTCCTAATGATTGGCCCACCTCTATTATGGGTGCTCCAGGGACTGCCTTTCTTCTATGCAGGGTGGCTAATGAATAGATCTCCTCTATGATGTGTGCCCAGTGACTAGGTCTTCTCCTAATTGTGGCTCAGTAACTGACTTTATACTCTGATGATTGCCTCTGTGCCTGAGCCTTCTGTAAGATTTGTTCTTTGATAACAACCTCTGTGATACGTGCCACCATGACTAGCCCTCATCCATAATGAATTTCCCAATGAGTAGTCCTCCTCTTGATGAGTGAACCAGTGACTGACTTTCTTCTTGATAGCTGCATGAGTAAAAAGCCCTTCTTTCTGTTTGGTGCCCCAGTGAATGGGTCTCCTTTATAATAGGTGTCCTATTGACTGGCCCTCTTCTATTATCTGTACTTCATAAATGGAACTCCTCTGTGAGTGATGCCTCAATGATTGGCCCTCCAACATGTTTGCCCCAGTTACTAGTCCTTCTCTGTGAAGGTTGTCACAATGACTGATCTTCCATAATGAGTGCCCATCCATCCTTTGTTGTGGATGCCACAGTGACTAACTCTCCGCTGTGAGAAGTGCTTCCATGACTGGTCCTCTTCTCTTATGGCTAGTGCCTTACTCTCTGTGTTGGGTGCCTCAGTGACTATCTTCATTCATAATGGATGCCCTAGTGACTATTCCTCCTCTGTGATGGGTACGCCAATGACTGTCTCGCCTCTGTTATGGGTGTTCCAGTGACAGTCTCTCCTCTGTGACATATGACCCACAGACAGGGCCTACTCCATAACGTGTACCCCAATGAAGTGCCCACGTCTGTGATGTGTGCCCAAGTGAATGGGCCTCCTTTTTAATGTGTGCCACAGTGACTGCCTCCCCTCCATTATGGTGTCCCAAGGACTGGGACTCCTCTGTGGTTCGTGTCTCAGTTACAGTCCCTCCAATGTAATGCATGCCCTAGTGACTAAGCCTCTTCTCTGCTGGGTACCTCAATAACTGACTCCCTCTGTGATGGGTGTCCCAGTGACTGACTATTTTCTGTGATAGTCACACTAGTGATAGGGCCTCATCCATGCTGTGTATAACAGTGACTGGCCATCTTCTGTGATGGGTATCCCATATGACTGGACCCCCTTTGTGATGGGTGCACCAGTGAAAGGACCTCCTTTGAGATTGGTGCACCAGTGATTGGGTCTCTTTTATAATGAGTGTCCCAGTGATGCACCCGCTTCCATTATGGGGCCTTAGGGATGGGGAATCCTCTGTGGTTGGTACTGCAGTAACAGGCCCTCCAACATATTGATTGCCTAAATCAGTAGCCCTCCTTTGGAAAGGTCATCCCAATGACTGATCTTCTTCCGTAATGGATGCCCCAATGACTGGCCATTTGCTGTTATGGATATCACAGTTGCCAGTCTTCCTCTGTGATGGTTGTACCAGTGAATAGTGCTCCTGTAAAGTTTGTGCTCCAGTAACATTTCCTCCAACATAATGGCTGTCCCAGTGACTAGCCCTCCTTTGTTGTAGTTGCCCAAATGACTGGTTTTCTTCCATAATGAGTACCCCAATGACTGGCTATTCTCTATTATGGATGTTGCATTGACTAGACCTCCTCTGGGTGGTTGCCCAAATGACTGGTCTTCTTTCATAATGGGTACCCCAATGACTGGCTATTCTCTGTTATGAGTGTTGTACCAATGACTAGTCCTCCTGTATGAGGGGTGCACCAGTGACTAGCTTTCCTCTGTGGCCACTGAACCAGTGACTGTTTCTTAAATAATATGTGCCTTATTGGCTAGACCTCCTCCATTATGAGTCTGCAGTGACACTGACTCCTTGGTGATTTGTGCCACATTGACTGGTCCTCTTTCATAATTAATGCTGTAGTGAGAACCCTCCTTTGTAATGGGTGGTCCAGTTAGTGGGTTTTTCCCCTATGGATTCCTCCTGTGACTGGACAGACACTAATCCATGTGGGGTACCCAGTGTCTGGCCTTCTCTGTGATAGGTGCCTCAGTGACTGGAACTCTTCCATAATAGTTGCCCTAGTGACTAGTCCTCCTCTGTTGTGGGTGTCGCATTAACTGGGCCTCCGCTATAAAATGACTGAGCTTGTGACTGGCCCTCCTTTGTTATGAATATTTCAGTGACTGGGCCTCCGCATTAATGTGTGCCACAGTGACTGGGACTCCTCTATGATTGGTTTCTCAGTGATTAGCCGTCATATATTATGAGTTCCCCAATGAGTACTGATCCTCTGTTATGAATGTTGTGGTGATTGAAGTACCTTTATTTTGGGTGCAGCAGTGACTGGGCTTCTTCTGTTTTGGGTGCCCTTTCTGAGTTTCCTCAATTATGACTGCCCAGTTACAGGCTTCTCTCTGTGAAGAGTGTCCCTGTTATTGGGCCTCCTCAATTATTGATACTTCATTGAGTGGGCTACCTTCCTGAGTGCCCCAGGTAGTGGACGTTCTGTAAATTGGGTGTCACAGTGAATAGCCCTCCTACGCAATGGGGCCCAGTAACTACACCTCCTCTGTGATGAATTCCTCAATGTTGACAACTCCTCTGTGATGGTTGCCCCAGTGCCTGGCAACCTGTGTGATGTGTGCACCTGTGAATGATCCTCCTATGGGAAAAATGCCCCAGTGACTGATCCTCCTGTCTGATCATGCCCTATTGACTAGATATTATCTGTGATCATTGTCCCAATAACTAGATCTGCTACATAATGAGTGCCTAACTTGTGAGCCCTCCTCTATTATGAGTACCACAGGGACTATGTCTCTTCAGTGATTTTTCCCCAGTGACTGGCAATCCTCCATAATGAATGCCCCAGTGACAAGACCTCCTTTGCGATGGGTATCCCAGTAACTGTCATTCCTCAGTGTTGGATGTCTGAGTGACTGGCTCTCCTTTGTGGTGGTTGTCCCAGTAACTGGCCTACCTGCCTAATAGGTTCCCCAGTGTCTGACCCTACTATGATATCACTGCCACAGTGACTAGCCCTCTTCTGTGTTGGTGTCTCAGTGAATAGTCTTCCTCTGTAAAAGATGACTCTGTAACCAGACCTCCTCCTTGTTTGGTGCCCCAGTGACTGGCCCTCCTCTGCAATGTTTGTGCTTGTAACTGGCCCCCTTCTGTGATTGGTTTCCCAGTGTCTGGCCACCTTCTGTGATGATGCCATAGTGACAAGCACTCTTCTGTGATATGGGAATCCTCAGAAATGAGCCTCCTTCAAAATGGGTACCTCAGTGACTAGTCTGCCTCTGATTGGTGCCCCAATTTTTGAGCCATCTCCGTAATGGTTTCCCTCGGACTGATCCTTTTCTCTGATGGGTGTCCTTGTTCCTGAGCCTCCTCCTTAATAAGAGCTCCAGTGACTGGGACTCCTCAGTGATTTTGCCTCAGTAACTGGCTCTCTTCCCAATAGAATGTCCCATTGACTAGCACTCCTTTGTGATGGTTGCTACAGTGACTGTCTTTCTTCTCTGTTGCAAGTCCCAGTGAGTAGCTTTCCTCTATGATAAATGCCCCAGTGACTAATCTTTATCTGTGGTGGGCACTACACTGATTTTGCCTCCTCTGTGATTGCTGCCCTGGTTAATGGTCCTCCTTGGTTACTGGAGTCCAAGTGCCAGAGTCACTCTTAATATGTGACTACGGTACTCCAGTGACTAACCCTCATCTTTCGTGGGTAGCCCAGTGACTGGACCTCCTCTGTGATTGCATTAACTGGACCTGATCTCTGTTTGGCGTCCTGTTGACTGGCCCTCCTCAAAATTGGGTGGCCCAGTGGCTAGTTCTTCTCTGTAATGGGTTTCCAGTAACTGTTCCTCCTCCATAATTTGTGCAACTGTGACTAGCATTCCTCTGCAATGGATTGGTCTGTGACTGGTTCTTCTCTATGATGGTTTTCCAAGTGACTGGATTTCCTCTGTGATAAATGTCCCATTGACTGAAATTCTCAATAATTAATGTCCCAAAGCCTAAACCTCTATATTATGGGTAACACAGTGACTGCCCCTCCTTGGAAATGGGTGTCCCACTGATGGGATCTCCTCTACTACAGTGCTTAATCATTCTCTGATTCTTTTCCTCAGTGAAGATTTTGTCTGTGATTAAAGCCCCAGTGACTGTGTATCCTACATAATGGGTGCCCAGTGGCAAGCCATCCTTCTTTATTAGTATCACAATTACTGTGCCTTTTTTATTATTGAACCTCTAGTGACTGGCCCTCCTTCAAAATAGATACACCAAGGACTAATCCTCTTTATGAGTGCCACAGTGACTGGCTCTACTCAGACTCAGGAGACCCAATGATTGGCCTTCCTACATTATGGTTTTCTTCTGTGGTGGGTCCCTCAGTATCTAGCCCTCCTTACTGATGTGTGTCCCAGACTGGTCCTACTCTGTGATGGTTATCTCTGTGACAATCCGTTCTCTGGTCCCCCTCTGTGATGCGTTTTTCAGTAGTTTACCCTACAATGTGATAGGTGTTTCAGTTACTGAGACTGCTCTCTGAGACACACCAATGAAAAGACCTTCTCTGTGATGGGTACTACATTGAATTTGCGTCCTCTGTGTTGGTTGACCCAGTTTTTGACCCTCCTTTGTGATCAGAGCTACAGTATCTGAGCCATTCCTAACAGATGCCCCAGTGACTTGCTCTCCTCTGTTGCAGTGACTTGGGCTCCTCTTTTATTGGTATCCTGGTGAGCAGCCATCTTGATAGGTGCCCCAGTGATGGACCTTCCTCTCTGATGGGTTCCCAGTTACTGACACTACTGTGTGATGGGTGCCCTAGTGAGAAGCTCTCCCTTATGATGACTGATCGAGTGCCTGGCTCTCATCTTTAATTCGTATTGCTGTGACTGGCTCTGCTCTTAGATGGCAGCAACAGTGATTTGGCCTCCATCATAATGGGTTCCCCAGGGACTGGCCCTCCTCTGTTGTTTCTCCAATGATGGCCTTCTCTGTGATTAATGTACCAGAGAATGCCACTCCTCCATAAGTGTTGTGGCACTCCTCCATAAGTGTTGTCCCGGTGAGAAGCTCTCCTCTTTGATGGGTAATTGCCTTAATGTACTTCCTTAAAAATGGATACCTCAGTTACCACCCCTCTTTTGTGTTGGTTTTCTCCATGCTTATATGTGAAGGGTGCAGCAGCAACTTGCCTGCTTCCCTAATGGGAGTCCGAGTGATTAGTCCTTATTTGTGATGGGTTTCCTAGTGTCTGAACCTTCTCCATAATGTGTGTATCAGTAATACATCCTACCCTGTGATTGGTGCCCCAGTGACTGGCCTTTATATATGATAGTTGCTTCAGTGACTTAGCTTTCTTCTGCGACGGGAGTCACAGTGACTGGGCCTCCTCAATAATGGATACCCCAGTGACTGGGCCACAACTGTGATTGGTGCCTCAATGACTGGCCATCCTGTGGTGGGTGCCACAGTGACTAGTCTTCTGTAATGGGTAGCCTAGTAACTGGGCCTTCTCCAAGATGGGTGTCTTAGTTGCTATGACAACTTCCTCTGTGATGGGCGCCCCCGTTTCTGTACGTCTTCCATAATAGGTACCCCAGTATCTAGCCATACTCTGTGATGGGTGTCCCAGTGCCTGGGACCCCTCCACAATATGTCCTTCATTGACTGGTCCTCCTCTGTGACTAGCCTTCCTATGTGTTGGGTAGCTCAGTGACTAGCCTTTGTCTGTCATGTGTGTCCCAGTGACTGTTCCCCCTAGGGATAGGTGACCCAGTGACAGGACCTCTTCTGTGATAGGTCACAGCTACTGCACTCCTCTGTGATGGGTGCCTCAGTGAATAACTCTCCTCTGTAATGCGGTCCCCAGGTTGTAGCCATCTTCTGTGATGGATGTCTCACTGATTGTCCTCTATAATATGTGCCCAAGTGACAGACATTTATCAGGGTTGGGTAGCCAGTGACTATCACTCTTCTGTGCTTGGTGTTCAAGTGACCTTCACTCATCAATAATGGATGTTCTAGTGATTAACCCTTCTCTGTGACAGGTGCCCCAGTGATTGACTGTCTTCTGTAATTGGTACTTCAGTGACTGTCTCTCTTCTCTGATGGTTTCCCCCACTGACTTGGTCTCCTTCATAATGAGTGCCCTATTGACTGGGTCTCTTCTGTGAGAGTGCCACAATGACTGCTCCTTCCATGATGGGTACCTTAGTGATTGGACCTCTTCTGGGATTGGTGTCCCAGTGACTGGACTTCTTACATAATGCATGCCACATGACAGGCTCTACTCCATTATGGCTGTTCCAGTAATTTTGTCTCCTCTTTGATTGGAGCCTCAGTGTGTGGCCCTCCTCCATAGTGGCTGGCCCACTGATTGACCCTCTTCTGAGATCTGTGTGTCAATTAAAGGATTTTCTTCATAATAGATGCCCTGGTGATTATTCTTTCTCCATGTTGATTGTTCCAGTTACTGGCTTTCTGTGATGGGTGCCATAGTCAGTAGGTTTCTTCGCTGTTGCTTGCCCCAGGTTTCATATTCTTCTGTGGTGAGTTCCTCAGTCACTAACCATCATCTTTTATGGCTGCCCCCACAAGTGATTGGGCCTCCACTGTGATCAGTGCACAAATACCTAGGCCTCCCCGTGATGCGTAGCCTTCTAAGTCATCCACATATATCACCACTGTGCCTGGGATTAGCCCTCCTACTTTTGCCTCAGTGTCCGGAACTCATTTGTGATAGTTGTCTATGTGATTTGCTGTCATCTGTGTTAGGTGCCTCCTTGACCAGCACTACTCTGTCTTGGATGCTAGAGAGGGCTAGAGAGGACTAGCCCTCATCTGTAATGGGTGCAACAGTGACTAGAACTCCTCACTGGTAGGAGTGAGAGTGTCTGGCCTTCCTCCATACTTTGTGCCCTAGCAATTAGGTCTTCTGTGTTATGAGTGTTCCAGAAACTGGGCCCCTTCCATAAGGAAAACCCCAGTGACTGATCCTCCTGCATTGAGTGTGCCACAGGAATTGGTTCTCCTCTGTGATTGGTGCCCCAGTGAATGTCTTTACTCCATAATGGTTGTCCCAGTGTAACTAGCCCTCTTCTCTGATAGGTGTTCCTGTACTGCTCACTCTCCATAATGGATGACCTAGTGACTGGCCATTCTTTGTCATGGATGTACCAGTGATTGTGACTTCTGTTTTATGTATATACCAGTGACTGGGCTTCCTATGTGATTGGTGCCTCAGTGACTGGCTTTCCTATATTATGGGTACCCTAGTGACTAGCCCTCATCTGTGATGTGCTGTCATGGGGAGTTGTCCTCCTCCATAATGGATATTCCAGTAGCTGGGCCTTCTCTCTGATTCATGCCTCAATGACTGATCATCATCTGTGATGGGTACCCTGGTGACTAGCTCTCTTTTTGATGACCTAGTAACTAGTCATCTCCCCAAATGGGAGCCTCAATGATGGTTACCCCTCTATGTTGGGTGTCCCAGTTAATAAGCCTCCTCCATAATGGGTGCCTCAGTAGCTGGCCATCCTCAGTGATGGGTGTCCCAGTGAATGGGCCTCCTCCATAATAGGTGCTCTATTGTTAGGTCCTTCTTAGTAATTGTTGTTCCCGTGACTAATTCTCCTCAAATTGGGTGCCCTAGTGTCTGGTCCTTCTGTGTTATGGGTGCTACAATGACTAAACATACTCTGTGATGGATCTCCCAGTGTTTATACCTCCTCTGTAAGGCAGGTTCTCATGATTAGCCTACCTCTGCTCCTGTCACTGACCCTTCTATTTTATGAGGGCTCCAATGGCAGACTCTCCTTTTCCTCCTCTGTCTTAGTGTTGTAGTAACTGGCCCTCTTCTGTGATGTGTGGTCCAGTGACTGCACCTCTTCTGTGATGCCTGTCTCAATGACTTGCCCTCTGCCATAATCGCTGCCCCAGTGACTAGCCATCACTGTGAAGGTTGTACAATGAAAGGTCCTCATCCATAATGGGTGCCTCAGTGACTGGTCCTCATCTGTTGTGGATGACATAGTGAGTAGCCCTCCTTTGTATTGGGTGTCTCAGAAACCAGTCACCTTGTGTGAGGCACGCCCTCATGACTGGCCTCCTTCTATGCACTACTGACTGGGCCTTCTATATGATGGGTGCTTCAGTGGATAAACCTCCTCTATGATGGGTGACCAAGTGACTGGTCCTCCTGTGTGATAGGTACCCAAATGACTGGTCCTCTTTTGTGATGGTTGTCCCATTTACTGGACTTCCCCTGTGATTTCTGCCTTAATGACTGACCCTCCTCCATTATGGATGCCCCCAATGACTATGCCTCCACTGTGATGATTGCCCCTCTTACTAGATCTCCTTATTAATTGGTGAACAAGTGATTAGCATCCCTTTGTGATAGACAACCTAGTGACAGATCCTGCTCACAATGGGTTTCCAAGGAACTGGGACTCCCCTGTGATTGAAGCCCATGAATTGCCTTCATATATTATGGATTCTTCTGTGACTAGTCCTCTCTTGTGATGAGAGTAACAGTGACTGTACTTACTTCACAATGGGTCCCCCAGTGACTGAGTCTCCTCTGTGATAGGTGCCCTGATGACTGACCATCTTCTGTGATTGTGTCCAATAACCAGTCCATTGTGTCATGGGAGTCCTATTAATTAGATCTCCTTCATTATTGGTGCCCCAGTGATTAGCCTTCTGTTGTAATGGGTGTTAAAGTGACTGGATGTCCTCTGATGACGCCAGTATCTTGCCTTCCACTATAATATGTGTCCAATAACTGGCCATCCTCTGTGATTGGTGTCCCATTAGCAGACCCTCATCTGTGACAAGTGCACCAGTGACTTATCATCCTCTGCTATGAGTTCTTCAGTAACTAGATTTCCTCTTTGATCACTGTACTCTTTCTCAGGTCTCCTATTTGATGTTTGCCTCATTGACTATCCTGCTCCATTATGAGTGCCCCAATGATTGTGGATCCTCGGAGATTGATGTCCAGTAACTGACCCTTTTCCGTAAGGAGTGCCCTAGTGGCTGGTCCTCATTTGTAATGGGTGTCTCAGTGAGTGGACCTCCTACGTAATGTGTGCCACAGTAACTGTGCCTCCTCTGTGATTGTTTCCTAGGTGACTGGTCCTCAGATATGTGTGTTGCAGTGACTAGCAATCCCTTGTAATCAGTGTCTAAGTGACTGGTTGGGTCTCCTTCATTTTGGGTGATGCGTGGACTGGGCCTCCTCTGTTTTTGATGCCCCAATGACTGTCCAGGCTTGGGTGTTGCATACATCTGTCACTAGCCCTATTCTGTGATGGGTGTCACAGTTTTTAAGCATCCTCCATAATGGGTCCCCCAGTGATTGGCCCTCTTAAGTAAATTGTGAACCAGTGATTTGATATCCTACATAATAGGTTCTCCATTGACTTGATCTTCCTTGTGATTGGTGTCCCAGTGCCAGAAAATCCTCCAAGTTGAATGTCATAATAAATAGCCCTCTTCTGTGATGAGTACCCTGTAACTAGTTCTCATGTGATGGATGCCCCAGTGACTGACTCTTTTCTGATAATCTTCCCATTTAATGGGCCTCATCTATAATGGGTTCCTCAGTAGTTACCCCTTCTCTATGTGTGGTATGCTTCTGTTACTGGTACCCTAGTGATTGGTCTCCTCTATTATGTGTGCTTAGGAGACTGCCCCACCTCTGTGTATGGTGCCTGTGACTGGCCCTTTTCTGTTATGACTGCTACAGTGACTGGCTCTCTTCTGAAATTACTTTCCTGGTGACTGGTTCTCCTCTGTTTTTTTGAGGCTCAGGGTCACTCCATCCACTGTGGTCAGTGTTCCAGTGAAAGGCTGTCAGAGACCGGCTCTGACCTGAGGGAGGGTTAGGACCCACACCGGAGAGTCAAGATGGCGAGAAGAAACCACTTGGAGGCAGTTCTTCTGGGATCAGTCTGATCAGGACTGAGTCCATTTATTCTCAGTTCTACACCAGAATTTATACCATTTTTCAAGACCTCCAGCAGTATGAAATATTTCTGCTGGGGGCGCATGATTCCAATGACGCACACAATATATGTGTAAATTTGCATTACAAAATTCACATGTTTTGAGTACAATGGATAACAAACTCCCTGAAACATGATGATTTCACAAAACTTTCATTAACAGTTATTGTTATTTTAATATAATGAATAACCGTAATAATAACTAAATTTTACTATTTAATTAAGCATAATGTTTCCCATGCAAGCATACATTAATTTTATTGTACATCAAGATTACAATTTAACTAAGCATAAACTGAGTGAAGAAATAGGAATGTTGAGTACAGTGTCCCTCAAACCCTAAATCCATATAGAATAACAAAGAGAAAGACACTGGTATCAACATCCCCCAACTTACTATGGGAATATATGTTTCCTATAAAAGTGAAATGTATGTCAAGGTTTTGTCCCCCGATACACTCGTGACTGGATCTCTATATGCCATGTCCAAGCATATCGGGAGACAATTCCCAAGTACAAAACCTATACCAGTCAAAAATGTTATATACTAAAAATTATCTCCAGATACCTATTATAATGTAATAAAATGATAGAGCATACATTAGTCAGAAGAAGAAAATAGAGAGGCTCTAGTCTCAGTATCCTACAAGCTTTAAACTTTAAATCTTCAAAGCCTGTCACAGACACTGTACTCCAGAGTCCCTCATGAAATGCTAAACAGTGAGAGGCAGAAAACGTTAACTGCAGTGAATGACAAACCCAATGCTTACTTTACCATTGAAGTTTGCCGGACACTGAAGTCGACGCTTCCAAGCAGAAATTTATAGTGCAAGATTGAAATTCAAGAGTAAGTGAAGGTACCTAGGCTCCACTCTCCAATAGGCCCATGAGTGAGTTTCATTAGTACCATACACAGGCACATTGGAGGGCAAGTCCCAGGCAGAAGGAGACAAAGCAGCAGGCACAGATTCACTTAATGTACTATAAAATGTGAGTAAAATTATAAGTGTATATATGTATTATTCTAAAACTTCCTGCTATAGGGTCTGCTCTAATAAATCAAATAGTAGCTGTCACACTCTTGGACAATGAAATGCACAGTTGTCATGATGATGGCCAGGGGCGGAGGCAGGCTAAGAGTTTCAGCACGTAATGAAACTAGGAACGTTCTGCCTGACTAGACGCAAGAAAACAAAACTATGAAAGCAATTTTGACTTACAGGAACAAAAGCTGCATGGTTACTTTTGGGAGGCAGAAATTTAAGAATGTCTTAGAAAGAAACGAAACTTAGAAAGACATGGAGACACAAAATAATTTTACTGTAAAGCTTTCCAGAAGGTGTATTTTAACCTGCCTAAGAGATTTATATCCTAATGATATAAGTTTTGCTGCCATATATGCACACTGGTCACTATTCATACACTAGCACTATAGGTGTTACTGATATTCTTGTGTCAGAGGCGATCTTTTAGATGGGCCTTCATAGGCCTCAGTGTGTAGTTATGGATGTTGGCTCCCAAAAAAAGGCTTTCCTCTGTAAAATGTGCCTCAGTAACTGTCATCTCTGGTGGGTGCCCTGGTGACTGGAAATTTCTCAGATATCTCCAGAGACAGGCCCTCCACTATGATTTGTGCTCCAGTGATTAGACTTTCTATGTAATGAGATACCCATTGTGATCAGTGCCTCAGTGATTGCCGGTCCTTCTAATGGTGGTCCCAGTGACTGGGTCTTCTCTTTGGTAGTTACCTCAGTAACAAGCTCTTCTGGGTGATTGTTGTCTCAGTGATTAGGTTTCCACCCTGATGTGTGCTCATGACTAGCCCTCTTCTGTGATGGGCGCCCCAGTGACTAAGCCTCCTCCTAATTGTGCCCCAGTGACTCGTTCTCCTCTCTGATGAGTGCCTCTGTATCTTGCCCTCTTTTTTGGTGCATGCTTCAGTGAGTGTTTATCTTCAGTGATGGATGTTTCAGTGACTAAACCTCATCAACAATGTATGCCCTAGTTACTAGCCCTCCTCTGTGATGGGTGTTCCAGTGACAGGCTCTCCTCTCAATAGGTGTCCCACTGACTGACTGTCCTCTGTGATAGTTGCCCAACTGAGAGTGTCTCCTATATAATAGGTGCACCATTGACAAGGCCCTCTTCTGTGATGGGTACCCCAGTGATTGGGCCTCCTTTAAAATGCATGTCCCAGTGACCAGTCCTTTTCCACTACAGGTGTCCCAGATATTGGGACTCCTCTGTGATTAGTGCCCCAGTGACAGCCCCTCCACCATAATGATTGTCCCAGTTAATATTCCTTCCTTGTGAAGGTTGTGCCAATTACTGGCCTTCTATAATGGATGCTTCAGTGATTGACCATCTTCTGCTATTGATGCCACAGTGACTAACCCTCCTCTGTGTTGGTTGTAGTAGTTACTAGCACACCTATATAATGGGTGCCCCAGTGAGTGACACTCCACTGTAATGGGTGCCTCTGACTGGTCCCCTTATGAGATGGCTGTTTTAGTAATTGGGCCTCCTCTGTGTTGGCTACTAGTGAATGACCCTACTATGTGATGTGTGCCCCAGTGACAGGCCCATCTCTGTGAAAAATACTTCAGTGGCTGATCCTTCTTTGTTATCAGTGTCCCAGTGACTACATTTCTTCTGTGATTGCTACCACAGTGACTGGGTCTCTTACATAAAGGGTCCTCAGTGACTAGCCCTGCTCCATTATGTTTGCCACTAGTGACTGTACCTCCTCAGTGATCTGTGCTCCAGTAACTGGCCCTCCTGCATTATGGGATCCATAGTGAAAAGCCATTTTCTGTGATGGTTGACCCAGTTAAAGGACCTTCTCTGTAATGGGTGCCCAGGTGACTGCCCTCCTCCATTTTGAGAACCCCAGTGAATGTTCCTCTCTGTGAGTAGTACCACAGTGACTAGTCTTTCTCCATGATAGTTGCCTCAGTGGCTACCCTACTCTGTGATGAATACCTCTCTCACAGAGGCCCTCCATATTGAGTGACCTAGTGAGTAGTCCTTATTTGTGATAGGCGTCAGAGTGAATGAACATTCTTCATAATATGTGACACTGTGACTGAAGCTTCTCTGAGATTGGTGCATGAGTGACTGACTTTAACTTATGAAGGGCGCCTCAGTGACCAACGCTCTTCTGTAATGGGTGCCTCAATTACTGAGCGTTCTCCATTTTGGATGCCACAATGAATGAGACTCCTCTACGTTGGATGCTCCAATATCTGGGCCTTCTACATGTTGGGTGGCCCTGTGGCACTCCTCTGTGATGTGGGTCCCAGTAACTGGGTCTCCGCCATTATAAGTGATCCACTGGCTGTGTGACATTCCTGATTTGTACTCTAGAGTCTAGTTCTCCTCCAAATTTGGTACCAGAGTGAAGAGCACTCCTCCGTAATGGGTGCTCTGATACTACACCTCCTCTGTTATGGGTTATTTAGTGACTACATGTCCTCAGTGATGTGTGCCACAATGACTGGCCTTTCTCTGTGAAAAATGCCTCACTGAATGATCCTCCTGTATTATCAGTGCCCCAGTGACTAGTTTTTCCTTGTGATCACTGCTCCAGTGACTGGATCTTCTACATAATGGGTGTCTCACTTATTAGCCCTCCTCTTTTATGGGTGCCTCAGCGACAGTGTAGCTTTAGTGATTTGCTCTCCCATGATTGTCCCTTGTCTATAATGGGTGTTCTAGTGAGAAGCCCTTCTTTTTGTTGGGTTTTCCAGTGACTGGCATTCCTTGGTAGTAGGTTCACCAGTGACAAGTCTTAGTCTGTTTGGGTACTTCATTAGCTGCCCCTTCTCTGTAAAGGGGGCCCCTGTGACTGTTACTTCTGTCATGGGTGCCTCAGTTACTGCCCCTCCTCTGTGAGGTGTGCACCGGTGAATTGGTCTCTACTGTTAAGGGTGCCTAAGTGACTGACTCTCCTATTTGATGGGTATCCCAGTTACTGTGGCTGTATTCTGTGATGGGCACTTCTGTGATTAGACTTCTTCTGAGATGGATGCACCAGTGACTGGCCCTCCTTCATAATTGGTGCCCCAGTTACTGACCCTCCACTGTGATGGGACTCCCAGTGATTGGGCTTCCTCAGTAATAGGTATTCCAGGATCTAGACACCTCTGTTATTGGTGTTCCAGTGATTTACTATCCTCCAAAATGGCTTCCCAGTGATTGTCCTCTACCGTAATGAGTTACCTAGTGACTGCCCCTCATTGTCATGGGTGCCTCCATGATTGTCCATCCTCCATAATGAATGCCCCAGGCACTGGCTCTCCTCTGTGAAGAATGTCTTAGTATATAGAACTCTATTGTGATGGTTGCCCCCAGGAAGATATCCTACTCTTTAATTGGTACCTCAGTGACTAGCCCTCTTCTGTGATGGGTGCCACACAGTCCTTCTCTCTGATAGGTGCCATGGTTATGATCATCCTCCAATACCTGTGTCCATTGATTGGTCCTCCTCCAAATTGGGTGTTCTAGTGACTAGCTCTCCATTGAGACAAGTCTTCCAGTAACAGAGCCTCTTCCTTTGTTGATTTCACAGTGAGTAGTCCCCTCTTTTGTTAGGTTCCCCAGTGACTGGCTCTCCTCTCTTATGGGTGTTCCATTGAATTGCTATCTTCTGTGATAAATGTGTCAGTGAGTGGACCCTGTCTATTATGGGTGTCCCAGTGGTTGGCGTTCATCAGTGAAAAATGCCCCACTTACTGATTTTCTTGCAAGATGTATACCACACTGATTTTTTTACTCTGTAATGGTTGCCAGAGTTACATACCCTTCCCTGTAAAAGAAGCCCGAGTCACTGGGACACCCATTAGGAAGGCCTCAGTGTGACAGTGTGACACAGTGACTGCCCACAGTGATGTGTGACAGTGACTGCCTGTCCTCCATGATGGATACCCCAGTTTCTAGTCCTCTTCTGTGATAACTTTTCTAGTGAATGACCCTCCTTTGTGATGTGTGACTCACTAAGTGGTCGTCCACTTCTTTTGGCTGCTCAAGGGACTGTCTTCCTCTGTGATCGGTGTCCCAGTGACAGGATTTCTTCTGTGACATGTGCCACTGTCATTATCATTCCTCTGTGATGGATTTTCCAGTGAATGGACCTCCTCCACAATGTGTACACCAGTGAATGGCACATCTTTATGAGGGGTGTTCCAATGCATGGTTCATCTCTAAAATGGGTGCCATAGTGATTCATCTTTCTTTGTGATGAGTGTTTTAGTGACAGACCCTTCTCTGTAATAGGTGCCACTGTGATTTGCCATCCTCCATAATGAGTGTCCCAGTTTCAATATCTGATCTGTGATGTGTGCCTCAGTGTCTAGTCCTCCTCTATGATGGGTGCTCCAGTGACTTGTCCTCTTCTATAATAAGTTCGTCATTGACTACCTGACATTGTTTATGGGTGCCACAGTGATTGGGTTTCCTTTCTGAATGATGTCTTAATTACTAGCCATATTATGTGATGTATGCCTTAGGTATCAGGACTTCTGGATGATAGGTGCCCCAGTGACTGGCCCTCCTTTGTTATCATTGCCCTAGTGATTGGTCCTCCTTTTAATGTTTGCTCTAGTGACTGGACCTTCTCTTGAATGTGTGCCTCAGTTACTAGCCCTTTTCTGTAATTGGTGACTCAGTGACTCTCCCTCCATAATGATGGGTGCTCAAGAGACAAATCCTCCACTGTGATGGATGCCGTAGTGATTGAACCTCATCTCTGATGGGTACCTCAGTGTCTGGCTCTCTTATATTATGGGTATTCCAGTGACTGTCTGTCTTCTGTGATATATGTCCCCATGACTGGGACTCCTTTGTAATATTTTGCCAAGTGACAGATCCTTCTCTTGAAAAATGCTCCAGAATTGATCCATCTCCATCATAGTTTCAACACTGATTTTATCTCCTCTGTAATGTCTGTCCCAGGAACTGGCCCTCTTCCATGATCAGAGACGAAGTGATTGATCTCCTCCTAATGGGTGCCTCAGTAACTGGCCCTCATCTATTATATGTACCACAGTGACAGATCATCCTCTGAGATGTGTGCCCCAATGAATAATCTTTCCTTAAGTACTTCAGTTACTGTGCCTCCTTTGTGATAAGTGTCCCAATGACAAGAACACAACTGTGATAGACACCACTCTGACTTTGCCTCCTCTGTGACGGTTGCCCCAGTTTTTGATTCTCCTCTATGATCAGAGCCCCAGGAAAAGAGCTGCTTCCAATAGGTACTCCAGTGACTGAAGCTCCTTTGTGGTGGGTGCCTTAATGTCTGACCCTTTTCGTGATTTGTACCTCAGTGAGTGTCTCCCTGTGGTGGATCACCAAGAGAAAGAATCTCCTCTGTGGTAGTTGCCCCTGATAATGCCTCACCTCTGTGAGGGCTGTCCTAGTGACTGGCTCTCCTTTCTAACGGGTGCCTAAGTGAGTAAACTTCTGTGATGTGTATCTCTGTGTCTGTCCCTCCTCTGTAATATTTGTTCCAGTGATAGTCATTCATATGTGGATGGTGTCTCAGTATCTGGCCCACCTTTGTGATAGATGTATCAGTGACAGACACTTTTATGTGATAGGTTTCCGAATAATTATGTCTTAGGCATAATCGGTGCCCTAGAGACTACCCATCCGCTGTGATCAGTGCCCCAGTGTCTGGCTCTCCTCCATGATGGTTGCCCCAGTGACTGGCCATCCTTCATAATGGGAGCCCCAGTGACTGGTCCTCTTCTGTGATTGTGCCTCAGTGACTTGTTCTCCATTGTTAAGGTTACACCAGTGACTGGCCCTTCTTTGTGAATATTGCTTTGTGAATATTGCTTTAGTGTCTTGGCTTCCTCCATAATGGGTGCTTCAGTGATTTTCTCTCTTCTCGTATGCATACCCTGATGTCTGGACTTCCTATGTGACATGTTCCCAAGGGACTGACTCAACACCATAATGGTTGTCACAGTGATTAGCCCTCTCCTATAAATGTTGTTGTAATGACTGGCCCTCCTCCAAAATGAGTGCTCCAGGGACTGGCTCTCCTATATTATGGGCATCCCACTGACTGTCTCTCCTATGTGATGGATGCCCAAGTGACTAAACCTCTTCTGTGACTGGAGTTCCAATAAGTGTGTCTCAACCAAAATGAGTGCCACAGTGACTTGTCCTCCTACATTATGTGTACTACAGTGACTGAAACTACTCTGTGATTGGTGTCCCAGTGACTGTGACTCCTCCATAATGGTTTTCCCAGAGACAAGCCCTCACCTGAGATGTGTCCCACTTACTGGACTTCCTCCATAATGGGTGATCTAAGGACTGGCATTCTGTTCTGATAGAAGACCCAGTGATTAGGCCTCTTCCATTATGTGTTCCACAATGACTGACCCTCTTATGAGATTGGTTCTCCAGTAAACTGACCTTAATAAATGATGGATCCCCCGTGACTAGATTGCCTTTATGATGGGTTTCTTAATGACTGAGCATCCTCTATTTTGGTTGCTGCATTGTTCGGCTTCCTCTGTGTTGATTTACCCAATGACAGGCCATCCTCCTTGATGGGTGCCCTAGTGACTTGCTTTCTTTTGTGAAGTGTGTCCTAATAAAAACATCTCCTACAAAGTGACTAGTCCTCTTCTTTGAAAGGTGCCCCTAGCCGGGTTCGATAGCTCAGCCTATAGTTCCATGCATTTGGGAGGCTGAGGTGAGTGAATTGCCTGAGCCCACGGGTTCGAGACCTGCCTGGGTGGCGAGACTTCATATCTACAATAAATAAAAAATCAACCGGGTGTGGTAGTGCATACCTGTAATTCCGGCTACTTGGAAGGCTGAAGTGGAAGTGTTGCTGGAGCCCAGTAGGTCGAGGCTGCGGTGGCCGGGAGTGGCCACTGCACTCCAGTCTGGGCCACAGAGTGAGACTCCATCTCAAAATAAATAAATAAATAAATAAATAAATAAATAAATAAATAAATAAATAAAGGTTCCCCTGTTTCTGAGCCTCCTCCTAATTGGTATTGTAGTGACTGACCCTACTCTGTGAATGGTGTCCCAGTGATTGTGTCTCCTCCACAATAGGCGCTCCAATGACTGGCCTTCTTCATAATTAGATCGGTGAGTGACCATCTTCAATATTGAGTTCCACAGTGCATAACCCTCCTCTCTGATGAGTACTTCAGTGACTAAGCTTCATCTATGATTGTTGCTGAAGTGGGTAGACCATCTCTTTGATGGGGGCCTCAGTGATTGTGTTTCCTCTGTGATGTGTGCCCAGGTGTTTAAGTTTCCTCTGTGATTGGTGCCTCATTGACTGCCTTTCCTCTCTAGTGGTAACCCAGTGAGTAGACTTCTTCTTTTATATGTACCCCTGTATCTGGTTCTCCTCTATTATATGCCCTCCAGTGATAGGCATTCATCTGTAATGGATTCCACAGTATCTGCCCTCCTTTGTGATGAGTGTCTTAATGACTGTGCATACTCTGAGAAGGGTATCCTGTGATTAACCCACATCCATAATGGATTCCCTAGTGGCTAGCTCTTCTCCATGATGGGTGCCTTCATGATTGGTTCTCCTCTGTGACGGATGTCCCAGTGACTTTCTCTCCTCTGTGATAGCTTTCCTAGTAATTGAGACTCCGTTATAATGTGTGCTGCAATGATTGGCCCTCTTCTTGATGTATCTACCAGTGACATCTCCTATTTTGAGATAGGTGCCATAGTACTGGGCCTCCCCAGTGTTGGTGACCCAGTGATTGGCTTTCCACCAAAATGGTTACCCCAGTGACTAGCACCTCTTTGTGAAGTTTGTTCCAATGACTGGACCTTTCCTATAATAATTTGCTCATTGGCAGGCTCTCTTATTTGATAAGTGTCTCAGTAAATTATTCTACTCTAAGTGTCCCATTGACTGCCACTCCACTGTGATGGGGAACACAGTGACTGGTCCTCTTCTCTGATTTCTGCCCCAGTGACTAGCTTTCCTCTATGTTGAGTAACCAAGTGACTTGCTCTCCTCTTTTATGTTTACCCCAGTGATTAACCGTCTTCTGTGAAAAAGTTCACAGTGACTGATCCTCCTCTGTGATTGGTGAATCAGTAGCTAGATTTCCTCTGTGATGACTGTCACAGTGATTGGGTGTGCTACATAATATGTGCTTCAGTTACTGACACTCCTACATTATGACTGCCACAGTGACTGTGCCTCCTCAGTAATTTGTACACCAGTGATTGGTCCTCATCTATAATGGTTGCCCTAATTGTTAGCTGTCTTCTCTGATGGATGTCCTGTAATTGGTCCTCCTTCATAATGGGTACCTCAGTGATATATCCTCATTTGTGATGGGTGCTTCAGTGACGTGCTTTCCTTACTGATTAGTGCTAAGGTGACTGGCCCTCATCTGTGATGGTTGTCCCACTTAATGGCCAACTTTTGTTATCAGTGTCACAGTGATAAGCCCTTATTTCTGTGCATGTCATGATAACTAGCCCTCTTCTATAAGTGGCGCCCCTATGACTGACTCACCACTCTGATGAATGAGGGACTAACCCAATTCTCTTATAATGTTCCTTATAAATGTTCCTTCTTTGTGATGGTTGCCCCAGTGACTGGCTCTGCTCTTTCTTGGGAGCCCCAATGAATGATCTACTTCTGTAGTAACTGTCCTAGTGACTTTTACTTCCTGTGATGGGCCACTCTTCATGTTCTCCACTCTGAGCATGCCCGAGTGTCTTGGTTCCTTTGTGAACAGGTCCCCAGAGACTGGCTCTCCTCTGTGTTGGATGTTATAATGACTGTCCCTTCTCTGAGTTTCACACCTCATTGACTGATCCTTCAATGTGTTTAGTATATGTCTATTCTTTGTAAATTGTGCTTTAGTGATTGGTTCTCATCTGTGATGGGTTATCCAGTTGCTGGCATTCTCAGTGATGGCAACCCAAGTGAAAAGCCCTCCACTGCTATGAGTTTCCCAGTGACTGGCCTCCTCTGTGGTGGATGCTTCAGTGAATTGTTCTCTGTGAAGTGTGCTCCAGTAGTTGAATCTCTGTGAAGTGTCCCAGTGACTGGTTCTCTGTCATGGGGGCCCCTGTGATTAGACTTCTTCTGTGATGTGTGACACATTGATTGGCCCTCCTCCATTATGGATGCCCCAGTGATTGGCCCTCCTTTTCTATGGAAGTCACAGTGACTGGTCCTCCTCCATAGCAGGTTCCCCTGTGACAAGTCCACTTCTGTTATGAGCAATCCAGTGACTGGCTGTCTTCGAAAATGAGTGTTCCAGTGATGTGGACTCTGCTGTGATGAATACCCTCCTCTGTCATGGGAACACAATAATTGTCCCTCCTCCACAATAGGTGCCCTAGTTGTCAGCCCCCTTTTGTAATGGGTGCCCCAGAAACTGTTTCTCCTCTGCTGTGATCCTCCTCTGGGATATGTGTCAAGTTAATGGGTCTCCTCTGGGATGGGCATTCCAGGAACTTGCCCTCCTACGTGATTAGTAACCCAGTGATTGCATTCCCTTCTTATTGGTGCTCCAGTGACTGACCCTCTTCTGCAATGAGTGCCTCAGCTGATAACCCCCCACTGGGATGGGTGCTTTGCTCACTGGCTGTCCTCTGTGATGGGTGCCCAAGAGATTTGTCTTCTTCTGTGATAGGTCTCCAAGTGACTGGGCCTCTACTAATAGGTGTCATAATGACTGGCATCACTCTGTGAGGTGTGCCTCAGTGACAGACCCTCCTCTGTGATAGGTGAATCAGTGAGAGTGTCTCCCCTGTGTTAGGTGCTTCAGTGACAAGTCCTCCTCTATCATGGGTACCACACTTGCTTTACCTCCTCTGTGATGCCTCCCCAGGTAACTGGTCTTCCTCTGTGATTGGTGCATCAGTGATGGGGTATCATCCTTTATGAGCACCTCAGTGACTGGCACTTTCTTGTGATGGGTGCCCTATTATCTGTTTATTCTCTGTGATGGGTGCCTCAGTGACCGGCTGTCCTCTAGGATGGGTTTCTCTGTGAGGAGACTTCTATGATTAGTGTCATCCCAGTGTCTGGTCATCCTCTTTAATATAAGCCCCAGTGATTGACACCACTCCATGATTAGCACCTCAGTAAATGACTCTCCTCTATGATTGGTGACCCAGTAAGTAGCCTTCTTCTATGATGGGCTCCCCAGTGCTTGGTCCTCCTCTATAATATATGCCCCAGTGACTGACACTCCTGTGTGATGGGTGTCCCACTGATTCTCCTTCTTACATGAAGGGTGTGACAGTGTCTCACCCTCTTCTGTGATTTGTGCTTCAATGTCTAGCCCTCATCCTTAATTGATGCCATAGTGGCTAGCTCTTCTCAGTGATAGGTGCACCAATGTCTGTTTCTCTTCTCAGATGTATGTCCCAGTGACTGGATCTCCTGTCTTATGGTTGCTCCAGTGACTTGACCTTCTCCATTTGGGTTGCCCTAGTTATTTACCATCCTCTTAAAAGGACTTGTTTGTGTCTGGCCTGACTCTGATAGGTGCCTCAGTGCTTGTGCCTCTTCTCTTATGAATGCCCCAGTAATCAGCACTCATCCATAATGGATAACTAGTGATGTCCTCTGAGATGAGTGCCCTTGTTACTGACTTGCCTCTATGATGGGTGTACCAGTGACTTAAACTCCTCTGTGATAGTTGACCCAGTGACTAAGCATCTTCCATAATAGTTGTGCAGTGGTTGGCCCTTTTCAGTGATAGATAATCCAGGTTTTTGTCTGCCTTTGGCATGCATGCACAGGTGACAAGGCTTCTTTTTTGATTGGTGCACCAGTAACTGTTCCTTCTTGATAATGGGTCACCAAGTGACTGTCCCACGTTTATTATTGGCATCAGTGACAAACCCTCCTTTGTGTCAGTGTCTCAGTGACTAGATGTGAGGTATGCCACAGTGACTTCTTCTTCTTCTTCTTCTTCTTCTTCTTCTTCTTCTTCTTCTTCTTATTATTATTATTATTATTATTATTATTATTATTTTGAGTAGGAGTCTCACCCTGTCACCCAGACTGGAATGCAGTGGCTGCTCCTGGACACCACTGCCTCAACCTGCTGGGCTCCGGCAATCCTTCCACTTCAGCCTTCCAAGTAGCTGGAACTACAGGAATGCGCTACCACGCCCAGTTAATTTTTGATTTATTGTAGAGATACCATCTCGCCAAGTTGCCCAGGTGATTCTCAAACCCACGGGCTCTGGCAATCCACTCACCTCAGCCTCTCAAAGGCACAGGATTACAGGCTGAGCCACCGAGCTCAGCCAACTGACTTATCTTTATGATGGGTCCCCAAGTGACTGACCTTCCTCTGTGATGGGTGACCCAGACGGCACTCCTGCATTTTAAGAACACCTGTGGCTGACCTTTGTGATTTTGCCCGAGTGACTGGTCCTTCTTCATAATGGTTGCCCCAGTGGCTATCCTACTCTGTGATGAGTATCTCTCTCACAGAGCAACTCCATATTCGGTGCCCTAATGACTTGTCGCTATTTGTGATGGGTGTCAGAGTGAATGGACTTCCATCTAAGGTCCACCCATCAATAATCCTTTTTTTGTGATTGCTATCACAGTGACTGCTCATCCTCATAATGTGTTCCCCAGTGAATAGACCTCCTCTGTGACTGGTGCCACGTTGACTGACATCCTATTTCTGGGTGCCCCAGTGACTAGTAAACTTGTTTAATGTGTGTTCTGGTAATGAGACCTCTGCCAAAATGGATGCACCAGTGACTAGTACTCTTTTTTGATGGGGGACCCAATTTCTGAGTCTTCTTTGTAATTGATGCCCAAGTGACTGGTCCATCTCCAAATTGGGTGCCACATTGAATAGACCTCCACTGTGATAGGTGCCCCAATGACTGTCTGTTGGGAGCTGGCCATGAAAGCCCACTGAGCATTAGGGATCAGGAAGGGCCTTGACCCCAAGACCACTAGGATGCATTTGGGATTTGTTGACCCATTCCCTCCCTCCTTTTCCATTTGGTACAAACTACCAAGAAAAGCTCCAGCTGGCTCTAACAGAAAACTCTGAGACCAGAATGTACACAGCTAAACCTAGGAGTCTATTGTTTTCATTCTCCAAGGCGTATGGTCTTTACTTTATCACAATTTAAGTTTGACTTTGAGTCACACTGAGGGGCCTCAGTGCAGGTCACGGGTTCTCTTGATGTGACCTTTAGAAATTTACAGATATAGGTTTTAGAAAATAGTTTATATAGATTAAGAAAATTTAAGTAACCATTTTATTATAGAAGTATGGTTAGTTCAATTTGATTTAGAGGAGGCCAGTGAAGTTTGAATTAGAACAGCTGGTACTAGGAGAGTGTAACCATAACAACAATGGTTTTAATAAAAAAACAGTTTTAATTAGTACATAATAGTGGAAGTTAATAATTCACTATGGTGGTTTTGGGTCTAGACATTGAGTGATGTTAATCCAAGATGATGTAGTTGTAATACAATTAAAGGCACATAAGAGACTAGTTTGGGGAACATTAAGCTAGTATAAGATACAAAAGGACAATTTGTAGTTGTACTTCCTCATGTTCTTCCTTATGTATGAAAGAACATTTGCTTGAGAGTGGGGGTGTCCTTTATGCACCTGGACCTGTTCATGTGAAAGGCACATGCTACCTTTGTTTCCTGTGATGATGACTTTGCAGAGTTTGGGGATAAAAGCCCTGGGAGAGCATTCAATAAATGGCTTCTGTTCACCTGAGCGGAGTCCAGTCTCTTTCTTTCTGCCTGCTTTCTTTCTCTTTATGTCTATCCCTCCAGTTTAAATCGCTGATGACATCAACTGCCAGAGACCTCTGATCCCTGCAGGGGCAAGACCCCTGCAAATGGTGCCCAACGTGGGGCCTCTGGAAAGGTAAGCTTTTTTTTCTCATTTCAGAGCAGCTAGGATCTTACCAGGGTGCAGCAGACCCCTCTGTAGAGACAGGCAGAGTGAGAATGGGTAAGTACAGTTTTTGTGTTGCAAGAGCCATGATATATTTATTGTCCAGAGCAAATCTAAAAAACAAAAAACGTTCATCTGCATCTTAATAAATACTTTGTCTAAACGTGGAACTAACGTCTCTTCTAATGATCTAGCTCGTTTTCAACATTTTGTTCAGGACCATTGTCCCTGGTTCCCTGAAGAGGGGACAGTGAATTTGAATTTCTGGGAAAAAGTGGGGGAAAGTTAAGACTCTGTTATACTCAACATGGGCCCAAAAATGTACCACATAATGATTTTTCTTTATGAAACTTAATGAAAGATGATTTAGATCCCCAACACGATTATGAAACATTTCCTTCCAAAAAGGCTATTGATAATGATGAGGATGATGAAAAATTTTCTTTTCGCTGTTGCCTCTGTGCCTCCAAATTATGATGATAAATTATCCCCACAGGACATGGCAGGTTTGCAGAATAAATCCACAAATTACCAAGCTAACAATTACCTTAATAACACTAATCTACCTTTTCCACAGGTCCCTCTATATAAGGCAGAGGTAAAGAAGCTAAAACTCACACCCGACAGGGCCACTGCTCCTTCTTTTCTTTTTGGAATACAGCCTGCTCGAGCTGAAACAGAAAAAGGAGATTTCAGTTTATTAGCATGTTTTCCAGTGGCTATTACTGACGTTGATGGAATGGACCAAGCACAATGAGAGACTTTACCTTACCTTACAACTTTGTAAGAGAATTAAAAGGCCAGTTCACAATATGGTCCTTTGGCTCCCTATATTCTTACTATTTTAGATCAGTTTGCTTCTTGCTGGATGACTGCTTCTGATTGACAACAATTGGCTAAAAGCTGCTTATCCGGAGAAGCCTATTTACTATGGAGAACAGAGTACAAAGAACAGGTGCAAATTCAAATGGCAAAAATCAAAATCGGCCACCAGATACATTTGTTATTGTTAAAGATATGCTGACAGGTACTGGGCAGTGTGCTGACAGGTACTGGGCAGTATGCCACATACAACACTTTTTCTTAGAAAAGCATATACTCAAATAAGCCACTGTGCTTCTACGGCTTAGAGAAAGTTGCCTGCCGATTCCACTCAAACTCCTTCTTTGTCTGAGATAAAATAAAAGGCAGATTAAAACTATGAGAACTTCATCTCCAGTATAACCACCGTTGTCAAACGGGTAATTACTAGCGAAGAGACAGCAGAAATTTCAGTTAAACAATTGACTGTTGAAAATGCTAATAACACTTGTCAGACTTTAATAAGACTGATAAAAAAATACAGGCAATATAATTGATTATATCAGACAATGATAATGATGATGATTAAGAGACCTTCCTTTTTTCCACCATTACTGCACCTCTTTCTAAGGTTTTCTTTTAAAGGTTGAGACTACTGAAATAAAGCCTGAACTTAGTTACATTTTTCCTTTTCTTATAGGAATACAGAAATTTTAAACAATTGGCTTTTGAAAATGCTAATAACGCTTTTCAGGCTTTAATAAGACTGATAAAAAAGACGGGCAATATAATCGATTATATCAGACAATGCTGACGATGATGATCATGATGATCATGATGAGACCTTCCTTTTTGCTACCATTACTATATCTCTTTCTAAGGTTTTCTTTTAAAGGTTAAAAATACTAAAATAAAACCTGGATTTAGTTTAGTTTAGTTTTCTTATAAGAATGCAGAAAACTCAAACAATGATAAACAAAAGTATATAAGTAATATATGTGATATAAATAATATAAGTAAAATAAGTAATATAAACATATATAAACAATCTATATAAACAATATTAGCAATATATAAGTAATATAAGCAAAAGTATATAAGTAATGTGTAAGTAATATAAGTAATATAAATAATATAAGCATAAACAATATATATAAACAATATAAGCTATATATATAAACAATATATAATATAAGATGGCGGAGGCCATGACAATCTGCGGCTCAGCATGGGAACCAAATGAAGACACCCCCCCCGGAAGGCAAATCCCCACAGGGGATCCGTGTGCGTGGCAAGGCCCCACAGAAAGTTTTGAGGAAGTTCTGCATGGCTGCCCTGTGACTCATGGTCACCTGGTTGTTCCCATTATATTGTTATACTCCTGCCTTACAGGAATAATATGTTTCAATCCCCCTCAGAAAAGAATAATGTAACCAGAATTGGAGGGTACAGTGTCTACAATGCCAGTAATAAAGCAGTCAATGTTTCAACATCGGCTACACCTCAGGAAATCAAAAATAGGAGAGGTCATGACGACCCAACCGTCAATAGAATCAATTATTGTAACATCCAGTGCAACAAAATGTACCTTTAACTGTATGGCAAATGAAACACTTAGAGATTTTCTATTAAAGTTGTAGCATAAGGAATTAACAGAAACTGAGGTAAAAACTGTTACAGATAACTTTGGTATAGTTAAACATCAGATTAGTCATAAAAGCAGAACCCCCCAAAATAAAACTCTTAAGACTTTACCTACTATTAGAGCAGGACAACATATGGGATATAATATTAATAATAGAGTTTGGTGGGCCTCTAGGGGTAGAAGCAGCATGCAAGATTTATCGTGGTTAGATCCTCCTTAACCTTACACCAAAGCTTATGATGAATACATGGTTAGATGGGCTTGGGTAGATGGCAGATATGTTAAATGAAACTCTCTGTCTCTCTGGGAAAGAATTAAACATAGTAGCCCACCATGGTGTTTAATTCTAAAGGCATAGAAAATAAAAATCTGCTACAAAGTAAACTAATGATATAAGAAAATTAAATGTAGTTATTATACAATAGAAGACTGTGAGAGTAGATATAATTGGTTAAGTTCGTATAATTCGTAATAATGATCTTTGCTATTGCTTAGTTATAAAAATAAGTTTGCAATATTTAGAATAGATAAGGTAAGTTTTGTGTGAATCCCCATGTTATTGCTTTAGTAAGTAACTGATTGTTCTTTGTACTTTTTATTTTCCTTATAGAAAATTATATATTTTTATGAAATAGGATGTTGTTTATAAGGTTAATTGTCCAGCAGGTGGTGGTAGTGATAACCACAAAAACCGGTTTGGGGTTTATGGGCAAGTTGTATTAATCATTAAGTTTATAATAAATCTTGTAAGACATGAGAACATAGTGTTTGTGATAAATTAATGAAATCAGTTTGTGATTGTATAACCACAAAAATGATTAATTTATAATTTACTATAAATAAATGCAACCTGGTATGTTTGATTGCCAGAGTGCCTGAAAAGAAACTCTGGTCACGACTCTTCCTTCCCTCGCCTCATCACGCCTCCTTCTCGGGTCCCCATGAAACCCCCGGAGCTGGCCTCTGGCAATAAGTAATGTAAGTAATAAAAAACTAATGTGTAATAAATAAAAGTATATAAGTAATAAACAAAAATATTCATTGCTGTCTTGCTTTAACTGTCCGGCTAAACAAGACATGGCTAGTTTACAAAACACACCATCACCACCCACTGAGACTACTTGACCAAAATCACTGTGTCCTAAATGTCAAAAAGGCTTTCATTGGGCTAAAAGATGCCGATCTAAATTTCATAAAAACGGTACTCCTTTAAATCAACAGCAAGCCACCCCGACTCAAAAAAACTTCCAGAGGGCCAGGCCCAGCCCCACCTGACAATAGGGGCGCAGCTTCCACCATAAACCCGTTCATTCCTTCTGCCCCATCGCAGAACTCATCCAAGCCACTCCTGGGAGTGGACTTTTGTTCCTCCACCACTACAATATTAACTCCAGACTTCCCGGTGATCCCAATTCCTACGGGAGTAAAGGGCCCTTTCCCAGAAGGAATTGTGGGCGTTATATTAGGTAAAAGTTCCTTGTCTTTACAAGGAATTTACATTATTTATAAAATGATGGATTCGGATTACACAGGGGAAATCCAGATGCTTGTCACTCCCCCTAACAAAACTGTAGTTTAACAAATGTCAAAAAATAACCCAGTTGCTGCTTCTGCCTTATCATAAAACAGGTAAAACTTTAACTGACCTGCCTACAGATAACTCTGGATTTGGTTCTAATGATGTTGTTTTTGGATTCAAGAGGTTACTAATTCTAGACCTCTAAAAGACTTATATATACAAAGAGATCCAATTAAAGGCTTGTTAGACACAGGAGGCAATGTATCTTGCATATCTAAAAAAAAAGACCTACTTCCCAGCCTACTCAAATAACTTCTTTGGGACTCATAGACATAGGTCAAACACACTCTGTATCCAAAAGCTCTAAAATTTTAAATTGTACAGACAATAAAACGTCAAAAACCTTTTGTCCATACGTTATTCCGTCTATCCCCTTTACATTATGGGAAAGAGATATTCTTGCTCAAATGGACATGCTTTTATATAGCCCTAATAGCAAAGTTTCAGCACAAATGCTACCAATGGGCTATGATCCCTTTAAGGGACTTGACAAAGACAGACAGAAAATACAAAAACCTGTCCAAGTTTTTGAATGAAAAGACAAATCAAACTGACATTGACTATTCAAATTTATTCATTGTTCCCAAGACCCTATTACCTCAAAAGCTGACAAACCTATTGGGTAAAACAATGGCCTATGTCCTTGGAAAAACTTAAGACAGTCAAAAAACCGGTTTAAGCTGGGCTTGGTGGCTCAGCCTGTAATCCTGTGCCTTTGGGAGGCTGAGGTGAATGAATTGCCTGAGCCCGTGGGTTCGAGACCCGCCTGGGCATCGAGACCTCATCTCTACAATAAATCAAAAAATCAGCCGGGCGTGGTAGCACATGCCTGTAATTCCAGCTACTTGGAAGGCTGAGGTGGAAGGATCGCCGGAGTCCAGCAGGTCGAGGCTGAGGTGGCCAGGAGCGGCCACTGCACTCCAGTCTGGGTGAAAGAGTGAGATTCCAACTCAAAAAAAAACAACTGGTTTAACAACAATTAGAGGCTGGTCATATAAAGCCTTATAATAGCCCCCCCCAATGACAAGCACTAGCCCTTAAAACACTTCTAATTTTTCCCCACCCCTCCCACTCCTATTTTTATAATAAAAAAATGTGGTATATGGAGAGTTTTACAGGATTTAAGAGTTATTAACGCTACTATGGAATCCATGGGAGCATTATAGCCTAAATTGCTATCCGCAGTCACTATACCTGTTAACTTTAATATTATAGTTATTGATTTACAGGATTGTTTCTTTACTATAACTTTAAGCCCAGAGAATATAAACAATTTACATTCAGTTTACTCTGAGAATTTAAAGCAACCATTTTAAAGATTTCAATAGAAAGTTCTGCACAAGGTATAAAAAACAGCCCTACCTTGTGCCAAAATTATGTGGACTCTGCTTTACAAGGTATTAGAAGCCAATAACCTGATCTCTATTTAATCCATTATATGGATGACATCTTGCTGGCTCAGAAAAATCATGCGTTTTTACATGAAATTCTTAATAAATCTGTGATGGCTCTCAATGACTGCGGTTTTAAAATTTCTCCTGAAAAAATTCAAACCAATCCTCATTTCACATATCTTGGCCTTGTGTTAAACACATAGATGCCAGAGGTCAGTTCCAGGGGGTTCATAGGATCCCGAGAAGGAGGCATGATGAGGCAAGGGAATGAGGAGTCGTGACCAAAGTTTCTTCAGGCTCTCTGGCAATCAAACATACCAAGTTGCATTTATTTATAGTAAATTATAAATTAATCATTTTTGTGGTTATACAATCACAAAATGATTTCATTATTTTGTCACAGACACTGCATGTTCTCATGTCTTACAAGATTTATTATAAAGTTAATGATTAATACAACTTGCCCATAAACCAAAAACCAGTTTTTGTGGTTATCACTACCATCATCTGCTGGACTATTAAGCTTAAAAATTTAACATCCTATTTCATGAAAATATATAATTTTGTATAAAGAAAATAAAAGGTAAAAAAGGACAATCAGCTATTAAAGCAATAATATGTGGATTCACACAAAGCTTACTTCATCTATTCTAAATATTTCTAACTCATTTTTATGATTGAACAGTAGCAAAAAATCATTATTACTAATTATATGAAGCTTAGCTAATTATATCTATTCTCACAATCTTCTATTGTATAATAGCTAAATTTAAATTTCTTATACCATTGGTTTACTTTGTAAGAGTTTTATTTTCTATGCCTTTAGAATTAAAGACCATTGTGGGCTACTACATTTAACTCTTACCCAGAGAGACAAAGAGTTCCATTTAACACATCTGCCATCTACCCAAGCCCACCTAGCCATGTCTACATCATAAGCTACGATGTAAGGTAAAGGAGGATCAAGCCACGATAAATCTTAAATGCAGCTTTTACCCCTGGGGGCCCACCAAACTCTACCATTAATATTATATCCCACATGTTGTCCTGCTCTAATAGTAGGTAAGGGCTTAGGGGCTTTATTTTGGGGGGTTCTGGTTTTATGACTAATCTGATGTTTAACTATACCTATGTTATCTGTAACAGTTTTTACCTCAGTTTCCGTTAATTCCTTATGCCACAATTTTAATAGAAAATCTCTGTGTTTCATTTGCCATACAGTTAAAGGTACATTTTGTTGCAGTGGATTTTATAGTGATTGGTTCTATTGACGATTGGGTCGTCATCACCTATCCTATTCTTATTTGCATTTTCTGAGGTATAGCTGATGTTGAAACATGGACTGCTTTATTACTGGCATTGTAGACACTGTACCCTCCAATTCTGGTTACATTATTCTTTTCTGAGGGAGATTGAAACATATTACTCCTGTAAGGCAGGAGTATAACAATATAATGGGAGTAACCAGGCAACCATGAGTCACAGGGCACCTATGCAGAACTTTCCTCAAGACTTTCCATGGGGTCTTGCCATGCACGCAGATCCCCTCTGGGGCTTTGCCTTCCAGGAGGTGTCTTCACTTGGTTCCCATGCTGAGCCCCAGATTGTCATGGCCTCCACCACATAGTGAGTCATCAACCTTAACAGTTATGAAAAGATCACTTGGTAACATTAAATGATTTCCAAAAACTATTGAGAGATATTCATTAGATTAGACCTTACTTACATAATACCACATCAGATTTAAAACCTTTATTCAATATCTTGCAGGAAGACTCCTCTCCCAATTCTAAGAAAATTTTAACATCGGAGGCCAAGATAGCCATGTCCCTTGTGGAAAAGGCTATTGAGTCTCAAAAAGTTAAGAGAATAGATTACCGCCTACCTTGGGACTTAATTATTCTGACTACTCTCCATACTCCCACAGTGTCTGTGACAAAAAGGACTGATAGAATGACTCCATCTGCCGGTAACTTCTAAAAAAAAATTGGCTTCCTATCCCTATTCCATAGCTTTACTTATAACCAAGAGAAGACAAAAAAGCGTTAAACTATTTGGACAAGATGTATACAATATATTTGTTCCTTATAATAAGTTTCCATTTCAAACTTTGTTATGGTTGGCAAATAACATTAACTGATTATAAAAAACCTGCTTTATTTTTTGTTCAAACCAAACATGTTATTTTACTATTATTTTTTTTTGAGTTGGAGTCTCACTCCATTGCCCAGACTGGAATGCAGTGGCCGCTCCTGGTCACCGCAGCCTCGACCTGCTGGGCTCTGGCAATCCTACCGCCTCAGCCTTCCAAGTAGACAGAATTACAGACATGCACTACCACGCCTGGCTGATTTTTTGATTCATTGTAGAGACGAGGTTTTGCTGCCCAGGCAGGTCTCGAACCCGCGGGCTCAGGCAATCCACTCACCTCTGCCTCCAAAAGGCGTGGGATTACAGGCTGAGCCACCAATCCAGCTCAAACATGTTATTAATAAATATTTTTCCCTATAAAAAACCCTCTCATCCCCCATTTGCTTTTATGATAATTCAGCCTTTAATAATTATAAAGCTTCTTGTTTAATGTCTACTCTCTAGTTTTTAACCACTAACAGTCCAACTCAAATCAATCACAGAGAAAATTGGTGGATTAAAATGCTGATGCCTGTAAAAGTTGATCCCAGCTTAGCCACAAAAACTTTGCCACCATCTAATATACCCATCTGCTCTCCTAATGACCCCAAGAAAGACTGGTTACTCATCCAGTGAGACACTGGATATCCAGAATAGAGAGAGAATATTTATGGATCTAAAGTGGACTATCTATACCTAGTGAAAAACTATAACAACTACTATCAAAAATAAACAAATTGTTATTTCATACCTACAAAGTAAGAGCCAACTTACAATCCCCTTATGTTTTTCTCATATGAAATAAATATCAAACTATTACAATTGACTATCACAATATATTTATAAGGTGTTTTGTGCAAAATGTCTTTTAACTAATTGTTTGATGCCTTTTATAAGGGATTTGTAATCTTAAAACAAACTCCCTATTTAATGGTTCCAATACAACTGTCATTTCGCTGATATGATAAATATGGTTTACAAAAGTTATATAAAGTCAGTTCTCTTCTTAAAAAAAGACCAAAAAGGTTTTTGTCCACTGTAGTCTTAAAAGTTACAGCCCTAATAATTGTTACTACTTCAATAACAGTTTCAATTGTGACTTTAGCTCAGGGGGTCCACACAACTAACTTCACTGATCAGTTATCTAAAAATGTCTCTATAGCCTTAGATACACAAGAGATTATTGATCACAAGCTAAAAAACAAAGTTAATGCTTTGTAAAAGGCGGTTCTATCTATAAGACTTGTGACCTTAAAAATTACGTTTTCCCTTCGATGTTACTCTGAGTTTAAATAAATTTACCTCACTCCTTAAAAGATAAATACATCTGTCCACACATGAAACAAAATTAAAAATCATTTTCTTAGAATTTGGAATAATTCAGACTTAAACATAGAGCTTACCAAATTACATCAAAAAATTCAAGGCATAACGGTTGATGAAAAGCAATCCCGGTCTACTAAATTGACCAGTTCTACATTTAACAATCTTCATTCATTAATCAAAAATTGTTAATGTCTATATACATTAATGTGAAAATTTGTGGAGCACTGATTATTTCCTTAATGTGTCTACTTCCAATCATTTTCAGAGTGTTGAAAAAAAGTATATCTCAGCTTAATATAGAGTTTCACGGTTTCATGCTAAAAAATAAAAACGTTGTAGATGTTGGGAGCCAGCCACGGAGGCCCACTGAGCGTTAGGGATCAGGAAGGGTCATTGACCCCAAGACCAGGATGTGTTCAGGAGCTGTTGACCCATTCACTCCCTCCTTTTCCATTTGGCACGCACTACCAAGAAGAGCTCCAGCTGGCTCTAACAGAAAACTCTGAGACCAGAACGTATACAGCTAAATCTAGAAGTCTATTGTTCCCATTCTCCATGACTTATGATCTTTTGTTTTATCACAAATTAAGTTTGTCTTTGAGTCACATTGAGGGGACTCAGTGTAGGTCACAGGTTCTCTTGATGTGACCTTTAGAAATTTATAGATACAGGTTTTAGAAAATAGTTTATATAGATTAAGAAAATTTAAGTAACCATTTTATCATAGAAGTATGGTTAGTTCAGTTTGATTTAGGGGAAGCCAGTGAAATTTGAATTACATCAGCTGGTACTAGGAGAGTGTAACCATAACTGTGACTGGGCACCTCTTGATGGTTGTGCTAGAGACTGCCCTCCTCTGTGATGTGTGCCTCTGTGACTGGACCTTCTCTGAAATAGGTGCTACAATAGGAGTGCTTCTTCTCTGTTGGGTGACCCAATGACTGACCCTTTTCTCTAGTGAGTTCCAGTAAATTACTCTTCTGCATGATTTGTTCCCCAGTGATTAGCTGTCCTCTGTGATGAGTGTCTCAATATCAAGACCTCTTCTGTGATAGGTCTTCTAGTGATTAGACTTCCTCTGTGATGCATGGCTTTGCAACTGGCCCACCTTGTAATGGGTGCCTCAGTGACTTCCACTCCTCTGTGTTTGGTGTCTTGTTGACTGACTCTTATCTTTAATTAGTGCTCAGTGACAGGCCCTCATCAGTGATGGTTACCTCAGTGACCGGTGTTCTCTGTAAAGGGTGTCACAGAGATTGAAACTCCACTATTACGGATGCCCTCAGGGATTAGATCTCCTCTGTGGGCAGTGGCCCAGTGACTATTCCTCCTCTGGGATGGGTGACAAAGTGAATGGATCTGCTCTATGATAAGTGCCCTAGTGACTGGCCCTCTTTTGTAATCAGTGCCTCAGTGATTGGCCCTTTTTCTAATGGATGCCCCAGTGCCTGGTCTTTCTCTAAAATGAGTGCTTCAGTGAAAGACTCCTCTCTATGATAGACCCTTGGAGATTGGATCTCCTAGTGATGCTTGTCCCTGTGACTGTCCCTCCCTTAACAGCTTTCACAGTGACTGCCGTTCTTTTGTGTGAGGTATCACTGTGGCAGGTCCTTCTCTGCGTTAGGTGCCTCAGCGATTGTTTTTCTCTGTAGTGGGTTTCCCAATGATAATCCGTCATCCACAAAGGATGCCCTAATTACTAGTTCTAATTACCAGCTGGTATATATGGACAGGCTCTTCTCTGTGATGAGTGCCCCAGTTATTAAGTATCCTCCATAGGGGGTAACCCAGTGAGTGATCCTCTGCTTTAATGGGTGTATTAGTTCTCCTAACTTATGGGAGTGCACCAGTGACAGGCCACCCTTTGTGATTGGTGTCACAGTGACTCGACCCCAAAAGTTTTGCCCCAGTGACTAGCCCTTAAGTGTAAAGTTTACCCCCAAAGAGTATTACTCTTCCATAAAGGGTATTCATTTGACTGGCCTTACACTGTTATTGATGCAAAAGTACTAGCCCTTCTTATGTTGACTGTACCAGTGATTATCCCACCTATGTTGGGGTGCAACCATACCTGACCTGCCTCTATATTGGGTGCCCTAGTGAGAGGGTCTCCTCTGCTGTTGGTTCCCCAATGACTTCTCTTCTGTGACGGGTGTCCCAGGGACTGTCCTAATCTGAGATGGGTACTCCAAGTACCAACTCTCCTTTGTGATGGATGTCCCAGTGATTGGGACTTCTTGGTAATTTCTGCCTCATGACTGCCCTTTCTCACAAATGTGCACCTCAGTAGCTAGTCCTTCTCTATGATGGGTGTCCCAGTGAGTGGAATCCCTTTGTGATAGGTGCTTCAGGTACTAATGCTCCTCTGTGACTGGTGACCCAGTGAGTGGTCATTCTACTATTGACGGTTTCTGCATTTGCCATTCTCTGAGATGGGTACCCCAGTGACTGGCCTACCTCTGGGTTAGGTGTCTCAGTGATTGGCCAACTTCTGTGATACGTGCCTATAGAACTGGCTTTCTTCTGGGATGGGCAAATCAGTGACAGACTCTTCTCTTTGATACATGCCTTAGTGACAGTCTCTCCTCTGTGATGGTACCCTGGGACAGATTGTCCTCTGTGATGGGTGCCCCAGTAACTAACTATTCTCTGTATTGAGAGACCCAGTATTAGCTTTCTTCTGTGATTTCTGGCCCAGTGACTGGCATCCTTTATAATGGGTGTCCCATGGAAAACACTTTTTTTTTAAATGCATACCTTGACTGGTATGGTTCATAATTGACTGGCATTTCTTTATGATCAGTACCCCAGTGACTGACCAATTTCCATAATGGGTGTGCTAGTAATTAACTATCTTCTATCATGATAGTTCCAGTGAGAGGCAATCTTCTGTAATGCTTTTCTCATTGATTGGCACTTCTCTTTACGTGTTGCCCCAATGACTGACCATCCTCTGTGTTGAGTGCCTTAGTGACTGACCCTTTTCTGTGATTTGTTCTTCAATGATGTGTACTCTTCCTAAATGGTGCCCCAGTGACTTTCCCTCTTTTTGGATGGGTATCCCAAGATTGAGACTTCTCCATAATACTTGCTCCATTGACGCTTACTCCTTTGTGAATCGTGTCTCAGTGGCTGACACTCCTCCAACCTGGATGTCTCAGTGACTAAACTTTTTCTATGATGGATGTCCTAGAGATTTATTACACTTCTGCAATGAGTGCCTCAGTGACAACTACTACTCTCTGATAGGTGTTCCAGTGACTCACCCTCCTTTGAGATGGGTGCCCCACTGAGCAACCTTCTTCTGTAATGAGTTCCCCAGTGACAGAATCTCTTCTATAATATGTGCCCCAGTCATTGGCTATCCTTTGTAATGGGTGCTCCAGTAAATGGCCCTCCTTTGTGATGAGTACCCCAGAGACTAGACCTTGTTTGTGATTGGTGTTACAGTTACTGGCAGTCTTCTATAACATGTGCCCCCATGACTGGCTCTCCTCTGTGTGGGTTGCTGCAGCTATGGGCCCTTCTCCGTAATGGATGCCCCAGCAACTGTCCCTCTTATGTGATCAGTGCCCTAGTGACTGGTCCTCAGGCATAATAGATGTCTTAGTGACTAGTCTTTCATTTTGGTGGGTGCCCCAGTGACTGGATCTCCTCTCTAATGGTTGACCAGGTGACTTGGCCTCCTAAATAATGAGTTCTCCAGTGACTGGCCTTCTGCTGTGATGAGTGGCACAGTGACAAATCCTCCTCTGTAATGGGAACATCAGTGATTGGCTCTCTTCTGTAATCAGTACTCCAGTGACAGGACCTCCTCAACAATGGCTGCTCAAGTTACTGTCCCTCCTCATTATAGGTGTCTCTGTGACTTGTCCTTATCTGTGATTTGTGCCTGAGTGAATTGTCCTTTTACAAAATATTTGCCGCAGTGAGTCATCCACCTCTGTGATGCGAGTCCCAATTCGTGGACCCCTGTGGAATAGGTGCCCCAGTGATTGACCCTCTTTCATGATGGGTTTCCCAATGACTCAGTCCCCTTCTTAATGGGTGCCCCAGTGAAAGGGCCTTCTCTGTGTTTGGTGTGGCAGTGACTTTCATTCAAATATGATGGTAACTCAAGTGACCGGCTCTACTCTGTAATGTGTGTCACCATGACTGACCTTCTCCTTAATGAGTGCAAGAGAGACTGGGAATCCTCTCTGATTGGTAATACAACGAGTGGCCCATCCATTCTGATGTGTGACCCAGTGTCAAGCCCTCTTCTGTGGTATTTTTCCTAGTAACTGGACGTCCTCCAAAATAAGTGCTTGATGCCTAGTTCTCTTCTGTCATGGGTGCCGCATTTTATGGACTTCCTCCATAATGGGTGTCCCAGTACTGGACTTCCTCTGCAATGTTTGTCCAAGTGACTAGTCTTCCTCCATAGAAGACTTCCTTTCTGATTGGTTCCCCCAGTGACGGGCCTTTCTTCAAATTGGTTGCATCAGTGAATATCCCTCCTCTGTTTTGAGGTTTCCAGTAACTGGCCTCCTGCATAATTGCTTTCCCAGTAACTATCTCTCCTCTGTGATTATGTGTCCCAGTGACTGACTCTCCCTTGTGATGATTTTTTCAGTGACTTACTGTCCTTTGTGATATATGTTCTAGTGACTGGGCCTCTTCTATAATGTGTGCCCCAGTGACTGGCTATCCTTCATAATAAGTATCTCAGTGACTGACTCTCTTCTGTAAATGGTGTCCCAGCGACTGTACTGCTCTGTGATGGGTGCTCATTGATGACCCTTCTTTGTGTGTGTGCGTCAGGAATTGGGTCTCCTCTGTAATTTCTGCTCCTGTAACTGGCTCTCATATGTGATGTATGCCCCAGTTACTAGTCATCATTTGTGATGTATGCTAAGTTACTAATTTTCCTTTGGGAAGGGTGCCCCAATCTCCGGCCCTCCTTTGCAATTGTTGCCCAGTGACTGATCTTCCTCTGTAATGTTGTAATATGTGCCCAGTTACAGGGTCCCCTTTGTATGTGCGTCCAGTGTAGGGACCTCATCTGTGAAGAGTGATCCAGTGCGTGGCACTCCCCTGTGATTGGTTTCCCAGTGACTAGCCCTCCTCCATATGACTATCCCAGAGATTGACCCTCCCCTGTAATGGGTGCCACATTGACTTGTCTTCCTATGGGTTGGGTGGGGTGATTGTCTGGCACTCTTCTGTGTTGGTTATCTCAGTGATTGACTCTTCTCTATGATGGTGCCTCAGTGACAGATTTTCTCTGTGATTGGTACCCCAGTTACTAGCCCTCCTCTGTGATGGGCAGCCCAGTGAATGGCCCTCCTCTCTATTGAGCATCAAATTCCAAGCAATCCTCTGTGATGGAAGACTGAATGTCTGACCTTTTTCTGTGATTGGTGCCACAATATATGTCCTCTGTGATCAGTGTCACAGTTATTGGCCCTCTTGCATAATGGTTGCCCTAGTGAGTAGCAGTGTTTAACCATAGGAACTCTAGTGACTGGCTCTCCTCTGAGATGTGGGCTCAAGTAACAAGACCTCATCTGTGATTGGTGCACCATGGTTCTTCTCCTAATGGGTTCCACAGTAACTGGACCTCCTTTGTGACAGGAGCTTTAGTGACTAGATGTCCTCAAAGACAGTCTACCTTAGTGATTTTGCCTCCTCTGTGATGAGTGTCCCAGATAATATTCCTCCTCTCTGGTGGGTGGCACAAAAGCTGGGCTTCCTCTTTGATGGGTGCCCCAGTGTAAGGCCCCCCGTGACCAGAACACCTGTGTCTGAGGCTCTCCTTTATGGATGATGCAGTGACTGCTCTTCCTCTGTGATGCTTGACACTGTGACTGGCTCTCATCTATAATGTGTGCCTCAGAGAATGGCTCTTCTTTTTGATGGGCATACTGGTTACTGGCTCTCCTCTGTGGTGATTATTCTAGTGACTTATTTCTCTGATGGCTGTCCTAGTGACTGATTCTCTCTCTGATGAATGCCACTGTGGGTAACCTTCTTTTATTAGTGTCACAGTCACTGCCCTTCTTCTATAAATTTGTCCTAAAGACTTGCACTCCTCTGTGTTGTGTTACAGGTGCCTGGCCTTCTTAGGTGATAGCTGCCCCAGTGAGTGGATTTCTTCTGTGATCAGTGATCCAGGCACTGAGCTCATCCATAATTAATGTTTTAATAACTAGTCTTTCTCTGGAATGTGTGGAACAGTAGCAAACTGGTCTTGGAGAGCCACAGTGACTGGTCCTCTTCTCTGATGGGTAACCCAATGATTGGTAACCTTCTATAATGGGTGCCCCAGTGACAGACCTTTCTCTGTGATCAGTGACACAGTGATGGGGCTTCCTTCATTATGGGTGCCCCAGTGACTGACCTTTTTACATTTTGATTTCCTAAGTGACTGAACATCCTTGGTAATTGGTACCCCAGTGACCAGTCCTTCTCCATAATGTTTTCCCCAGGGACTATCCCTTCCTTGTGATGGTATCCCACTTACTTGGGCTCCTCCATAATGAGTATCCCAGTTAATGGCCTTCCTTTATTAAAGATGCTCCAGTGATTGGGCCTTCTCTATAATGTGTGCCCCAATGACTGGGCATCCTGTGCTTGTTGACCCCAAAACTGGCATTCTTATATGATGAGTGTCTCAGTGACTAGTCCTTCTCTGTAATGGTTGTCATGGTTAGTGCATCTCCTCAATAATGGATGCTCCAGTAATTGGCAATCCTCTGTGATGGGTGTCCCGGTGAATAGTAATCTTCTGTGATGAGTGTCCAAGTACCTGGTCCTCCTCCAAAACTGATGTCCCATTTACTTGCTCTCCTCCATTATGGGTTCCCCAGTGACTGGGCTTCCTCATTTATTGTTGTACCACTTACTGGTGCTCCTCTATAATGGAGGCCCCAGAGACTAGCCCTCCTCTGTGATGAGTTTCCCTCTTCCTGGGCCTCCTCATTTATTGCTGTCCCTTTTTTTGATGCGTGTTCCCATGAATAGGCCTCCTCTAAAATGTCTGTCCCAATGACTAGGCCTCCTCTGTGATTTATGGCCTTCTAACTGAACTTCATTTATGATGGGTGCTCCAACGACTTGACTACCCTTGTGATAGGTGTTCTGGTGACTGGCCTCCTCCACAATGGGTGTTCCATTGTATGGACCTCCTCTTTGATTCATTTCCCAGTGGCTGGACATTTTCTGTGAAGGTTTTCCCAGTATCTATCCTTTCTCTGTCATGAGTGACCTAGTAATCGGACCTCTTCCAAATGAGTACCCATGTAACTAATCCTTCTATCTGATGGATGCCCCTGTTTCTGGGTCTCCTCCATAATATGTACCTCAGTGACTGGCCCTCCTTTGTGAAGGGTGCCCCGTTGACAGTTACTCCTTCAAAATAGGTGCTATATTGAATGATCTTTTATGTTATTGATGCAATACTGAGTTACTGTTTTCCATAATGGATGTCCTAATGGCTAGGCCTGTATAATAAATGTCACAGTAACTGGGCCTCTCCATAATTAGTAATCCAGTGATTTTTCCTCATCTATGATTGTTTTCTCAGTGACTGGACCTCATCTATAATGGATGCCCTAGTGAGTAACCCTGTGATTGGTGCCCCAGTGACTGATCCTTTGGCATAATGTTTGTCCCAGTGACTAGCGTACTTTGTGATTAGTGTCCCAATTACCTGGCCTACTCCTTAATAAGTTTTCCAGTGACTGATCCTCCTTTATAATGAAAGCCCCAGTGACTGGGCCTCCTCCATAATATGCCCCAATGTCTGGGTCTCCCGTGTGATTAATGTCCCCATGAATTGCCTTTGTATGTAATGAGCACCCCATTGAATAGCATTCTTCTGTGATGGGTGTTACAGTGACAGGACTTCATCCATATTGAGTGCTCAGTGACTGGCCTTCCACTGTGATGGGTGTCCAAGTGATTGGTTCTCCTCCATAATGTGTACTCCAGTGACTGGGCCTCCCTTGTGATTGGTGCCACAGTGACTTGCTGTCATATATGGTGCTATTGCTAGTGAATAGCCTTCTTATGGGATGGGAGTTTCAGTGAATAGACCTCATTAATGGGTGTACGATTGACTAGATTGACTAGATCTCTTCTGAGATTGGTGCCACTATGACTGGCATCTTTTTTATGTGTACCACAATGACTAGCCCTATTATATTATGGGTGTTCTAGCATCTGTGTATCTTCCAAATTGGGTGCTCCAGTGACTAGTCCTTCTCTTATAAATGCTCCTGTTTCTGAGTCTTCTCCATGAATGATGACCCAGTGACTGGTCTCCCAGTTACGGGTCCTCCTTCCTAATACGTGCTTCATTAACTGGACTTGCTTCCTGATTGTTGCCCCAGTGGCTACCATTTTCTAAACTGGGTACCCCAGTCCTTAGCCCTTCTATGCGATGTGTGTTCCAGTAACTGAACCTCTTTCATAACTGTTTTTCCAGTGACTAGCATTCATCTGTGATGGATTTATCAGTGACTGCTTCTCTTCTGTGATAAATGCCCCAATGACAACGAATCATCTATAATGGGTGCCCCAGTCACTTGCCCTCTTCCATAAGGTGCTCCCCAGTCACTGTAATTTCCCTGTAATTGGTGTCACTGTGACAAGGCTTCCAGTGTGTGGGTGTCCCAGTGACTAGCCCTCCTCTGTGAGGGTGCCCCCATGCCTGACTCACTTCTGTGATGGATGCACCAGTGAATAGACCTTCACTGTTATGAGTGCCCCAGTGATGGCATCTCCTTTGTGGTTTATACTCTAGTGACTGTCACAACTCTGTGATGGGTGCCCCCAATACTAGCCTTCTTCTGTGATAACTGTCTTGTCAACTGGCTCTCCTTTGTGATGGGTGCATCAGACCGGCCCTTCACAGTGAAGGTTTTCTCAGTGACTGGGCATCCTCTGCAATCAGAGTAACAGAAACTGGCTTTCTTCTGTTATGGATGACTCAGTGGTTGTCCATTCCCTGTGTTTCTTGCTTTATTGACTATTCGTCCTTTTTGATCAGAGCTATAGTGACTGGGCTCTTCCGTGATGGGTGCTCCCATTATTAACACTCCACTATTATAAATGTCTGAGTGACTGGCCTTCTATGCAATGGCTGCCCCAGTGAACTGCTCTACTCTGTGATGGGCTGTCCACAGTGATGGTTTTCCCAGTGACAGACTCTCCTTTTTGGTGGGTGCCCCAATATCGGGGCCTTCTGTGATTGAAACACCAGTGACTAGATCTCCTTTTTGATGAGTGCATCAGTGACTGTCCCTCTTCTGTGTTTGGTGCCTCATTGACTGACACTTCTCTGTGATTGGGATCACAGTGACTGCCTCTCCTCTGTGATGCACACCCCAGTGATTGACCACTGTGATTTGGGAACAGTGAATTTCTTTCCTCTGCGATGGGTATACCAGAAACTGACTGAACTCTATGATTGATGCTCAAATTAGGGAAACTCCTCTACAATGGTTGCTCCAGTGATTGGCATCCTCTGTGATGTGTGATCCAGTAACTGGGAAACTGTAGAAATTGGTTTTCCTGTGACTCACTATCATCTGTGATTCGTACCCCTGTGACTAGCTGTCTTCTGAGATGAGTGTTCCAGTGACTGGCTCTCCTCTCTGATAGATGTCCCAGTCACTGAGTCTCCTATATAATGAGTGCAGCATTGTCTGTCCCTGTTTTGTAATGGGTGCCCCAATGACTGCCCATCTGTCATGAAAATTACTCCAGTGACTAATCCTCTTTGTGATGGGTTCCCCAGTGACTAGCTCGCCTCTGAGATCCCATTTGCTGGGTCTCCTATTTATTGGGTGCCTCAATAACTATCCTTTCTCCATATATGTGTCCCAGTGTGTAGGCATCCACAGTTTTTGGTACCCCAGTGACTGGCCCTCTTTCATAATGTGTATCCTAGCTATTATCCCTCCTCTGTGATTGGAGTTCCAGCAGTTGGGGCTCATCTATAACGTTGCCCAGCGCTGACCCTCTTCTATTAAGAGTGCCCCAGTGACTGGGCCTCCTCTATGATTGGTGCTAGTGTGACTGGTTCTCCTGTAATATTGGTGCTCCAGTGACCGGCCCTTCTCCATAATTGTGGTCTCTATGACTAGTCCTCCTCTTTGATTTGTGTCCCACTGACTGGGCTTCCTCAATAATGGGTGCATTAGTAACTGACCCTTCTTTGTAATGAGTATCCCAGTGACTGGGCCTCCTGCATAATATTTGCTACAGTGATTGTGCCTCCTCTATGATGGTGACACAGTGACAAGCTCTCCTCTGTGATGTATGTCTCCCTAACAGGGCCTCCTCCATTTTTGGACTGCAGTGAGTGGGGCTCCTCTGTGATTGGTGCCCCCTTGACAGACAATAATCTGTGATTGTTGCCACACTGACAGACCTTTTCTGTGATGGATATCCTAGTAATTAGGTCTTCTCAAAAATGGGTGCCCTAGTGACTAGTCCTCCTCTGTGGTGTGTGCCCCAGTTTCTGAGCCTTCACTATAATGGATGACTCAGTAACTGATTCTCTTCTGTGAAAGATGCTCCAATTTGGGGGCTCTCTCCATTATAGGGAGTCCATTTCTCTGTCTCCTGCATATTGGAGCCTAGTGATTGTCCTTCTCCCAACTGAGTGACACAGTAAATAACCCTCCCCTTTGATAGGTATTTTGGTAACTGGGCCTCCTACATAATTGGCATTCCATTTTCTATCAATCCTCCATTATAAATGTGCCAGTGACTGACTCTGCCTCTGGTGCTCCTATAATTGTCCATCATCCATACTAATAGCTCTAGTGAGTAACCGTCCTCTTTGACGGATGTCCCACTTATTAAGCCTCCTCCATAATGTGGCTGATCCTTGTTTTTGATGGGTGTCCCAGTGCCTATGTCTCCTCCATAATGGATCCTGCAGTGACTGTGTCACATCTGCGATTGGTGATTCAGTGACTTGCATTCTTATATGATGGGGTCCCAGTAACTAGCTCTTCTCTGTGACAGGTGTCAGTGCTTAAGTCTACATTTAAGGCGCTGGAGTCACTTGGCCTCTTCTGTGATTGGTGTCCCCAATGAGTAACCGTTATTTGTGTTGGGTGCTCAGAGACTGGCTTTCCTCTCTGATGGATATTTCAGTGACTGGCTCTCCTCTGTCATAGATGCCACAGGTACTGGTCCTCCTTTATAACAGATGCCCCAGTGACTTGACCTCCTCTGTGATTTGTTTCTCCATGACTGACCCTACTGTGGTGGTTGCTTCAGTCACTGGCCATTCTCTATTATAGGTGTTCCAGTGACTGCCCCTATTCTGTGTTTGGTGCCCAGTGATGGTTCCCAATTATGGCATCTCCTTTTTGATGCATGTACTAGTGACATTTCTTCATCCATATTGGTCGCCTCAGCGACTAACAGTCCTTTGTTCTATATGCTCCAGTGACTGCCTCTCCTCTGTGATAGTTACCCCAGTAATTGAGCCTCCTCCATTATGTGCGTCCTATTAACAGGCCCTCTTCTATGATGGGTGCACCAGTGACAGATCTTGCTCAGTTTTTTACACACCAGTCACACGATCTCCTTTTTGATTGGTTCTAAAGTGACTGGGCCTCCTCTATAATGGGTGCGCTAGTGACTGGTTGTACTCCATTATGTTTGCTTCTGTGACTGGGCTTCCACTGTGATTCATGCATTCGTGATTGGCCCTCCACCATAAAGTTTTCCCCCAGTGATTTACCCTCCTCAGTCAAGTTTACCTCAATAACTAGTCCTTCTCCATAATGGTTGCCCCATTCACTAGCCCTACACTATTATGGGTGTCATGAGACTAACTTTTCTCTATGTTGATTGTACCAGTTACTAGTCCTCATCTGAAGGGGTGTAACTAATGCTGGTCTGCTTCTCTGACGAGTGCCCCAATGTCTGGTCCTCCTGTGTGATGGCTGCTCCAGTGGCTTGCTTTTTCTGTGATGGCTATCCCAGTGACTGGGTCTGCTCTGTAATGGATGACTGGTGACTATATTTTTTCTGTGTTGGGCTCCCTAAAAACTATCCCTCCTCTGTTCTGTGTGCTCAACTGAAAGGACCTCATCAGTAAGAACAAAAAGTCCAATTATTGATCCTCTTCTGTGATCAGTGCCCCAGTGTCAAGCTTTCCTTTGTGATTTTTGCCCCAGTGACTAGATGTCTTCCATAAAGGTTGTGTCAGTGACAAGCCCTTTACCATAATGGGTTTCCCAGTGACTCATCAGAGACTTGTGCCCCAGTGACAGGACCTTCTCCATAATAGGTGTCCCAGTTACTACACCCCTCTGTGATGGGTGTGCCAATAAATGGACTTCATCCATATTGTTGCCACAGTGATAAGCCCTACTTTGTTATGACTGATGTTTTGAGTGGCCCTCCTTATTGATGGGTGTCCCAGTGACTTGTCATCCTTTGTGGTGGTTGCCTCATAAAGTGTGCCCCAGTGACTAGTCTTCCTTGTCGCTGTTGTCACATTTTAAGCTCACATTTGTGTTGGTGTCCCAGTGCCTAGTTTCTCTAAGGGTAGCACAGTGACAGACCCTCCTCTGTTTTGGGTGCCACAATAACTGTCCCTACTCTGTGATACTGTCCCGGTGACTTCAAGTCCTCTGTGATTTGTGTACCCGTGACAGACCTTCAACTAAGGTGAGTATTCCAGTGACTGGCCTCCTCTGGGTTGGGTGTCCCAATGACTGGTCCTTCACTGTGTTGGGCATCCCAGTGACTGGCCTCCTCCATCATGGGTGACCTATTGAATTGTTCTCTTCTCTGATGAGTGACCCTATGACTGGTTCTTCTTTGCATAAATGGTCCAATGATTAAGTCTTCTCTATAATAGATGCCTTAGTGAATGGCCTCATCTGTGATGAATCTTTCAGTTACTGGGTCTCTTCCATTATAGGTGTCCCAGTAACTAGCATTCCTCAGTGTGTGCTCCCCTGTGACTAGTTCTCCCCTGTGATATAAGCTCCAGTGACTGAGTATCCTCTATAATGGATATTGCAGTGACTTGTCCTAAGTGATGTGTGCCTCCGTGACTGGGCCTCCTCAGTAATAGGTGGCCCAATGACTAACTTTCCTCTGCGATCTTGACCCCAGGGACAGTGTCTTCTAAATAATGGTTTCCCAGAGCCTAGCTCTCCCCCATTTTTTTTTTTTTTTTTTTTTTTTTTTTTTTGAGATGGAGTCTCACTCTGTCGCCCAGACTGGAGTGCAGTGGCTGCTCCCGGCCACCGCAGCCTCGACCTGCTGGGCTCCGGCGATCCTTCCACCTCAGCCTTCCGAGTAGCCGGAATTACAGGCATGCGCTACCATGCCCAGCTGATTTTTTGATTTATTGTAGAGATGAGGTCTCGCTGCCCAGGCGGGTCTCGAACCCGCGGGCTCAGGCAATCCACTCACCTCAGCCTCCCAAAGGCGCGGGATTACAGGCTGAGCCACCGAGCCCGGCTTTCTCCCCCATTTTTAATGGCCCAGAGCCTGAACCTCCTCAGTGATTGGTGGCCCAACTACTGACTGTACTCCATAATGGGTGACCTAGTGACTAGCCCTCCTCTGCAATGGGTGTTACGGTACCATGTCCTCCTGAATAATAAACTCCCCAGTAACTGAACATCCTCTATTTTAGGTGTCTCAGGGTTTGTGCAACCTCTTTGGTAATCCGTGACTGGCCCTCTTTCTCTCTATTCGGTGCCTCATTGACTGGTCCTCCTCTGTGATTGGTGCTCCAGTGACTAACTCTCCTCTGTAATCCGTGCCTGATTACAGAGGAGAGTCTATGATATGCCCATCATAAATGACTGACCATCATTTGTGATGGGCATATCAGAGATTATTCTCATTTTTTAAATTGTTGTCCCAGTGTGTGACCTTTCACAGTTATGAGTTTCCTAGTGTCTGGCTGTCTTCTCAGTTTAGTGCACCAGTAATTAGACTTCTTCATTGAGAGCACCAGTAAGTGAAATTTCTCTATATTGTGTGCCCCAGTTACTAGTTCATCTCTGTGATGGGTGTCCCATTGACAGAATCTTCTCTGTGATCAGCACCAAAGTGACTGACACTTCTTTGTCAAGGGTGTCTCAGTGTCTGTCCCTCTGCTGTGTTTGCTTCCTCATTGACTGGCCCTCCATTTTGATGGTGTTCCAGTGACTGACTCTACTTTTTATTCGTTGCTCCAGTGACTGACACTCATCTGCAATGAGTACATCAGTGACTGGCCTCCACTTTAATGGATGTTGCAGTCATTGGCCTCCTCCATTTTGATTGCCCCAGTAACTGGCATTCCTCCATGATGGAAGCCTCAGTGTAGCTGTACTCTCTAATGAGTACCTCAGTGACTACCTGACATTCATTATAGGTGCCTCTGTGACTGTGATTCTTCTGTGATGGGTGTCCCTCTTACTTCACTTCCTCTGTGATGATTCTTCCTCTGTAATGTAGGAACCAGTTTCCAGACCTCCTCTGTTATGGGTGCCTTAGTGAATGGTCCTCACCTGTGATAAATAACCCGGTGATTTATCATGGTTCTTATGGATTGTGCAGTGACTGTCCCTCCTCTAGGATGGGTGCCCCAGTTACTACTCCTGTTCGGTAATGGGTGCCTCAGTGACTGCCCCACTTCTGTGCCTGGTGACTTATTGGCTCTCTTCTGTGATTAGTGCTTCAACGATCGGCTTTCCTCTTTAATTGCTAATCCTTTGACTGGCCCTCATCTCTGATGGCTACCCCAGTGACTGCTACCTTTGTGATTGGTGACCCAGTGACAGGCTCTCCAGTTATTGGTGCCTCAGTAATTGACCTCCCTTCTTATGTGTGCCACATGACTAACTCTGTTCTGTATTGGTTGCTTCAGTGATTGAATCTCCTCTGCTATGGGTGTCTGAGGGATTGCTCATCCTCTGCGATGGGTTCCCCAGTGAATGAACCTCTTCTGTGACAGGTGCCTCAGTGACTATGCCTTCTCTATGATACCTGCCTCCATTCGGGCTCAGTGGCTCAGACTGTAATCCTGCACTTTGGGAGGCTGAGGTGAGTGGATTGCCTAAACCCATGGGTTCGAGACCTGCCTGAGCAACTTGGTGAGAACTCATCTCTACAATAAATCAGAAATTAGCCAGGCGTGGTAGTGCGCGCCTGTAGTTCCGGTTACTTGGAAGACTGAGGCAGAAGGATTGCCAGAGCCCAGCAGGTCAAGGCTGCAGTGGTCGTGAGTGGCCACTGCACTCCAGCCTGGGCGACAGAGTGAGACTCCAACTCATAAAAAAGTGTCCCCAGTGACTTGCCCTCCTCTGAAATGGGTGTCTCTCTATGACTCTTCTGTCTTGGTTCCTCCAGTAACCGGTCCTTTTCTGTAATTGGAGCACCAGTGACTGGGCCCATCTTAATGGGTGTACCAATTATAAGTTCTTAGCAGCAATGGGTGCCTCAATTATTAGCCCTTGTCTGTCATGAGTGGCTATGCAATTGTCTGATCCTTTGTGATATATGCCTCATTGATTGCCTCTCCTCTGTTTTGGATACCCCAGTGACTGACACTCCTCTGTGATGGTTGTCTCAGACACTGGCTCTCCTGTTGTGGTTTCAAGTGATTGGCCTTCTTCCATGAGTGAGGCCTTGGTGGCTGGCACTCCTCTATTATGTGTGCCCCTATTATTTGCACTCCTTTGTGATGTGTGCCCCAGTGACTGGCCCTCTTTTGTGATGGGTGCCAGAGTGACTGGCTGTCATCCTTGATAGCTGTACCAGTGACTATAATTCTTCTGTGTTGGGTGCCTCAGTGACTGGCTTTCATCTTTGATAGGTGTCTCAGTGAATCTACTGTTCTGTGTTTTGTTTGGTGCCAAATTGACTGTCTTTCCTCTGTGATTGATGATTTAGTGGCTGATTCTCTATAGTCAGTGACCCTGCAGGAGTCCTTTTTCTGTTATGGGTATCTCATTGATTGCCCTCTTCTTTGATTAGTGCCTCTGTGACTGGGCTTCCATTGTTGTGGGTTTTCCAGTGATGTGGTTCCTCTGTGATTAGTGTCTCTGTAACTGGACTGCCACTGTTACGGGTATTCCAGTGACTGGTCTCATCTGTTATGTGTGTCATAGTGACTGTCTGATTGTCTTCTGTGATGGCTGCACCAGTGATTAGGTTCTTTTATGATGCGTATACTAATGACTTTCCCTCCTGAATATTGGTTGCCACAGTGACAGACCCTCTTCTACAATGGGATCCCCAGTGACCAAGCATCCTCCATAATTTAATGTTTGTTCCAGTGACTTGCCCTACTTCAAAATGGATAATGCAGTGACCCCTCCCCCTCTTTGATGTGTATCCCACTGACTGGTTCTACTCTGTTATGAGTGACTCAGTGATTGTCCCTCTTCCAGGAGTGTCCTTGTTACTTGCTCTCCTACTTTGTGAGTGACTCAGTGTCTCATTCTCCTACCTAATGGGTGCAACAAAGATTTGTCCTCCTCTGTGATTTTTGTCTGAGTGACTACCCGACATTTTTTATGGGTGCTCCAGTTACTGGACTTTCTCTGTGATCCTTTCTGCAGTGACATGCCCTACATTTTATCTCAATTTCTGGTGCTTCTTTATGATGAGGGCCCCGGTGACTAGTCTTCTACTGTTATGGCTGACCCAGTGATGGAACCACCTAGATAATGAGTATCCTTCTGCTGGCCATCCTCTGTGATGAATGCCCCAGTGACTTGCCCTTTTCTTTGATCACTGTCTCAGTGCCTAACTCACTCTGTGATGTATATCTCCTGACAGTCATTCCTCTCTGCTTGAAGCTTGTTGCACCCTGCAGAGCGAAGTGGTAAAGGACCCTGAAGGGGGAACAGCACGGTATAACATATTTCACAAGACATGATTTATATTAGAAAATGGGGGATCAGGAAATACTTTTTCCTGTTGAACAAAGGTCCCGAGTTTCCTACCCACCAGACTTTTATTATTACAAAATGATGTATTATGTAAGCCTTCAAGGACAAAGTACAGATAGTGTAAAGAAAATTCTGTTTTTTTTCTTTTTTTTTTTTTTTTTTGAGTTGGAGTCTCACTCTGTCGCCCAGACTGGAGTGCAGTGGCCGCTCCCGGCCACCACATCCTCGACCTGCTGGGCTCTGACGATCCTTCCGCCTCAGCCTTCCGAGTAGCCGGAATTACAGGCATGCGCCACCACGCCCGGCTGATTTTTTGATTTATTGTAGAGATGAGGTCTCGCTGCCCAGGCGGGTCTCGAACCCTCGGGCTCAGGCAATCAACTCACCTCAGCCTCCCAAAGGCGCGGGATTACAGGCTGAGCCACCGAGCCCGGCTGAAAATTCTGTTTTAATCTTAGCTTTTGTGATAAAGCATGACTGCTTACAAGATATAGTATAGCTACTTGCAAGAAAATGTACAACTTTTAACAAATGCAACACAATAGACACTGCACTTTTAGAACTTGCTGCAGTTTGCATGCCTGTCTGACTTTGCCATTATAGGCATTCTTGGCTCGTTGTGACTTTGCACATACACGAAGTATGTTTTCGCAGATTTCAATCAGGACAGTGGTGTCTAACAGATGACACATTGTCTGGCCTTTCTATGTAATCGGTACTTCAGTGACTACCTCTCCTCTTTAGTTTGTGCCCCAGTGGCTGACCCTCATCTGTGGTGGTTATTGCAGTGACAAGCCTTCCCTCTGACTGGTGCTCCAGTGACTGACATCCACGGTTATTGGTGTCCCAGTGACTGACTTTCTTCTGTGATGTGTGCCTCACTGATATGCCCTCTTCTGCAATGGGAGTCTCAGTGACAGGACATACTCTAAAATGTGTGTCCCCATGAATTGTCCACCTCTGTGATGGGTTCCCCCGTGTCATGGATTCCTCTGTGATCTGTGACCATGTGAATCATTCTCCACTGAGAAGTTTACCTCAGTAACTGTCCCACTACTGTGTTTGGTGCTTCATTATCTCTTCTCTGTGGTAGTGTTCCAGTTGAATCTCCTTTTTAATTGATACCCTAGTGAATTGCCATCATCTTTGATGGGTACCCCAGAGACTAATGTACTCTATGATAGGTGACAAAGTGACTTACCCTCCTATGCTATAGGTGTCACAATTACTCATCTCTGCTGTAATGAGTGTCTCAGTGACTATGTCTTCTGTGATTGGTGACCCAATGACTGGCTTACCTTTGTGATGGGAATCTCAGTGACTGGCTTTCTTCTATGATGGGTTCACCATTGAGCAGCTTTTTATGATGAGTACCACTTTGGCCCTCCTCTGCCCATAGGATTCCCAGTGCTCGTACCTCTTCTATAATGTTTGCCCCATTGACTAGTACTCCTCTGTGATGGGTTTTTCCAGTGGCTGGCCCATCCTCAAAATTGGTGCCCCAGTGACTTTCCCTTGTATTGAGAGCTCCTCTGATTGATATAGAATGCGTGCTCCAGTTACTGGCTCTCATCCCTGATGGGATCCTCAGTGTCTAGCCAATCTGTGATTGGTGCGACAGAGACTATTCCTTCTCTGTGATGAGTATCTCAGTGACTACACGGCCTCTTTGATGGGGCCTCAGGTACTAGACCTCCTCTCTTATGGGTGCCCCAGTGAGTGGACCTCACCTGTTGACCCAATGATTGGTCTTGTTAGCAATGGATTATGCAGTGACTACCCCTCCTCTGGAATGAGTGCCTAGTCTCTAGCCATCCTCAGTGATGGATTTCTCAGTGACTGAATCTTCTCAAAAATGCATGCCCAAGTGATAATCCCTCCTCTGTGATGGTTTTCCCAGTGAAAGGGAGTACTCTTGATGGGTACCCTAGTTACTGGCTCTCCTCCGTGATGGGTGCCTCAGTGACTGATCATTCTCTGTGATAAACCCTCAGTGGTTGTGCCTCCTCTGTGATAGGTGCCCCAGTGACTAGCCCTCCTCTGTGATGGGTACCACATAGATTATGACTTCTCTGTGGTGACTTCCACAGTAACTGGCCTTCCTCTGTTTTCAGATCCACAGTGACTGAACCCCTCCTAATCATTGCCCAAATGAATATCCCTCCTCTGTGAATGGTGTCCCAGTAAATGTGCACCCTCCACATTAGTTGCTTCAATGATTATGTCTACTTTATGATTGGTGCTTTAGTGACTGACCGTCCTCCATATTGGGTGCAAAGTGAATTGCCTTCCTCTGTGAAAGATGCCATAGAGACTGGACCTGCTCTGTAATTGATGATAATTGATGACTAGTTCTTCTCTGTGAGAGATGCCCCCATTACTGATCTATCTCTGTGATTCGTGTCCCAGTGAAACGCCATCCTCTATGATGAATGCCCCACTATCTGGCACTCTTCTGTGTTTATTGCATCATAGAATTACACTCCTTTGTTGTCAGTGCTCCTGTGATTGACTCTTTTCTTTATTTGGTGCCACAATGATTGGAACTCATTAGTGATGGGCACACTGTGTCTGGTCTCCTCTGTGATGTATGCCCCAGAGATTGGCCCTGAACTCTAATGAGTACCACAGTGCCTAAGATTTATCTATGATCAGTGTCTTAGTGATTGGCTTTTGTCTGTGATAGGTGCCATGGTGAATTTACCTCCTCTATGAGGGGTTCCCCAGTGAGACTAACCCTCTTTTATGATGGATGCCCTGGTGACCAGTCCTCCTCTACAATGGGTGGCCCAATGACAAGCTCTCCTCTGTGATGAGTGTCCTAGTGACTGACTTTCTACATTGTGATGGTTGCCCAAGTGACCAGCTCTTCTGTGTGAAGGTTGTCTTAATAACTGGCCCTCTTCCATAATGTGTGCCCTAGTGAATGCTCCTTCTCTGTTATGGGTGCCAGAGTAAGTAACCCTCTACTGTGTTGGGTGTCCCAATCATTAGCCCTCCTTTGTAATGGGTGCCTCAGCGACAGGTTTTCTTCTGTAATGAGTGCCCCAGTGACTGAGTCTCCTCTAAACTGGATGCACCATTATCTGGTTTCCTTCTGTTTAAAATACCCCAGTGACTGCTCCTCCTGTGTGACGTGTTCCCAGGTTCTAGTCTTCTTCTGTGGTGACTGCACCCCAGTGACTCTGCCTCTTACATAATTGTTGCTTAATGTCTAGTCTCCTCCATTATGTGTTCCCTAGTGACTGGATCTCCTCAGTAATTGGTACCCCCATTGATTGGTCCTCTCCATAATGGCTGACTTAGTGACTAACCTTCTCTCTGATGGGTGTCTTGGTAATTTGGTTCCCTCCATAATGGATGTCCCAGAGATTAACCCACCTTTCTTTTGTGTACCACAGGGACAGGACCACATCTGAGATTATAAATCTAGTTACCAGCCCTCCTCCATAATTTTTGGCCTCATAAGTGACTAATAAAGAGTGACTTACACTCTTCTGTAATGGGTGCCCCACTTACTGTGCCTCCCCCATAATGGGTGCCATAGAAACTGGCTCTAATTTCTGATGAATGTCCCAGTGAGTATGACTTTTTGTTGATGTGTTCTCTAGTGACTGTACATCTTCTTTAATTGTTATTGGACTTTATATGTGATTGATGACCAAGGTAATATCCCTCCTCTGTGATAGGTGTCTCAGTGACTATGTCTTTTCCAGTTATGGTGCCTCAGTGACTGGGTCTTTTCTCTGATTAGGGACCCACTGTTAGACATTTATATATGATGGGTGTCCCAGTGACTAGCTCTACCATGTTACAGGTGTACTTTCTCTCTGATGGGTGTCCTGGTAATTGGGACTTCTTCATAATAGATGTCCCAGAGACTAATTCACCTCCCTTATGTGTACCACAGTGAGAGGATATCATCTGAGATTGGAAATCTAGTTACCAACCCTCCTTCATAATTTTTGCTCCCATGAATGTGCCCTCAAAATAGACACCACAATGACTAGTCATTCCCTGAGTATTTCTGGGCCTACACAATAATAGAATCCTCAGTAACTGACCCTCCTCTGTGAAGGATGTCCCAATAATTGAGTACCCTCCATAAAACGTGCTCCATTGACTGGGCCTCTTTCAATATTGATACGCCAATGACAGCCCCCCCTCCAAATTAGGTGCCACTATTTATAGCCCATCTCTGTGATAGTTGTCCCAGTGACAACACCTTCACTATTATGAGTGCCTGAGTGACTGGCCCTTCTTATTGAGGGTTGTTCCCATGCCTCACTTGCCTCTTTGGTGGTTGAACAAGTGACAACCCCTCCTCTATTAAGGTCGCTCTAGAGACCAACCCTCTTCCATGTTGCCTGTCCAATGACTGACTGGTCCTCTCTTTTGGGTGTCTCAATAAATTGCCCTATTCTGTGATAGCTGTCCCCATGATTGGTCCTCTCTTTAATGGGTGCCTCAGTGACTGTCCATCCTCTATGTTTAGTGTGTCATTGAATGCTCCAGTAACTGGCTTTCCTCTGCAGTCAGCACCTCAGTGTCTGGCCCTCCCAGAGATCAATGCTAGTAATGGACCCTCCTATTGATGTCTGCCCCTGTTACTGGGCTTCCTCTGTGATTGATGCCTCAACAATTGTCCCTCCTCTGTGATAGGTGACTCAGTGACTAGGTATCCTCTGTGAAGTTGGCTCAGTGACTGTGACTCCTCTGTGATGGATGACTCAATGACGGCCTCTCCTCTGTTTTTTCCCCAATGAGCTGTCCTCCTTTATAAGGGGTGACCCAATGACTGACACTCTTATGTGATTGGTGCATAAGTAACTGGCCTTCCTCTGTGATTAGTGCACCAGTGGCAGGCCTTACATATTTGTTGTAGTCCTGATGGCTGGGCCTCTCTTATAAATTGTACCCCAGGTACCAACCATCCCACATGAAGGTTTTCTCAAGGCTGGCCCGCCTTCATAATGGGTGCCCCAGTTATACCCCTCCTCTATTATTGTTGCCACAGTGAGTAGCCCTCCACTGTTTGGGGTGTTTCAGTGACTGACCCTCCTGTTTAATGGTTGTCATAGCGACTAGTCCTATTTCATAATGTGTGGCACATTGACTAGCCCTGTTTTATGATGATTTATCCTGTGATTTGCCCTCCTGTGTAATGGCTACCACATTGTCTGACCCTCCTCTATGACTGGTGATCCAATGACTGGTTCTCCTCCATTATTGTTACCCTGGTGACTAAATCTCATCTGTGATGGGTGCCACAGTAAAAAATTATACTTCTATAACGTGGGTCCCAGTAATAAACCCTCCCCTGTGATGGGTACCCAAGGAACTGGCTCCTCTATGTGATGTGTGCCCCAGTGACTGGTTCACCTTCATGATGGCTCTCCCAGAGACTGTCTCTCCTGTGTATTGGTGCTTCTGTGACTAGTCCTATTCTGTAACATGTACCACAGTGACTGACACTCCTCTGTGATGTGTGTCCATATGACCAGACCAGTTCTCCTTTATGATCAGATCCCCCCGTGACTAACCCTCATTCATCACGGATGCTCTAGTGACTAGTCCTGCTGGATGCCACAGTGACTATCCCTGTTCTATGATGAGTGACCCAGTTACTGGAGCTCAACTATAATACATAAGTCAGTGATTTATCCTTATCCATGATTAATTCCATAGTGACTAGACTTCCTTTGTCATTGGTGCATCAGTAACTGTCCCTCCTTTATAATTTTATTCTTGTGACCAGCTATCCTCAGTGGAGGTTGTCTCAGTGACTGGTATTCTTCCATAATGGGGAACCCTAGTGACTGGCCTTTCTCTATGATTGGTGTCTCAGTGACTAACCTTCCTCCATTATGGGTGTCCCAGTGACTGGGTCTTCTATGTGATTGTTACCCAAGTTTCTGTAATTTCTCCATAATGGTTGCCCCAGGGACTATACCTCTCTATGAAGGATGGCCCACTTACTGGCTCACGTGACAGGGTATGCCCTGTGGCTGGTGCCCCATTGACTGGCCTTCATATATGATGAGTGCCCCAGTGACTAACCATACTCTTTGTTGGCTGTCACAGTGACTAGGCTCCTTCCATAATTGTTGCCCCAGTGACAGCTACTCCTTTTTGATGGGTGGCCAGTGACTGATTTTTCTTCATAATGGGAACACTTATGAATTGACCTCCCTATAACTGATGCCCTAGTGACATGCCTACATATATGATAGATGCCCCAGTACCTAGTCCTCCTTTGTGATGCATGTCACAGTGACTGAACCTCCTACATAATAAGTGCCACAGTGTAGACCTCTTCTGAGATTGGTGCCTCAATGACTGGTCAACCTCTGTGATTAGTGCTGCAGTGATTAACCTTCCTCTATGCTGTTTCCTAGCATCTTGTCCTCCTTCAAAGTAGGTGATTCAGTAACTTGTCCTTCTCTGTGATGGGTGTCCCAGTCTTTCAACCTCCTCCATAATGGGTGCCTCAGTGACTGGCCCTCCTTTGTGATAGGTGGCCCAGTGACCATTTCTCCTCCATAATATGTGCCTCATTGATGGTCTTTCCTTCAAATTGGGTGCTGCAGTGACAAGGTCTGCTTTGTGATGGGTGCCCCAGTGACTGGACCTCCTCTTTATTCAAGACACCATTAACTGGCTCCCTTTAGAGATGGGTGCCTCTGTGACTATTTCTTCTCTGTACTTCATGACTCATTGACTGACACGCTTCTGTATTCAGTGCTGGCTCCACTCTCATAATGGGTGCTTTAATGGCTGGTCCAATCTGTTATGATTATCCAAGTAACTAGCCTCCTCTGTGATGGATGCTCCAGCGACTGGAACTCAGTGGCTATGGGTTTCCCAGTGTTTGGCCTCTTCTCTGATGGGTGGTCCAGTAAATTAATCTCTTTTGAGTTGGGTACGCTAGTGACTGGTTTTCTTCTGTGGTGGTTTTCCCAATGACTGCATTCCACCATGATGGGTGTTCTAGTGACTGTCCCTCCTCTATCATAAGTGATTCAGTGAATGGCACCCCTATGAGATTCATGTCCCTTTGACTGACCCTCCTCTATGATGGTTGTCTCAGTGACAGGCTCTCCTAGTGAATGGTGCCCTAGTGACTGGACCACAGCCAGAATGAATGCCCTGGTCAATTGAACTACTCTGTATTGGGTATCCCAGTGACTGGGTCCCCTCCATAATGGGTGCAACAGTGACTGATCCTCTGTGACTACAGTTTCTCTGTGATGGGATCTACAGTGATTGACCCTCCTCTGATGGCTGTCCCAGTAATTGCCCCACCTCCATAATTGATAACCCAGTGACTGTCCATCCTCTGTGTTGGTTGCCACAGTGTCAATGCCTCTTCTGTGATGGGTGTCTCCATGACTAGCTTTACTCTGTGATGGATGTCCTTGTGACTGATGGGTGACAGACTGAATGACCTTCTCTTTGATAGGTGCCCCTGTGAGGGTTCCTCCTCTATTATGGGTGCCTTAGTGAATATCCCTCATATGAGGTAGGTGCGACAATGACTAGCCCTCATCTGTCATGATTGTCCCTGTGAATGGCCCTCCTCCAAAATGGTTGCCCATCTGACTCACTGATCTCTGATACCGGTGCCTCAGTGACTTTCCTTCCTCCATGGTTGATGCCTCAGTGGCTAGTCTTCTTCTGTAATGGGTGTTCAAGTAATTGGACCTCATCTGTGACTGATTGCCTAGTGACTGGCCCTCCTCTATACTGGATAACCAATAACTTACACACATTTATAGTGTGTCCCATTTACTATGCCTTTCCTTAATGGGTGCTCAGTGACTGGTCCTCCTTTTTGATGGTTGTCTCGGTGATTGCACCTTATCTTTAACTGATGGCCCAGTGACTGAAATACTCCTGTGATTGGTGTCCCAGTGAATTGCTTTCATATATAATGGGTGCACCAGTGACTAGCTGTCATCTGGATGGGTGTCACAGTGACTGTACATCCTCAAAAATTGGTGCCCCAGTGACTGGACTTGCTATGTAATTGGAATTAATTTCCCTCCTTTGTGATGAGTGTCACAGTGACTAGTCCTCATCTGTGATGGGTGCCTTAGTAAGTGGGCCTCCTCTAAAATTGCTAACACTGTGAATAGACTTCCTCTGTGATGGGTGCCTTATTAACTGGGGCTCCTCTATAATAGATACACAGTGAGTGGCCTTCCTCTGTGATTGTTGTCACTGTGACAGATCCTACTCCATGATTGATCTTCCATTGGCTGATCTTCTTCGCAATTGGGAGCCTCTGTGATTAGCCTTCCTCTGTGATGGGTATTCCAGTAAGAGAGAATATTTCATATTTGCTGTCTTAGTGAATAGCCTTATTCTGTGATGGTTGCCCTAGTGACTGAATTTCCTTTGTGATGGGTGTCCCAGAGATTGACTCTTCTCTGTGATAAATGCCCTAGAGACTTGGCTTCCTCTACAAAGAGTGTGCAATGACTGGCCCTCTTCTCTGATTGATGCCCCAGTCACTGACTCTGTGAAAAATACCCCAGCCAGTGACACTGAGAGATCCAAGAGATTAAAAAAACTCTAAGAGAACTATTACTATATAAATTCCTACCCCACGTTCACTGTATTTGTTTGCAGTGTTTGTTCTTAGAACTTTGTTAAGTTTAATTTTTGTTTGTCTCATAAAGTAACTGATTGCTTCCACAACTGCTGCTAGCAGTGTGTGAATGTTAAGCAATAAGCCCCTCCCGGACATTCCTTTGCTTAGATAACAGTAGACTGGTGGCACCAGCCACCCCACCCACGTTGGTTCTGCGTTGTTTAACCTTCTGCCTGCTTGCTAAACCTAGCTTATCTGACATTCTACCCTGCCCATTTAGCAGCTACTCCGTCAATCACAGGTAGCTGAGCAGACCAGACCAATCCCAAGTGCCCCCGTACCCATTAGGAGAAATTACCCAATCATGTAAAAACAAGTTTAAAGTTCTTTCCCCTCCCTCTGTAATTGTGCATAAAAACTGCTCACCATACTGGATCTGAGCTCTCATCCCTGAAGCCACAGCTGGCTTCATTCGTGAGCCCAGACTCAAGCCTGAATAAAGACCCTTGTGTGTTTGCATCAGAGCTGGCTCTTTGGTGGACTCTCAGATTTTGAATTTTGGGTTTAATATTTGGAGGCCCCAGCGAGATTTTTTTTTCCCATAGACCTCCAACCCCAGCCTGCTGGGTCTCCATATGGGTAAGTGCACTGTATTGTCTGTCTGTCTGCTTATTTGTTACTTATTTCTTAGCGCGCTTCTTGTAGGATATCAATATCCATTTTATGAGGTCAGGGGAAGGCCGAGCAGACACGCTTTTGGGCCACTGGCCGGGATCTTGGGAGATGTCTCCTGATCCCAGAGGGAGCCCAGGCCCTGGGAAGCGCAGGCTCAGGGGGAGCCCAGGCACTGGGAAGCGCAGGCTCAGGGGGAGCCCAGGCACTGGGAAGCGCAGGCTCAGAGGGGGTCCAGGTGCGAGAGGCACGGACTCAGTAGCTCTCGGACACATTGGCGGTCTGAGAGAGGGGGTTGTCTGGTATGCCCTCATTTGGAGGATAGTGCTGTCCTCATATCTGCAGGTAGCCCAGCACCGAGAGGTGTGGGTTTGCCTTCAGATCGATTTTGTCTTTGTCTCTATGGCCATAGGAAAATGTATTTCTGTGTTGGTTGCATTTTTAAAATATTATTTGCTGTGTTTGCATGTGTGTGTTACTGTGGACGGAAAACATGGGACAGACTGACTCCTCTAACTCTTGGCTGATTATTTCTCGGATGTAAAGTAAAGCTGATAATCAGAATGAAATCATTTGCGAAAAAAGGGGGGGGCGTCCTTCAATGTAGGATGGCCACCTGAGAGCATTTTCTCACTAAGTTTTGCTTTGCAGGTTAAGCATATTATCTTCCTGATTTCCGTTTTAGCCGCCCAAATTACAGGTACATAACTGATAACCCCCCCATGGACCAAATCTTTTATTCCACCCAAACAGGGCCGATGCTCAGAGTCCTAGCCTCACAGGAAACAAAGCCTGGCCTAGGCGGCCGAGGCACAGTGTGGCAACCCTTGCCCCACCTCCCCCCCTGCGAGTGGGGTGGAGCCTGCGAGCCATAGTCTGCTCTCAGCAGAGAGAAAACTGAGAACAAAGAGGATTCATGAGAATGAGCAAATCAATAAAAAAAAAACTTTCAAGGTGAGTATAAAAGCTTACAAATTCTAACCACTGCTGCAAAGAATTTCTGCTAATAACTAGTTCTATCATTTCATTTTAAAAGTGTATCCTAGAATATTCAGTCAAAATAAATAATATAAGCAATATAAGTTATATTTAGCCAATATATAAATAATATAAAGTATGTTTTTAATAATACATTTTTGTTCTGTAATAGAATGGCTGGTTACAGAAAGCATAGAACAAAAATAGAAAGTTAAAACATGTCAAAGAATGATATGAGTTCACTGAACATGTTAGGTAAAAGTTAATGGAAACAAATAAAAGAAATTCTGTAAACTCTCGAGGCTAAAAAAGTTAGTAGTTAATCTGTGTTGGGGGTATACCAACCTATCAATTGCTAACAGGTGTTTGTCACTTTGAATCTACTAAAAAACTGGTTAAGTTATTGTGCTTTGTTTAATGGGACATATGGTCTTCTAAAAACTTAATTGGTGCATATTTCTCAATGTCATCTTGTCTCCTCTTATTTAACTGGTGTCTTCTCCCAACCCATTGGCACTGTTAAAATTTCTCCTTTTGTTGTTAAGGTTGTAGAAAATTGCCTGTTGCATATAAGAAGTGTTACTGGTTATCTTAAATTTTTCCGGGGACCACTCTCCCTCCCTTCCTTAGCCTGCATTCTCCTTCATAAATTCTGAAGAAGATGATTCTAATCCACCTGTAAAGAAACAGAGAAATGCAATGTAAGTTAATGCTAGCCTTAAATAATAATAATAATAATAATAATAATATTGTGATCTTTCTCTGGCAACTAAAGAATGAATAGACTGTTCTCGTTTTCAAATGCTAAAAGCCAGGTTAATTGAAAGTAAGTCCGTTTCTGAAGGTTTAGGCCTTGCCTAAAATCGTAATCAACTGCTTGTCCCTGTAAAACTGTTAGGAAGTCTCTCAGAGTCTTGTAATGTATGCTGAGTCTCTACTTTATACTGTAATGCAAAGTAACACTAATGCTTGTGTTTTTTGGCTATGCTCATTTAATTGTCCACATTTATGACTAAAGCTGCTGTTTAGTAATTCATGAGAATTTTTGACAATTTTGCCTGTTCATAATTAGAAATAAGTAGAAACAGGTCATTTTACATCTTCATGGTCTGTTCACTCTAATAAGGTAAAAAAAGGTTTCATACCAGGCCATTTTTGTAGACATCATTGGAAAGTCGTAAAGCAAAAAAAGGAAAAGAACTCCAGAATGAGCACCAGCCAGAGGAAAGGCAAACAAATTGGCAGTTGTCACAAAAGGCAAAAGATCCAGCCACCCAAAAAAAGGTCCAATAAAAATAAACCTACTAAGGAGATGGTATCAGCTGCTATGAATGTAGTCAATAAAGGCACCTAAAATAATAACCTAAGCCTGCAGGAGTTTGTCCAATATCTGGACTAAAAAGCCACTGAAAAAGATGGTGCAGCCTCTCCTGAAGGGGAGGAGAAACAACTAGCTCAGCAATAGTGACTGTTGACTGAAGGGGGAGGGGTACGGCCCACCACAGCACTCTGTATGCCATCCACCCAGAGAATCCTTGGGTCTATTTAAATGTGGCTGGGGTCCAAATTAATTTCTTAATTAATACTAAGGCTAAGTTTTTAGCCCTTGTGCTCATACTGAACTTCTTCCTCCTAAAACCTCCTCTCCAGTGGAATTAAAAATGTTCCAAAAACTAAATGTTTCACCTAACAATTATTAAAAGATAAATTCAAATTATCAGTGTAAAAGGTTATCTATAAATAAATAAAAAGGAAAGCAAAAGGCAAAGAAAAAAAGTAAAAAGGTTGTTGATATAAAAATAAAGTTTAGCAGGAAAAACAAAAAAAAGAAAGGAATGTAAATATATATCTAAGAGGAAGTCTTATCTGGTACATTTCTCTCCTATAATAAAGTAAATAGCTATAAAAATTTTTTAAAGGGGGTACAGAACAAAAATAAAATGATATAAGCACACCAAAAATGATATAAGAAAAATTTTAAAAATATACATACAAAGAAAATTCTATAAACAATCTAGGCATCATAAAGTCTTTTTTTAAATGCAAGTCTCCAAACATTTTCAGATTTCTCTTCAAATTTTATATAGAATTTACTTAAGTGCCTAGTTCAAATTATAGTCTAAAACAATCTGACAGGCTACCATTATAGTCCAGAAATATAAAAGCTGGTACTTGTAATAAAGCCGCAGAAATTAAAGTTTATCATTTAAGTTATGCTAACAACTTCAGGCCTGGTAGCTTTTATATGAAAAGGTAATCAGCCACTGCCTACAACTGTCAAAATGTAGGCCTGACTTTATTCCTTTTATTAAGCTAAAATCCAGTAATTTCATGCCCACATAATGGTCATGCAAAATGTCCAGCCAGTGCCTGCAAATAATGCCACTGCTAAACGCCTCCAGTCAGACAGAGGGAGATTTTTCAATCATTGGCTAGGCAGGACTGCACCCATTATCAGCTCTGCAGATATTACAGAAGATGGACCTTCAGCCCTCAGCACCCCAAATAATTATGAGATCAAAAAATCTCTAAAGAATAAAGAATTGAGGCAGGGTAACTAGCACAGGTTAGACATAAATAAATTTCCTATAGATAGGTTCTAAGAGGTGTTCAAACATTTCTACTGCAGGCCAAATGGCAATCTGTCCCACCCCTTGGCAAATCCAAGGAAAACTCCATCAGATAAAACTAGAATAGTATAATTTCAATTTGCAGGTTAGCATAATAATCACTAGAAATCCTTTGGAAACATAAATTAACTAAACATAGGTATTTGGTATTTCATCACTCAGGATCCAAATCCCTGAAATGAACTTTGTTAAACCTATAAAATTGTTTAATGGTAGGCCTCTGAAGGAAAGGGGGGCCACAAACATAAATGTTCATAAGAAAATGTGTTGTCTATTTGAAATGAATTTTAATCACAGTTTATGAGCTTATTTCCCTAGACACTTCTTGAACCAGAAGAAAGTCAAACATCCAAGGGAAGCAAGTGCTGCTAAAAATTGAAAAAGGAAGAACACAATCAGCGACTGTAAAAAAAAAGGGGGGGGCCCTAAGTGTGGTCCTGTTCCTTTAGCCGTCTAGAGAATTTAAATACCTAACTTCTCTATGAAGTTTCAAAGGGGGGTGAACAAAAGCCCCTGCTAAGGGAAAAGGCCCCAAAACAGGTCTTTAAATAAAGTAAACAGGCTTCTTAACTCTTCTTGTTAGGGGCATACAGGCAAACTTAAAAGAATTTGGAAGTCTTGCCTTAAAGCAACAAATGCAAGCCTTAAGTTCAGTCCTAAGTGCCATCCATTGTTAAGACTAAATCCAATTAGCTCCCCCTCCCCTTTTTGTTACAAAAAAGTAAAGTTTTTTTTAGTTGTTGTTATTGGTTTTTTGTTTCTTTCTTCTTTTTTTTCTTTTCAAAATCGTTAAACTGTAATTTTGGCCAAATAAGACTTTTTTTATGAAATGGCCAGTCATGGGGCCATTTGGTCTCTCTTAAACAAAACCCGCCTGGGCGGGTTTAAAGTTGCAACTTGCCTTTCAAAGGGAAATACCTCTAACTGCTATCAACCTTTCCTTCTTGCGGTTGGGCTAGTGGCAGCCCAGGTGAGGCCAACTGCTGATCCTGAACCAGTTACATGTTTCTGTGTTTATTCACTCAATCATACAAGAAATATATTTAAGCATTTGCTGCATCCTGCCACAGGATGAATGGAGAATAACCTGGGCTACACTCTCTAGCATATCAATTATTATAAAAGTATGTCACACCCATTATAAAAACAAAGGAAACTGTTGTCTCCTGCCAATGTTTACCTGTTTTAAATTCTCAATTTAATCTATAACCTAACTACGTCTCTAATGTTTTCAATATAATAATATAATAATTCTACTTTTAATAATTACCGGGCTTCTTGCTTAATATCTACTTTTAAGTTTCTAAGTACAGAAAGCCCTTATCAGGGTAGAAGACGGCAGCAAATGTTAATGCCTGGAGGAACGAACCCTAGTCATGCGACTAGGCACATATCCGCACCTGTTTGACCCTTCAATGATACAGAAAACGACTGGTCGCTCATGCAGCAACACACTGGCTTCCTGAGATGAAGAGACTGTGCTTATAACTCTAAGGTGGACTATCCTGTGCCTGGTATAAGAATATATTAGTGACTGGGGTTTTTAGTGGCTATACACTTGCCCAGCTAGGTGACATTCCAATGGATGGGTGCCTCCAGTACTGTCCATCAAGTATGGCATCTGGCAGATTATTCAGCCTCATCTATGGAAAGCTCTTGCAGCCCTTCAGCCAGGCAGCCTGTCTAAATCCGTTGGACAAACTCAGTTATACCATATTAGAGCATACTTGCAATCTCCTTATATATTTCTTATTTAGAATGAATATCAAACTGTTAGAATTATTTATTGTGCTAATGCTTATAAGATATCTTGTACTGAATGCATTTTACTAATTGTTTAACCAAGGCCTTTTATAAGAAATTTGTCATTCTCAAGCAACTCCCCTATCTAATGGTCCCCATCTCTTTGTCATCCTGTTAATATGCTGAAATGGCTTACAAACATTATATAAAGTTAATGCTATGTTAGAAAGACAGAAAATTTTTTTAGTTACTTAATTTTAAAAATTATAGCATTAATAGCAATTACTACTTCAGTAACAGTTTCAGCTGTAGCTCTATCTAAGAAAGTTCATACAGCTACCTTTGCTAATCAGTTGTCTAAGGATATTTCTAACGCATTGGCTACTCAAAAAATTGTAGATTAAAAGTTAAAAAGTAAAAGTTAATCCTTTAAAAAAGACAGCTTTAGCAGTAAAACAAGAGCTTGTGACTTTAAAAATAAAACTGGCTGTCCGATGTCACTCTGAGTTTCAGTGAATTTGCCTCATTCCTTTGGAGGTAAATAAGTCTGTCCATATTTGGGAGAAGATAAAAACTCATATCCTTAAAATTTAAAATCATTCGGACTTAAATATAAACCTCATTAAATTACATAAAGACATATAGGACATAAGTTGCTAAAAAGCAGTTCCGGTCCTATAAATTGACTAGCTCCATATTTAATAACTTCTCATTGTTTGCTAATCAAAAGTCATTAATGTCTATACTTATTAATGTAAGAATTTGAGGGACAGTAATTCTTGTCTTGCTGTGCCTATTTCCAGTTATTTCCAGAGTACTGAAAAGGAACATTTTTCAGCTTAACACCCAGTTTCATGGTTTTGTACTAAAATAATAAATAAAAAGGGGGAAGATGTTGGGAGCCGGCCAAGGAGGCCCACTGAGCGTTAGGGATCAGGGAGGGCCGTAGACCCCCAAGACCACTAGGACGTGTTTGAGAGCCGTTGACCCCATTTTCCTCCTCTTTTTACCATAAAACAAATCATCTAAAGAAACTCTACTGATCTAAGCTGAAAGCTCTGTAACTGTAACAGGCATGGCTTACTCTGAAAACCTATTTTTCCTGTTTCCCATAAAACTGTGGTTTTGGCTTACAAATTAAATATAATTCAAATTCAGGTCACAATTGAGAGCCTTTTGAATGGTACAAGCTTCTTTATACAATTTAACAGTATATTTGTAAAATTAGTATACACATAGGGAGTAGTTTCAAGCATTTCAATAATAAAGTTGTCAAAAATGGCTCAGCACAAAGTTTGGGCCACACTCCTGAGAGCCCAGAGCATACTTTAGACTGGGCTGCATTATTTTAGGCCAGCTTTAACTACAATTAATGTAAGGTTTCAATTATTATAAAATAGGTCATGCTATCATCAAAGAATCATGTTAGTTCAAGCATGACCAATCATAATATTTTAAGGTTTAATAAGATACAGTTAATTTTACAAATTTCATTGTCTCTATTTCCTACTGTTATAATTTTAGAGAACAAGAGCAACAACTCAATTGGTTTAAAACATGATTTAACCGCACCCCCTGGTTTACTACATTAATTTCCACCGTAATTGGCTCTTTACTTGTTTTAATTCTCCTACTTATTTTCAGGCCTTGCATCATTAACAAGCTTGTAGCCTTTGTTAAAAATCAAGTCAGCACTGTTCCACTCATGGTACTCGAGCACCAGTGCCAACACTTGTTGTCTCAACTCTCCTACCCATTTTCAGAATGGCCTTAAAAAAACCTATGTAGACCCATGATTGGGTCTTATCTTTAGGTTCCTCTGAGAGGGGGAAATGAGAGACCCAAGAGATTCAAAAAACTCTTAGAGAACTATTACTATATGAATCCCTACCCCCACGTTCACTGTATTTGTTTGCAGTGTTTGTTCTTAGAACTTTGTTAAGTTTAATTTTTGTTTGTCTCATAAGATAACTGATTGCTTCCACAACTGCTGTTAGTAGTATGTGAATGTTAAGCAATAAGCCCCTCCCGGACATTCCTTTGCTTAGATAAGAGTAGACTGGTGGCACTAGCCACCCCACCCACGTAGGTTCTGCTTTGTTTAACCTTCTGCCTGCTTGCTAAACCTAGCTTATCTGACATTCTACCCTGCCCATTTAGCAGCTCCCCCATCAATCACAGGTAGCTGAGTCGACCAGACCAATCCCAAGTGTCCCCGTATTCATTAGGAGAAATTACCCAATCATGTAAAAACAAGTTTAAAGTTCTTTCCCCTCCCTCTGTAATTGTGCATAAAAACTGCTCGCCATACTGGATCTGAGCTCTTGTCCCTGAAGCCACAACTGGCTTCGTTCGTGAGCCCAGACTCGAGCCTGAATAAGGACCCTTGTGTGTTTGCATCAGAGCTGGCTCTTTGGTGGTCTCTTGGATTTTGAATTTTGGGTTTAACAACACTAGTCTCTAATGGGTGCTCTATCGATTATCTTTCCTTTGTGATTGCTGCCCCAGTGACTGATCTCCTACATAATGGCTCTCATTGATTAACCAACATCCATTATGGGTGCCCCAGTGATTCTAGTTAATTGGTGTCTCAGCAACTGGCCCTCTGCCATAATGGGTACCCTAGTGAATAACCTTCCACCATGATGGGTATCCCAGTAGCTGGGACTCTTCCAAAGTTGCTGCCTTAGTGACAAGCCCTCCTTTGTGTTGGACATTCCAGTGACTTGCCCACCTTTGAGCTATTTTTCTTAGTGATTGGCCTTTCTCTATAATAGATGCCCAGTTTCTGAAGCACCTACGTTATTGGTGCTAGAATGAAAAGTCATTCTGTGTTAGTTTCCCAGTTACTAGTCCTCCTCTGTTATAGGCACTCCAATAGCTGACCCTCCTCAAGGAATAGTGCCGCAGTGACTGACCCTCCTCGGCAAAGCATGCCCTGAGATAAACTCTCATTTGTGATAGATTCCCAGTGGCTGACCCTCCTCAGTGATGGGCTCCTCAGCAAAGGCTTTGCTCAATTTTGGGTGTTCCAGTAACTCGGTGTCCTTTGTGAACAGGGACCCAGGGACTGACTTTCCTTTGCAATCAGTAACACAGTGACTTCCCCTAATGTATGATTGGTACTCCTCAGACTGACCTCCTCTGTGATGAGTTCCCCTGTGACTGGCCCTCCTATTATTATGAGTATCTCAGTAACTGGAATACTCTGTGATGGGTGTCCCAATAAATTGCTCTCCTCTGTGATGGGTGACTCAGTTGCTGATTTCCTTCTGTGATAGCATCCCAGTGGTTGGCTCTCTTCTGTGATGGGTGTCCCAGTAATTAGCATTCTACCATGATACGTGCCCAATGTCTGGCCTTCATCCATAATGGGAGCCCAGTGACTAACCCTTCTTTGCAATAGGAGACTTATTGACTGAGCCTTTTCCATAATAGAGGTCCCGTTACTACCCCACCACTGTGGTGAATGTCTCAGTGATGGGAACACCTACAAAGTGGGTGCCCCAGTGACTGGCCCAACTCCATTGCTTGTGCCCCAGTGACTATTCCTCCTTAGTAATCATTACCTCTGTGATTGAGTCTCCTTCAAATGGGTGCCTCAGTGACTAGGCATCTCCTGTGACAGGTGCAACAGTGACTGCATTTCCTCTGTAAAATGTGACCAGTTGATTAACCATCGTCTATAATGGACGATCCTGTAACTCTACCTGAGCCTAATGGGTGTACCTGTGACTTCCTGTCCTCTGTGATGGGTGCTTCTGTGACTGGCTTTTATGAGTTAGGCATCTTGGTGACTGTGGGTCCACTGTGATGGGTGACCTGATCACAAGCACTCTTCTGTGATGGGTGAGCCAGTGACTGGACTCCTTTTGGGATGGAAACACCAGTGACAGGCCCTGTTTGTAATTGGTGTCCTAGTGACGCAACTTTCTCTATAATGGTTGCCCCAGCAACTGACCCTCCACCATTATGGTTGCCCCAGTAACTGGGCTCCTTCTGTGATTGATGTTCCAGTAAATTACCTTTTAGTGTTCACTGGGCAGAACAGTGATTATCTCTCTTTCTTGAATCTTGTCCCAAAGACTTGTCCTCTTTCATAATCAGCGACCTAGCAATCAGCGCCTCTTCTGTTATGTGAGCCACTGTGACTAGCCCTGCTCTGTAATGGGTCTTATCTTGACTGAAAAACCCCTGTGAGAGGTGATTCAGTAACTTATACTACTCTGTTATGGGAACAAGTCACTGCCTTTCCTCTGTGATGTTTTTCCCAGTGACTGTCCTTCTGTGATCTCTCCATTGTGTGGGAAACCCAGTGGTAAAACCTCCTCTGTTATCACAGAGGAGTGCCAATCATGGGGCACCCAACACAGAGGGGAGGCAGTCATTGGAAAACCCATAAGAGAGGAAAGCATAGCCCAGGGGAGCCCACAACAGAAGAGGATTAGCCATGGATGCACCCTCACAGAAATGAGTTGATCCTTATAGAGTAGGTATAGTCACTGGAGCTCTTATCACAGAGCCCTGTCATGGGGATACCCATCACTGAGGAGAACCAGTCACTGTGGAACCCATAACAGAGTTGGGCAATTCAATTTAGTACCCAAGTTGGAGAAGGAAGAGTGACTGGAGCTCTAAACTCAAATGAGGTCCTGTCAATTGAGCATCTATTATGGAGGAGACACAATCATTTGAACGCCCTTCACAATGGAGGGTCAGTAACTGGGGTACCCTTTATGTATGAGATCCAGAAACTGGGACATGAATCCCAGAGCAGAACTAGTCACTAGGTCACTCAATTTTGAAGGAAGCTCCATCACTAGAACATCCATCACTGAAAAAGGATAGTCACTTCAGAACGCATACAAAGAATGACTTGTCATTGAATCACCAATCACAGATGAAGTTTAGTAACTGCAGCACTGAAAATTAAAGTGGTTCAGTCATAGAGACACTCATTACGGAAGATTGGATGTAATTGGGCACCCATCAAATATGAAAACCAATCATTGTGACACCAGTCACAGGGGAGGCAAATGACTGTGGCACACATTATTGAGAAAGCCTAGTCAATGAGACACCCAAAAAAACCTGGGCAATTCACTAGGGCACCCATTCTAGAGGAGGCTCAGTATGCTGGACAACATTAAAAGAGGAGTGCTAATCACTGGGACATCTATTGTGGAGGAGGGTAAATCACTGTGTCCCCAATCACAGAGAAGGCCTAGACACTGAGCCACTCATAATGCCCATAATGGAGAATAACAAGTCACTAAGACATCCATCACAGAGAAAGGGTAGTCACTGATTTAACCAATATTTATAAAGGTGAGTCATTTGGGCACCATCATTGAGGAGGCAGGGTTGCTGAGACACACATTATGGAGGAGGTTTTGGCACTGGGTCACCCACGACAAATTAGGTCCAGTAAATATAATACACATTATGAATGAGACCCAGTAAATGGGAAACCCAGCACAGAGGATGGCTAGTCACTAGGGCAACCACTGTGGATTTGGTCCAATCAGGGGGCACCAATTGCAAAGGAGGCCCGGTCACTGGGGCACCTGTAATGTAGGAGGATTTGTCCCTGGGACACCCGTTATGAAGGAGGTATAGTTACTGAAACCCCATCATAGAGGAGGGCTACTTACTGAGGCTACCACTATGGATCAGGGCCATTAACTGGAACAACAATCATAAAAGAGATCCAGTCTTTGGGACACAGAGAATGACGGAAGGGCAGTCACTAGGGCACACATTATGCAAAAAGTCCAGTTACTGGGACACATATCACATGGAGAGGTGTTCACTGGGAGCACCAATCACTGAGGATGACTAGTCACTGAAAAAGCAACCACAAAGGAGGTCTTGTCACTGGTGCACCTATTATGAAGTAGACCCAGCGACTGGGGTAGCTATCACAGAGAAGGGCTAGTCACTGGGATACCCAATATGAAGTAGAGTCAGTCATTGTGGCAGAAATCACTTAAGGAGTGCATTCATTGGTGCACCCATAATGGACGCGGGTTAGTCACTGAGGTACACTTTATGTATGAGACTTATTCGTTAGGGTAATGATCACAGGTTAAACCTGTTCACTGGGGTACTGATCAAAGATGAGATTTAGTTAATTAGCTTCTTTTCACAGAAGAGGCCCAGTCACTGTGGCACACATCAATGAAGAGGGCCAGTTACTGGGCTTCCATCACAGAGAAGGTGTGGCACCCTTCACAGAGGAGGGACAACCATCTGGACCGCCATCATAGAAGAGTGGCTGTAACTGAAGCACCCAATACAGAGGAGAGTTGTCACTTGGTCAACCATTACAAAGGAAGGCCAGTCAGTGGGGCATTCATTTAACCATACCTAACCCTAACTCCTCACAGAGGAGTTATTGGTCATCGGAAAAAACAGAGAAGGGCTGGTTTTGTGGCATCCATAACAGGAAAGTTAGTCACTGGGGTAACTACTATGGAGGGGGACCAGTCATTGAGACAACCTTGGTAGAGAAGCGCTAGTAACTGGGACAACTATTAGGGTGGAAGGATCTTCATTGTGGCACCAATCACAGAAGAGACCCATTCAAGGGGACAACCATAATGGAGAAGAGCCAGTCACTGAGGCATCCATTTGGAGGAGGATCAGTCACTGGGGCTCCAAACACAAATAAAGGCCTGTGTCTGGTGCACTCATATGACAGTAGAACCATTAGCTGGCAAACCCAACAGAGATGAGGCCCAGTCACTAGTGCACTCAAAATGATTGAAAACATAACAATGTAGCACCGGTCAGAGAGAAGGAACAGTCACTGAGTCACTAATGATGGAGGAGGACGAGTCACTGGTGCACCCATTGTGGATGAGAGCCCATTGCTGGGAAAACCATCACAGATAAGGTACAGTCACTGAGGCAACCAGCTCACAGGAGGTCCATTTACTAAGGCACTCATCAAAGGGGAGAGGCAGCCACTGGGGCGCCCATCATGAGGTAGAACCAGTCAATGTGGCATCAATCACATAACAGGGCCAGTAAAAAAGGCAAGCATTGCTTGGAGGGCTATACACTGGGACAGCAATCACAGAAGATGCATCTCTCATATAGCAGGACCAGTCACTGGGACACATATTGCAGAGGATGTCAGTCACTGTGGAATGCATCACAAAGGTGGGACAGTGATGGGGCACCACTCACAGTTGAAGGCCTGTCACTGGGAAACCCAATAAAAGTAAGGCTAGTAACTGTAGTGCCTATACACAAAGGAGGGCAAGTCATTAGGACACTCATTATGGAGGAGGCCTAGCAAGTGAGACATGCATTAAAGAGGCAGGCTATTCACTGGGGTAAACATTATGTAGGAGGGTCATTCATGGGGTCTTCATTCTCAGGAGGACTAGTCACTGGGTACTCATTATGGGTACTCTTTATAGGAACTTCATTATGGAGGAGACCTGCTATTGAGTCAGCCTACACAGAGGAGAGCTAGTCCCTAGGGCACCCATTATGAAGGACTAACCACTGAAGCACCCATTATATAGGAGACCAATTCTACGGGACAGCAATCACAAAAAAAGCTAGCCACTGTGGCACTGGTCATGGAGGAGGATCAGTCACTGTATCATATTTCCCAAAGGGCCACTCTGAGTCACACATCTCAGAGGAAGGCCAGTCATAGAAGGCTAGTCACACATCTCAGAGGAAGGCCACTGAGCACTCATAGAAAATACGTAGCCTGTGGGCACTCATCACAAAGGGCGGTCTGTCATATTCACAACCATCACAGAAGATTACCATTCATTGGAGCACCCTTCACTTAGGAGGGTCAGTGTCTGGGCCAACTGTTATAAAGGATGAGCAGTGGGACACCCTTCACAGAGAAGGACTATTCACAGGGACATGCCTCACAGAGGAGGACTAGCCACTTGCACAAGCAACAAAGAGTACAACTCACTCCTCTGTTATGGAAACCATAACAGAGGAGTGCCCATAACTGGTCACACATTATGAAGGCTCAGTCATTTGGACATTCTTCATAGAGGAGTCCCATTTATTGGATACCCATAAGAGAGGTGGCCCGGTCACTGTTGCACCCATTATCGTGGTGGGCCAATCATGGAGGCCCACCTCTCAGAGGAATGGTATTGACTGATCACGCATTATATAGATTATGCCCAGTCTCTAGGTTATCCATAATAGATCAGAGCCAGTCACTAGTTCAGCCACACAGAGGAGAGTCAGACACTTTGACGCCAATCATAGAGGATGGCCAGTCACTTGGGCATCAATCACAAAACAGGTCTAGTCACTATGGCACTCAGTATGTAAGAGGCATAGTTACCAATACACCCAGCACAAAAGATGACTGGTGCATCATCACATATGAAAGCCAACATAGGTGCAACAATCACAAATGTGGCATATACACATACTCACTACTCACAAATTATAAAGGAGGCAATGTCACTGGGATTCAAATCAACAATAAGTGCCGGTCATTAAGGCAACCATTATGAAGGAGGTGCAGTAACTGGGACATATATCACAGAGGTAGACTAGTCACTAGGTTAAACATTGTGAAGGAGGGTCAGTCAAAGTTACACCAATTACAGAGGAGGTAGTCAGTGGAGAACCCATAATGGAGAAAGCATAATTACTTGGACATCAATCATAAAGGATGCCAGTTACTAGAACACTATTAAATGTGGCGCCTAGTTTGCAAAGGGAGTAAGTCATTGGAGTACCAATCACGAAAGAGGCCAAGTCATTGAAGTACATATAACGGAGGAGGACGAATCACTGGAATATCTTTCATAGAGGATGGCAAGCCAAGGGCCATCCATTCTGGAGGAGGCCCAGATACTGGACTATCCATCACCAAAGAGGACTCGTCAGTGGATACCCATTTTTCAGGATGCTCAGTTACCAGGACTCACATCATAGAAGAAGGCTAGTCACTGGATCCATACCACAGAATTTGTCAGTCATTGAGGACCCAATCACAGAGGAGGCCACATCACTGTGGTACCCATCACAGAAAGAGACCAGTCACAGGGTACACATAATGGATGAGGCTCAGTCACTGGACAAAAACACAGAGGACAGCAATCATTGGAATGCTAATAACAGAGTACGATCAGTCACTGGGCATTTTTAGCAGACCACAAGGACACAGATCACAGAGGTGTGCTACATCACAGATGTGGATTAGTCACTAAGACTTGCATCACAGAAGGATTGGCATGTGCCACACAACATAGAGGAAGGCTAGTCACTGGAACACAATTATGGAAGACAGCCAGTCAATGGGACTGGCTCATCACAGAGTATGGCAAGACACTGGAGCACTCAACACAAAGGAGATTTATTCACTGTATATCAATTACAGAAGGGAACCTGTCACTGAAGCATTTATTACAAAGGACAGACATTCATGGAGCACACATAACACAGCAGGTCCAGTCAGTAGTGCACCTGTCATAGAGACAGGATAGTCATAGGGACACCCCTCACATAGGAGGGCTAATAACTGAGAAACCCAGCACAGTGGAGAGGTACTCACTATGGAAATCATTAAAGTGGAGAACCAGTCAATATTGGACCCATTATGTATAATGCTCAGTAATTGGGACAACAATCATAGAGGAGGGCTTGTGATCTGGGCAACTATTATGGAGAATTTTCTGCCTCTGGGGTACCAATTACAAAGGAGGATCTATCACTGTTGCATCTATCACTTAAGAGGACCATTTGGTGGGGCACACAACACAGAAGAGTGCCCATCAGTGGACATCTATCAAAGAGTAACTCAAGTCCCTGGGACACCCATTATGAAGTATGGTCAGTCACTGAGGCAACTAACACAGAGTACACAAAGTCACTTGGACACCCATCATAAAGAAGAGGTACTCAATGGGGGAACACAAAACTGTGAAGTGCCAGTCACTAGCGCATACATTTTATATGAAAGCTAGTGACAAGGGCACCCATCACAGAGGAGGGCACGTGCTGGGCATGCAACCCACAAGGGTACAGTCACTGGGGTCTCACTGAAATATCCACCAAAGATGCAGCCTAGTGACCCAAGCACCTACTAGAAGGAGGACCAATCATCAGTTCTTGATCACAAGGGAGAATCAATCACTGGGGTAACCATCATTGATTAGGGGAGAGCCAATCACAGGAGAAAGCCAGTAACAGGGTAGAGACAGTCAATGAGGCATATATAATTAGGGGAAATTTGTCACTGGGGCATCTATCACAGAGGACAGACAGCCACTGGGACATTCATTACAGAAGAAAGTTAAGCACTGGGACACGCATAACAGAAGGAAGTCAGTCACTGGGACTCTCATAACAGAGGAGAGTTAGTCACATAACCCCAGTCTAACTGGGGCACCCATCACAGAGGAATTCCAGTCACTGAGGCACGCATCATAGAGGAGGGAATCAGTGGTACAGAGAAGGGCCTGCTAGTGGGGCACCCATCACAGAAGCGGGCCAGTCTTGGGGGCAGACTACATTGAGGATCGAATGTTACTGGGACACAAGTAACAGAAGAGGACCATTAACTTGGGAACCCGTCACAGATGCTGGTCTGTCATGGGATCACACCTCACAGAGGCAGTCTATTCCTTGGGATATCCATCTAAAAGGATAGGTAGACACTGAGGCACACATCACAGAAGAGTAGCATTCTTAGGGAATCCATCACAGAGGAAGGCCAGTCACTATAGCATTCACTCTGAAAGAAGGTCAGTCACTGGGGAACTATTCATAGTGTAGGTCCAATATATGGGAAAACATTCACAGAAAAATTAGAGTCAATGTGGGAATCATCACAGATGAGTAACAGTAACTGAGCCACACATAGAGGAGAGTCAGTCACAGTGGCCCCCAAATTAGAGTAGAGCCAGGCATTGAGACAAGCATCACGAAGCAGAGCCAGTCACTGGAGCACCCAACAAAGAAGACACTCTGTCATGGGTAACCCGACATCCATTAGGAAGATGCTCAGTCACAGAGGCACCTATCAGAGAGGAAAACTTATCACTGGGACACTTATCACAGAGAAGGGCTAGTCACTGTGGCACTCATTACAGAGGGTGATCACTTGTTACCCACTATGGAGAAAAACTCAGTTACTGGGCACCTATCACAAAGGAGGGTCTGCCACTGATGGTCACATCACAAGGACCAGTACCGGGAGCACCCAAAACAAAAATGGACCAGTCACTGGGGCACACAATATGCAGGAATCCAAGTTATTGAGGCAACTAACACAGAGAAGAGCCATAATTGGGATACACAACAAAAGGAGAGACTATCACTGGCCAACCTATCTCAGAGGAGGCCTACTCAATAGAGCATCCATTATGAAGGTTAGTCACTGGGACATCTATCACAGAGGAAACACAGTCAACAGGGCACTCATTAGGAGGAGACCCAGTACTGGGGCAGCATCATAGAGGATACTCAATCACTGAGACATCCACCAAAGATGCAGCCTAGTGACCCAAACACCTACTAGAAGGAGGACCAATCATCAGTTCTTGATCACAGAGGAGAATCTATCACTGGGGTAACCATCATTGATTTGGGGAGAGCCAGTCACAGGGTAGAGACAGTCAATGAGGCATATATAATTAGGGGAAATTCGTCACTGGGGCATCTATCACAGAGGAAAGACAGCCATTGGGACATTCATTACAGAAGAAAGTTAAGCACTGGGACACTCATAACAGAAGGAAGTCAGTCACTGGGACTCTCATAACAGAGGAGAGTCAGTCACATAGCCCCAGTCTAACTGGGGCACCCATCACAGAGGAATTCCAGTCACTGAGGCACGCATCATCGAGGAGAGAATCAGTGGTACAGCCATCACATAGCAGGGGTAGTTGAAAAATCATCCATCACAGAATTAGTCCAGTCACTGGGACAGTCATCACAAAAGAGCACCAGTCACATCTGCACCCATCATAGAGAATGGCCAGTCACTGCAGCACCCATCAAAGAGGGGCAGTCTCCAGAGTACCAATAAAAGAAGAGGGTCAATCACTTGTGAGCCTGCCACAGAGGTGGATCCGTCATAGGGGTCCTCCCCACAGAGGAAAGTTAGTCACTGGGACACTCATCATAGATATGCACTAGTCACTGTAGCACCCATAACAGAGGATAGCTAGTCACTGGAGCAACCATTTTGGAAGAGCGCCATTCTCTGGGGCACTCATCACAGAGAAGGAGTAGTCTCTGGAGCATCAATAACTAAAGATGGCCATTCACTTAGGAGCCAAGCACGGAGACATGCCAGCCAGGAGGGCACCTCTCATAGAAGAAGCCTTGTTACTGGGGGAACCATCACAGAAGAAGCCCATTCAGTGGGGCACCCATCATTCAGGAGAGCCTGTAATTGAGACAACCATAACAGAGGAGAGCCAGGCACTGTAACACCCATCACAGAGGAGAGACCAATCACTGGAACTCTCATGACAGAGAGCAAGTCACTAAAGAACACATCACAGAGGATGACTTGTTACTGGGGATCCATAAAACAGGAAGTCCAGTTACTGTGATACACATTACAGAGGAGGATCAGTCACTGGAGAATTTATCACAGAGGAGGCACAGTCACAGAGGAGCCTATCAGAGAGGAGGGCCAGTCATTGAGACACTCACCAATGAGAAGTAGTAGCCATGTGTGGCATCCATTAGGAGGAATCAGTCACTGGGGCATCCATCACAAAGAAAGGCCAATCATTGAGACACTGATCACAGAGAAGGCCCATCCAGTATCCAGAATGGCCAGCCACTGGGAAAACAATCAGAGAGGAGACTCAGTCACTGGAGCACCTATTACAGAGAAAACCCAATCACTAGAACACCCATTACAGACGAGAGTCAGTCACTGGTACAGCTCTTATAGAGAGTGGCCAGTCATTGGGACATACATTACAAGGAAGGACCTTTCATAGGACAAGCAATTATGGAGAATATCCATTTACTAGGACACTCATCACAGACGAGAGTTAGTTACTAGGGCATCAATTTATGGAGGATGCCCAGTAACTGGGACATTTATTATTGATAAACCCATTTACTGGGACACACATAACAGAGTAGGACTCATCACTGGGGCACATAATAAGTAGCAGACTCAGTAACTGGGGCACTCATCACAGAAGATAATCAGTCACAGGGATATTTTCTACAGAGGAAGGCCAGTCACTGGTGCAACTATCACAAAGGAAAACCAGTTATTGGGGCTTCCATTATAGTGGAGGCCCAGTCAGTGAAATCTTTATCATACAGAAGTGCTAGTCAATGAGACATCCATCACAAAGGAGGGCTATTGAGTGGGAAACAATGATGGATGTCCAACTACTGGAACAAGAATCACAGAAGAGGACTAGACACTGGGGCACTAATTATGGTGGATGGCCAGTTACTAGAACACCCAATTCAAGGAGAGTTAATTACTGAGACAAAAATCACAGAAGGAGGCCCATTCAAAAGAGAACATATTACAGAGAAGACCTATTCACAGTGTCACTCATCCCAAAAGAGGACAACAAGTGGGGCACACATTATGAAGGAGGCCCAGAATCAGAGGATCTCATCACAGAAGAAGATGAGACATTAGCTCACCAATTTTGTAACAGAGTCAATTACTAAGACAACCATCAGAGAAAAAGGATAAGTCACTGGACACCCATCAGAGATGATGGCCAGACATTTGGGACACCAATCATAGAGGAGGCTTAGTCAATGGGGCACCAGAAGAGGACTAGTCACTGGTGTACTGATCACATATGAAGGTGAGTCACTGTGGCACCAATCACAGAGGAAGCCTATTCACTGTGATACACATAATGAAGGAGTCCCAGGCACTGGAAAAAATCATAAAGCATGCTTAGTTATGGGGTCACCCCTGTAAGCCTAGGAAGTGGTACACCCTTTACAGAGGAGGGATAGTAAATGTGGCACTCCTTATGAAGTAGGTCCAGTCACTGAAACAACCATCAGAGAGGAAAACCACTAACTAGAGCACCCATAACAAAGGAGGGACACTCACTGATGCACCCATTGTGGAGGGGGCCATGTTCCTGTGGCAGCAATCACATAGGAGAACCAGTTACTAGGGCACCTATCACAGAAGAGAGCAACTCAGTGGGGTACCCATTATGAAGGAAGCCCACTCACTGTAGCAAATATCAGAGAGAAGAGTCAGTCAATGGGACATCTGTCACAGAGTAGAGTCAATTGCTGGGGCATCCATCATAGAGGAGAACCAATCACTAGGGAACCCATCACAGAAAGCACCTAGCTACTGTGGCACCCATCACGAAGGAGAGCCAGTCACTGAGACAAACATTACAGAGGAGACCCAATCACTGGAGCACCAATCACAAAAGAAGGCTTCAAACTGGGGCACCTTTCACAGAAAATGCATATTCACTGGGACACCATCAGAGCAGAGAGTGTCACTTAGGCGTCCATCCAATATAAACACAATTCACTGATCACCCATCAGTAGGAGGGACAGCCATCAGGGCACCAATCACAGAGAAGGACCAGTCACAGAGACATTCATCCAAGAGAAGGCCAGTCACTGAGCACCCATCAAAAAAGAGTGCCAGTCATTGAGGCATTAATCACAGAGATGGGACAGTTGCTGAGGCACCCATCACACTTGAGGGCCAGTTCACTGGGGCACCATCACAAAATAGAGGTTTTACTGAGGTAGCCATCACAGAAGGGTGCCAGTCACTGAAACATTCATACCAGAGTAGGAGCAGTCACTGAGTCACTCATCACAAAGTCGGGATAGTCACTGAGGCACCTGTCGCAGAGAAGAGCCAGTCCCTGGGAAATTCCTCACAGAGAAAGGAAAGTAAATAGGTCACCCATCACAGAAGAGAATCTATCATTGTGACATCATCAGAATGGAGGACTAGTCTCAGGGACATCAATCACAGAGGAAGGCCAGTCATGGATGCACACATTATAGAAGGTGCCCAGGCATGAAAGCAATTATCACACAGGAGGACCATTCAATGGGCCACCCATTGCACAGGAGGCCAAATCACTGTAGGCCCATCACTGAGGATAGTCACTGGAACACATTATCAAAGAGGCCCAATTACTAGAGCTACCACCATAGAGTAGTCACTGTGACACCCATAACAGGGGAGGTGTAGTCTCTGGGGCACCCATCACAGAGGAGAGCCTGTCACCAGCACAGCCATTACAGAAGAGGGCCAGTCACTGGGGAGCCCATCAGAGAGAAAGGTCAATCATTGGGGCAACCATCATAGCAGAGGGGTATTCATTGGGGCACTCATAACAGAAGAGGACTAGTTAGTTGTGCACAAATCACAGATACAGAAAGTCACTGGGGTACTCATTGTAGAGTAGGGATAGTTACCGGGACAAAGTGACTTCACAGAGAAGGGTTAGGCACTGAAGAACCCATGAAAGAGACTGGTCTGCCATGGGACAACCATCATAGAGGAGGGGCACTCACTGGAGTACCCATCACAGAGTATGACCAGAAACTGTGGCACTCATCACAATGGGGGCCATTCACAAAAGCACATTTAACAGAGTAGGGACAGTCTCTTGGTCACCCAACACATAGGAGGGCTTGTGGCATCCATCACAGATGACAACCAGTCACTGTGGCACCCATCACAGAGTAAAGCCTATCATACTTGAACCCATAATGGAGGTGGGGCAGTCACTGAAATAACAATCACAGAGAAGGGTCAGTCATTGGAGAACCCATCAAAGAGACTGACCCTCCTCTCCTCAGAGACTGGTCTGTCACTGAGACAACCATCTCAGAGAAGGGTCACTCACAGGGACACCCATCAAAATGAAGGACTGTAACAAAGGTACCCACTGAAGGGCTCAGGGAACAGTCAGAAGGGTGTCTCTCGAGATGGCGCTAAACACTACATAAAACCAAACAAAGACTACAAAGGCTCTAAACTCCAGCTTTTCCCATGTGCGCGTAACTGAAACCTATGCGCAAATATTATCTCCCTATAGGAATACTACCTCATAACCCCCTCCAATAAGAACCTAACATGGCACTGGCCAGCCCTTGCCAAGCCCCGGCACAGCACTGGCCACCCCCTTCTGTTGGGAGCCGGCCATGGAGGCCTGCCTGAGCGTTAGGGATCCAGGTGGGCTGCGGACCCTGAGACGACCAGGTTTGGTTCAGGAGCTGAAGGCCCATTCTCTCCTCCTTTCTTTGTTGTTTAGCATTACCCACTGGCAGGGATTTTGATGATCCAAGCATGAAATTCTGAGAATATGACAGGCATGCCTGACTCTAGGGATCCATTGTTCCCATTTCTCACAGACTGCAGTTTCGACATTAAACTTAACACGTTCAAACTCAGATCACATTTGGGAGCCTTATAAATGATACAAGTTTCTTTATAAGATTTAAAAGTATATTTGTAGAATTATTATATACATTTAGAGAGCTGTTTCCAGCTTTAGATGATATAGATGATTATCTAGGGTTACCAGAAATGACCCAGCATGAACTTTGGACTGGGCCACATTCCTAAGGGTCCAGCATCCACTTTGGGCTGGGCTGTATTCTTTTAAACCGGTTCTTTAGTAATAATTAGTGTAAGTTTTTTTCTACTTATAATAGAAACTGAATTTATTTTATTCATAGAAAGTATTTTAGAATAGGTCATGCTACGTCAGGGAATTATGTTAGCCCAAGCATGATCATACCTGATACTTTGAGGTTTTATAAGAATTTAGCTAGCTTTAGAAATTTCATGGTCCCCACTTTCTACCAATTGCAGTTTTGGCTTTAGTACAATTACAGTTTGTGTTTGGGTTTATTTTAGAAGCTTTATTACTGATGATCAGCCTTATATATCAGGATTAGGAATTAGAAATTTTTATAGCAATTAAGATAGATGCATAGTATTTAAAAATAGCCATTTTGTTAAGAGTTTATAACAAAACTCAGTCTTTGGGAGGCTGAGGTGAGTGGATTGCCTGAGCCCACGGATGCGAGACCCGCCTGGGCAGCGAGACCTTATCTCTACAATAAATCAAAAAAATCACCCGGGTGTGGTAGTGCACACCTGTAATTCTGGCTACTCAGAAGGCTGAGGCAGAGGGATCGCCGGAGCCCAGCAGGTTGAGGCTGCGGTGGCCTGGAGCAGCCACTGCACTCCAGTCTGGGCTACTGAGTGAGACTCCAACTCAAAAAAAAAAAAAAAAAAAAAAAAAAAAAAGGAACTGGTCTGACCTATAATTAAGAGTTTTTGTAGTACAGGTAAATTTAGCACAAAATAGAAAGTTTTTAGGATTTAAGTCAGTCATCAGGTGTTGGGTATGCATAAGTTTTAGAAGTTATTGATTATTAGGATTTTATGATGTTAGAATTGTTGTATTGCCTTTGAGGAATATAAACCAAGCATATGGAACAGTGAGATAATTTTTGGATTATCCTTCCTCATGCTTGGGAAAACGCCTGGTGGGTGGGTGACGCCCCTCATCCACCTGGCTTTGTGTTCACATAATAGTCTTGTGATTTGATTGGAATTGTCCTTCTTCATGCTTAAGAAAACACCTTGTGTGTGGAGGGATGCACCTCATCTACCTGGCCTTGTGGTCACGTGAAAGACTTGTGATTTAACATGTGAAAATTTGGAATAAAAGATTCATGGTTGGTCCCAATAAATGGCTTCTGCTCATTTCACTGAACAGTTGTCCACTTTCTTTCTTTCTTTCTTTCTCTTTCTTCCTCTTTATATCTATCCCTCCATCTTTCTTTCAATATCTATCCATACTTTAGAATCGACTTCTGCACTAGACCAAGTCCAGTCTCTTTCTTTCTCCTTATTTCTCTAGAATATTCGCCGACACTGCCCCACCTTCCAGGGACCCTCTAAATCTCTTTTTGGCGGCTGACCCCCTGCACCCTCCCAAACCGATAAATACAGACCTCTCTCGCGGACTCTCTCTCACTCTCCCTCCCCTACCCAGCAGTTACAGACCCTCTTCCTTCTTTCTGTAGCCACTGCTTTAATAAATCTCTTGGCCTTAAAGGGTGTTGAATCTTGCTGTGTGCCGCCATCTTTCACCCACCACAGAGAAATAATAGTCACTTGGACGCCCATCACAGAGGAAGTCTTGTCACTGAGGCAATCATCACAGAGGAGGGTCAGTCAATATAGCATCTATTATGAAGGATGACCAGTAACTGGGACACCCAAAAGAGAAAAGGGACAGTCACTGGGTACTCATTACAAATGTGGAGCAGTAAATGAGACACCAGTCACAAAAAGGAATAATCACTTAGTCCCCATTATAGAGGAGGGCTATTGGCTGGGCCACTCATCACAAAAGAGGAAGAGCAAATGGGACAACGAATACAGGAGAGTGGAAGTCAATGTGGCACCCACTTTGTAGGAGACCTAGTCTCTGGGGCAACAATCACAAATGATATCCACTCACTGTGGCACTCATTGCAGAGGAGGTCCAGTCACTGGTCATGTATCACAGGGGATGGCGATTCACTGGACATCCATCACAGATGATGGTCAGTTATTAGGACAGCCATTTCATAAGAGGGATAATTGGTCACCCATTATGAAGGAAATACAGTCACTGAGGCAGCCATCTCAGAGAAGGCCCAGTAATCGAGACACCCGTCACAGATGAGGGTCACTCACTAGGGCACTCATCATAGAGGAGGACTAGTCACTGGTACACAAATCTCAAAGGAGTCTTAGTCCCTAAGGAATCCAACACAAAGCAGTGCTAGCCACTAAGATACCCATCAGAGAGGAAGGCCAATTACTAAGGCACCCATTACGAATGAATGCTAGTCACTGTGGCATACATTGCAGAATAGAACTAGTCACTGGGCCTCCTATCCCAGATTAGGATCAGTTAATGGGGCACACATTACAGAAGAGGCGCAGTCACTGGGGCACCCATAAAAGAGGAAGGTCAGCCAGTTGTACACACATCATAGATGTTGGCCAATCAAAAAGTCACCCATAATAGAGGACAGTCATCAAAGAGGAGGGATAGTCACTGGGGTACCCATTACAGAGGAAAGCTTGTTACTGGGGCACCCATTATGGAGGAGGGCCAATCACTGAAATAACTATCACAGAAGAGAACATTCAGTGGAGCACCCATTATTGAGAAGGTCCAGTCACTGGGTCACCCATCATAGAGGAGGGGCACTCGCTGGCATACCCACCATAGAGCATGACCAGCAACTCTGGCACTCATCACAGTGAGGGCCATTCACGAATGCACAAATAACAGAGGAGGGTTAGTCTCTTTGTCACTCAACAAATAAGGACTTGTCATTGTGGCAACCATCACAGAGGACAGCCAATCACTGTGGCACCCATTAGAGGAGAGTGGGTAACTGGGACAGAGGTGGACCAGTCACTGTAGCACACACCACAGAGGTGGGTCAGTAGTTGAAACATTCACCATAAAGGAGGACTAGTCACTTGGGCACCCATTATGAAGGAAGGTAATTATTTGGGACACTTGACACAGGAGACTCAGTCATTGGGTCTGTGACCACAGAGGAAAGCTAGTCACTGGGACACCCATCACAGAGGAAAACAAGTCACTGACCCTCTATTACAGAGAATGGTCAGTCACTGGGACACACATTATAGACAATTCTGATTCACAGAGGAATCCATCATGAAGGTTGCCAGTCAGTGGGACACATATCACAGAAGACAATCACTGGTGTACCCATCAAAAACAGGGCCAGTTTTGGGTGCATCCATCAGAGAGGAGGACTACTTACTTGGACACCCGTTATGGAGGAGGCACAGTCACAGATACCATCACAGAGGAGGGCCAGTGACTGGTGTACAAATTACAGAGGAGTTTCTGTCTATGGGTACATAGTAGGGCCAGTTACTAGGGCATACGTTATAGAGGAGTGCTAGTCGCTGGGACATCCAACAGAGAAGAAATTCAGTAATTGTAGCACCCATAACAGAAGAGCATCAGGGTCACTGGGGCATTCATAGTGGAGGAAGGTTAGTCACTGTGGCACCACTTTTGTAGGAGATCCAGTCATTGAGGTAGAGATTACAGAGGAAAGCTACTTCCTGGGGCATGCATAATAGCGTAAAATCAATCCTAGGGGAAATTTTCACAGAGAAGTGTCTGTCACTGGGGCAACTATCACAGGGGGGTCAGTCACTGGAACACCCATAACAGAAAAGGACAAATACATCATGAAGGAAGCCCAGTTACAGAAACACCAATCATAGAAGAGGCATAGTCACTGGGGAACTCGTTATGGAGTATCATTAGACGCAGGAGCACTGATCCCAAAGGAAAGTCAGTCACTGAGATACTCAACACAGAGGAGATTCATCATAGGGTAACCATTATAGAGGAGATTCAGCCACTGAACACCTATCACAGATAAAGAAGAGTTTGTGGGACTCCAATCATAAAGAAGTGCATGTCACTGAGACAAACATTACAAAGGACAGACAGTCACTGGGGCATTCATCACAGAGGAGGGCTAGTCACTTGGTCACCAGTCACAGAGGAGGAAAGTCATTGGAGCACCAACACCGAGGAAAGCCATTCACTGAGGCACCCATTACAGAAGACTAACCACTGAGGCTCCCATCCAAGAGAAGGACCAGTTACAGAGGCAACCATTCCAGAAAATGATCAGTGACTGAACCACCCATCTCAAATGATCGTCAGTTACTGAGGCATCCAATAGAAGGACAAGTCAATGGGCACTGATTGCTGAGAAGGGCCAATCACAAAGGAAATCATCACATAGAAGAACCAGCCACTGGAGAACCCATCACAGAAGAGATCCACTCACTGGAACATGAATTATAGAAAAGTCACGAAGCACTCATAAAAGAAGATGGCTAGTCACAATTACAACATTTATGGAGGACAGTCAGTAACTGGGATCCAAATAACATAGAAGATCAATCATTGGGACACCAATAACAGAGAAGGGTCAGTCACTGAGCAATCAACAAAGAGAAGTACCATTCATGATCCATACCCTTTATCCATTATAGAGAGTGTCAATCATTGGGGCAGCCACCACTGAAAAAAAGTAGTCACTTGTGCACACATTAAACAGAAGAGACAATAACTGGAACAACCATCACAGAAGAAAGCCATTCACTAGGGTATCCATCACAGAAGAGGGACAGTCGTTGGGGTACACTTTATAGAGGGGCACCACTCACTGGGGTATTATCAAAGAGGAGTCATTCACTGAGGAAATCATTTCAGAGGAGGGCCAGACTCCAAGGCACTCCAGTCAGGGCCAGGCCCTGAGTCACCAATTCAGTTTAGGGCTATTCATTGTCACCCATCACAGAGGAGAGCCAGTAACTGGCTCATACATCATAAAGATAAACTAGCCAGGCTTGGTGGCTCAGCCTGTAATCCTGCACTTAGGAGGCTGAATGAGTGGATTGCCTGACTCCGCGTGTTTGAGACCCACCTGGGCAACTTGGCAAGACCTCATCTCTACAATAAATAAATAAAAAATATTAGCTGGGCGTGGTAGCAATTGCCTGTAGTTCCAGCTACTTGGAAAATAGAGGCAGAAAGCTCACCGGAGCCCAGCAGGTCGAGGCTGCTGTGACCAGGAGAGTGTCACTGCACGCCAGTCAAGGCGACAGAGTGAGACTCCAACTAAAAAAAAAAAAGAAAGAAGGAAGGAAAAGCGAGTCATTGGAGTAACCATGATAGACTAGGACTGGTCATTAGGGCACTTGTTGAGGAGGAGGGGCAATCACTGGGGCATTGATCACAAAGGAGAAACAATAACTGGGGCACCGATCACAAAGGAGAAACAATAACTGAGGCATTCATCATAAAGGATTTCCAGTTATGGGATAACGATAATATAGAAGGGCCAGTTAAAAAGCACCCATTACCGGGAATGGCCAGTCACTGAAGCATCCATCCCAAAGGAGACCCAATCAATGGGGCACCAATTAGGAGTAGGGTCAGATATTGGAACACCAATCACATATGATGTTCTCTAACTTGAGTACCCATCATACAGGAAAACAAATCACAGAAGCACCCATCACAGAGGAGGGCCTGTCATTGAAACAGCCATCACAGAGTACAGACACTGGACAACCATCACAGAGGAAGGCTAGTAATTGGGTCATCCAATTTGGAAGGAGTTCAGTAACTGAGTCAACAAACACAGAGGAGGTCCAGTCACTGGAGCATCTGTAATGAAGGAGGGCTAGTAGCTACTGTACCTATTATGTTGAAAGCCCAGTCACTGGGGAGTGATCACAAAGGAAAATTAATCAATCACTGGGGTATACATCACTAAGGAGGATCAGTCACTGAGACATTTTTTACAGAAATATGTCAGTCACTGGTGCATCAATCATAGAAGCACACATTGTGTCAATCACGGAAGCACACATTGTGGAGAATGCTTATTCATGGGAACATCTATCACAGAGGAGAGATAATCACTGGAAGACCCATCAGAGGGAGGACTATTCACAGGGGCATACAATTTGAAGACGGAACAGTCACTTTTGAACCCATCACAGAGGAGAACAAGTCACTTTGGCACCCAGTATAAAGTATGCCCAGTCACTGGGGCCCATCACAGAGGAGTCCCAGTCAGTGGGACACCCATTTCAAAGGTTGCCCTGTCGCTCAGTCACCTATTAGATGGAGAGCCAATCACTAGGGCAGTAACAGAGGAAGTCTAGTCACTTGTGCACTCAATAAAGACGAGGAACATTCTCTGGATTCTCCATTACATAGGATGCCCGATCACCGAGGAATTCATTACAGAAGACAGTCAGTAAGTGAGGTACTCATTTTGCAGGAGGTCCAGTCACTGGGACACCCATCACAGATGTGAGATATTCAGTGGGGCATCCATTATTGAAGAGGCTTAGTTACTGGGACTGCCAGCACAGAGAAGGGCACTCATTATGACAGAAGGCCAATCACTGGAAAACCCATCACAGAAGAAGGTTAATCACTGGAGCACTCTTCACAGAACAGAGCTAATCCCTTGGACACACATCACAGAGAATGGACAGTTACTGGAGCACCCATCACAGAGGAGAGAAAATCACTGAGGCATCAGACACTGAGGAGAGCAGTCACCAGGACACTCATCAAGGTGGAGGACCAGTCACTGGACATCCAACGCAGAGGAGGACAAGCGCTGTGGTACCAATCACAGAAGAGGGCCAGTAACTGAGACGTCGATTACAGAGGAGAGTCAGTCACTGTGGCATCCACCACAGAGGACAGGAAATCATTGGGCACATATTACAGAGGAGGGTCAGTCAAAGGGGCTCCATCATAGAAAAGGTCTAGTTGCTGGAACACAAATCAGAGGAGAGCCACTCACTGGGGCACACACCACAGAGGAAAACTAGTCACTTCGACACCATCAAAGAAGGGGTCAATCGTTGGACTACGCGTCATAGTGAAGGACCAGTCTCTAGGCACCCAGTATAGAGGAGTCCAATCATGATTTACTCATCACAGATGAGGGCCGGTCACTGGAGCATCAATTACAAAGGAGAGTCAGTAAATGGGACACCCATCACAAAGGAGAACCAGTGACTGGATTACCCATCACAAAGGAGAATTAGTCAATGGGGCACATATTATCTAGGAGGGTCAGTCAATGTGACCTCCATCACAGAAGAGGTTGATCATTGGGGAATCAATTACAGATGAGAGTCAGACACGGGGCACCCATCACAGAGGATGAACAGTAACTTAGCCACCCATGAGAGAGAAGAAATGGACACTGGGTCACCCATATCCAACTGGCTTAGTACCTGGAATTCCAGTCACAGAAGAGGCATAGTCAATGATAAGCCTATCATAGAGAAGGGCCTGTCACTGATGCTGTATCATACAGCAGGACCAAACACTGGGGCACCATTAAGAGGAGGCCAAGTCACTGGTACACCCATACAGAAGAAGATCTAATCACGTGAACACCCATCACAAAGAAGAAGCAGTAACTGAAGCACTTTACACAGGCAAAAGCCAGTCAGTAAGGCACTCTCAGAGAAGGGCACCTATTAGAAGAAAAGGCAATCACTTGTGCACTTATAATAGATGTGGACCACTTACAGTGTAACCCATCAAAGAGGAGGCCCAGGTACTTGGCATCCATCATAGAGACGTCATTCACTAGGACAACCATCACAGAGGATCAGTAGTCATTGAGGTACCATCTCAGAGCAGTACCAGTCTCTACTGAAGTCATCAGGGAGAAGGACTAGTGACTGTAACACACATCACAGAGAGCCAGTAACGAGGACACACCGTATCAAAGAAGGCCAATCACTGGGACACCCATTATGAAGGATAGTAAGTCACAAGGACAACCCTCAAAAGGATGTCCAGTCACTGGGGAATCCATCATTGATAAGGGCCATTCACAAGAACATCCATCACAAAACGGTTTCTCACTTGGGCACCCATTATAGAAGAGGTCCAGATACTGGATACCCATAGGAGAATGGCTAGTCATTGTCGGAGACCGGCTCCGATCTATGAGGGGAGGGTTAGGACCAGCACCGGAGAGTCAAGACGGCAAGAAGAAACTGCTTGGAGGCAGTTCTGGGAACAGTCTGATCAGGACTGAAGCCGAATTTTATTCAAACTCCTTCCAACTTATGTACCATTTTCTATACCCTCCAGCAGTGTGATAATTACTTTCTGGGGGCATACAAATTCCATGCATATCGTGCTTTACAAACTATGCATCACAAGACCATCACAAGACTTGCAAGTTCCAAGCAAACAATTACAATTACATGATGCATGACGTGCTTCAGAACACTTACATTCAAATCACAGGTGCACAATTTCAACACAGATTGTTCAAAGTTTTTCCATAATGTTCAATAAATCATTCATATTATACTCTTTGTTCCAAACCCTGATTAATACAAAAACTTTTCTAAGTTAAATCCAAGTTTACTGACTCCTAATATTTTTAACGATTAATATTATCAACTTAACACTATACTATAATCTATAAGTTTACTTAAATGACTTAGTTATTCTATTAACCTATTATGATTCAATGTAGTGTCCTGTAATTCTATAAGGATTAAAACTTATTCTTAAACTATAAAACCTTACCATGACTTAAATGAATTTCCTATGTCTAAACTTTAATTTTTATATAATCTAATGATTGACATTTAATACTATGCTATATCCTATTAAGCTAATACCTTATCATTAATTCTTTCATAAATCATATAGTAACTATTATATTTGGATAATGTAGCAAAAGGAAACAAAATAGCAAGCATAAATTTACTCAAATATACTATAAAATGCAAATGCAACTATAAGTGTATATGTATATATTTTATCCTAACAAGTCTACTCTAAAAATCAAATAGTAGCTGTCACACTCTTGAACAAGGAAATGCATGGCCGCCATGACGATGGCCACAGGCTGAAGCAAACAGAGTTTTGGTATGTAACAAAACTAGAAAAAACATTCTGCCTGGCTACAGGCAGGGCGATAAAACTGTTATGGTAATTTAGTTTCTAATCTTAGCTCTAGGGGAAACTACTTTCGGGAACAAGAGCTGACTCAGCAGTCTACCAGGAAATAGAAGTTTGAAAATATCTAGAAAGAAGTACAACTTAGAAGGGACAAGGTCACATAAAATAATTCTGCTGTGCAACTTTCCATCAGGTGTATAGAGATTTACTTATAAGTTTTACTGCCATGTATGCACACTGGTCACTAATCACACGCCAATATTATAGGTGTTGCTTGTTAGAGGCGATCTTTCAGATGGGCCTTTATAGGCCTCAGTCATGTAGTTATAGATGTTGGCTCCCAACAAGTCATGAAGGAACCCAATTTTGAGGAAGACCTGTCACTGGGTCACCAAAGTGACTGGCTTTTCACAGGGGAAAGCCAGTCAATGGAACACTAATTAAGGAGTAGGACAAGTTACTGGGACACTCATCAGAGGGTAGGACCATTCACAGGGGCACCCATTATGGAAGAGGATCAGAAATCGGAATACCCATTACAGAGGTGGGCTATAATTGGTAAAACCGTTTGGGTTGAGGTCTAGTTACTAGGTCACCCATCAGAGATGATGGTTAGTCATTGGAGTACCCATCACAGAGCATGATTATTCGTTGAATCACCAATCACAGAGAAGGTCCAGTCAATGGGAAAACCATTATGAAGGAGGCTCAAGCACTAGGACACCTAATACAGAGTAGGGCTAGTCATTGGGGCATAAATTATACATGATGCCTAGTCACTGGGGCACACAATATGGAGGAATCCCAATCACATGAATGCCAATATCGAAGGAAGGTCAGTCATTTAGGAACCTATTATAAAGGAGGACCAGTAAGCTGGACACACATCACAGCAGAGTGTTACACACTGGGACAACCACTATGGAGGAGGACTAGTAACTGGGGGACTAATTACAGAAGAAGCCCATATACCGAGGCCCCAAAATGGAGGGGAAGCAGTCACTGCTGAACCCATTATGGAGGAAGTCCAGTCACTGGGGCACCGATCACAAAGGAGAGTCAGTCACTGGAGAACTAACTATGGGAGGAAGAGTCATTCTGGCACCCATCTCAGAAGAGGATTAAGTAACTAAGCACTCATTATGGAAGAGACAAATTTATTGGGAAACCCATCAAAATGAAAAGTCAGTCACTTAGGCATCATTCAGAGAAGAGAGCCAATCACTGGGGGATTCATCACAGAGGAACCTCAGTTACTTGGACATATATTATAAAGGAGGGTCAGTCACTGACACCCACCACAAAGGATGGTCAGTCACTGGGGCAGTGATTACAAAGGAGGCTCAATCAATGGGGTATCCGTAATGGAGGAGGCCAGTCAATGTGACTTCCATCACAGAGGAGGGCTAGTCACTGAGGCATCCATCATGTATGAAGCCGAGTCAATGTGGCACCAGACACAGAGAAAACCTTGTCACTGTGCACATATTGTAGAGAAGAAACAGACACTGGGACACCCAATAAAAGAAGGGCCTATCACAGAGGCACCTATTATGGAAGAGGCCCAGTGAGATACCTATCACAGGGGAGGGTCAGTCACTGGATAACCCATTAAGAGACTTCAGTCGAGCCAGGCTTGGTGGCTCAGTTAGTAATCCCATGCCTTGGGAGGTTAAGATGAGAGGATTGCCTGAGCCCGTGGGTTCAGGACCTACTTGGGCAACTTGGTGAGACCTCAACTCTACAATAAATCAAAAAAATTAGCCAGGTGTGGTAATGCGCACCTGTAGTTCCAGTTACTTGGAAGGCAGAGGCGGAAGGATCTCTGGAGCCCAGCAGGTCGAGGCTGCATTGGCGGGGAGTGGCCACTGAACTCCAATCTGGGCGATGGAGTGAGACTCCAACTCAAAAAACATCCAAACAAACAAAAGAGGCTTCAGTCACTAGCACTTCAATTACAAAGGAGGACCAGTAACTAAGGCAGCCATCAAAGAGGAAGAAAAGTCAGTGTGGTATACATCAGAGAGGAGGACTAGTCATTGGGGCACCTATAATAGAGGAGAAAAAGTCACTTAGGCACCAAAGAGGCATGCCCGTTACTAAATCAACCAACAAAGAGGGTTGCCAATCACTGTGGCATCTATTAGATGGAGGATCAGTTCTGGGGAACCCATACTGGAGGAGTGCTAGTCACAGGGTAGGACTAGTAACTGAGACACCCCTTACAGAGGAGGAGGACGTGGGGCACCCATTTGAAGGAATACCATTAACTGGGGCACTAATACAAAAAAAAGAGTCAGTCATTGGAACACTTAGCACAGAGTAGGGTCAGTACCTGTCACATCTATTAGAGAGGAAGGCAATTTACTGGGACATCATCACCGAGAAAGCCCAGTCACTTCAGCATCACAGGTCAGGTAGCAACTGAGGCATTCATCACATAAGAGGACCAATCTTTGGGGTACCAATCTCAGAGGAGGGATAGACACTGAGACACCCATCAAAGAGGAGACCCAGTAACTGGTGTACCCATTGCAAAAGAGGGAAAGACATCACAGTAAATTGCCAGTTACTGGGGCACCCACCTCAGAGGAACACAAGTCACTTGGGCAAACATTTTGAAGGAGGATCAGTCACTGTGTTTCCCATTGCAGATGAGGGCCAGTCACTGGGGATCCCATTATACTGAAGGGTCAGTCACTGGGTTAAGCATCATAGAGGAAAATTACTCACAGGTGCCCCCATAACAAATGAGAGTCAGTCATTGCAGAACCCATCACAGAAGAAGGTTAATCATTGTGGCACACAATAAAGATGAGGTCAATCACTAAGAAAGCCTTCACAGAAGGCAAGTCACTGGGGCTTCCATCACAGATAATGGCCAGTAAGTTAGGGCACCCTTCACAGAGAAGAGACAGCCACTTGTGCACCCATAACTGAGAGGTGCATTAACTGGGACATTCACCACAGAGGTGGACCAGTCATGGGGGAACCCATCCCAGAGGAATTCTATTCACTGGGACACCCACACTGCAGAGAGGTAGTCACTGTAGCACACATAAAAAAGAAGGGCCAATTACTGGGGCACATATTATAGAAGATGGTCAGTCATAAGAGCAATCACCACAGAGGAGGGTTACTCACTGGGGTATCCATCACTGAATAGGACCAGTAACTAGAGCAACCATCACACAGCATGGTTTGTCACTAGGGCACCATCACTAGTCAGTCACTGTGACACCCACCACAGAGGAGGATTAGTCACAAAGATATGGATCACAGAAGAGGCCCAGTCACTGAGACACTCATCACAGTAGGATTATTCACTGGAGCAACCATCATATATGAAGGTCAGTCACTGGTACATCAATAATAGGGGTGACTTAGTCACCAGTGCACACATTATGAATGAGGTTCATTCACTAGACACTCATCAAATTGAGGACCAGTAGCTGAGGCACCAATTATAGAAAAGGTACTATAAGTGGGACAATCATCACACAGGAAGTCTAGTAACTGGAGCAACCATTATAAATGAATGCTAAACATTGGAGCACCAATAAAAGAGAAGTGCTGGTTACTAGGGCATGCATTATAGATTAGCTCCAATCAGTGAGGTCACCGACTGTAGAAGAGTGCCAGTCACAGGAGCACATATTATGGGATATGTACCCTCACTGGAGCACCCATCACAGAGGTGGGCCAATATATGGGGCACATATTATACTGTAGGGCCAGGCACTGGGGCAGGCATCTCAGAAGAAGATTTCTCATTAGGATAGCTATCAGAGAGGAGAGTCAGTCACTAGGAAAACCTTCAGAAGATAGCCACTCACTGGGGCACATAACACAGTAAGGAGTCATTCACTGGGTCACTCATCACAAAGGAGAACCAGTCCCTGTGACACACATCGCAGACAAGTGCCTGTCATTGATGTATGCATCAAAGAAGGCCAATCACAGGGACACTCATTAGGGGAACTCAATCAGTAGGATTCTGATAACTGAGGAGGGCTAGTAACTGGGTAGCCATCACAGAGAGGGCAAAGTCAATGTGGTACCCATGAGAGAGGCTAGCTAGTCACTGAGGCACCAATCAGAGAGGAGAGTCAATCACAGAGGCATTTATTAACAGAAGACGCTATCACTGGGGTACCTATCACAGAGGAGAGCCAGTGACTGAGACAGCCATCACAGAGGATGGCTAGTAATGGAAGCACCCATCCCTGAGGTGGTACTGACACTGAGTCACCCATTTGAAGAAGGGTCGAGCATTGGGACACTGGTCACAGAAGAGGGCCAGTCATTGGAACATACATCACAGAGGAGACTCAGTAACTGGGACACCCATTACAGTGAGGCCTAGTCACTGAAGCATCAATCACAGAGGAAGCCCCGTCACTGGGGCACCAATATCAGAGGAAGAGGAATCCATGTTGCGCTCATCAGAGAGGAGGAACAGTCTCTTGGGCAGCCATCACAGACAAGGGCTAGACACTGAGGCACATATCAATGCATGTAACTGGTGCACCCATTATAAGAGAAGGTCAATCACTGGGGCACCCATCACAGAGAAGGTTCAGTTACTCGGTTAGTCATGACTGAGTCATTGGCACATCCATATTAGAGGAGGGCCAGTCACTTGGACACCCATCACAGATTTGAGCTAGCCACTGGTGCATCCAGTATTGAGGAGGTCCAGTCACTGAAGCTGCCATTGCAGAGGAGAACTAATAACAGGTCACCAATTATGGAGAAGGGCTAGTTACTGGTGCAACCACCAGAGGAGAACCAGTCAGTGGGGCACCCAGCACAGGGAAGTTCATTCACTGGGACACCCGTAACATTTGAGAACTAGTCACTGTGGATCCCAACACAGAAAAGGACACTCAGAAGCATAGTTATCACAGATGAGTGCCAATCACTGATGCAAAGATTACAGAGGAGAATGAGTCTTTGGCACACTGATTACAAAGGAGGGTTAGTGAATAAGAAATAAAACACAAAGGAGGAAAAATTACTGAAACAGTCATCAGAGAGAAGATTCAGTTACTGGAGGACTTATCAGAGAAAAGGGCCAGTCACCGGGGTACCAATCTCTATAGAGGGTCAGTCACAGGCCCCTCATCACAGGGCTACTCACTGGGACATCCACACAGGGGAAGAGTAGTTACTGTGGCACTGAACTGATGAGGACTACTCACTGATGCACCCTGTCTGGAGGAGGGCCTGTCATTGAGACAACCATCACAGGAGAAGACCCGTAATGTCACACAAATCACTGAAAAAGGCCATTATAGAGAAGGTCTCAATTACTGAAACATCCATCACCATAGTGATTAGAGAAGTTCTAATCACTAGAGCACCCATTATGGATGAGAGCCAGTCACTGAGCACAAATCACCAAGGAGACACAGTCACTGGGACACAACTTATGGAGGAGGGATATTTACTAATGCACTCATGTAGAAGTCTCAGTCATTGATGCAGAGATCACAGAGGAAAACTAATCACTGTGACACTTATCACCAAGGAGGATTAGCACTGGGGCATTTTTCATAGAGAAATTTCAGTCCGAGTGGCACCCATCACAGTGGAGGGCCTGTCAATGAATCAACCATTACTGTGGAGACCCAGTCACAGTGACACACTCCACGAGTAAGTCACTGGGGCACTTATCATATATGAATGGGAGTCACGGGATTAACAGTCACAGGTGAGATTTGGTCATTGGAACACCATTATGTAGGAGGGTCAGTAAGTGGGACACCTTTCACAGAGGGAGGTTAGTCACCGGGATAACTTTAGGATGGTTGACGATTCACTGTGCACCAATCCCAGAGGAGGCATAATAACTGGGCACCCATATGGAGAAGAACTAATCAATAGGGGGACAGAATGAAAGAGGCTCAGAAACGGACATACAGAACACAAAGGAATGTCAGTCAGTGGGAAGCTCATCACAAATGATAGTGAGTCACTGGGTTACCCATTTTGAAGGAGGACCAGTAACTGTATATCTATCACAGAGGTAAGTTACTTACGGGGGCACTAGTTTTGGAGGAGGGCTTGACACTGGAACAACCATCTTAGATAATGGTAAGTCACTGGAACATTCATCAAACAGGAGGGACAGTCATTAAGGCACTCATCCCAGAGGATGGGCAGTAATGAGTATTCATCACAGAGAAGGGCCAGTCACTGTGGAACCCATCATAGAGGAGGGCCAATCACAAAGGCATGTGTCAAAGAGGTGGGCTTGAAACTGGCACACATATCACAGAAGGGGGTTTGTCACTGTGGCAGCCATTACAAAGAAGGGACTGTCTCTGGGACACCCATCAAGGGGAAGGCTCAGTCACTGAGACTCCGATTACAGAGAAGGGACAGACACTGTCGTATCCATCACACATGATGGCCAGTCATGGGGGCATCCATCAAAATGGAGGTCTGGTCACTTAGCACCCAATTGAGAAGACCTAACAAGCGTAATACCCATCACAGAGTAGGACCAGTCCTTGAGGCTTCCATTTGGAGGAGCACCAGACACTGGGGTACCAATCAGAGAGCAGAGGCTTTCTGTGTCACCCATTTTGGAAAATTTCAAGTCACAGAGTCAGACAGTCAGACACTGGGACACCCATCACAAAGGAGAGCTACTCACTCTGGTATTAATTATGTATAAGGATTAGTCACTGGACCACCAATCACAGAGGAGGGCCAATGACAGGGCAAATATCACCCCAGAGGATGGCTAGTCACTAGGGAATCCATCACACAGAAGTATCAGTCACTGGAGCACATATTACAGAGGAGGACCAGTCACTGGAACACCCATCTCAGAAGAAGTCTACTCACTGGAGCACCCATTAGAGAGGAAAACTAGTCACTGGGACACCAATCACACAAAAGAACAGTCTCTGGGGTACGCATCACAGAGGAAAGTCAGTCACTGAGGCCCACAGCCCCAAAGAGAGCAAATTAATGAAGCAAACATAACAGATTAGGGTCAGTCAGTGACTCAACCATCATAGGGTAGGGTCAGTCACTGAAGTATTGATTAGGAAGGTCTCAGTCAATGGGGGATCTTACAACTAATGAGGACCACTAACTGAGGCACCCATCACAGAGGAGGTAAAATCCATTTGGCACCCATCACAGAGAAGGATTTCTAACTGGGCATTTTTCAAATAATGCCAGTAATTTAGTTCAAATTATAGAAGAGGCCAAGTCACTAAGAATCCCAAAACAGAGTAGAGCCAGTCTCTGAGGTACACATCACAAAGGACAGCTATTCACTCCAGCACCAAATTTGGAGGAGGGCCATTTAATGGAACAATGATTACAGCAGATTCCTGTATGGTGTCAATGGAGCACCTATTATGGAAGAGTACAATTCATTGGAACACCAATCACAGAGGAGGGTCAATAACTGTGCCACCCATTATGACGAAGGCCCAGCTACTAGGAAACCTATCACTAATGCACCTTTTTTCAAAGCTTCCCTTTCTAAGATAGAGATTAAAAAAAATCAAAATCAGATTCTGTGCCCGGTTGTGATCCCCCCTTTCTAATAGGTATGCAGGGAGGTAACAAGCAAAAGAATATCTCATTACAGTCTTGCATTACTGTGGTCAAGTCGTACACCTTAGCAAAAACTGTCCGGCTAAGCAAGGTATGTCTAGTTTACAACACACACCGTCGCCACCTACTGGGGCTACTCGACCAAAAACACTGTGCCCTAAATATCAAAAATGCTATCATTGGGCAAAAGGTGTTGGTCTAAATTTCACAAAACTGACACTCCCTTAATTCAACAAGTCATCCCGGTTCAGGAAAATGACCAGAGGGTTCTGCCCCAGCCCCAGATAACAATAGGGGCAGCCTCCACCATATACCCTTTCATTCCTTTTGTTCCATCGCAGAGCTTATCCGAGCCACCCCAGAGAGCGCAGGACTGGACGTCTGTTCCACCACTACAATATTAACCCCGAATGTTCTGGTAACCCCAATTCTGACAGGAGTTAAGGACCCTCCCCTGAAAGGAATAGTGGGTGTGATATTAGACAGAAGTACCTTGTCCCTGAAAAAATTTCTGTTATTCCTGGAGTGGTGGATTCAGATTACACAGGGGAAATCCAGGTGCTTGTTGCTCCCCCTAATAACACTGTGCAGTTTAACAAAGGTCAGTGAATAGGCCGGTTGCTGTTCCTGCCTTACCATAAAGCAGATAAATCTTGAACCAACCTTCCTAAGGGTGACTCTGGATTTGGTTCTAACAATGTTGCTTTATGAGTTCTAGAGGTTAGGGACCTCTAAAAGATGTATATATACAAGGAGTTAAAATTAAAGGCTTGTTAGACACCATAGCTGATATTTCGTGTATTGCCAGGAAGAATTGGCCTGCTTCCTGGCTGACTCAAATGGCTCCTTCGGGACTTATAGGCATTAGTCAAACACGCTCAGTGGCTAAAAGTTCTCAAATTTTAAATTGGACAATGAGACTTCAGGAACTTTCTGCCCATATGTTATTCCATCTATCCCCGTTATGTTACAGGGAAGAGACATTCTTGCTCAAATAGACATTCTTCTATATTGCCCTAAAGGCAAAGTTTTAACACAAATGTTACACATGGGTTATGGTCCCTTTAAGAGTCTTAGTAAAGACAGACAGGAAATACAAAAACCTGTCCAATGATATAAAAAGACAAATCGAGTTGGCATTGGCTATCCAAATTTATCCTAGGTGTCACTGTTCCTAAAACTCCGTCACTATTACCTGGAAACACGACAAGCCGGTTTGGGTGCAACAATGGTCAATGCCCTCAGATAAACTTAAGGCAGCTAAAAAACTAGTTCTACAACAATTAAAGGCTAGTCATATACACCCTTCCACCAGCCCTTAAAACACTCCTATTTTTGTCATTAAAAAAAAAAATTCTGGTAAGGAGAGACTGTTACAGGATTTAAGAGCTATTAATGATACTATAGAATCCATGGGAGTGTTACAGCCTGGATTACTATCTCCCACCGCTATACCTGTTAACTTAAATATTATAGTCATTGATTTACAGATTCTTTATTTTTAACTATACCTTTAAGCCCATAGGACTGTAAACGATTCACATTCAGTTTATCATCCCAAAACCTAAAACAGCCCTTTCAAAAATTTCAGTGGAAGATCTTGCCACAATGATAACGAACAGCCCCACCTGTTTCAGAAGTATGTGGGTGCTTCCTTCAAAGGTATTAAAAGCCAATATCTTAATCTCTATTTAATCAATTTTATGGATATTTTGCTGGCTCATAAAAATCACGCCTCTTTACATAGTATTTTTTTTTTTTTTTTTTTGAGTTGGAGTTTCACTCTGTTGCCCAGACTGGAGTGCAGTGGCTGCTTCTGGTCATTGCAGTCTCTACCTGTTGGGCTCCAGCGATCCTTCCACCTCAGTCTTCCAAGGAGCCAGAATTACAGGCATGCACTACCACACCCGGCTGATTTCTTGATTTATTGTAGAGATGAGGTCTTCCTTCCCAGGTGGGTCTCAAACCTGCGGGCTCAGGCAATCCACTCACCTCAGCCTCCCAAAGACATGGGATTACAGGCTGAGCCACCGAGTCTGGCTACATAATATTCTTAATAAAACTGTGACTTATTTAATTGATTGTGGTTTAAAAATTTCCCCTGAAAAATTTCAAACCAATCCTCCTTTCACATATCTTGGCCATATATTACATACACAAACAGTGAGTCACCAACATTCACAATTGCAAAAAGATCACTTGGTGACATTAAATGATTTACAAAAATTGTTGGGAGATATTAATTAGATTAGACCCTATTTACATATCACCATGACAGACTAAAACCTTTGTTAAATATTTTACAGGGGATCCTTCTCCCAAATCTAAAAAAATTCTAACACCAGAGGCCAAGCAGTCCTTGTCCCTGGTAGAAATGGCAATTGAGTCTCAAAAGGTTAAAAGAGTAGACTATCACCTGCCTTGGGACATAATTATTCTGGACACTCTCTGTACTCCCAACAGGATGTCTGTGACAAGTAGGACCAATGGAATGTCTCTATCTACCAGTGTCATTTAAGAAAATATTGGTTTCCTATCCTAAATTAGTAGCCTTACTTATAACCAAAGAGAGGAATAGAAGTGTTTGAATTATTTGGGCATGATATACACAATATAATTGTTCCATATAATAAGTTTCAATTTCAAACTTTGTTTCAAACTAATGACAATTGTCAAATAGTTTTAACTGATTATAGGCGGCAAGTTTTATTTCATTTATCTAAAAGTCCATTATTACAATTTATAAAACAAAACTCTATAATCTTTCCTCACAATTGTTCCTCAACTCTCCTCTAGGGGACAGCCTTGATCTTTACTGACAGCTCATCTAATAAAAAAAGTCATAGCAATCGTTAATAATGAATCTCGTGCTAAAACCCTCAAAACGTCAACACAAAAAACAGGATTAAAGGCAGTTTTTTATGCTTTCAAAGCCTGGAAAGACTCTAAATTTAATTTATATACTCATTCTTGCTATGTAAAAGGACTGTTTCCTCACATTGAGATGACTACCATTTCTATTAACAAAACTACAATTTGAAATTACTGATTCAATTACAAAAATTAATTTGTAGCCTAAGTAAACAACTCTTCATTGACCATATTAGATCTCATTCTGGCCTCCCAAGACATTTACACCAAGGCCATCAATTGGCTGATGCTTTAACTAAACCCACTGTTTGTGCTACAGTAAAACCTGAGGCAGTAACTCAGGCTCAGCTTTCTCATAAAATTCCTAATCAAAATGCTACTGCCTTACGTTACCAGTTTCATCTACCTAGAAAAACAAACAGATTGTTAAAAGTTGCCCAGCTTGTCCTACTTTTGTTAATGACACTCTGACAGGAGTAAATCCTAGCAGACTTAAACCTAATGTTTTATGACGAATGGATGTCACTCATTTTCCCAGTTTTGAAAATTTTATCTTATTTACATGTAACTGTGGATACATTTTATCATGTTATTTTAGCTTCAACAAGAACTGGAGAATCCTGCAAGGACTTGGTATAACATTTATACTTTTTTCACAACTAGGTATATCAAAATAACAGAAAACTGATAATGGTTCTACATATACATCTAAATATTTTCAACAATTTTTTACCCAACTTAATATTTCTCATTCCACAATAATTTCTTACAAACCACAAGGTCAAGCCATAGTTGAAAGAGTCCACCAAATTTTTGAAAATCAAATAAATAAATGACAAGAAGGGGAGTTAAAGTATAGCTCTCCTCACCATATTTTAAATCATGCTTTATTTGTTATAAATCATTTAAATTTAAATTCATATGGCAACTCAGCTATGACTGGACATTGGAACCCAGAAGGAAATGTTAAATCTATGGTAAAATGAAAGCATCTCCTTACAGGCCAATGGACAGGGCCTGACATATTGCTAACCAGTGGGAGGGTATATGCTTGTATATTCTCGAAATTCAAATCTACTCCTATTTGGATTCCTGATCAATTTATTCGATATGCCTCCATTGATCCAGTGTCCGAAACGTGTGACACGGATACTGCTGATTCAGAGAAACAATAGATGAGAAGGCATGGCTACTGATCAATGGGAAGAGGATCTTGCTTCACTGTTCCAGGAACACCTACCACCAGAGGAATCTGCAAGTCAACATCAACTAGAGGAAGCAAAAACGTTGAATCATTAGATGAGAAATCTTTCCCTTCAAGATAAAAACATCCCTTCTCCCGGAGTGCCATGTAACCATTTGCTCCCCTGATAATATGGAGAAAGACTGGTTGCTCATTCAACAAGACAATGGATATCCAAAGTGGAGAATGTGTTTATGAACTAAAGTAGACAATTCCTTATATAGTAAAAGATTATTTATTAGTGACTGGGGTCTTAATTTATGACCCTACTCTAGTACATCCACTCCATCCCCTGCTAGACAACATATTAATGGATGGATACTCCCGGTATTAACAACTACTATTGGGAATAAACAAATTGATCAACCTTACTTATGGAGGGCCCTAGCTGTCCCGAAACTCATTGTTTTAGCCCAACCACAAGGGAGACTTCATATCTCTAACATAAGAGCTTACTTTACATTTTTCTTGTATGGAATAATATCAAACTATAAATATTAGTCACCGCAATGATGTTTATTCAATATCTTGTCAAAACTGTATTCTCACAAATTGTTTAATTGATGCTTATTTTAAAGGTTTTTTCATTCTTAAACAACACCCATACTTAATGGTTCCAATACAACAGTCATCTCGTTGTTATGATAAATATGATCTACAAACATTGTATGAGGTTAACTCTCTTTTGGAGAAAATAAAAAAAAAGGTCTCTAGCTACTTTTATCCTGGAAATTACAGCCCTAGTGGCTAATGCTACGTCAATAAAATTTGCAGCTATGGCTCTAGCTAAAAAAGTTCACACAACTACTTTTGCTGATTAGTTATCTAAAAATGTTTCCATAGCCTTAGCTACCCAAGAGATTACTGACCACAAACTAGAGAACAAAGTTAATGCCTTGGAAAAAGTGGTTCTAACTGTAAGACAAGAACTTGTGACTTTAAAGATTAAATTGACTCTTCGATGTCACTGTGAGTTTAAATGGATTTGCCTCACTTCTTCAGAAGTAAATAAATCTGTCCACACTTGAGACAAAATTAAAAATCATATTATTGATATTTGGAATCACTCAGACTTAAATATAAACCTTCCTAAATTACATCAGAAAATACAAGATATTATGGTTGCTGAAAATCTATTCTGATCTACCGAATTGGCCTGTTCTGTATTTAATAATTTTTCTTCATTCATTAATTTAAAAAAGCGTTAATGTCTATATTCGTTAATGTGGGAATTTGTGTAAAAGTGTTTCTTTTCCTGTTATGTCTACTTCCAATCATCTTCAGAGTGTTAAAAAAGAGCATATCTCAGCTCAACACGGAGTTCCATGGTTTTGTGCTTAAAAATAAAAAAGGGGGGGATATTGGGATCTGGTCATGAAGGCCCACTGAGCATTTGGGATCAGGAATGGCCATTGATCCCAAGACCACTAGGATGTGTTTGGGAACTGTTGACCCCATTCCTTCTTTCCTTTTCCACTTGGCACTGTAGCCAGAAAAGGATCCTGTTGGCTCTAACAGAGGACTCTGAAACCAGAACAATCATAGCTAAACCAGAACGAGTTTATTGTTCCCATTTTCCAAGGCTTATGATTTTTGCTTTTATACAGTTTAAATTCAAATTTGAGTCACATTGAGAAGCCTTAGTACAGGTCACATGTTCTCTTGATGTGATTTTAGAAATTTATAGATATAGGCTTTAGGAAATATTTTATATAAATTTTAAAAATAGGTAACCATTTTATTGTAAAAGTGTGGTTAGTTTAGTTTGATTTAGGGGGGCCAGTAAAGTTTGAATTAGGCCAGCTGGTGTTAGGAGAGTGTAAACATAGAAACAAGTGTTTTAATAAAAATTATTTTGAATTAGTACAAAATAATAAAAGTTAATTATTCACTATGGTGGTTTCGGGCTTAGACATTAAGTGATGTTATTTCAAGATGATGTAGTTGTAATATAATTAAGGACACATAAAAAACTGGTTTGGGGAACAACAAACAAGCATTAAAAAACCAGAATAAATTTGTGGTTGTTCTTCTTCATGTTTTTCCTCCTATTCTTCCTCATGTATGAAATCATATTTGCTAGAGAGTGGGGGTATCCTTTGAGGGGGGTGTCCCTTGTGCACCTGGACCTGTTCATGTGAAAGACACATGCTACCTTTTGTGTTCTGTGATGATAGCTTTACATAGTTTGGGGATAAAAGCCCTTGGATAACAATAAACTGTTTCTGCTGAACCTTGAACAGGAGTCCACTTTCTTTCTCTCGCCTTTTTCTCTCCCCAGTCACTGACATCGTCCCACCTCCAGAAACTTCTGAACCTTGCAGGAGCTGGAATCCTGCAGACATCAGTCACAGAAGAGTCACTGTTACTTGGGAACCCATCACAGAGAAGAGATTGTCGCTGGGGCACTCATTATATGTGAAGAATGTCACTGGGGCACCAATCACAGAGGAGGACAAGTCATTTGGACAAATATTATGGAGAAGACCAGTCTCTGGGACACCCTTTACAAAAGAGGGTCAGTCTCTGAGGCACTTATTTTGGAGAAGGCCCAGTAAGTGGGTCACCCTTCACAGAGGAGTAATAGACACTGTGGCACCCATCAAAGGATGACAAGTCTTGTAGAAACTCATGACAAAGGAGGGTATAGTCACTGGGGCACCTATTATTGAGGAGGCCAAGTAAGTGGGAGACCCATCACAGTGGAGTGTTAGTTACTGGGCCAAGAATTGTGGGTGTGTGACAGTCACTGGAGCACATATTATGGAGCAGGTCAAATAACTGGGGCAAACATTACAGAGGAGAACAATCATTGTAACACACATCACAGAGGAGAACAATACATTAGGGCACCAATCACAAGGGAGGACTAGTCACTAGGGTATCCATTATGGATGATAGTCACTGGGTCACCCATCTCACAAGAAGCCTGCCAACCAGCCCCACCATCAGAGAGATGAGCATGTAATTAAGTCATATATCATAGTAGAGAGACTGGAACATCCATCACTTGGTAAAACCAGTCGGTGAGTCAGTCAGTGAGGCATACAACTCAGAGGAGGACCAGTCACTGTGGCATCCATTACAGAGAAGGGCCAGACATTGGGCCAATCATAAGGAGGAGTCAGTTCCTGGACCTCCAATCACAGATGAAGGCCAGTTACTGGGCAGCTAGTACTGAGGAAACTAAGTCAGTGTGGTACCCACCACAGAGGAGGACAGTCACTGGAGAATCAATGACAAAAGAGGCACAGTCATTGAAGCATCCACCACAGAGGCGAGTCAGTCACTGAGATACCTAGCATGGAGGATGAGCAGTCATTAGGGTACTCATTAGGAGGAGGCCCTGTCACTGACACACACACACATAGGAGAGTTAGTCACTTGACAATCATCACGGAGGAGAACCAGCCACTGAAGCACTTAGGAAAAGTGTTAGTAACTGAAACTCTCATCATAGTAAACATCCAGACACTGGGTAGACCACATGAAGGAGAACTAATCACTGGGTACTGAACCCAAAAGAGGGTCAGTCACAGGGCCACCCATCACAGAGGAGTTTTTGTTATTGGGATACCCATCATAGAGGAGGACTAGTCATTAAGTCACCCATTACAGATGAAGCCCAGCCATTGGGGTACCACTAATAGAGGTCAAGCAGTCGCTTAATCACCCATCACAGATGAGGACCTGACTGTAGGGCATCCATCATATAGGAGGATAGACACAGCCATCACAGAATAAAGTCAGTAACTGGGGCACCCATTATGGAGGTGGACAAATCACTGTGAACCCTATCACAGAAATGGGCCTGGGATGAGGGAAATCACATTGGTGGAGGGCAGTCACTGGGTGAGTCTTTCCTTTATTTATTGAAAACAGGTGGATGATTGAACCACACATTCAGAGTTTGCATTACAACCTACTGAGTCTAACACCACACTCTTTTTTTTATCCATTTATGCATGTATCTATTAATGCATTTGGAAGGTTGTACAACTCTTTCAAAATAAAGGTGAATGCCAAATTGTTGTTTAAGTAAATTGAAAGAAAACCTAATATATTTCTAATGTCATGAAAGAGAAAACACAAATGTACATGTTGAAAGTCTCTTGGCAAAATGCATAACTGTGATCATTTTGTCAGTTCCAGTAACAAAGCGTGGTGGAACTCCAGCAAAGTCAAAAACCTGCTCTGGAGTTTCCTTGCTATAAAAGTGATTCCCTGGACGATAGAGACCATTAGGCTTAAGGAGAAACACCCGTGTGCTACCTACTTCTGGGCTTAACTGGAGCCACTTTCCTCATTGTCTCAGGAAGCTGCATCCAGGTCAAAGGTGGAATCTAGATCAATGTTGAAAAAATCAGAAGAAATAAAGATATGTTAATGACTGCAGGAAGAATAAACACTCATGCACTTTTACTGTAGCTTAAGACTCCAGGTTAATTCACTTTTGAAATTAATTTAGGCAACCACATATTATTTAAGACTACAGTTTACAATTTTTCAGGAATTGCAATATGTGAATCCCCAAACAATATTGCTAGGTCAATTTACACAATATTACAAAGAGAAGGTTCTTCTCCCTATGAAAGCTATGAGGAAAGATCTCGTAATCTGTTAATATATTGTTTGCATCCTAGTGTCTAGAGTGTTATGATTATTTCATTGGTTCACCAAAGGAGACAATTTTATCTAGATTCAAGTTAAAACATTGTTTTTCTTTTCCTGCCCAAAAGTTGTGTTGCCCTATAATAATCAGTGCATTCTTGGAAGAGTAGCAAAGTTGTCTACAAACCTACATTGATGCTAACCTGCTAAAGGCTTCCATGTTACCTTTGTAGCTTCATTCTAGTAATGTCTGACAAAAAGGATATCAGGATTTCTTTGAAGTCATCAATAGAATAAAATATCCACGTTTTTCTTTCATTATTAACTGACAAATGGCAGAAATATACACCCTTTAAGTTTGGAGTAGAATCTACTCAGTCTAACACCACACTCTCTATTTATTAATGTATATATTTGAATGTAAACAAAATACTTTCACATAGAAAGGAGATTGCCAAGTTGCCTTTGTAGCAAGCTGGGAGAGAACCTTAGATATTTCTAGTGGTGTGAAAAGGAAAACACAAACATGCATGTTGGAGGACTCTTGGCAAAAGAAATGACGGAATGTAGAGTAATTATTTATGTCAGTCCAGGGAAAATGCGTGGTGGTATTCCAGTAAAGTTCAAAACCTGCTTTGGTGGTTTTTTGTTGGAAGAGCACTTCACTGGGCAACAGAGATTATTAGGTTTAAGGAGAAACATTTGCATTCCACTTAGTTCTGGGCTTAATTGGAGGCACTTTTCTAATCACCACAAATAGCTGAATATAGATTAAAAAATAAACAAGTTGCAAAAAACAAAGTTTCAAGGCTCCATGAAGAGTTAAAAACTGTATCCTGTGCTACTGCTTAAGGTTCTAGATGACTTTATTCATTGAGTTAATTTAGTCAAGTTGATAGAATTTGACTATATATTGTATTGTTTCAGGGATTTAAATATGTAAAACCACAAACAAAGTTTTTATTTCCTTTTTTATGTAAGTATGGAGATAAGGTACTCCTACCTATGAAATATACAGAGAAAAATACAGTCCCTTAAGGAAGTATGGTTTATATTTTAGGGACTAGAGTATTTGTTTATTACATGGGGTTCACAATGGGAAGAACATTCAGCAACAAGCAAGTCAAAAAATAGGTTTTCTCTTCCTGTCCCAGAGTCATGTTCCCTTTTGGTAATCAGTGCATTAATCAGAGTGTGGCAAAGCTGCCTGCACACCTACATTGATGCTAATTTGCTAAAGACTTCCACATTATCGGTGTAGCTTCACACTAGGTAAGAGTTTTGGAAAGCAGATATCAGAATTTATTTAAGGCATAGTAAGAAAATTAAATAACCAGGAGGTTTTGCCTACATATTTTGCTAAAAAGGCAGATGGATTCACCTGTTCAAACAGTTCACAGTATAGTGTACTGAATATACCACAGCACTTGTTATTTATTTATTTATTCATCTATTTATTTATTTGAAAGTAAGTGAAACACTATCACAAAGATAGCATTTTGCCAAATTGCCTTTGAAGTAAGCTGAAAGAAAACTTTAGATGTTCCCACTAGTGTTAAAGAGAAAACACAAACGTGCATGTTCAAAGATTCTTGGAGAACACATAATGGAATGTGGTGCCATCATTTATGTTAATCCAGAGAACAAAATGTGATGATAGTCCATCAAAGTAGAACTTTACAAAGAGATGGTACTTGTACAAAGTAGAACTTGACAAAGAAATGGCACTTGTACAAATGGTACAGGTTTTGAACTTTACAAAGAAATGGTACTTCTACCTAGGAAAACAATGAGAAGACAACATAGACTCTTAAAGAAACTTAGTTTTTATCCTAAGTGTTGGAGTATTATGACTCTTTCATAGGGTTCACAGAAGGATGATATTTTAGCACTCTCCCAACAAAAAACCACCAAAGCAGGTTTTGAACATTACTGGAATACCACCACGCATTATTCCCAGGACTGACATAAATAATCACTCTACATTCTGTCATATCTTTTGCCAACTAGACATGTTGCCTAGTTATACTTTATTCCATTCAATAGGAGGAATGCAGGTCAGAGTTAAATAAGGAAGAAGAAACCAAGATTGGCTTAAGGCTTCATCAAGAGTTAAATGTTCATGCTCTTTAATGGCAGATCTAAGCTCTAGATTACTTTAAAGCAGTAGTTAGGCAAGCCCATAGCATTTAAGACTACACCTTTCATTATTTCAGGGATTGAAATATGTGAAACCCAAAACAGTGTTACTAGGTCAATTTTTGTTAAAGTACAAAGAGAAGGTTTTTCTCCTTATGGAAGCTATGAGGAGAGAACACAGTCCCTTATAGAAGCATAGTTTGCTGTCCTAGGGAATAGAATTTTTATGATTACTTTATATGGTACTCAAAATAAAGCACTTTTAGCAACAAACAAGTTAAGATGTACTTTTAATCTTCCTGTTACAGAAACGTGTTACCCAGTGGTAATCATGGCTATCATCAGACTGTGTCATTATCACCTACAAACCTACATTGATGCTACCCTGCAGAATATTTCCACATTATCTGTGTAGCATCAGTCAAAATAAGAGATTGGCAAAGCATGCGTCAAGTTTTTTTAGAGCATACTAAGAAAAAATATATATGCAAACCAAATTTTTCCTTCATTTACTGCCAACAGTTGTCAAATGGATGCACCCATTCATTTTGTTTTACAGCCTACTGAGCCTCTCACCACACTTTTATAAATTAACTATTTATTGATCTACTTATGTATTTGGAAGTAAGTAAACTCTTTCGCAAAAAAGAGGAGATTGACAATTGCTTTTTAAAAGAAAACTTAAAATGTTCCAATTATATTAAAGAGAAAACACACACAGGCATGATGGATAAGACTTGTGGTAACAAATAACAGAATTCTGTGTGATCATTTGTATAATTTCAGAGAACAAAGTGCGGTCGGACTCCAGCAAAGTCAAAATCATGCTCCCTTCTTAGTCCCTTAGAAGGATTTCCCTTCTAAGAACAGTGTTATGCTGGGCAATAGGCATCATTAGCCTTAAGGAGAAAAACCAGCATGCCACCTAATTCTGGGCTTAATTGGAAACTGTTTGCTAATTACCTCAGGAGGTTGAATCTAGTTCAATTGTAAAAAACTCAATAGGGAAGAAGATAGACTCAAGACTCCAAGAGAGTTAAAAAATCATGCCACTTTCTCAATTTCCAGTTTAGGGCTCTAAATTCTTTTACTATTGGAATTAATTTAGCCAAGCCAACAGAATTTAAGACTGTACATTTCACTGTTTCAGAGATTGAAATAGACAAAACTTCAAAAAAATTTTTCTAGGTCCTTTTTATAAAAGTTCAAAGAGAAGGTCCTTCTCTTTATGGAAGTTATGAGGAGACAACACAGACCCCTATGAACACGTGCATTGTATAATAGGGGTAGAGCATTATGATTATTTCATGGGGCTCACTAAGGGAAACGCTTTTAGGAACAAGAAAGTTAAAACGTAGTATTTCTTTCTCTGTCCCAGAGACACGTTGCCTAGTTGTTAGTGCATTGATTGAAGAATGGCAAGGTTGCCTCCAAACGTGCATTGATGCTAAAATGACAAACACTTCCCAGTTATCTGTGTAGCTTCACGCTAGGTAAGAGTATGGGGAATCAAATATCAGAATTTATTTAAATAGCGAGAAAAAATAAGGTAGCCAGTGTTTTTCTTCCTACGAAAGTTAGCAGATGAATCCACCCAGTTGAAAAGATTGCACTATACCCTTCTGGGTCTAACACCACACTGTTAGACATATTCATTTATCTTTTTATGTACCTGGATTTTGGTAGTCTCTTGGCATAATACAACATAATATGTGGTGTGGTTCTTTGAGTCACTTCAGGAAACAAAATGTGGAGCACTCTAGTAAAGTCACAAACCTGCTGGGGAGTTCCTTTTCCAGAAAAGTGCTTTGCTAAACAATATAGATAAATAGGCTTAAGAAGAAACGCTGGGATGCTACCTACTTCTGCACCTAATTGGAGGGTATTTCCTCATTTTCTCAGGAAACTGAATCTAGGTTAAATGTGAAAATGTCAGAAGAGATGAAAATTGAATTGTCTCCATGAAGAGATGAAAACTTATGCCATGCAAATGCAACTTAAGGCTCTGGATTGTTTCACTACTGGAATTTATTTAGGTAAGACATTATTGAAGATGACACTTTGCGTTGATTGAGGATTAAAATATATGAAACCCCAAACAATGTTGCTAGGTCAAGTTTTGTAAAAGTATAAAGAAATGGTACTTCTACCTAGAAAAGCAACAAGAAGAGAACATAGACTCTTATAGAAACTTAGTTTGTATCCTAAGTGTTGGAGAATTATAACTATTGCATAGGGTTCACAGAAGGATAACATTTTGGCGACAAGAAATTTTTGTTTTTTTTTGAGTTGGAGTCTCACTCTGTCACCCAGACTGGAGTGCAGTGGCCGCTCCCGGCCACTGCAGCCTCGACCTGCTGGGCTCCAGCGATCCTTCTGCCTCAGCCTTCCAAGTAGCTGAATAACAGGCCTGCACTATCATGCCCAGCTGATTTTTGTATTTACTGTAGAGAAGAGGTCTCACTGCCCAGGCGGGTCCTGAACCCGCAGGCTCAGGCAATCCACTCACCTCAGCCTCCCAAAGGCGTGGGATTACAGGCTGAGCCACCGAGCCTGGGTGGCAACAAGAAATTTAAAACGAATTTTTCTCTTCCTTTACATGAGTTGTGTTGCCCAGTGATAACCTATGTACGCATCAGCTAGTGGCAAATTTGCCTAAACATGATACTAACTTGCTAAAGATTTCCACGTTGTGGGTGTAGTTGCACTCTTCACAAGAGTTTGAAAAAATAGATCTAAAGATGTCTTTAAAGTGAAGTGAGAAAAATAAATAAACTAACCAGTTTTTTCTTTATTTGTCACTGACAAATGGCAAATAGATCCACAAATTCAGAATTTGCAGTATAACCTATTGAATCTAACGATACACTATTTATGTATGTATTCAGTTATTTACTTGAAAGTACAACACGTTTGCAAGATAGGTGAATGTCAAATTTCCTTTGAAGAAAGTTGAAAGAAAACCTAAGATTCTCTCAGTGATATTAAACACAAGACACAATTGTGCATGCTGGAAGTCTTTGGTCAAATACAATACCGAATGTGGGGTGATAGCTTGCATCAGTCAGGGAACAAAGTGAGGTGGCACTCCAGAAATGTCAAAAACTGTCTGTGAAGTTCCCTTGCAATAGAGATTAGGACTAAGGAGAATATTTACTGGGCAATAGAGATTAGGACTAAGGAGAAATGCTTTCTGGTTAACTACTTCTTGGGACTTATTGGGGGCTGTTTTTACATTGCCTCAGAAGGCTAAATCTAAGTCAAAGGTTAAAACATCAGAAGGATTGATGAGAGACTCAAGAATCCAGGAAGAGTTAACAATCATGCCTTTTTCTTTAGCTGCAGCTTAAGGTTTCAGATTATTTCATTCCGGGAATCAATTTAGACAAGAGCATTGAGTTTAAAACTACTCATTGAGTTTTTGCAGGGATTAAAATCTATGAAACCTCAAAATTGCTAAGTCAATGCTGCAAAAGTACAAAGAAAACATATTTCTCCCAATGGAATCTATGAGGAAATAACAAAGACCCTTATGAAAATATGGTTTGTATATTATAGTTTAAAGCATTATGGTTATTTAGTTAGATTCACAAAAAGGAGCACTTTTAGTAACAAGCAAGTTAAAATGTAGCTTTTCTCTTCCTCTCCAAAAGACAAGTTGCCAAGTGGAAATGATTTCATCAGTGGCAAAATTTTCCTCAAACTTATGTTGATCCTAACCTGTAAAAGGTGTTCACATGGTCTGTGCAGATTACTTCTAGATAAGAGTTTGTTAAATAATATATCAGCATTTCCTTTATGCATACTGATAACAAAAATATAAACCAACCTGGCTTTTTCATCTTTTTGCCATGAAGACGTGGCAGATACATACAATAATTCAAAGAGTTTTACTTAAACCAACTGTGTCTAAAACAAACTTTCTTTTGTTTTACTGATTTATTGATCTATTGATATATTTATGCATGTGTAAATAAGTAAAACACTTTTACGAAGACTATAGATTGTTAAATTGACACTGAAGGAAGCTTAACAAAACCTCAGTGTATTTGAAAAGAAAACACAAGCATGTATGTTGACAGTCTATTGCCCAAATACGTAACAAATTGTGGTATGATCATCTTTTTAAGTTCAGGGAACAAATGTTGGAAGTATTACAGGGAAGTCAAAATCCTTCTCTGTAGTGTTTGTTTTGTTTTGTTGCCAGAGATGTGTTTCACTGAGCAACAGAGATTATTAGGCTTGAGAAGAAATACCTGTATGCTACCTACTTATGCAATTCATTTTAGAAATTCTTTTATTGCCAAAGGTGGTTGAATCTAGATCAAAGGTCAAAAAGTCAGCAGGAATTATGATAGATTCAAGGATCCATGAAAAGTTAAAACTTAAGTTTTTTACTCCAACCGCACTTTAAGGCTCTAGATTATTTCACTTTTGGAATTAATTAGGCATCTATACTATTTCAGATTACACATTGTGCAGGTTTAGAAAGTGAGATAGCCGGGCTCGGTGGCTCAGCCTGTAATCCCGCGCCTTTGGGAGGCTGAGGTGAGTGGATTGCCTGAGCCCGCGGGTTCGAGACCCGCCTGGGCAGCGAGACCTCATCTCTACAATAAAAAAAAAAAAATCAGCCGGGTGTGGTAGCGCGCACCTGTAATTCGGCTACTCGGAAGGCTGAGGAGGAAGGATTGCCAGAGCCCAGCAGGTCGAGGCTGCGGTGGCCGGAAGCGGCCACTGCACTCCAGTCTGGGTGACAGAGTGAGACTCCAACTCAAAAAAAAAAAAAAAAAAAAAAAAAAAAAAAAGAAAGTGAGATATGTGACACCCCCCCAATTTGCCAAGTAAGTTTTGTAAAATTAGAAAGAGAATGCCAATCTCCCTCTGGAGGTTATGAGGATAAAACACAGTCATTTATGGTGACGTGTTTCATATATTAGTGACTAGAATATTATAATTATTTTATGGTGTTCACAAAAGGAAACAAGTTTAGCAACAAGCAATTTAAACTGTAGTTTGTTTGTTTGTTTTTTTCTGCCCCAGTGACATAATATTTAATTGTAATCAAAGCTTTCATAGGAGAGTGGCACAATTTTCTATAAAATTATCTGGATACCAATAAATTAAAGGCTTCCACATTATCTGTTTAGTGTAACTGTACGTAGAGTATAACAAATCAGATGTTATGATTTCCTTAAATCATAGTGAGAAATAAAAATCAAATAAACTAACATGATTTTTTGTTTTTTGTCATGGAAACGTGGATGATGGATCTACCCATTTACACAGTTTGTAGTATAACCAAGTACTTCTTTCTTTCACAAAGAAAGAAGATTGCAAATTTGTCTTTCAAGAAAAATAAAAGAAATTTTGAGATGTTCCCCATGTTATAGAGATTTTAAAAATGTGCGTTTTGAAAGTCTCTTGATCAAATACGTAACAGAACATGATGTGATTTTGGTATTAGATTAGGGAACAAAGAATGGTGGGATGCCAGCAAAAACTTGCTGTGGGGTTTCCTTGCCAGAAATGTGCTTCACTGGGCAATAGAGATCATTAGGCATAAGAAGAAACACCTTCATTCTACCTACTTTTGGGTTTACATGCAAACTCTTGCCTCATTGCCTTAGAAGGCTGAATTTAGGTCAAAGGCAAAAAGTCACCAGGATTGAAGAAATGCTCAAAAATCCATGAAAGTTGAAACTCATGAATTTTTCTATAACTGCAGCTTAAGTTTCTAGATTATGTCATTCCTGGTTTAATATTGCTAATCCTATAGCATTTAAGGCCTAACATTACATTAATTAAGGTATTGACATATGTAAAATCCCAAACAATATTGCTAGGTCAATTTTTTTAAAAAGTACAAACAAATCGTATTTCTACCTAGGGAAGATATAAGGAGAGAACCCACTACCTTATGGTAATATTGGTTATGTCCTATGGGTTGAATTGTTATAACTATTGCAGTGGGTCCTCAGAAGGAAGAACTGTTGGAAACAAGGAACTATAAACGTTTTGTCTTCCTGTCCCAGAAACATGCTGCCCAGTGGTAATCAGTTTATTGATCAGAGAGTGGCAAATTTGCCTACAAACATACTTTGATGCTCACCTATGAAAGACTTCAACTTTATGTGTGTAGTTGAACTATAGGTAAGAGTTTAACAAGGCTGATATCAGGATTTCTTTAAGGCATAGCAAGAAAAAAACTAAACAATATTTACTTTTTTTTTTGAGTTGGAGTATCACTCTGTCGCCCAGACTGGAGTGCAGTTGCCGCTCCTGGCCACCGCAGCCTCGACCTGCTGGGCTCCTGCAATCCTTCCGCCTCAGCCTTCCGAGTAGCCGGAATTACAGGCTTGTGCCACCACGCCCGGCTATTTTTTTAATTTATTGTAGAGATGAGGTCTCACTGCCCCGGTCTTGAACCCGGGGCTCAGCAATTCACTCACCTCAGCCTCCCAAAGGCGAGGGATTACAGACTGAGTCACTGAGCCTGGCACAATCTTTACTTTTATTTGCTGCTGACAGGTGGCAGATGAATCCACCCATTCGAAGTTTGCAGCATAACCTAGTGAGTAACACCACACTTTTATCCCACAACGAGAGGAGATTTCCAAATTGTCTTTGAAGGAATCGGAAAAAGAACCTAAGATGTCCCCAGCAATGATACAGAGAAAACATAAACATGCTTTTTGGAAGTCTCTTGGCCAAATACAAAGCAGACTGTGGTGTGATCATGTGCATCACTTCAGAGAACAAAGCATAGTGGGACTCCAGGTTAGTCAAAATTCTGCTCTGGTGTTCTCTTGCCAGTAAAGTGCTTTACTGGGTAACAGGGATCATTAAGTCTTAAAGAGAAACACCTGCATGCTTCCTACTTCGGGACTTAATTGTAGGCTGTTACCTCAAGCCTCAGGATCAAGGGTGAAAAAGTCTGGATTGAGGGTGAAAAATCTGCTAGAATGAGGACATGCTCAAGGATATATGAAGAGTTTAATCTCATGCCCATTACTCTAAGTTCAGTTTTAGGCTCCAGGCTATTTCATTCGTGGAATTAACTTAGGCAATCCCACAGTATTTAGCAGCACACATTGCATACTTTCAGTGATAAAAATCTGTGAAATATTAAAGAATGACATTGGTCAATTTTGTAAAAAACAAAGATAATGTCATTCTCTCTGTAGAAGCTATGAGGAGATACCACAGTATCTTATGGAAAAATTGTATCTTGGAATTAGAGTATTATGACTATTTCATGGGTTTCACAATAGGAAGCAATTTTGCCAAACAAGTTGAAACATAATTTCTCTCTAACTGACCCAGATTTATGTTTTCACGAGGTAAAACTGCATTCTTTGGAAAGTGAGAAAATTTCATGCATTGATGCTAACCTGTGAATGGCCTCGACATTATCTGTTTAGATTAACTCTAGATAAGAATTTGGCAAATCAGATATCAACATTTTCTTACAGTATAGCAAGAACTAAAATAAAGCAATCTAACCTGGTTTTATCTTTTTGCCATATTCACATGGCAGATGAATTCAAGCATTTTTGTAATAAAACACACTGAGTCTAACACCAGACTCTTTTTTGATTAATTTAGTTATTTATCTATTTATATATTTGGAAGTGAGAAAAATACTTTCACAAGGAAAGGATAGTGCCGTTTTTTCATTTTTGGTTTTTTTTTTTTTTTAAGAAATCTGAAAGAAATCCTACAATATCCCTAGTGATGTTAAAGAGAAACCACAAAGGTGTATGTTGAAAGTTTCTTAGCATATTACAAGATGGTATTTGGTGTGATCATTTGTGTAAGTTCAGGGAACAAAGTGTAGTGTACTGTTACAAAGTCAAAAAACTGTAATGTAGTTTTCATGTCATAAAAGTGATTTCTGGGCAATAAATCATATTTATGTTAAGAGGAAACACCTGTGTACCACCTACTTCTGGGCCTATTAGGGGACTGTTTCCTTATTTTCACAGGATTCTGATTCTAGGTCAAAGTTAATAAAATCAGAAGAAATGAAATTATGCTCACAGTTACATGAGAGTTAAACACTCATGTCCTTTCACAGTAGCTAAAGCCTCTAGATTATTTTACCCCTGTAATTTAATTTATTCAAGCCCTTAGAGTATAAGAATACACATTGCAATATTTCAGGTACTACGACATGAAAATTACCCCAAAAAAGTTGTTAGGCCTATTTACATAGTCACAATGAGAAGGTCTTCCTCCCTATGTAAACTATGAGGAGAGATTATACCATCTATGGAAACATGGTTTTTATCCAATGTGTTATTTATAGTGTTGTGATTATTTAATTGGGTTCAAAAAGGAAGCACTTTTATTAAGAAGAAAGTTAAAATACTTTTTTGTCTCTTCCTATCACAGAGTTGTGCTGTCCAGTACTCATCAGTGAATTCACTGGAGAATGACATAGTCGCCTACAAGCACACATTAATGCTAACCTGTTTAACGTTTCCACATTATCTTTGTAGTTTCATTCTTGGTAAGAGCTCGGCAAAACAGATATCAGGATTTCTTTAAAGCATAGTGACAAAATAAAATAACGAGGTTATATCGTATTAGTCACTGACAGATGGCAATGGATACACTCAAAGAGTTTGCAGTATAACGTATGGAATCTAACACCACACTATGTATTTATGTATTGATTTATTCATGTATTTATTTATGGGGAAATAACTAAAACACTGTTACATAGAGAGGAGGTTGTCATAGTGCCTTTGTAGGAAGCTGAGAGATAACATTTGATAGTCCCTTTGGCATGAAACATAAGACATAAACATGCATTTTGGAAGTCTTGTCAAAAGAAATGGAATGTAGTGATCATTCATGTCAATTCTGGAAACATGATGAGACTCCAGCAAAGTCAAAACCTACCATGATATTCTCCTATCATATGGGTGCTTCACTGGGCAATAGATACCATTAGGCTTCAGTAGAAACGTCTGCATTCTACCTACTTCTGGGCTTAACTAGAGTCTCTTTCCTAATTGCCTCAGAAGGCTGAATCTAGATCAAAGTTATAAAAGCCAGAAGAAGCAAAGATAGGCTCCTGGATCCTATAAGAATTAAAAATTGTTCCCTTTAACTGCAGCTTAAGATTCCAGATTACTTCACTCCTTATGATAATTTAGGTACGCCAATAGTATTTAAGACTATACACTGTATTTTTTAGGAATCAAAATATGTGAAACCTCTAAGTTTCTATTTCCACTTTGTATAAGTATAAAGATAAGTTCTTCATCTATGGAAGCTATGAGGAGAGAAACCAGTCCCACAAGGAAATATTATTTTTATCCTATAGGCTGAAGTGTTATGATTATTACATGGATTCACAATAGAAAGAATCTTTAGCAACAAGCACACCCAAATGTTATTTTCCTTTTACTGTTCCAGAGATGGGTTGTTCAGTGTTAATTAATGTACTCATTTGAGAGTGACAAAAGTCACCTACAAATCTATGGTAATGCTAATCTGCTAAATGTTTCTACATTGTCTGTGGAGTTTGACTCTAGGTAAGAGTTTGGCAAGGCAGATATCAGCATTCCTTTAAAACATAATGTGGAAAAAAAGATAAAATAAAATCACAAGGATTTTCCTGCATTTGATGCTGTCAGGTGACAGAGCCACCCACTCCAAGAGTTTGCAGCTTAACCAACTGAATCTATCAACACACACTTTTTCCATTCATTCATTTATTTAGGTATTAATGTATTTAAAAATCAGTAAAGCACCTTCACAATTAAACAAAAATTGCCAAATTTTCTTTCAAGGAAGCTGAAAGAAAACCTTAGATGTTCCCAGTGACTTCAAATAAAATCACAGATATTCATGTTGCAATAATCTTGAATAAATAAATAAAATAATGTGGTGCAATCATCTGAGTATTTCAGAGAACAAATGATGATGGGAGAGTATAAAAGTCAAACACTTCTCTGTACCTTCTTTGCCTGAACAGGGCTTTGCTGGGCAATAGAGATAATTAGGAATACGATGAAACACCTGCATGCTACCTTCCTTTGGTCTTAATAGAAGGTTGTTATCTTAGTCAATTCAGGAGGACAAATGTAGGTCAAAGGTGAAAAAGGTCAAAGAAATTAAGACAGACTCATTACTCCATGAAAAGCTATAAACTCATGACTTTAAACAGCAATCTAAGGCTCTAAATTATTTTGCTTCTGGCATTGAATTAGCCAAGCCCATAGTATTTATGACTACACATTGTATTGTTTCAGGGATTTCAGTATTTGAAAGATTGCTAAGTCAATTATTGTAGAATTACAAAGAGAATGTCCTTCACCTTATAAAAGTTATGAAGAGAAATCATAGACCCTGAAGGAAATATGATTTGTATCCTAGTGATTGGAGTGTTATGACTATTTCACAGGATTCACAACAGGAAGAACTTTTAACAAGTAATTTCAAACGTAGTTTTTCTCTTGCTTTCCCAGAGACATGTTGCCTTGTGATAATCAGTGCATTCCCTATAGTGTGGCAAACCCTCTACAAACCTACATTGATTTTAACCTGTGAAAAACATTCACATTATCGGTGTAGCATCACACAAGGTTAGAATTGGCAAAGGAGATATCAGGATTTGTTGAAAATGTCACCAGAAAATAAAATAAAATAACCAGGTTTTGCCTATATTTTCTGCTGACAGATGGCAAATGGATCCAACCAAACAGTTTTCAGTATAGACTAGTGAGTATAACACCACACTCTTTATTCATTTATTAATGTATTCTTTTATTTATTATTATATATTTGCAAGTAAGTGAAACACTTTCACAAAGAAAGCAGATTGCCCAACTGCATTTGATGTAAGCTAAAAGAAAACCTAAAATATTCCCAGTATCATTAAAAAGAAAACACAATAGTGCATGTTAGAACATGCTTGGTAAAATACATAATGAAACCTCATGTGATAACTTGTGTTAGTTCAGGGAACAAAGAATGCTGGGACTCCAACAATGTGAAAATCTACTCTGTACTTCCCTTACTATAAAAGTACTTCAGTGAGCAACAAAAATGATTAGACTTGAGAAATATCTTCAAGTTACCTACTTCTGGGCTTTGTTACAGATTGTTTCCTCAGAAGTTTGAATATAGGTCTAAGGTGAAAAAGTAAACAGAAATAAAGCTAAACTCAAGGATCCATGAAACATTAACAATCATGCTTCTTACTCTAAACTTCAGCTTGATGCTGTAGATTATCTCATTCCTGAAATTAATTTAGGCAAGCTTATAGTATTTAAGACTACACACTGTGAAGTTCCAGCAAAATCAAAAAAAGTTGCTAGGTCTGTTTTATTAAAAGTAAAAAGAGAACATAATCCTCCCTATTGAAGTTATGAGTAGAGATCACAGTCCCTTATGGTAATATGGTGTGTTTATTAGGTAATAGATTTTTAAGGTTATTTCATAAAATTCACAAAGGAAAACACTTTTGACAAGGAAGTTAAAATTTAGTATCTCTCTTCCTGTCTCAGAGACATTTTGTCTAGTTGTAATCCATCCATGCATTGGAGAGTGGTAAAACCAAATATAAGCCTACATGGATGCTAAAAAGTTAAAGGTTTTTACATTATCTTTGCAGCTTAACTCTAGGTAAGAATTTGATAGATCAAGTATCAGGATTCCCTTAAATCATAGAGAAAAAAATAAAATAAACAAACCTTGTTTTTCCTTTTTTGCCATGGACAGGTGGCAAATGGATTCACCAATTCAAAATTTGTAGTATATGCACTTTTTGATTTTTTTATTTATCCATTTTCAAGTAAAGAAAACACTTTCCCTAAGAAAGTAGATTGTCATATAGCCTTTGAAAGATACTGAGAGAATCCTTGGATATTCTTAGTGACGTTTAAGAAAATATATCAGCTTGCATATTGGAAGTGTCTTGGCACAATACAAAACAGTATGTGGTGTGATTATTAATTTCACTTCAGAGAAAAAACCTTGGTGATCTCCAGCAATATTAAAAATCTACTCTGGAATTCTTGTGCCTGAAATGTGCTATTCTGAACATTAGAGATTAGGCTTAAGGAGAAACACCTGTGTGTTGCATACTTCTGGATCCAATTGAGAGTTCTTTCCTAATTTTCTTAGAAGGCTGAATTGAAGTTAAAACTGAAAACGTCAGAAGGAATGAAAATAGAATGAATGCTCCGTGAAGAGTTAAAAACTCATGCTATATAACTGCAACTTAAGACTTTTGAATATTTTGGTCCTTAAATTAATTTAGGCAAGTTCACAGTAATTTAGACACACTGCATTGTTTCTGGGATTGAAATATGTGAGACCTTAAATAATATTACCTCAAATAATATTTTTATTAAAAATAAAAATGTCAATTTTTGTAATAGTCCAAAGATATTGTAACTGTCCCTAGAGTAGATTTGAGGAGAGAACATAGTTCCTTATACAAACATGGCTTGTATTCTAGGAACTGGAATACTAGGACTATGTTATAAAGTTCACAAAAGGTAGAATTTTTAGCAAAAAGAAAGTTAAAACGTCGTTTATCTCTTCATTTTCCAGAGACATATTGCCCAGTGATAATGTGCATTCATCAGAGAGAGGCAAATTCACCTACACAACTACTCTGATGCTAACCCACAAAAAGCTTCCACAATATGTGTGAGGCTGTACTCTAGGTAAGAGTTTGGCAAATCAGACATTCTTTAAAGAATAGGAAGAAAAAAAGTTAACTAATCAGTCTTTTCCTTCATTTGTCCCTGACAGGTGACAGATGGATTTACCCAAACAGTTTGCAGTATATCCTACTGAGTCTACCACCACACTATTTTTCATTTATTTGTTTATTCATTCTTTTTTCTATTAATGTATTTGGAAGTACATAATTTTCACAAAGAAAAGTTATTGCTCTGTATTTTCCTTGTCAGAAAAGTGTTTCACAGGGTAATAGCGATTAGTATGATTAAGTAGAAACACCTGCTTGCTACCTACTTCTGGGTTTCACTGGAGGCTGTTTACCCATTTTCTAGGGAGAAAAATCTGTGTCAAAGGTGAAAAAGTCTGCAAGAATGAAGATATGCTGAAAGCTCCATGAAGAGTTTAAACCTTTAGGCTAATTGCAGCTTAAACTCTATATGATTTAATTCCTGGAATTCATTTAGACAAGTTCATAGTATTTAACATTACATATTGCGTTGTTTCAGTGATAGAAACTGATGAAAATATGTGATACCTCAAGCAAAGTTACAGTGTCAATTTTGTAAAAGTACAAAGAGAAAGTCATTATTCTATGGAAGCTATGAACAGAGAGCATAATCCCTTATAGAAACATGGTTTGTATATTGGGGGCTAGAGAATTATTATTATTTCATGGGGTTCACAAAAGGAAGCACTTTTTAGCCACAAGAAAGTTAAAATGCAGTTTCTTTCTTCCTATCTCAGTCACGGGTTGCCATTTGTAAAAATATTAATTCATCAGGGAGAGGCAAAATCGTCTAAAAATTATGTTGATATTAACCAGTTAAGGGTTTCCACATTATCTGTGTTGCTTAACTCTGGGTAAGAGGTGGACAAATCAGATATTAGCATTTTTTTAAAGTACAGTAAGAAATACAATAAAATAACCTGTTTTTTTTTTCTTTTTTTAATCATTAACAGGTGGAAGATGGATTCACCCATTCAAATAGTTTGTAGTATAAACAACTGGGTCTTACACCACACTCTTCTTTCATCCAATTATTTATTTATTTATTCATTTATTATATGGAAGTAAGTTAAACACTTTTTCAAAGAAAATATATTGACAGGTTACCTTTGGAGGAATATGAAAGAAAACCTAAGGTGTTCGCAGTGATGTTAAAGAGAAAACACTAACATGTATGATGGAAGTCTCTTGGCGACAAACATTAGAGAATATGGTGTGGCCCTTTGTATCAATTCAGGGAACAAAGAATAGTGGTATTCCCAAAGCCATATCCTGCTCTACAGTTCTCTTCCCAGAACTATGCTTTGCTGGGCAACAGAGATCAATAGGCTTACGGATAAACACCTGCATGCAGCCTACTTCTGGGCTTAATTAGAGGTTGTTTTCTCATTGCCTCAGGAAGCTTAATTTAGGTCAAAGGTGAAAAAGTTAGCAAGAATGAAAATAGGCTGAATGTTTCATGTGGAGTAAAGCTTACGCCTTTAATAAATTTTAATTTTATGTTAAAGATGTGGAGTACAATTCAAGGTTAGGTATACAAGTGGTCATTTGGTATGTAAATTATGGACCTCACTTGGATCCCCAGTTCACTCGATTTGAGATCAGGTAAACTTTTTGATGAGGTGACCCCTTTCTGTATCTTGGCAGTTTCCCACTACTCCCAATCCCTTTATTATATTATTATGATAATTTTTCCAGGTCCACTTATTTCCAGGTCAGTTATTTGTTTCTGTGATAGATCACTTAGTATTATAGATTCTAAGTCCATGCAAGTGGCTTTGCCGTTCATAATTTTGTCCTTGTTTATGTCCGTGTAATACTGCATTTTGTATATATACTGCATTTTAAAAATGCAGTCCTCTTTTGATGGGCAGCATGGTTGGTTCTATGTTTTGCTACTGTGAAGATGCTGCAATAAACATGTATGTGAAAGTATATTTTCCATAGAGTAATTTGAATTCATCTGGGTATATTCCCTGAAGTTGGATTGTAAAGTCATATGGAAGGTCAATTTTTAGATATTTTAGAAATCATCAAAATATTTTCCACAGAAGCTGTACTGGTTTACACTCCCATCAACAATGTGGACGTTTTCTCTTTTCTCATCATTCTCTCCAGCATCTGTTGTTTTTTACGTTACTGATGATGATCAGCCTGACTGGAGTTGGTTGGTATCTAAGTTTAGTTTTAAGTTGCTTTTCTTTGACGACTATTGAGGCGGAGTATTTTTTTATGTGTCTGTTGCCTGCTTGTTTGTCTTGTTTTGGGAAGCGTCTATTCGTATATTTTACAGACTTTTCAATAGGACTGTTTATCTTTTATATTTCAGCATATCTGAGTACTTTGTAGATCCTGAATATCAGGCCTCTATCAGATATACATTTGCCAAATATTTTTCCCGTTCTGTGGGCTGTTTTCCCACTCTCTTGATGGTTTATTTTGCCTTGAATAATCTTGTCAGTTCAATGAGATCAAATTTGTCTATCTTATCTTTTATTGCATGGGCATTTGTGATTTCATCAGAAATTGTTTTCAGCTCTAACTTTCTAAGGATGTTTCCTGTGTTTTCTTTTTTTTTTTTTCCCCTGTGTTTTCTAAGGTTTTTGTATTTTGAGGTTTTACATTTAGGTCTTTGATCCTTTAATTGTTTATTTGTGTATGGTGATATGTAGGAGTCTTGTTTTAATCTTCTGCATATTGTCAGCCAATTTACCCAACACTGTTTACTGAGTAAGTTTGCCTCTCCACGGTGGTTATTAGTAGAGGATTTGTTAAAGATGATTGGTTGAAGGATTGAGGTTTTGCTTCTGGAATCTCTATTCTGTTCCAGTGGTCTATATCCCTGTTATTGTACCAATACCCAGCTGCTTTGCTTATTGTAGCTTTATAATATAGTTTAAACACTGGAAGTGTGATGCCTCCCATTTTTTTTTCTTCTGATGAAGATTGTTTTGGCTACCTTTGGTCTCTTATGTTTTTATATGAATTACTGTGTTATCATTTCCATGTCTGAGAAGAATGATGCTGATAATTTGATGGGTATTGCGTTGAATCTGTAAATTGCTTTTAGTAGGAAGGATATCTTAAGAATGTGGATAATTCCAATCTATGGTATATATTTCCACTTGTTTGTGTCATATTTGACTTCATGGAGAAGTGTTTTGTGGTTTTTATTGTAAGAGTCTTTCATTTATCTGGTTAGGAAGATGCCAAGTTGTTTCATATTTTTTGTGACTATATTGAATGTCTTTGTGGTTTTGGGGGGTCTGTTTGTTTATTCTTGGTGTGTAGGAATGTGACTCTCTTTTGCACATATATTTTATGCACTAAGAGTTTGCCAAAATCCTTTATAGCTACAAAGAGGTTTTTGACAGACTATCTTGGGTTTTTAAGGTATAGAATCATGTTGTCTGCAAAGAGGGATAACATAATTTCCTCCTTTCCTTTTTGTTTACCTCTCATTTATTTCTCTTGTCTGATTGCTGTAACTAGGATTATCAGCACTATGTTGAATAGGAGAGGTGAGAATGAGCAGTCTTGTCTTGTTCTGATTTTCAGGATAAATTGTTCCATACTCTGTTTATCAATATGTTGGCTGTGGGTTTATAATAGTTGGCTGTTACTATTTTGAAATATGTTCCAACAATGCCTAAGTGTTCAAGGGTTTTTATCAAAAAGGATGCTGGATTTTATCAAAAGCTTTTTGTTCATCTAATGATATAACCATGTGGTTCTTATTTTGATATCTGTTGATCTATTTAATTATGTTTATCATCTTTTGGATATTGAACCAGCATTGCATCTCTGGTGCAAAACTTATTGGTTATGGTGAATTATTTTTGAGATTTGTTGTTGGATCTGAATTCTTGAATCATGTTGAGAATTTTTGCATCTATGTTCATCAAGGATATTGGATTATAGTTGTCTTTCTTTGTTAGATATTTACTCATCTTTCATTTCTATGTGATTTTATCTTCTTAAAATTTCGGAGACAGTTCCTTCTTTCTCAATTGCCTAAAACACTTTCAACAGCATTGGTGTCAGCTCTTCCTTGTAGGTTTTGTAAAATTATGCTGGAAAGACATCTGGTCCAGGACTTTTTATTGTAGGTTTCTTATGACAGGCAATTTCTTGGGTTATTATTCATCTATTTAGAATCTCAATTTTTTCTTGTTTCAACCATGGAAGGTTATTGATGTCAGATACTTCTCCATTTCATGTAGGTTATCAAGGTTGTTTCCATAAAAGTGTACATATTTATCTGTGATAATATTTTATATTTATTTGGAATCAGTTGATCTTTTACATTTCGGATTGTGTTTATTTAAGATTGTTCTCTTCTTTTCTTGGTCCATCTGACTAAGAGTTCATCAATCTTTTTTATTCTTTCAAAGTGTCAGCTTTTTGTTTACTTGTTTTATCTATTATATATTTGTCTTCTAAGTCCTGAATTTGGACTATTTTAGTGATCTAGATTATTCTGTTGAAGTTAGGGTCTTGGTGGTATTGCTTTTCCAGCTCCCATAGGTTATTTGTTAAGCAATTAACTTATGATCTTTCTATTTTATTCATGTGTGATTTTAGAGATGTGAATTCCACTCTCATTAATGCTTTCTTAGCATTTCAGGTTTTTTGATAAGATATTTATTCTTTTTTATGTGTTTTCAGGGATACTTTAATTTCTGTTTTGATTTCGGTGTTGACTCAGGAGTTATTCAGCACCATTCTTTTTACTGTCCATGTCTTTGTGTGTTTTGGGGGAACTTTGTTGCTGTTGATATTTATTTTCATTCCAATGTAATCTGAGAACTTGCATGGTAGTATCTCAATCTTATAAAATTTGTTTTTGTTTTACTCATAGCCGAGGATGTGGTCGATCTTAGAGTACATTCCATGTGGTAAGAGTAGAATGTCTATACGGTGGTTGCTGAATGGGATGTTCTGTAGGTATGTATTAAGTCCATTAGGTAAAGTGTCAAGTTTAGGTTCCAGATAGTGTTGATTTTTTGCCTCAATAATCTGTCTAGGGTTGTTAGTGGGGCATTTAGGTCCCAGAGCCAATATCTTTTTGTTGGTTTACCTCAGAAGCTGATTTATAAAAAATGGTGCTCCTAAGTTGGGTGCATACAAGTTTAAGATGGATATTTCTTGTTGATGGATTAAAAAATTTTGAATTATGTGGTAAACGTCTGTATCATTTCTAAATTTTTGATAGCTTAAAGGTTATTTTGTCTGAATTAAATTTGCAACTCCTGTCTTGTTTTGTGTTCTGTTTGCCAATAAATTTGTTTTCCATCCTCTTATTTTGAGTCTGTGAAATGAGTCATCTTGAGACTGCAAACTGCTGTGTCAGGATTTTTTATCCTATTGGCCATTCTATCTTTTCAGTGGTGCATTTAGTACTCACTTCTGCATAAATTAATGAAATGTGAGAATTCATCCCTTTTATGTTCTTATAGAAATTATTGCTGTTATTTATTTGTTTGGTGACTTTCTTTGATTTGGAGGTTAGTTTAAGTTTTTTCTCAATCTTTATCATGCATTCTAGAGAAGGCCATGATCATTCTTTCTTCTTTCTACTGTTTAAATATTTTCTCAAGTAGTGCTTTTAGAGCTGGTCTGGAGGTGGCATAAGTACTTAGGAATTGAGTGTCTTGGAAGGATTTTAATTATCCATCAATGATGAAGCTTAGCTTAGCTGGGTAAGAAAACCTTAGTTGAAATTGTTTATCTTTGAGAACTTTGAAAATTGAACCCCAGTCTCTTCTAGTCTGTAGCATTTCTATAGATAAGACTTCTGCTATTCTAACTGGTATTTCCTGTTAAGTAATCTGACATTTTCCTCTTTCTCTTTAGGATTTTTTCTTTTATACCTATTTTGTGTAAGTGAATTACTATGTGTCTTTGAGTTGGTCTCATTATTTGATGATTTGCAGAGGTTCTCTGAAACTCGTGATTGAATAGTCAGATCTCTGATGAGGTGAGGGAATTTTTTCTTGATAATTTCATGAAATGTCTGTTATATGGTGGTCTCTGTCTCTCTATCTGCCTCATGGATTCCAACTAATCTTAGGTTTGGTTTCCTGATATAATCTCTTGGAGACTTTGTTCCTTCTTTTTCTTTTTTTGAGTTGAAGTCTCACTCTGTCACCCAGACTGGAGTGCAGTGGCTGCTCCTGGCCACCACAGCCTCGACCTGCTGGGCTCTGGCAATCCTTCTGCCTCAGCCTTCCAAGTAGCTGGAATTACAGGCATGCTACCACACCCGGTTGATATTTTGGTTTATTGTAGAGATGAAATCTCGCTGCCCAGGCCGGTCACGAACCCGCGGGCTCAGGCAATCCACTCACCTTAGCCTCCCAAAGGCGCGGGATTACAGGCTGAGCCACGGAGCCTGGCTTCTTCCTTCTTTTTAAGCTTCTATTTTATGTTTTAACAGTTTGGGTTAGTTCCATATTTTGGTCCTCAAGCTCTGAAATTCTTTATTCTGCTTGGTTAATTCTGCTTTCCATGCTTATCAGTTTATTACTTATTCATTCAGTGAATTCTTTATTTCCATCATCTCAATTATCAACAACTTCAATTTTTTCTCCTGTCTTTCCTCATTTATATGTATGATCTTTATTTATACCTTGATGTCTGGGCTTGTGGTTTGAGACCAGTCATGCTGAGGGCTCATCATTGTTTGAGTTTCAAAGTCCGTGTAATCAGTTGTTATCTTCCCAAGGGGATGTATTGAACCTGTGTTCTCCCATTGATTCCTCTTCATTTGTAAAAGTTTTCCTCTCTCTTTTTTGTCCTTTCTTTAATTCTGTTATTCTGGGGAATAGCTTTCCCTTCTGTTTGCTGTGTCCCTTATTCTTCCTTAGGTAGTTCCTCTGAATTTGTTCAGTTGTGAAGCTGGACTGGGGTTGGGGGGTCTGTGGGTTTTGCAGTTTTGGGATTTGATTTTTGTGATTCAAAATCTATGCGCACATTACAGTATTTAGTGGCAGGTGTGTGAAAAGACTGGAATTAGCTTCTCACTGTCATACAATCTGCCCATGCAGTAAGGTTGTATGTTTGCCATTTGAAAGCAAAATTAGATAAGAAAAAGGAAAATAACTGAAAAACGAAAAGGAAGGTGAAGAGAGAGACAAAAAAGAAGAGGGGAAGCAGAAAGGTACACCAACAAATGAATACACAGCAAAAGGCAAAAATGGAAAAAAAAGAAAAACCCTACAAACAATCATACAAACAAAAAAGCCTTTGATGTGCGCCTCCTCAAAAACACACATGTACACTGGGCTTGGTGGCTCAGCCTGTAATCCCATGCCTTTAGGAGGCTGAGGTGAGTGGATTGCCTGGACCCGCGGGTTTGAGACCCGCCTTTGCCGTGAGACCTCATCTCTACAATAAATCAAAAAATCAGCCGGGTGTGGTAGCGCATGCCTGTAATTCTGGCTACTTGGAAGGCTGAGGCAGAAGGATCACCAGAGCCCAGCAGGTTGAGGCTGCAGTGGCCGGGAAAGCCAACGCACTCCAGTCTGGGTGACTGAGTGAGACTCCAACTCAAAAAAAAAAAACCACAACACATATACAACAGAAAATCTAATAAAATAACATAAGCAAAACAAGTACGAAAATATAAACAAAACAGAAAGAAGGAGAAAACAAGAGCTCCCTCTGTGGCCATTTCTGGAACTTCAGGTTGCTTCCTGAAGCAAGGCTGCCGCTTTTGGCTACCACTACATTAGGAAGACCCTCTGGCCACCAATCAATCCCCTCCACTCAGTTCAGACTGATCTGGCTCCTCTTAGTATGGGTCAGATGCCCCAAAGATTACTGTGGAAGGAGGGACAATAAGATCCCAGAGAATTGTGGAGATTACCCCTGGGTCTCAGGTGGAGGCTGGACAAAGGTGAATGGAGCAACACAGGTCTTTGCCCAATACAGGACCAAAAACTGGTCTCATTCAGTGCCTCCTCACTGATGACTGAACTCAGTTGCAGATTTTCATGCTGTGCCTTCTCCAAATTTTGGAAGTTAGTGCCCTGCCTGCTACCACGGTGGTGACATGGACTAGTAGACAGGTATTAAGGAGCAGCTGATCTCTGACGCCTCCTCCCAAGAGACCACCAAGAACAACAGATAAATCTGTAGACCACAAATTCCGATCTCAGGGCAGTGGTTGTTTTAACTCACCTCCAGAAGACAGCCATGGCTGTTTGAACTGGAGATGAACCTCAGATAGTCTTTCACTCACCCACTGGCACACACCCACTCATGCATACAGTCTTTATGGACACTAGATTTTGCAGAGATTTTTAGATTCTTACCAGTTCCATAATGATCATGCCAATCTCCCCATGCCTTTTACTCTAACTGCAATTTGAAGCTTTGGATTATTTTATCCCTGGAATTAATTTAGGCAAACCTATATATTTAAGACTACATATTACACTGTTTCAGGGATTGAAATACATGGAACTTCAAACAAAGTTGCTTGGTAAGTTGTAAAAATACAAAGAAAATTTCATTCTTTTATGGACCTATAAAAGTTTGTCACAAACTGGACCACTTTGTCAAGAGTTTATCTCTTGACCCACAAGCTAATAAAGGACTCTAATTAATTAAGCTCAGTTTATAGGTGAGACTTCTTCTCGCTTACTTGGTCATAACATTTGGAGGTGCCAGTGAGATCATTTATTGTGTGCCAGCACAAGCCACCACCTCGCTCTGGTTCTCCTGGGATGGGAGGAGAGGTGCTGGGGAGATGCCACCTGAAATCTCAGAACCTCTTAGCCTCTTGCCTGGCTCTTACAGGCTCGGAATTACTGCTGGCAGCTACACCTCAAAAAAATCAGAGTTCATCTGCTGTCTCCTAGGAGCTAAGAGTATTTTTTTTTTAATTTCCTGGTACTACGGTTTTTCTGTTTTTATTTCTGATCAAAGGAGTTATGTCCTTACAAGTTTGCTCTTTGGACACTATTCATTAAGCCAAGACGTTGGATGAATAGAGTCCCTGTTCTCTGCCCTGGGGTGTCCCAGGGATCTATAATTTTGTTTCAATCTTTTTCTGTTACTTGTTTGTGTGCTGTTTTGTTCATTGTGTGTCATGGGCTCCCAAAACTCAAAGCAAGTCAGTCCTTTAGACTATGTTAAAAAACTTTTCTGTTGCCTTTGCTGAAGATTATGGTGCCGACTTTACCAAAGGCAGACTTCAAATTCTCTGTCAGACAGACTGGCCTGCTTTTCATGTTGGCTGGCCTTCTACAGGGTTTCTGGACCTTAACATCACTGAGGATGTCTGGAAAATAGTCACAGGGAAACCTAGTCATCTAGAGCAGTTCCCTTATATAGACCAGTGGCTAAGTTTGTTCTGGAACCCACCCCCTTGGTTAATGGCATGTTTTCTTGAATCTCCTAGTCGACTTCTGATTGTTTCCTTCCATAAGTTCTATAATAACTTCAATTAATCTATACCGCTCCTCCAGGAATTCAAGGTACTGCTGTATCCAGCTACTCTTCCCTCTTGCATGTCCTATCCTGTTCTATCATCTGGTAGTGAGGATCCTGTTGAAGATTCAGTCCTTTTTCACCCTCCATCGCATACACCTCAGACTTGCTCACCCACTGTTATCTCCATGGCTCCTGATTGTCCCCAGCAATCTCCAACATTGGGTATGACTGAGACTGTCTCCAGTTCTAACCCATTTGTGTCTTCTCTGCCTGTGGCAGCTTAGCTTAGGCCCCATGCTAATCTGGTTCCAGTTCTTCCCCTCCGGCAGGTCCCATCAGCGTCGGAGGATCGGAAGAGGAGTATTCATGATGTATACCCCTTTTTCTTGTTCTGATTTATACAATTGGAAGCACCAAAACCCTTCTTTCTCTGCTATGACACAGGCACTTATTTTGTTAATGGAATCTGTTATGTATACACATCGTGCCACGTGGGATGACTGTCATCAACTTTTAGTCACTCTGCTTACTGTTGAAGAGCGAGAACGCATTAAGTCTGAATCTATAAAGTCCATTCTGGACTCTACTGGGGTCATGCAGGAGGAAAATCAAGACATCCTGGACAGAGATTTTCCTACTGTTCACCCAAATTGGGATCCTAACACTTCAGCCAGATCTAGAGCACTGAGTATATATCACCAGGCTCTATTAGCAGGTTTTAAAGGGGCAGCCTAAAAACCCACTAACTTATCTAAAACCACTGATGTTCTCCAGGGACCCAAGGAGTCCCCAAGGACATTCTTTGAACATCTCCAAGAGGCATTTTGAACCTACACCCCTTTTGACCCCTTGGCTCCTGAGAATGCTTGGGCCATCAATTTGTCCTTTGTGACACAAGCAGCTACTGATATTAAAAAAAAAATACAGAAGTTTGAAGGCTTTGCAGGAATGAACATTTCTCAGTTACTGGAAGTAGCTCAAAAAATTTACAGTAATCGAGATGCTGAGAAACAGAAACAAGCAGTTCAGGTGGCTGACAAACCTGCAAGAAGACAGGCCAAAATCCTAGTGATGGCCCTCAGGGCCCCAAGAACTGGTTCCAAGCACCCATACCCAAAATCTGATAACCAAAAAGGTCAAAAGGGTAAAAAACCTGAACACATGAAGTTATAAAAGAAACAGTGTGCTTATTGCAAGGAACTTGGACATTGGGTCAAAAATTATCCCTATTGCCCACCACAAAAAAAAAAAACAAAAAAACAAGACCTGAACCCAAAGTCCATTATTTTCCTGCCCTTGGCCAGAGAGGCAGAAAATAATTGAGACTGAAGGGACCAAAGCTCTTTCTCCATGGGCCCTCAAGAGCCTATGGTAACTGCAGCTATTGGGGTCCACCCAATTAAATTCTTAGGGGACACTGGGGCATAACTTTCAGTCCTAAAGTCATCATTAGGACCTAAGTCTAAAAATCAACTTTTAATACAAGGAGCAACAGGAATGATTATCAACTGCAAATTCACTTCTAATCGGATTGTTGGCTTGGGGCAAAAGCAGGTAATGCACTCATTTTTAATAGCTCCTGAGTGTTCGTTCCCTCTCATGGGTAGAAATGTGATACAGAAATTAAGAGCAACCATTGTGATTTCACCTGACAAAACTGAAATGTTTATTCTTATGGCATATCAAATACTTCTTAACTGTTACACTTTCTGAAGAATATCTTTTAACCTCTCCAAAGTCTACTACTAAAAAGATTCCATCAAGCTTACTTCTACAGTGGCAGCAGGAGTTTCTTTCCGTCTGGACGGAAACCAGCCCACCAAGATTTGTGAAACATCACCCTCCAGTGGTGGAAAATTTGCTGGCATCTGCTACTACTGTTTAAGTCCGCCAGTACCCTATGAGTTTACAGGCCCAGAAAGAAATTGCTCCTCATATAAAAAGACTCTACTGCCAACATTCTGATTCCATGCAAAACAGCACAGAACGCACATTTCTTGCCAGTTCAGAAACCAGGAACTTTTGACTACTGTCCAGTTCAAGACTTAAGAAAAGTCAACAAGTTGGTAGAAACTATTTATCCAACTGTTCCTAACCCGTACACTTTACTTAGTCTACTTCCCCCTCAACATCAGGCATATAATGTGCTGGACTTAATAGATGCTTTTTTTTCTATCCCCCTGTCTCCTGTTAGCTGACCTATTTTTGCTTTTAAATGGACAGATCCAGACACAGGAGACAACAATCAGTCGACTTGGACATGACTACCACAAGGCTTCAAGAACACCCCAACCCTCTTCAGGGAGGTCTTGCAACAGGATTTGTTGGGGTTCTGTGCCCAATAACCTGAATATGCTTTTCTTCAATACGTGAATGACCTCCTACTTGCAGTTGCAGACTTAGACACCTGCTTGCAAGGTACTAAAATGTTGTTACAGCTTCTCTAGGATCTAGGCTACAGAGTATGAGCAAAGAAAGCACAGCTTTGCTCTGCCAAAGTGGCGTACCTTGGATACCAGCAGTAAGAGGGCAAGTGAGCCCTAATCTCAGCCCAGAAAGAAGCCATTTTCTGAATTCTCAGGCCAACCACCAAGAAACAGGTACAGAAATTCCTGAGGGTGGCAGGGTATTGTTGGCTATGAAACCCAGGATTTGCCAAAATTGTCAAACCCTTGTACTCAGTCACAGCAGGGGATCAACACCCAAATTACACTGCTAATGAGAAACAAGCATTCCAGCAGCTCAAAACAACTCTAACTCAAGCACCAACACTAGCCCTTCCCAATGTTACTAAACCTTTCCACTTGTTCATTCATGAACAATGAGAAATTGCCAAAGGTGTCCTCACTCAAACACTTCAGCCATGGAAAAGATCGGTGGCCTATTTTTCAGAGATTAACCCAGCAGTTTCTGATTGGCCCTCTTGTCTTTGAGCCATTGCGGCCACAACTTTGCTGGTTAAAGAAGCAGATAAGTTAACTCTCGGTCAAAACCCGGCTCTAACTGCTCCCCATACTGTTGAGACTGCTCTGGATGTCAAATGCATGCATTACCCAGTATCAGAGCCTACTATTAGACCAGCCTAGACAAACTTTCTCTCCTCTCAATGCCTCAACCCGGCAACTCTGTTGCCTGATAAGCATCTGGAGACACCAGTGCATGACTGCAAGGATGTGTTGGACATTACTCAGGGCAGCCGACCTGATCTTCGGGACACTCCTCTGTGCCAGGCTGATGCATACCTGTTCGTGGATGGTATTATCCTGATACTAAACGGAGTCCATAAGGCCGGTGCAGCGGTAACTACAGCTCATGACATAATCTGATCACAGGCTCTGCTTCAGTGTACTTCTACCTAAAATCCTGAGTTAATTGCTCTAGCCCAGGCCCTATGCTGGGGAGCAGAAAAATGAGTAAACATCTTCACAGACAGCTGGTATGCACTTGCCATACTTCATGTACATATCATGATCTGCAAAGAATGTGACCTTCTCACCGTGGCAGGTAAGACTATCAAAAATAAAGAAAAAATATTAACCCTCTTGAAAGCTGTTTGACTCCCTAAATTGGTAACTGTTATCCATTATAAATGTCACCCAAAATCAGACACTCTAGAAGCAGTTGGAAACCTCCTGACAGACCAGATAGCCTGGGAAGCAGCAAAACTCCCACTTAAACCCCTAACTATTTAGTCAACTAAAACTTTTCCAATCCCATCTCTCCCATAGCGGTCCGAATATACATATAGAGAAAGAGAGGCTGTAGAGCTGGCGGGAGCTTACAAAAAAAAAACCCTGATGGCTGGTGGGTTACAGACTCCAGAATTGTTCCACCTGATGTTTTTGCAGAGATATTAGTAAATCAACTCCACTCTACCACCCACCAGTCATCAGGTTACTTTGTAAGCTGAACAAAAATGACTGAGCTGAACTGTTAAACCGTTTTTATATTATCAATAACTTTAAAAAATGAAACTAATTCAGCAGCTTTAATGTGTCCTGCTTGTGCTTGTGTCAATCCCAGGGAGACCCAAAACCCCTTTCAGGAATAAGGGCATGAGGCTTATGTCCTGGTGAACAATGGCAAATTGACTTTACTGAAATAAAACCTCCACATGCAGGATACAATTACTGACGTGTTAATAGACACTTTTTGGGATGGGAAAAATCTTTTGGCACAAAAAAATGAAACAGCCCTTATGGTTGCAAAATACTTATTAAGTAAAATAATTCTGAGGTACGGGCTCCCTCTTTCTATTGTCTCAGACAATGGTCCTGCCTTCAACTCATTCATAGTACAGCTGATTAATAAAGCACTAAACATCAAAAGGAAACTGCATTGTGCTTACCTACAACAAAGCTCTGAAGAAGTGAAATGCATGAACCGGACTTTTAAAAATACTTTATCTAAATTAATAATAGAAACATGTAAAAATGGGTAACTCTCTTACCCCTAGCACTCCTTCGAGCTTGATATACCCCATATAAGGTTGGGTTTACTCCCTATAAAATCATGTTTAAAAGACTCCCTCCTCTGTTACCCTGCCTACAGGATACTATTCTTAAAGAATTTACTAATCAATCTCTGTTAAACTAGCTCCAGTCTTTACAGCGGGTACAGAATGTTGTCCACACCAACCTCCATGCTACACTTTCAACTCCAACTTTCACATCGTGTCATTCTTTGCAGCCTAAAAATCTGGTCTATATCAAAATGTTCCAGAGAAAAGAACTGAGCTGCTCCTGGAAGGGACCATACAAAGTCATCCTTACCACCCCAACGTCACTCAAGGTTAGCAGAATACCAACCTGGATTCATCATTCACAAGTCAAGGAAGCTACGGACACCGAAGCCTGGCGCAGCCAAGTCTGCGGTTGGAACACTGACATGCCCCTTCACCCCAAAAACAAATGGACTATAAGCCAACATCCTGATAATCCTCTCAAAACCTCACCATGTCTTACTTTCTGGAGTAAGTAGCCTTTTGTTGGGCGAAATGCCTTGAGGGCCACCACTTTTGGGGAGGGAATGCCAGGTAGATAAATAGAGTCACAGAAACACCTCGGTGGTTACACTGCTCTGCATATGAAATAAAATGTGAGAGAAGGGGTGGAATTATAGGCATAGGCTGCCACGCCCAGCTGATTTTTTTTTAATTTATTGTAGAGTGTGACTGTTATTCTGTTTCTATGTATCTTTCCTTCTGCTAATTCCACACAGTTTTGACTATAGTTCTATAATAAGCCATTGTCCATCACCTGACCAACTAGCAGCAGAAATCATAAAACTTTCACCATAACTAAATGCATTGCACTCATCCCTTGCCTCTCTTTTTTGTTATCCCACTTGTTCTAGGATATGGAGCATCACTACTTACTGAATCTCCTACAGAATGTCCATGCTACAAGAAAGATCTGTTAACACTGTTTTATTTCTCATGTACTGGATGTATTATTGCTTTATTATGCTTAAAATAATTGACCCTGGTTTATTCTAGCAAGTATACCTTTGGGTCTAGCTTATCACAATACTTTTACTTTAAGTTCTTTTACTTGAGGACAAGTTTTAGCTGTCGAAAATTGAACCCTTGACTCAAACCTAATCCAATTTAAAGTAAATCTTTCTGATCTGGTACCTGTAGAAAAAAAAATGTGCTCCTGGAATTCCTATGGCAGGCAGGGCACCAAGTAACTTCTTTGCTGAAATGTGTACCCAGTAGGCAACTCCTAAAATCATTAAAACTACAGACATCTACCTTTGCCCCAATAACCCCCCAAATTATAAATATATGCAGGATAACAAATTCTTTTGTCCAAACTGGGAATGTGTCACCATTGCAACTTACAGTGGAGGACCTAATGACACGTCCCAAAACACTGCTTGACTAACCTCTGGCTCATAACGACCTATATACATGGAAGTTACCAATCCACTCCATCATTCATGGAGAACTGGAAAAACCTGGGGTATACAGTTGTACATGAGAGGGTATGACCAGGGTGTCTTATTTACTATTCAGAGGCAAACCTTCAATCATAAACCTATACCCATAGGACCCTTAACTGAGTTACAGGATTCTATGTTTGGCTTTCATCCACAAGCACCCCCTGAAACAGCCCCAAAGTCTTCAGGATTAAACCTTCCAGTCCAAAAATACCCTAGTTTGTTTCCTACGTTATCTCTTATGCGCCACTTGCTTAATAACAGTTGGCCTCAATTAGCATCAAATTGCTGGCTTTGTCTACAATGAAAACCTCAATGTCACATAAAAATGGGAGTTAAAACTCCTATCCCAAGCAATTCAATCAAAACTACTTGTATTCCAAGAACTCTTCATGTCACCATAGGAGACATAACTGGAAATGCCTCTGGCTTAATAAATACAAGTTTCCATTTAACAGTTTATCCATTTTCTGAAATTTATAATTGGTCTCTTACTAAGACCATAACCCTTCACAAACTTATACTGCACCTGTCAATATGTGGTTTATTATCATTATCATTAGAATTAATTACTTGTGTTATTGCTGAAATGTTAAACAATAAACCAGTTTTATTTATTAGTGTTCATGTACTTCCTCAGTTATATATCTACTGTGGCCCTGAGGGTGCTCTTTTAATTTCACTACGTAGTACCTGAAAAAGTCATGCCGCTACTCTGTTAGTCCCCACTCTAGTTGGATTAAATATGACTGAAACAGCTGCACTTAACACAACTGCTTTAGTATGCGGAAAAGCAGCAGTAGGACTAACTAGCTTGACCCAAAACATAAATGATGACCTACAATATATACAGTCATCAATAGAACAACTCCACAACCAAGCAAATTCTTTAGCTGAGGTCTTCCTCCAAAATCAGAGAGGTTTTGACTTATTGTTCATGTCTCAGGCAGGGCTTTGTGCTGCTCTCAAAGAAATTTGTTGTTTGTATGCCAATACATCAGGAATCATTAAAAAAAAAAAACCTCTCCAAAAGGTCTGGAAAAACATAAACCAGCGACAAAAAAAGAATTAAAAATAATATGCCCTGGTTCAAATGCTTGTTCGATTGGAATCCATGGCTGACTACCTTTCCTACTAGTCTAGCAGGACAGCTCATAATTCTCTTTCTTGGTCTACTCATCGCACCTTGCATTGTAAACTGGTTTGTTAACTTTGTCAAGAAACAAATCAACTCGGTAAAAATTGTGCATACCAGAACCTATTATAATTCCCTTCCTTTAACTAAAGAGCCAATGAACTGACTCATGCACAAGTATAAGGGGGGAATGAAATAAGCTAAATCAGTTAATAAAATCAAATTGCTAGCAAATTAATAATATTAACCAGTTTACTTCATTTTGTTTAAAACTCATTTTAATTACCTGCCTGACCCAATAATCAAGCCTATGTGTGATTACAGTAACGTTCCCATGACAACAGACCCCCAGCTTTGTCTCCTTTGGGTAGTTTATGTTGAAAATTGCCTGCTGACCATTACCAAACTCCTTCTTCATAGGTCCATGTAATTACATGCTTTGTTAACTAAAATAAAATGCTACACTTTGACATTTTTATAGTTTGTTCTTATATTCTGTTAGTGAACTAACCAAGGTAACTCCGCTGTATAATGATTCTTCTTCCTTGTCTCGATGAAACTACCATAAACTATATCTTTTAAAAAAATTATTTATTAATTATAAAGATGTGTGGGGTACAACTCAGGGTTAGGTATACAAGCATTGATCATGCAGGTAATCTTGTTAATGAGGTATGCCCCGCCGTCCCCTAGCAGTTTTCCTCAACTACCAGTCCCACCCACCTCCCCTGACAGTTTTCCATTACTGCTGATCACTTTTTAATAACATTATGATTGTTCAAGATCACCTTATCAGTGAGAACATATTGATCTGAGTTCTTTGTTTCTGTGATAAATCATTGAGTATGATCGACTCCAAATCCATCCAACTTGCTGCAGTCCATATATTTTCCTTCTTTATGCTGCATAATATTCCATTAGGTATATACACCACTTTTTTTATGCAGTTCAGCTTCAATATGCGACATGGTTGGTTCTGTTTTTGCTATTGTGAATAGAGTTGCAACAAACATACGTGTGCAGGTATCTTTTTTGTAGAATAAATTGAGTTCCTCCAGGTATATTCCCAATAGGAGAATTACTTGGTCATATGGAAGGTCAATTTCTAGTTTTTTCAGAAATCTCCAGACTGTTTTCCAGAGAGGTTGTACAAGTTTGCATCCCCACCAGCAGTGTAGAAACATTCTTTTTTCTCTACATCCTCACCAGCATCGGTTGTTGTTTGTTTTATTAATGATGGCCATTCTTACAGGAGTTAGGTGGTATCTCAGTTTGGTTTTGATTTGCATTTATCGGATGATAAGTGAGGCTGAACACTTTTTTATGTGTCTGGTGCCTGCCCGTATATCTTCGTTTGAGAAGTATCTGTTCATACCTTTTGTTCACTTATTATTTTGTTTACTGCATATTTTTTATTTTAAAATTGTGGGGTACAGTTAAGGGTTCGATATAAAAATATGCATTGTGCAGGTACCCTTGTTGAGGTGTGCCCCCATCCCCAGACAGATATCAATTACTGTTTAATCCCACCTCCATTCTCCTCCCTCCCCCCATAGTTTTCTGCCACTGTCCTTTTCTTATAGTATTACTATAGTTGTTCAAGTTCCACTTAGTGAGAACACTTGATACTCAGATCTTTGTTTCTGTGAGAGATCAGTCAGTATTATAAACTCTAATTTCATCCAGATAGCTACGAAATTCATGATTTTGCTCTGTTTTATGACTGCATAATATTCCATTGTGTATATGTACCACATTTTCTTAATCCAGGCCTCTTTTATGGACAGCTTGGTTGGTTCCATGATCTTGCTATTGTGAACAATGCTGTGATAAACATACTTGTGCAGGAATATTTTTATAGGGAGTATTGAGTTCTTTAGGGTATATTCCCAGTAGGGAGATTGTGGGGTCATATGAAAGGTCAATTTTTAGAGCTTTTAGGATTTGCCACACTGATTTCCACAGAGGCTGCACTAGTTTACACTCCCACCAACAATGTAGAAGTGTTCGCTTTTAAGCACATCCTCTCCAGCATCTGTTATTTTTTGAGTTATTGATAATGGCCATTCTGACTGGAGGTAGGTAGTATCTCAGTGTAGTTTTAATTTGCATTTCCTTGATGACAGTGAGGTTGAACATTTCTTCATGTATCTGTTGGCCACTCGTATGTCTTCTTTGAGAAGTTTCTGTTCATGTCTTTTGCCCATTTTGCAATGAGGTTGTTGTTTTTTTTTTTCTTTTCAGCACATTTGAGTTCCTTGTAGATCCTAGATATTAGGCCTTTGTTAGACATGGAGTTGGGAAATAGTTTTTCCAGTCTGTGAGCTGCCTTCCTGCTCTCTTGATGGTTTCTTTGGCTTGGCAGAAGATTGTCAGTTTAATAAGGTCCCACTTGTCTATCTTATCTCTTATGGCCCATGCATTTCGGATTTTGCTCAGGAATTGGATGCCAGTTCCAACTTCCATAAGGGTGTATCCTGCATTTTCTGAAGTTCTTATGGTTTGAGGTTTTACATTTAGGTTTCTGATCCATTTAGAGTTAATATTTGTGTATAAAGATAGAGAGGGTTCCTGTTTGAAACTTCTGCATGTGGTTAGCCAGTTTACCCAGCACCATTTATTGAATAGGTTGTCATGTCACCAGTGGCAAAATATATCTTAATGGCAGAACTCCAGAAACGTTCTGGGCACTGGTTATACCTGCCTGACATAAAATTAATTAAAGCTTCTTAACAATCAAAGTTCCATTTTGGTTGCCAAGTTATTAGTTAACAGTTGATATGGTCACTAAGTTGCTATATACCCAATGCTGAAAATCTTACCAATAAAGCCTTGTCACAAACTACACCAATTTGCCAAGAGTTTTTCTGGCATTTGCCTACTCTTGACCTGCATGTTAATAAAGGACTCTAATTAATTAAACTCATTTTATAGGCATGACTTCTTCTTGCTTTACTTGGTCATAACACAAATCTGTTAAAGGCTTTTACATTATTTGTGTAGATTAACTCTTCATAAGAGTTTAGCAAAACAGATATCAGCATTTTGTTTAATTATAGCAAAAACATAATAAAATCATCCAACTAGGTTGTTCCTTCCTTCCCATGGACAGGTGGTTGAAGAAGCCACCTATTCAAACGTTTTGTAGTATAATCAACTGAGTCTAGCCCCACATTCTTTTTAGCTTTATTTGTTTATGTATTTATTTATTTATCTATTCATATATTTGGAAGTAAGTAAAAGTTTATTTGAAAGATGCTGGAGACTCCTGAGGATGACAACAAGCATAGGTAGATCCATGAGACTCCCTGGACGTTAAGTTCCCCAAAATCTCTTACTTTTCTTCTTGCAGCCCCCTGCCCACTGCCAGCCACACTGGTACGAGGCCTAGGGACTTTTGGTCCCACGCAGGGTCAGATATTGTGGACCGGCTGTGGCTGCTCCAATATATGTAACTCCAGCTGGCTGGGGAATCCCGTATCCTGGATTCCAGCTCCCTCCCGGGTTACATTGTCACGACCAGCACCCAGCACCAAGCTGCTGGTCACTCAGGGAGGCTCTGGGCACCCGCCCCTCAGAGATACCATTCCCATTTCTGGCTTAAGTGCCAGAACCTACCCTCTGGAGCTTTGGAGAGCTGGAGCACTGGGCCCACCCTGGCTGAGGTACTCAGTGTGCGACCACAAGCCTGTGTAAGGGAGCTTGTGTAAGGTGCTGATCGGAGGCTTCCAGCTCCAGAGGAGGGAACCCCTGATCCTCTCCTCCACCACAGCCTGCTGGTGGCACGCTGGATCCAGTGACCAGCTGTGCAGCTGGTCCCACCTAGAGACCCACATGAGCATCCCTAAAAGTGAAAGAAAAACTACCACCTCCGCCATTTTCAAGGCAGATTTGCATTGCCCCACCCACCTAATAGAGCCTCCACATCAATCCCACAGTGATGTCATTAGACAAGAGACAAAGCCCCTCCCCTATGCTGAACAGAGACAACCCACAGATCTGCCAGGCAGCAGGCTAACTGCCTGCAACAAAAACAGAGGGGAGATGCTGGAGATTAGAGCTCAAGGGACATTAGCAACTAAGAGATGAGAGAAAAATCTACACAAATGAAAAACCAAAAGAAGAATATGGGTCTCTCCCAGACTCCTGGGAAGGCAGACACTGAGAAAACTGACTTCGGAATGCAAACAGTGAAGAGCTGCCAGAATGGGTGGTCTAAAACTACAAACATAGACATCAAGACATTAATGGAGAGATTAAAAAGAATTGAGGAGACTCAAGAGGAAACTAGAAAGGAGCTGATATCTGAGATAACAGTAATAAAGAATACTGTGAATGAAATAAATAACAAACTGATAAGCATGGAAAGCAGAATTACCCAAGCAGAAGAAAGAATTTCAGAGCTTGAGGGCCAAAATATAGAACTAACCCAAACTCTCAAAAACACAGAAAACAAGCTCAAAAAGACAGAAAAAACCTTCAAGAGATGAGGGATTACTTGAAGAGACAGAGCCTAAGAGTAACTGGCATTCCTGAGGCAGAAAGAGAGACAGAGACTACACTGGAACAAACCTTCCAAGAGATCATTCAAAAAAAACTTCCCTTATCTAATCAATGATGTAAGAACTCAAATATGTCGGGTTCGGTGGCTCAGTATGTAATCCCATGCCTTTGGGAGGCCGAGGTGAGTGAATTGCCTGAGCCCGCAGGTTCGAGACCCACCTGGGCAGCGAGACCTCATCTCTACAATAAATAAAAAAATCAACTGGGTGTGGTAGCACATGCCTGTAATTCCGGCTACCTGGAAGGCTGAGGTGGAAGGATCGCTGGAGCCCAGCAGATGAGGCTGCTGTGGCCAGGAGTGGCACTGCACTCCAGGCTGGGCGACTGAGCGAGACTCCAACTCAAGGAAAAAAAAGAAAAGAACTCAAACACAAGAGATTCAGAGAACCACTGCAAGACCAAAAATGAGAAAACCAATTCGTAGACACATAATAATTCACCTAAACAAAGTAGGCATAAAAGAAAAAATCCTAAAGACAGCAAGAGAGCCAGGCTTGGTAGCTCAGCCTGTAATCCCACGCCTTTGGGAGGCTGAGGTAAGTGGATTGCCTGAGCCCATGGGCTTGAGACCCACCTGGGCAGAGAGACCTCATCTCTACAATAAATCAAAAAATCAGCTGGGCATGGTAGCACATGCCTGTAATTCTGGCTACTCGGAAGTTTGAGGTGCAAGGATCACCAGAGCCCAGCAGGTCAAGGCTGCGGTGGCTGGGAGCAGCCACCGGACTCCAGTCTGGGTGACACAGTGAGACTCAAACTCAAAAAAAAAAAAGAAAAGAAAAAAAGACAGCAAGAGAAAATGGCCAGATCACCTACCAGGGAAAACTAATTAGAATAGCAGCAGATTTATCTACAGAAATCCTGCAGTCTAGGAGATCTTGGAGCCCTGTCTGCAAAATTCTAAAAGATAAACAATTTCAACAAAAAATAACCTACCCAGGCAGATTAAGCTTCATCACTGAGGGAGAATTAAAATCTTTCCCAGATATCCAATCCGTAAGAACTTACACTGACACCAAACCACCTCTATGTGAAACACTCAATAAAGTACTAAAAAAAGAAGAAAAGGGGGGAAAAAATCAAGGTTACAGGAAAAAGAATAAAATACACATGAACCAACCCCCAAAACAAAAGAAAGACAATAAACCAAGAGGAAGAACAACTCTATAAGAACTCTATGATAGGGACGAACTCTCACATTTCAACAATTAGCCTGAACGTGAATGGACTAAATGCACCACTGAAAAGACATAGAATGACAAAATGGATAAAATATCACCAGGCAACAATATACTGCCTTCAAGAAACCCATCACACTAGAAAGGACATGCACAGACTCAAAGTAAGAGGATGGGAAACAAATTTTCAAGCGAATGGAACACGAAAGTAGGATTTGCAATCGTAATTTCAGACAAAATACAATTTAAGCTATCAAAAATTTTAAAAAGATACAGAGGCCCACTACATAATGATAAAAGGTTCACTCTATCAACAAGAAATATCTATCCTAAACATATATGCACCTAACATAGGTGCACCAACTTTTATAAAGCAACTCCTAGGAAAATTAAAGAAGGATATTGACTCTAACACCATCATAACTGGGGACTTCAATACCCCACTCATAACCCTAGACAGGTCATCGGTACAAAAAATCAGCAATGAGATCCAGAACCTTAGTGTTACTCTGGACCAAATGGACTTAATTGACACCTACAGAACACTCCATCCAAAGACCAGAGAATACACATTCTACTTATCACCACATGGAATGTATTTCAAGATCGACCATGTAATTGGCCATAAATCAAGCATAAGCAAATTTAAAAGGACTGAAATCTTACCATGTACTATCTCGGACCACAGTGGAATAAAAATAAACATTAACAGCTGGGCTCGGTGGCTCAGCCTATAATCCCGTGCCTTTGGGAGGCTGAGGTGATTGGATTGCCTGAGCCCACGGGTTCTAGACCCACCTGGGCAGCAAGACCTCATCTCTACAATAAATCAAAAATCAGCCAGGCGTGGTAGCGCTTGCCTGTAATTCTGGCCACTTGGAAGGCTGAGGCGGAAGGATCGCCGGAGCCCAGCAGGTTGAGGCTGCAGTGGCCAGGAGTGGCCACTGCACTCCAGTCTGGGTGACAGAGTGAGACTCCAACTCAAAAAAAAATAAAAAAATAAAAATAAATAAACATTAACACCAGCAATTTCCCTCAAAACACACAAAGACATGGTCACTAAACAGCATAACGATAAACACCTCCTGGATCAATGATAAAATCAAAACAGAGATCAAAAGATACCTGGAAACAAGTGAAATGAAGAAACATCTTACCAAAATCTCTGGGACGCCTTAAAAGCTGTAGTAAGAGGGGAATTTATATCCCTACAAACACACATGAAGAACATGGAAGGAGCACAAATTAACAGCCTAACAAACCACCGAAGGAAGCTGGAAAAGGAAGACCATAAAAACTATAATTTCAGCAGAAGAATTCAGATCACCAAAATAAAAGCCCAAATTCAAGACATAGAAGACAAAAAGACAATACAAAAAATCAATGAAACAAAAAGCTGGTTCCTTACCAGGATAAACAAGATCGATGGTCCCCTAACTAGACTGACCAAGAAAAAGAAAGAGAAACCCCACTCACAACCGGAACTAATAAGCACAATCATAAACACAAAAGATGAAGTCCATCTGACCCTGAAGAAATACAAAAGATAATCAGAGACTACAATGTATACTTGTGTGGAAACAAACTTGAAAACCTCCGGAAAATTGAGGACTTTCTGTCATCACACAACTTACCTAGGTTGAAACAAGAAGAAATTGAGACCCTAAATATACCAATAACAATCAAGGAAATTGACTATGTAATAGGAAAATTACCTACAAAAAAAAGCCCCGGATCAGATGGCTTTCCAGCAGAATTCTACAAGATATTTAAGGAGGAACTCACTCCAATCCTACTGAAGATATTTCAGGTGATTGAGAAAGATGAAACCCTCCCCAAATCATTTTATGAAGCTAACATCACATTGATACCCAAGCCAGGTAAAGGTCCAACAAAAAAAAGAGAACTACAGGCCAATATCTTTGATGAACATAGACGCTAAAATTCTCAACAAGATACTAGCAAACCGAATTCAACAACACATCTCAAAAATCATCCATTATGACCAAGTAGGCTTTATCCCTGGGACGCAAGGCTCGTTCAACATTAGTAAAACAATAAATGTAATTAAATACATCAACAGATGTCATAACAAAAACCACATTATTATATCATTAGATGCAGAAAAAGATTTTGATAAAATCCAGCACCCCTTCTTGATAAAAACCCTCGAACATCTAGGCATACAGCGAACATACCTCAAAGTAGTAAAAGCCATCTACAAGAAACCCACAGCTAGCATACTCCTAAATGAACAAAAATTGGAACCATTTCCCCTGAAAACTGGAACAAGACAAGGATGTCTACTCTCACCCCTCCTGTTCAATACACTATTGGAAGTCCTGGCCAGAGCAATCAGAGAAGAGAAGACAGTCAAGGGTATCCAGATAGGAAAAGAGGAAGTCAAATTATCTCTCTTTGCAGATGACATGATCGTGTACTTTGAAAACCCAAGAGAATCTGTCAAAAACCTCCTTACACTGATAAAGGCCTTCGGCAAAGTCTCAGGATATAAAATAAATGTGCAAAAGACAATCGCATTTCTTTACACCAATAATAAACAAACAGAAACCCAAATAAGAAGCATAATTCCATTCAAAATAGCCACAAAAAGATGAAATACCTTGACCTCTTCCTAACCAGAGATGTGAAAGACCTTTACAATGAAAACTACAGCCGGGCTCGGTGGCTCAGCCTGTAATCCCGCGCCTTTGGGAGGCTGAGGTGAGTGGATTGCCTGAGCCCGCGGGTTCGAGACCCGCCTGGGCAGCGAGACCTCATCTCTACAATAAACAAAAAAATCAGCTGGGCGTGGTAGCGCGCGCCTGTAATTCCAGCTACTCGGTTGGTGGAGGCGGAAGGATCACTGGAGCCCAGCAGGTCGAGGCTGTGGTGGCCAGAAGCGGCCACTGCACTCCAGTCTGGGCGACAGAGTGAGACTCCAACTCAAAAAAAAAAAAACAACAATGAAAACTACAAAACGCTGCTCAAAGAAATCGAAGATGACACAAACAAGTGGAAAAATATCCTATGCTCATGTATTGGAAGAATCACCATTGTGAAGATGTCCATCTTAACTAAGGTAATCTACAGCTTCAATGCAATACCTATCAAATAACCAGCAACATTCTTCTCAGACCTAGAAAAAAACAACACAGTAATTCATATGGAAACACAAACAACCAAGAATAGCCAGAACAATCCTCAGCAAACAACAACAACAACAACAACAAAGCAGGTGGTAACACATTACCAGACTTCAAAGTTTACTATAAAGCTGCAATCATCAAAACAGCTTGGTATTGATAAGGGAACAGGCATATAGATCAATGGAATACAATTGAGATCCCAGAAGCAAAACCTCAATTTCTCAACCAACTCATCTTCAACAAAGCCTCCACCACCTATCACTGGGGAGAGGAGAACCTATTCAGTAAATGGTGCTGGGAAAACTGGCTGACCACATGCAGAAGATTGAAACAGGACCCCTACCTATCAGGACCCCTATCTATCCCCATACACAAAAATTAACTCCAAATGGATCAGAGACGTAAATGTAAAACCTCAAACCATAAGAACCTTAGAAAATGAAGGACATACCCTCATGTAAATTGGAACTGGCATCCCATTCCTGAACAAAACTCGAAACTCACAGGCCATAAGGGATAAGACAGACAAGTGGGACCTCATTAAACTGACAAGTTTCTGAAAAGCCAAAGCAACCATCAAGAGAGCAGGGAGAAAGCCCACAGACTGGGAAAAAATATTTGCCAATTCCAGGTCCAACAAAGGCTTAACATCTTGAATCTACAAGAAACTCAAACATGCTGAAAAGAAAAAAAACAAACCACCCCACTATAAAATGGGCAAAAGACATGAACAGACACTTCACAAAGGAAGGCATCCAAGCAACCAACAGACAAATGAAGAAATACTCAAGCTCATTAATCATCAGGGAGATGCAAATCAAAACCACACTGAGATACCACCTAACTCCAGTCAGAATGGCAATTATCAATAACTCAGAAAATCATAGTTGTTGGAGAGGATGTGACAAAAAGGGAACACTCCTACACTGTTGGTGGGAGTGTAAACTAGTGCAACCTCTGTGGAAAGCAGTATGGTGATTCCTAAAAGCTCTAAACATCAACCTCCCATATGATCCTGCAATCCCCCTACTGGGCATATACCCTCAAGAACTCAAATCACTCTATCAAAAAGATAACTTCACATGAATGTTTATTGCAACATTGTTCACAATAGCAAGAAGCTGGAACCAACCACGCTGTCCATCAAAAGAGGACTGGATTAAAGAAATGTGGTACATATACACGATGGAATACTATGCAGCCATAAAAAAGAACAAAATCATGAATTTTGCAGCAACCTGGATGGAGCTAGAGTCTATAATACTGAGTGACTTCTCACCAAAACAAAGATCTGAGTATCACATATTCTCACTCATATAGTGAACCTTGATCATCCAACGCTCTACCATAAGAAAATGAGTGACAGTGGTGGGAAACTATGGGAGGGGATGGGACTAATTTTAGTAAACATCTGTCTGGGGATGAGGAGACACCTGTTATCAACAAGGGGGTCTGAATGAAGCATATATATATATATATATATATATATATATATATATATATATATATATATATACCTAACCCTTCACTGTACCCCACAATATCAAAATAAAAAAAAATTGAGAAAAAAAGAAAGATGCTGAAAGTAATACTTAGATATTCCTAATGATATTACGAAGAAGATACCAACGTGCATGTTGGAAGTCTCTTCATGTAATACAAAACTGCAATGTTGTGTGATCATTTATGGCAGTTTAGGGAACCAAGTGTGAAGGACTCCAGCAATGTCAAATATCTGCTCTGGAGTTCCCTTGTCAGAAAAATTATTCACTGGGAAATAGATTGTTTGAAGGAAAAGAGTGGTCATTACTACCTACATCTGGGCCTAATTGGGGAGTGTTTCCTCATTATCTCAGGATGCACGATCTAGGTCAAAAGTGAAAGCATCAGGAGGAATGAAAATAAGATCAAGGCTCCACGAGAAATTACAAACTCATGCAATATTTCTTCAGCTTAAATGTATACATTATTTTACTCCTGGAATTTCTTTAGGCAAGACCACATATTTAACACCAAACATTGCTTTGATTCAGTGATTGAAATTTGTGAAACCCCAAACAATGTTGCTACATCAATGTTTGTAAATGTACAAAGAAATAGCCCTTCTACCTAGGGAATCTATTAGGACAGAAGACAGTCACAGTCCCTTATGAAAACACGGTTTGTATATTAGATGATGTAGTGTTATAACTATTTTACAGGACCTACAAAAATAAGCACTTTGAGCAACAAGACTGTTAAAACGTAGATTTTCCTCTTCTTTTTCTAGTGATTGTTGTCACCCGATAATCAGTGTATTCATCAGACCGTGGAAGATTTGCCTTCACACCTACTTTTATGCTAACGTCTAAAAGCTTCACTTTTATGTATGTAGCTGTACTCTGGGTATGAGTTTTTCAAAGCAGATATACCAGGGTTTCATTAAAGTATAAGGGGGGGGATAAGTTAACAAGTCTTATTCATCAATTTCTGCTAAGTGGCAGATGGATCTACACATTCATGGAGTTTGTAGTACAACCTACTGAGGTTAACAAAACATGATTTTTCATTTATTCCTTCATTTATTTGTTAATGTACTTGGAAGTAAGTACATTTTCACAAAGTAAGATTGCCAAATTTCCTTTGATGCAAGCTGAAAGAAAATCTAAAATGTCCGGTGACATTAAAAAGGAAACACAAACGTGCATGATAGAAGTCTCTTGGTGAAATATATCAAAGAATGTGGTGTGTTCATATTTGTCAATTCAGAGAAAAAGGCGTGGTGAAACTTCATCAAAGTCAAAAACTTTCTATTGAGCTCCCTTGCCAGAAAAGTGCTTTATTGGCAATAGAGATCATTAGAATTAGTGAGAAACACCTGCATGCTACCGACTTCTGGGCTTAAGGTGGCTGTTTTCTCATTGTCTCAGGCGGCTGTATCTAGGTCCAATCTGAAAATGTCAGCAGAAATGAAGTTAGCCCGAGGGATTCATGAAGTAATACTTGCATTTTACTCTAGTTACAGCTTAAAGTTCTGGGTTATTTTATACTTGGAATTATTTAAGGCAAGTCTGCAGTATTTATGACTACACATTTCATTGATTCAGCGACTGAGATATGTGAAACTTCAAACAAATTTTATAGGTCAATTTTGTAAATGAAGTAAAAGAACATAATTGTCCCTATGGAAGCTATGAGGAGAGAACATAGTCCCTTTTGGAATATGGGTTGCATATTAGGTGCTAGAGTATTATGATTACTTCATGAGATTCCCAAAATAAGCACTTTTAGCAACAAACAAGTTAAACTTTCTATCACAAAGTTATGTTGCCAAGTGGTAATCAATGCATTCAACAGAGAGTGACACAATTGCCTACAAATGAACATTGATTCTTACCTGTTAAAAGTTTCCACTTGATCTATGTAGATTAACTCTAGGTGACATTTGGCAAATCAGGTGTCAGGCTTTATGATTTCCAGGAAGCAAGAAATAAATAAAATAATCTGTTTTTTTTCTTTTCTGCCATTGATAGGTAGCAGATGGATCCACCCATTCAAACAGCTTGTTGCATAGCCAACTGAGTCTAACACCACACACCTTTTCATTTATTTACTTATTTATCTATTTATGTATTTGGATTTAAGCAAAAAATTGTCATGAAGAATGGGAGATTAATAAGTTGCCCTTGAAGGAAGCAGAAAGAAACTCTTTATATTTCTTGTGATGGCAAAGAGAATACACGAACGTGCATGTTGGAAGTCCCCTTGCATAATAGAAAATGGTATGTGGTGTGACTAGCTGTGTCCATTCAGGAAACAAAGTGTGGTGAACTCCAGCCAGGCCAAAAACCTTCTCTGGAATTACTGTGCCATAAAAATGCTCCAATGGGCAATATACAACATTAAGCTGAAACATGGTTTGTATTCTAGGGTCTAGAATATTATGATTATTTCACTGAGTTTTAAAAAGGAATCACTTTTAGCAAGAAGCAAGTTAAAATTTAATTTTTCTTTTTCTTTCCCAGAATTGTCTTGCTCAGGGGAAATCAGTGCATTCATTGGAGTGGCATAGCTGACTGCAAACCTATTTTGTTGCTCACCAGCTAAAAGCTTCCACATTATCACTGTAGCTTCAATCTAGGCCAGAATTTGGCAAAGCAGGTATCAGGATTTCTTTAAAGCATAGGGAGAAAATAAAATAAAATAGCAATGTTTTATTTTCATTTGTCACTGATAGGTGGCAAGTGGATACACCCATCCAAACACTTTGCAGTAGAGTCCATGGAGACTACCACCACCCTCTATTTGTTTGTTTGTTTATTTATTTATTTGGACATAAGTAATACACTTTCACATAGAAAGGATATTACCAAGCTGCCATTGTAGGAAACTAGGAGAAATCCATAGCTATTCCCAGTGGTATGAAAGAGAAAACACAAACGTGCATGTTGGCAAGCATTTGGTGAAATAAATTATGGAATGTGGTGTTATCATTTGTATCAGTTCAAGGAGAAATTCACGGTGGCACTGCAACAAAGCCCAAAGTCTGCTCTGCTGTGCTTTTGCCAGAAGAGTGCTTCACTGGGCAATAGAGATAATTAGGCTTAAAGAGAAACATTTGACTTCTACCAAATGCTGGACTTAGGAGAAGACTGTTTCCTAATTACCTCAGAAGGCTAAATCTAGATTTTAAAAAATCCAGAATAAGAAAATAGGCCCAAGGCTCCATGATTAGTTAAAAATTAGTGCCCTTTTATTGCACCTTAAAGTTCTAGATAATTTTACTCCTTGAGTAAATTTAGTCAATCCCAAAGCATTTTATTGACCCCGCAATTACAGTATTTAAAGGGTAGGCCTCCATCCATCCAGTGAGATGGTTAACAATTTTTACAGATATTTGAGCTTTCTGTAAATTAAGTTTGGATACTTTGGAATGGGCTGAGGTCTGGGGAATCGTCCCTGTTTTACTGGCTCTTTAATGACGTTTTTGTTTATTTTTTGACTGCTGATACAGTCTCAACAGACCTATTTTGTGATAGTGTACATGCCCACACACGCATACGTTTTTAGAAGTGTATCACATAATGCCTGATATCCCCGATGACTCTCCTTATGTAATATGGTCATTACAACCCTCAATAGTTGGTTTACTAATCATCTTTCTCCCATTTGGGAGAAAGTATCTCCCCTCTTTGTTTGGAAAAGTTCCTACTTCTTCCATTCCCTTGATTTCTTCTTCAGTAAATTTTAATTTCATGGTGACTATAGGTATACTGGGGTGAGATTCAAGAGTTTAGACTCACTTTCTTAGGTGATCTTGGTTATTTTGTCAGCCAGTCTGTTGAAAACTGCCTTAAAGGAGGTGCCTTTTCAATAACTATTGGTATTTTTAACTGCAATTTCAGCAGGGAGAAATTCATTTTTATATCCTCTTTTACCAAATTTCCATGAACCAGTCTTTCCCCTTAGTATTTGTGAGATATTTTTGGTGACTTTCTTATTTGCAAGCAATTTCAGAGCCTGATTAAGGGCAAAAAGTTCAAAAGTTTGTGCATACCATTTGTTAGGTAACTTTCCCTTCTCACAGGTAGACAACTGATTTCCACCAATAGCATAGCAGTTATGGTTTTTTCCTTCTATTATTCTGGAGGATTCAGTTACGAATAGGTTAATTCCAGCATGCAGTGGCATTTTTTCCCAATTCTGTTCTTTTCCTTTATTTGGTATTTAATAATATCCGGAAAATTATGACCCAATTTCTCTTGAACCTTTTTTGCCCTGGTGATTAAGAAGTCGACTACATTGAGGCAGGAATCTGTCGTTAGTATCAAGTTATTCTTAACCTCATATTTTTTAGTTTGGGAATCTTTCAGCCAATGTTCAGCTCTTTGTTTTAGGATAGCCTGTATTGATGTGTGGGTACTGACCATGGGGGCTTCTCTAACAGTCAATTTCTGACTGTCTTCCACTAAAAAGGCAGTGGATGCTACAACCTGCAAACATTCAGGCTAACACCTAGACATTGGATTTCACAATTTGAACATGAAAACAACGGGTTCCTTCTTTCCACTTTGCTGTGTGTAAGCACCCTGTTTGCTGCACCCTGATCCACAGTCACAAATAAGTGAAAGCGCTTTTCTAAAAATGAGAGTGCTAAAACAGGAGCTGTGATTGTGGTTACAGCTCATTTTATCCCTTCTAGAATTTGTACTTCTTCAGAGGTCCATTAGAGAGGATCCAGCTCTCCCTCTAACAGCTTAAAATATGAGTCTTTGGCTTTTCTAACATAAAAGCCAATCCACTATTTGCAGTAGCCTATTAGATCTAAAAACTTTCAGAATTCCCTCTTTCGCTTTGATAAAGGGCAGCTAATTATTCCAATTACTTTTGTTTTGGGTTGATTTTTTGTCTGCCTTCATTAATTAGATTCCCCAAGTATTTAATTTCTTTTTATACAAATTGTAACTTGTTTTGAGGCACTCAGTCTTTGATATCATAGGAAGTTAAACAAAACTATTGTGGGCTATTTCAAAACTCAGTTTTCTAAGTAATGAAAATGATTTTATGCCATAACAGTAGTTAGAACTGAAGAAAAAGTTACAACAAAGTTAGTTGTACACGAAGAATTTTTTCATATGTTCTCCTTTGCAAACCTTATCTTGACTTCCATATACCATTGACGACATACTTGGACTTGCTCTTTTGTCCTGTATTTCTCTCTTTTTAAAATAACCAGTGTTTTTTTTTAGAACTTTTTTTTTTTTTGAGTTGGAGTCTCACTCTGTCGCCCAGACTGGAGTGCAGTGGCCGCTCCCGGTCACCGCAGCCTCGACATGCTGGGCTCCGGCGATCCTCCTGCCTCAGCCTTCCAAGTAGCCAGAATTACAGGCATGCGCTACCACGCCCAGCTGATTTTTTTATTTATTGTAGAGATGGGGTCTCGCTGCCCAGGTGGGTCTCGAACCCGCGGGATCAAGCAATCCACTCACCTCAGCCTCCCAAAGGCGCGGAATTACAGGCTGAGCCACCGAGCCCGGCTTAGAACATTTTATTACATAAAATCTTTTCATATACAGACATATTTTTTATTTATAACTTTCCTAACTAAAGATACACCTTAATACACATAACTTTCTTTAATTTTTTTTTTTTTATTTTTCCTTTACTCCAAACCGTTTTAAAATCATTTTTTGTGCCTCTTTGAGTAATTCTTCTATTGATTTCTCATTCTACTCCTCAAGTTTCTGCAAATTTTTAACAAAATTATGTTAGTCTTTGGTAAGAAAATTAATATTTAGAAGACCCTGTCCGACCAGGTCCTCTGAGTCTAGTCCAGAATAATTTCCCATCTGGTCTCTAAGTCACTGTAGGAAGGCAGTTGGAGTTTCTTCTCTTGTTAGGCTTTAAAAACATTAGAGTTATTCAGTGACCTTGGGGTTGATTTCCTGATTCACTTAAGTATCAACCCCCTCATATTTTGCACTTTAGTTTCATCCTTTTGATTATTATTGCCCCACTTAGGATCTACATATGGATTCTTTTACTCAGCTGACTGAACGCCCAGTCCTAGAGGGTTTTCCTGTTTTCCTATGGACATTGTAGCCCTCCTGATCATTCCTCTTTTTCTTGGTATAATGGTTATCCCCCGATGACCTCAATTTTCCCCAATGGACTATCTGAGGCAATGTTAGTTAATTTTTATCTCCCCCTTTCTTGGATTCCCAAGATCTAGAATTTTTAATCCTCATTATTGACTAACTTGAATATTCAACGTTGCTTACTATGAATTTCTTGTTTTTTTTTCTGGTTGATGCATGTACCTGAGTTTACCTATTCATTCACACCATCCCCCGGAGATTTCTGCACACCCTGAGATTCACTATTTCCTCTCCAGTTGTTTTCCTTGTGGGAGGAAGGAACTGTAAATAGGGACTTTGCACTCTCTTTGTTTTTATGATACATCTTAGTTACATATACATATACATGTACATATACATATACATATACACTCAACCTCTGAGAATTCCACAACCAACAAGGCAAAACTTGCAGTCCAATTTTTCCTACTTTGGCCAATATAAGAGGTTGCCTGATTGCTGAAGTTCCTGCTATTCTTTTCTCCTGTGTGTCGCTTCCACTACATCTGGCAAAATAATCTCGGAATTACCTGCATTTCTAAGAGCAGCCGAGATGCCAAAGCAGAGTAGGACACACCAAACCAGGTAGGGTGCATTTACTTTCTGCTGGAGTTCCCCTCTCACTGATGCACATTATCCCATTGGAGCCCCCAAATTGTGAGTAATAAACTCACCGTTCCAATATTAAAGGATGAACACAGATGTGGAGTGCAGCAGAAGTGAGACTTTAATGACGGTCTTGCAAGACCTGGTGTATGGTGTGCAGGTACACCCAGCAAGCAATTTATTCCCTAGTGTCCAGGTCCCTGCACCAGTTCCTCATTTACAGAGGTGTGCAGGGTCAAATTTTTTTTCAGAAACTACCTACGGGGTTTCTAGTCCAACTAAGGCTAAAATAAATACTTATTTCTTTTTGATTGGAGAGTTTGCATTTCCTCATTTCTGAGTAAGTTTCCTTTCCATAATATGGCTGTTACCTTGTTCCTCTTTGTTCTAATGGGCCTTTGGTCATGTCTGCTTTTTAGTATGTGCTCTAGGTCAAGTTAACTGATTTGTTTTTTCATTTTATGAGACTGAATCATATATTATCTTTCAAACCTATGACTAGTGCACCTTTGTGATGGGTACCACAGTGACTGTACCCCCTCTTTTATTAGTGCACCGGAACTGGTCCTCCTTTGAGATGGGTGCTCCAATTATTGGCCTTATGCTATAATATCTGTCCCAGTAAGTGGCCCTCCTTTGTTACGGGTGCATCAGTGACTGATTCTTTTTTTTTTTTTTTTTTTTTTTTGAGTTGGAGTCTCACTCTGTCGCCCAGACTGGAGTGCAGTGGCCGCTACCGGCCACTGCAGCCTCCACCTGCCAGGCTCTGGCGATCCTTCCGCCTCAGCCTTCCGAGTAGCTGGAATTACAGGCATGCGCTACCACGCCCAGCTAATTTTTTTTTTTTTTTTTTTATTGTAGAGGTGAGGTCTCGCTGCCCAGGCGGGTCTCGAACCCGCGGGCTCAGGCAATCCACTCACCTCAGCCTCCCAAAGGCGTGGGATTACAGGCTGAGCCACCGAGCCCGGCTGTGACTGATTCTTTTTTGTTTTTGATGTCCCATTGACTGACCCTCGTATGTTATAGATAACCCAGGGACAGGAATTCTCTGTGATGAGTAACTAAATGCCTGGCCCTCCACTGTTATGGGTGTCCCAGTGACTGATCTCCCCTCTGATGGATGCTCCAATGATTTGTCCCTTGATGGGTGTTCCAGTTTCTGAGCCTCCTCCATAACGGGTGTCTCAGTCACTAGTCCTCCATTGTGAAGAGTATCACAGTGTTTGGGCCCCCTTTATTATAGATGCTCCATTGTCTGGCCTCCTTCATGTTTGGTGACTCAGTGACTGTTCTTCCTTAAAAATGGGTGCCACAATTAATAGTTCTCATCTGTAATGGCTGATACACTGACTTTTTCTTTTGTGATGGGTGACTGAGTGGCTGGGTGCCCTCTAATTTGTGCACGGGTGGTGAGCCACTATCAATAATGGATGTCCTTGTGACTAACTCTCCTCTATGATCGATGACCCACTGACAGGGCCTCCTCTGTGATAGGTGCCCCAGTGTAAAACCCTCCTTTATAATTGGTGCCCTAGTGACTGGTCCTCCTTTATAATGGATGCCCTAGCGACCCTCCTCTCCAAAACGTGCCCCTGTGACCAGTCCTCCTCTTGATAGCTGCCCAGTCACTGTAGCTTCAATGTTATGAGTGTTCCAGTGACTGGTCTAAACTGTGGTGGTTGTCCCAGTGAATGAATTATCTATCATAGATGCCTAAATAACTGTGCCTCCTCTTTAATGGGTGCCCCAGAGATTGTCCTTCCGTCTTATGGTTGTACCCCTAACTTGGCCACTTCGTCGTTAATTGGTGTCCCAGAGACTAGCACCCCTCTGTGATGGATGATCCAGTGACTGATTCTCCTCAGTTGTCATTACAACAGTGACAAGCCATCTGGTTTCTCAGTGACTAGTCTTTCTCTTTAAGGGGTGCCTTGAGGACTGGCCCGACTGCATGATGGGTGACCTAGTGACTGGCTTTGCATTTTTTTTTTTGAATTGGAGTCTCACTCAGTTGCCCAGACTGGAGTGCAGTGGTCACTCCCAGCCACCGCAGTCTTGACCTGCTGGGCTCCGGCGATCCTTCCACCTCAGCCTTCCAAGTAGCTGGAACTACAGGCATGCCCTACCACACCCAGCTAATTTTTTGATTTGTTGTAGAGATGAGGTCTCACCAAGTTGCCCAGGCAGGTCTAGAACCCACAGGTTCAGGCAATTCACTCACCTCATCCTCCCAAGGCACTGGATTACAGGCTGAGCCACCGAGCCCAGCTGGTTCTGCATTCTTATGGTTGCACCATTGACAGTCACTCCTTTGTGATTGCAGCCCCAATGAATAGGATTCCTCCATAATGAGTGCCCCAGTGACTGGCCTTTCTATGTTGTGGGTGCCCTAGCGACTACGTCTCCTCTCTGATTGGTGCCCCAATGCCTGGCTCTTCTCTATAAAATTTGCCCAGGTGACTAGTCCTCCTCTCTGAAGGATGTCCTAATGAATGTCCCTCCTCCATAATGGATGCCCTAGTGTCATTCCATCGTTTCCTTTGGGTACCTCTGTGACTAGCCTTTCTCTGTGTGGTATATACCAGTAACTAGAGTCCAATCCCACTTCTGTGATAGAAGCCTCAGTGTCTGGCCATCCTCTGTGATTGGTCATTGTCTTTGATGGGTGTTACAGTAACTAGCCCTTCTCTGTGTTGGGTACCCTTGTTACTGGCACTCTTCTGTTATAGTTGTCCCAGTGACTGGTCCTCTTTTGATGGGTGCCCTGTATAAACACATCTGCAATGTGTGCCCCAGTGATGGGTTCTTCTTTGTGATTCATGCCAAAATGACTGATCGCCCTCTGTAAAAAATATCACGATTGATTTTATGTTGTAACTTATTCCACGATGACAAACATTCCTCTGTAATTGCTGCCCCAGGACTGGATTTCAAACATGATGGGCGCCTCACTAACTAGCCCACCTCCATTGTGTGTGCCACACTCACTCTGTCTCCTCGGTTGTCTATGACAAATGACTGGCCCATTTCCATAATGGGTACCCTAGTGACAAACCCTCTTTTGTGAACGGTGTCCCAGTAACTGGCCTCCTCTTTAATGGATGCCCCAGTGATAAGTCCTCCTTTGTGTTGTGTGTTCCAGTGATTGGCCTTCCTCAGCGATGGGTGGTCAGTGACTGAACCTCCTTTATAATTGCTGTCCCAATGACAGGTGCTCATCCATAATGGGTGCCAGAGTGACTGGCACTCTTTTGTTATAGGTGGCACAATGATAAGCCTTTGTGTAGGTGTCTCGGTGACTAATCCTCTTCTGTGAAGGGTGTCTCCATGACAGGCCCACCGCTGTGAGGAGTACTGCAGTGACTGGTACTCCTCCGTGCAAAAGTGACCCATTGATTGGATCTCTTTTAGGATGATGTCCCAGTAATCAACCCTCCTCTGTGATGTGTGCACCGGTGACTTAACCTTCTCTGTGATGGCTGTCCCAGTGACTAACACTTGTTCATAATGGGTGGCACAATGACTGGTCCTTTTCTGTTATAGGTACCATTGACACAAGCCTTCCATTGTGTGTGCCTCAGTGACTAATCCTCCTCTGTGAAGGGTGCATCTGTGACAGTATCACCTCCATGAGGGGTATCACAGTCACTGGCTCTCCCCTGTTAGGGGGTGTCACATTGATTTATCCTCCTTTGTGATGGGTGCCCCCTCCTTTGTTAGGGGTGTCTCAGTGTTTGGCCTTCTTCTTTGATACCTGTCCCAATGACTGGCCCTCTTTTGTGATGTGTGTATCAGTGACTGTCTCTCCTTTGTGTTTTGTGCCTCATTCAGTGGCCCTCATCTGTGAATGGTGCATTAGTTACAGGCTCTTTTTTGTTATGGGCAATCCAGTGATTGGTCTCCTTTTTGATGGGTACCACAGTGACTGGGCTTTCACTGTTATGGGTGTCCCAGTGACTTTCTTTTCCAGTGATTAGTCATTTTCCATTATAGGTGTTCCACTGACTGGACCTCTTTCATGATTGTTGTCTCAGTCATTGCTTTTCCTCTAAAATGGGTGCCACAGTGACAGGTCCTCCTCTATGATGGTTGCCCCATAAACTGACTATCATTTGAGGTGGGTGTCACAGTGATTGGCTTTCCACTGTGATAGATGCTCCCGTGACTGGGCCTTCTCTATAATGTGTGCCCCAGTGAGTAGCCCTCCCCTGTAAGGGCTGTCCCAGTGACTTGTCCACCTCTGTGATAGGTGCAATAGTGACTGGTCCTCCTCTATTATGGGTGCTCCAGTTACTGTCCCTCCAGCATGTTGTGTGTTCAGTAACTGGTCATTCTCTGTGATGAGTTCCCTTTTGACTGGTCCTCTTTTGTGATGACTGTCCCAGTGACTGACCTTCCTTAGTGAAGCTATCTCAGTGACAATCCCTCCTCTGTGTTCAGTGCCTCATTGACTGACCCTTCTCTATGATTGCTACCCCAGTGACTGACTCTCCTCTGTAATCAGTGCCCATCTGACAGGCACTCATCCATGAATGGGAACCCCAGTGACTGGCCTCTTGAATGGGTACCCCAGAGACTAGCAATCCACTATGATGGGTTCCTCATTTCTACACTTCCTTTTTGATTGGTGCCCCAGTGACTAGACTTCTATGATGGGTTCCCCAGTGACTTGGCCTCCTCTGTGATGGATGCCCCACTGATGCCCTCCTTTGTGGTCAGTGCCCTGTAATTGACCTTCCTTCTAAAGGGTGCCCAGTGACTGGGACTCTTCTGTGTTGGGTACCGCAGTGACTGGCACCTCTGTGTGAGAGGTGACTGTGTGCTCTTTGATTTGTGCCCAGGTGACTATCCCATCCATAAATAATGTTCTAATGAATAGCCTTCATCTGTGATGTGTGAACCAGTGACTGGCTCTCTGTGATGGACATATCAGTGACTAGTTCTCCTTTGTTATAGTTGCCCCAGTGACTGGTCCTCTTATTTGATGGATATACCAGTGTAGATCATCCTCTGTATTGGGTGCACCAGTGATGACACTTCTCCATTAATGGTTCCCAGTGACAGATTTTTTTGTGATTCATGCTCCAGTACTCTTCCCCCACCCAGTGGCTGGCCCTCCTTTTTTGTCATCTTCACAATAATGGTTACCTCATTAACTAACATCCATTTTTGAAGGATGTTCCAATATCTGACCCTCCTCCATATTGGTGCTTCAATGATTTTTAATCCTTCTAATGGGTGTCACTGTGATTAGCCCTTCTCTGTGTTGGGTGTACCACTATAACTCTCTGAGATGCGCCTTTGTGACTGCCCTGCTTCTGTGATGAGTGCCACAGTGACAGCCTCTCTTCTATTATTGGTAATTTAGGGACTGTCACTCCTCTGAGATGATTGCCCAGTGACTGCCCTTCCTCTTTGATTGCTGCACCATTCACAGGCCCTCCTTTTTCATTGGTGCCCCAGTGACTGGGCCTCCTCCATAATGGATGCCTAAGTGATGGACCCACCTTCATTATGGGTGTCCCAGTGTCTTACCTACTCTGTTATGAATGCTCCAGTGATTAGCTCTTCTTAGTGTTGGGTATATCAATGACAAGTCATTCTCTGTTTGGGGTGCCCTTCTGATGCCCTCCTCTGTAATTGGCATCACAATTACTGGTCCATATCTGTTACATGTAACCCAGTGACTGTCCTTCTCCTGGGGTGGCTGTCCCAGTGACCGGAACTCCTCTGTGATGTGTGTCCAGTTACTAAACCTTATATGTGATGGATGCTCCAGACACTTATCCTCTGTGATCTGTGCCCCAGGGATTAGAGTTCCTTTGTTATAGCTGCCCTTGTGATTTTGTCTCTTACATAATGAGTGCTTCAGTGATTAGTCATCCAGAATCATGTGTTCCAATGTGTCTGTGCCTTTGCATTATTTGTGCAACAGTGAGTGTCCATCCTCCATAATTGGTGTCCTAGTGACTATCCCTCCTCTATTATAGAGTCCCAGTAAGTAGACATTCTCAAGAATAAGTGACCCAGTTATAAACCCTCCTTTGTGCTTAGGTCCCCAGTAATTGATCTTCATCGGTGATGGGGGTCCAGTGACTGTACTTCCTCTATGAAAGCTGTCCCAGTGATGTTCTTTCTTTCATAATGGGTGATCCAGTTACTGCTGCTCATGTGTTATCAGTGTCCCCTTGACAAGTCCTCCTTTGTGTGGGTGTCGCAGTGATATGCCTTTCTTTATAAGGCGTGACCCAGTGATGGACTCTTCTCAGTTATGGTTTCCCAAGTGACTCCTCCTCCTTTGTGATGGATGCCCCAGTGACTGGCCCTCCTCTGTGATGAGTGCCCCTGTGATTGGCCCTCTTCTGTAGTGGGTGTTTCAGTAACTGGCTCTCATTTGTGTTAGGTGGATCCTTGACAGGCCCTCATCATCTCTGATCATTGCCCCTGTGATAGGTCCTGATCAGTGATAGGTATCCCAAGGACTGGCCTCCTCTAAGAAGGGTGCTCCAGGGTCCAGTAGCCCACTTTTATGAGTTGCCAGTGACTGGCATTGTCTGTGATGGGTGATTCAGTGACTGGGTCTCTTCTATGATAGATAACAAAATGACTGTGCCTCTATAATAAGTGCCCTACTGATTGTCCTACACTGTGTTGGGTGTATCAATAATTGGTTCCCCAGTGACTAGCACTCTTCTGTGATAGACGACCCAGTGATTGGCCCTCCTTTTTTGGCAACCGTGAAAATCTCTTCTGTAAGTGGGTTTAGTCACTACTAGTCCTCATTTCTGATGGATGCTTCTGTGACTTGCCTGCCTCTGCCCAGTGACTGGTCCTCCTCTGTGATGGGTGTACCCATGACAGGTCCTCCTTTGTGCTTGATGCCCCAGTGACTGTACCTTCTGCATAACAGGTGTCCAAGTGCCTGACTGCCCTTCATTATGGGTGACCCAGTGACTGATCACCCTCTGTGATTGGTGCCCCAGTGACTGACCCTCCATTATAATGGCTGACACAGTGACTAGATCATCTTTTGGAAGATTGCCTCAATAGGAGATCTTTCTACATAATGAATGCCCAAGGGACTTGCCCTCCTATGTTATGTGAGCCACAGTGACTAGTCCCTCTCTATGTTGGGTGTACCAGTGACTAGTTCTCCACTGTGAAGGATGCCCCATGACTTGTTTTTCTCTGATTGGAGTCTCAGTGACTGGCCCTTCTTTTTAATGGGTTCCCCATTGACTGGCTTCTCTCTGTGATTGGTGCTTCAGTGACTGGCCCTCTTCTGTGATGGATTTCCCAGTGACTGGCCCTCCTTTGTGATGGGTAAACAGTGACTACACCACCTTTCTAATTACGGCCCCAGTGACTTCCTCTCCTCTGTTAAGGATGCCACATTGAATAGCCCTGCTCTGTGTTGGGTTTATCAGTGACTAGCCATCCTCTATGAGGGTTGCCTTCGTAACTGGCAGATCATCTGTGATGTGTGTCCTGGTGACTGCCCTGCTTTATGAAAAATGGCACAGTGACTGATCCTTCTCTCTGATCAGTGCCCCAGTGACTAGATTTCCTCTGCAATCACTGCCGCAGGACTGGCTTTCCTACAAAATGGGTGCCACATTGAATGTCCTTCTTCTATTATGGATGCCATGGTCACTGTACCTCCTTGGATATTCTTCCTCAGTGACTGTCCTACTTCTATAATGGGTGTCCAGAGTCTAGCCTTCTTCTCTAATATGTGTTCCAGTAAATTGTCTACTCCATAATGGGTGCCCAAGCGGCAAACTCTTCTTTGTTATGGTTGCCCCAGTGAATGGGCTTTCTCAGCGATGGGTAAGCCAGCAAATGGACCTATTCTCTGTTGGCTGTTCCAGTGACTGCCCTCTTTGTGATAAGTGCCCAGTTATTGCACCTGTTTCATGAGAGATGCCCCAGTTACTGATCCTTCTCTTTGATTGGTGCCCCAGTGACTGACCCTCCATTGTGATCCATGCCCTAGTGATTGTCCCTCCTTCTAATGAATGTCCCAGTGAATGACACTTCTTTGTGTTTTTTCTTCAGTAACTGGTCATCCTCTGTTATAGGTACCTTAGTGACTGGATTTCCTCTGTGATATTTGACCAGGAAAAACTGAGATGGGTGCCTTAGTTACTGGGCCTATTCTTACTGGATTTCCCAGTGACTGTATCTCCCCAGTGATATGTGCCCCAGTGACTGGCCCTCCTCCATAATGGGTGTCCTAATGAGAACTCTCCTCTGTGATGATTGTTCCAGTAATTGGCCCTGCTCCATAATGGTTGCCACAGTGACAAGCCCTTTTTGATATCTGTCACAGAGACTGGCCCTTCTTAGTGATGTTTGTCCCAGTGACTGGTTCTCCTCTATAATTTGTGCTCCAATGACTGGACTTCCTTTATTATCAGTGCCACAGTGACAAATTCTCTTCTGTGCATGTCTCAGTGAGTAGCCTGTGTGAGGGATACCCCCATGACTGTCCCACATCTGTATGGGTTGCTCAATGTATGACCTCCTCTCTTATGGGTGCTCCAGTACCTGATCCTCTTCTGTGATGGGTGTTCCAGTGATTGATTCTACTCTGAGATGGGTGTCTCAAATTCTGACCCCCCATGATAGCTGTTCTAGTGACTGGCCTCCCCTGTGATTGGTGCCTCAGTGACTGACTCTTCTTTGTGGCATGTGCCTCAGTCATCAAGCCTCTTCTGAGATTGTACCCTCGAGATTGGTTCTCCTTTTTGTTGTGTGTTTCAGTGACTGTCCCTACTTTGTGTTCAGTACCTCATTTACTTGCCCTCTTTTGTGATCTGTGCTACAGTAATTGGCATTCCTCTTTAATTGGTATCACACAGATGTTCTCATCTGTAATGGGTACCCCAGTGAGTGGCCTTTTCTGTGATTGTTACCCCAGTGACTTGTCCTTCAAGGTGATGGTTGTCCCAGTAATAGATATCCTCTGTGATGGGTGCCCTAGTTACAGGCTCTCCTGTGTGATGTGTTCCACAATGATTTTCCTGCCTCCGTATTAGCTCCCCCAATTCCTGGTCCTCCTCTGTGATCGGTGAGTCAGTGATTGGTCATACTTCTAAAGGGTGTTCCAGTGTGTGACCTCTTTTGTGATAGGTCCCTCCATGACTGTATTACCTCTATGATGGTTACCCAAATGATGAGCCCTAGCCCTCCTCTGTGATGGGTGCACAAGTTACTAACTCTCTTATCTGATGTGTGTCTGGGTGATTGTCTCTTCTCGGTGAAAGATGACCCAGTGACTAGGCATCTTTTATAATGGGTGCCCCAGTGACAGGCCCTCTTGTGATGGTTGCTTCAGTGATTCCCTCTCCTCTATAATGGTGTCTCAGTGACGAGTTCTGCTTTTTTCTGTGATGGGTACCCAAATGGCTTGCCTTTCCCTGCAATATGTACCCATGTGACTGGCATTTCTCTGTGATGGGTGCCCTAGCCACTAGGCCTCCTCTGATGGGTGGCTTAGTGCCTGGCCACCTTCTGAGTTGCATCCCCTATGACTGGCGTCATGCTTAATGGATGCCCTAGTGTTTAGATCTCCTCTGTGATTGGTGCCCCAGTAGTTGGTGCTTATCCATAATGGTTGCCCCAGTGAATAGATTTTTTCTGTGATGAATTTCCACTTATTGAACCTCTCCCACTGTGAGTGCCCCATTGTCTCTCCCTTCTGTTTTATGGTTGTTCCAGTGACTAGGCCTCCTCCATTATGTGTGCCCCAGTGATTGGGCCTCCCTTGTGATCGGTGCCTCAGTGACTGGCCTTCATATGTGATGAATGCTCCAGTGAATAGCCCTCCTTTGTGATTGGTGTCACAATGACTGTGCCTTCTCAATAATGGGAAATTCAGTTACTGGTTCTTCTCTGTGAATGGTGCCACAATTATTGTCCTCTGTGATGAGCCCTGCAGTGACAAGTCCTTTTCTGTGATGGCTGTCCTAGTTACTGGCTTCTTCCATAATGGTTGCTTCAATGACTGTCTCTTTTCTTTGATACCTGCCACAGTTAGTAGGTCATCTCTATAATGGGTTCACAGTGTTTGGCCCTTCTTTTGTGATGAGTGACTCAGTGACTGACATTCCTCAGTGAAAATTGCCTGAGTGCCTGTTGTTGTTCTCTGTTTGGTTGAAGACAGATTTTGCCTCCTCTGTGATGGCTATCCTAGTTACTGTCCCTCTGCTGAGATGGATGACTCAGTGATATGCCCTCATCTCTGATGTGTACCCAAGTGACTGGTTCTCCTCTCTGATGGGGGCCGAATGACTGACTCTTCACTGTGATTTTTGAACCAATGACAGGCTTTCCTCTCTGATGGGTACCCCGGTGAGCTTACTTCTTTTTTGATGGGTGCCCTAGAAGGTGACTGGCCCTCCAGTATAACATGTGCTCCAGTAATTGGCACTCATTTTTGGTTTGTTCCCAATTGACTGGCCTTCACTTTTGATGGGAAATTCAATGTCTGGCTGTCTTCTGAAGGATGTTCCAGTTACTGGACCTCCTCTGTGACTGATGCTCAGTGACTGCTACCCTTTCATAATGATTGCTCCATTGACTAACAATACTCTTGATTGGTGTACCAGTTACTGGACCTTTTCTGTAATAGGTTTCAGAGTGACTATTCTTCCTTTTAGTTGGATGTCCCTGTTACTGTTACGCTATTTTTTATTTTAATTTTTTAAATTAGTTTTCTTTTTTAAAAAAATCAATATTTTTTATAATGATTTTGTGGGGTACAGTTAAGGGTTAGGTGTACAATTACGTTTCATTCAGGCACCCTGTTGATAAGAGGTGTTTCCCCATCCCCAGACAGATATTTGCTACTGTTGATCCCATCCCCCTCCCCGCCCATAGTTTCCCAATACCGTCAATCATTTTCTTATAGTATTACATTGGATGTTCAAGGTCCATTATATGAGTGAGAACATGTGATACTTGGATCTTTGTTTCTGAGAGAGGTCACTCAGTAATATAGACTTTAGCTCCATCCAGGTTGCTGCAAAATTCATGATTTTGCTCTTTTTTATGACTGCGTAGTATTCCATTGTGTATATGTACCATGTTTTTTTAATCCAGTCCTCTTTTGATGGGCAAGATGGTTGTTTCCAGGTTCTTGCTATTGTGAACAATGCTGCGATAGACATACATGTGCAGGTATCTTTTTTATAGAGTGATTTGAGGTCTTCAGGGTATATTCCCAGTAGGGGGATTGCAAGGTCATATGGAAGGTCGATTTTTAGAGCTTTTAGGAATCGCCACACTCCTTTCCACTGAGGTTGCACTAGTTTACACTCCCACCAACAGTGTAGAAGTGTTGCCTTTTCACCACACCCTCTCCAGCAGCTGTTATTTTTTGAGTTGTTGATAATTGCCATTCTGACTGGAGTTAGGTGGTATCTCAGTGTGGTTTTGATTTGTACCTCCCTGATGATTAGTGAGGTTGAGCATTTCTTCATGTGTTTGTTGGCTGCTCGGATGTCTTCTTTTGTGAAGTGTCTGTTCATGTCTTTTGCCCATTTTATAATGGGGTTGTTTGTTTTTTTTCTTTTCAGCACTTTTGAGTTCCTTGTAGATCCAGGATGTTAAGCCTTTGTCAGACCTGGAGTTGGCAAATACTTTTTCCCAGTCTGTAGGCTGTCTCCCTGCTCTCTTGATGGTTTCTTTGGCTTTGCAGAATCTTGTCAGTTTAATAAGGTACCACTTGTCTATCTTCTCTCTTATGAACTCCTGGGTCAATGATGAAATCAAAACAGAGATCAAAAGATACCTGGAAACAAATGAAAATGAAGAAACATCTTACCAAAATCTCTGGGACGCCCTGAAAGCTGTAGTAAGAGGGGAACTTATATACCTGCAAACACACATGAAGAAAATGGAAGGAACAGAAATTCACAACCTAACAAGTCACCTAAATAAGCTGGAAAAGCAAGACCACAAAAACCTAATTTCAGCAGAAGAATTCAGATCACCAAAATAAAAGCCCAAATCCAGGACATAGAAGACAAAAAGATAATACAAAAAAATCAATGAAACAAAAAGCTGGTTCTTCGAAAGGATAAACAAGATTGATGGTCCCCTAGATAGACTGACCAAGAAAAAAAGAGAAAAAAATCAAATAAACACAATCAGAAACACAAAAGATGAAGTCACATCTGAGCCTGAAGAAATACAAATGATCATTAGAGACTACTACGTACACTTGTATGGAAACAAACTTGAAAACCTTAAGGAAATGGAGGACTTTCTGACATCACACAACCTACCTAGGTTGGAACAAGAAGAAATTGAGACCCTAAATAGACCAATAACAATCAAGGAAATCGACTATGTAATAAGAAAACTTCCTACAAAAAAAAAGCCCTGATCCAGATGACTTTCCAGCAGAATTCTGCAAGACATTTAAGGAGGAGCTGATACCAATCCTACTGAAGGTATTCCAGGCGATTGGAAAAGATGGAACTCTCCCCAAATCATTTTACAAAGCCAACTGTTACTTTATAAAGTGTGTCCCAGTGACTGGCCCTATTCTGGAATTGAGTCACAGTGACTGACCCTTCTCCATGATTGGTGCCCAAGTGACTGGTCCTTCTCTGTGATTGGTACCATTTTAATAAGCTCTATTTTGTGATGAGTGTCCCAGTGACTATCTCTCCTCTGTGTTGCATGTTTTTTTGACTGGTCCTCTGCCCTGATGTTTTCAGAGTGACCAGCCCTGTTTTGTAATGAGTGCCCCAGTTATTGTCCCTCATTGTGATGGATGCCTTAGTGACTGACCCTTTTATGTGATGGGTGCCCTATTGACTAGTCCTTATCTGAGATGGCTGTCCCAGTGACTGGCCTCCCTCTAAAATTGGTACCCCACTGACTAGTTCACCTCTTTTATGGGTAACCAGTACTTAACCTTCTCAAAATGGGTACTTCCATGACCTGTCCTCCTCTGTGATGGGTACCAAGTGACTGGTCTTTCTCTGAGATCAGTACTCTAGTTTGTTGGCCTCCATCATATTGATGCCCCAGTGAGTGACCCTCCACCATTATGGGTACCCCATGGACTAGTCCCCTCTCTGTTAAAATTTTCCCACTTACTGGGTCTCCTCCACAATAGGTGCCCATATGACTGGTCTTCATTTATGATGATTGTCCCAGTGAGTGGTCTTCCTCCATAACATTTACTCCAGTGTCCATTTTTCTTCTGTGATTGCTGTCTCAATAACCAGCCTTCATATATGATGAATGCTCAATGACGACCCCTCCTCTATGATGAGTGCCACAGAGATTGGACTTCCTCTGTAATAGGTGCCCTAGTTAATGAGCTTCGTCTTTGATTTGGTGCCCCAATGAATGCCCATCCTCTGTAATGGGAACTGCAGTGACTAGCCCACTTCTATGATTGATGTCCCAGTAACTGGATCTTCTCTAAAATGTGCACCCCTGTTACTAGCCATCATCTGTGATAGATCCCCCAGTAATGGCCCTACTCCATAATGGTTGTCTTAGTGCCTAAAACTCTTCTCTGACGGGTGCCCCAATGACTGGGCCTCTAACATAATGGATGATCCATTGTCTGGCTTTCTTCTCTAATGTTTGCCACAGTGACTTGGTTTCCTCCATAATTGGTGATCTAGTGATTATGCCTCCACTTTGATGGGTGTCCCATTTACTGAGACTCCATTATAATGGGTTCTTCAGTGACTGACTCTGTTTGTTATTTATGTCCCTATGACGTGGTCTCTTCTGTAACTTGTGTCCCAGTGACGGCCCTTATCTCTGATCAGTGCCCCAGTGACATACCTTCATGTATGAGGAGTGCCCCAATCTCCAATCATCCTCTGTGATGGGTGTTCCAGTGATTAGCTTTCCTTTTTGATTTCTGTGCCAATGATTAGTACTCTTAAATAATGGGTGCTCCACTGAAAATAACTCCTTCATTTTTGGTGCCCTAGTGTCTGTGCCTCAATGATGATTAGTGCCCCAGTGACTGGCCCACCTTCATAATGGGATCCCAAGTTAGTGGCCCTCCTTTGTAGTGGATGTCAGTGACTGTGCCTCCTCCATAATGTGTGTTGCAGTGATTGTTCCTCCTCTGTGTTCTCTGCACCAGTGATTGGCCTTCATATATGATTGGTGCCCCAGTGTCTAGCTGTCTTCTATGATAAGTGTTTCAGTGAATGGGCCCCCTTTGCTTTTGGTGCCATTGTGCCTGTTATTTGTGTCCCAATGATTGGCTATCATCCATAATGGTTGTCTCATTGACTATCCCTCTTTGGTAATAGGTGCCATAGTACACTGTCCTCCTCCGAAATGTGTGCAGCACTGACAAATCCTCTTGTTTGTTGGATTCTCCAGTTTCTGGGCCTCCTTAATAATGGTTGCCCCAGTGGCTGGCTCTCCTATGTGAAATATGTACCAGTGATTGGGCCTTCCCCATAGTAGGTTCTCCCTTGACTTGAACTCCTTCATAAATATAGCCCCAGGGACTGGGCCTCCTCCAAATAGGATGCCACAGCAAATAGCTCTCCTCTGTAATAGGTACCCCAATGACTGGCTCAACTCTGTGATGGGTGTCCCAGCAATGGCTCTCCTATGTGATAGACACCCCACTTACTGGGCCTCCTATAGAATGCATACCCCAGTGATTAGCCCTCCTCTGTGAGGTGTGCCCCCATGACTGGTCCTCCTCTGGGATGATGCCTCTCCTGTGTGTAAGATGCCTAGTGACTGACCCTCCTTCTTGATGACTGCCCTAGTAACTGACTGCTTTTTCTTGTTTATGGGTTCCCCAGTGATTCTCCTTCCTCTGTGATGGATATCGCAGGCAATGGTCCTCTCATGAGATCGCTGTCCCAGTGACGGTCTCTCCTTTCTAAAGCTTTCAGTGAGTGTCTCTTCTTTGAGTTGGTGCCTCATTAACTGGCCCTCCTCTATGGTTGATGCTCCAGTAAAATATTCTTCTTTGTTATGGGTGTCCCCAGAGTCTGTCCCTCCACTGGGATAAGTGCTGAAGTCCCTCTTCCTCTGTGATCAGTCCCCACTTACCTGACCTCCTTCATAATTGGTGCTCTAGTGACAGGGTGTCCTAGTGACTGACCTACCTCCATAATGTGTGCTACAGTGACTGGCTCCTCTGGGATGGGGTCCCCTGTGACTGGCTTTATGATGTGATGGGTATACCAGTGATTTACCTTCTTCTTTGATGTGTGCATTACTGACTAGACCTCCTTCATTATATGTGCCCCAGTGACAGGTCCTCTTCTGTGATGGCAGGCCCACTCCTCTCCAGTGGGTGCCTCAGTGTCTACCTCACCTCTTTGAAGGGTGTCCAAATGATTGGCCTTCTTCCAAAATGCGGGTCATCCTCCTCTGTGATTTGTGCCTTAGTGACTAACTCTTACTTATCTTGTGCGCCTCCATGATTGGCCCTTCTCCATAATGAGTGAACCTGTTACTGGCCCTTTTTGATGGGTTCCTCAGTGTCTATTCCTCCTCTCTTATATGTGCCCTGGAGAAGGGTAATCTTCAGTAAGAGGTGCTTCAGGGACTAATCAATCTCTGTTATGGATATCTCAGTGACTCTATTTCCTCTGTGTTGGATGCACCAGTAACTACACCTTATCTGTGATGGGTGTCCTAGTTACTGGACTTCCTCTGTTATAGGTTCCCCAGTGACTGGTTCTCCTCCATGATCAGTGTGCCAGTGATTGACCCTTCTTCTAATGAGAGCTCCTGTAACTGGGCTTCTCTCAGATTGGTTCTAACCCTTCTTTATAATGCGTGTCTCAGTGACTGCCTGTCCTCTGTGATAGGTGCCACAATGTCAAGATCTTATCTACGAAGGCACCGCACTGAATTTGGCTCTTCTGTTGTGGCTATCCAATTATTGGTCCTAATGTGTGATTGAAATTGTAATGACTAAAACCTCCTAATCACCACCAATGACTGGCACTTTTCTATAATGTGTGCCTCAGTGACTTGCCTTCATTTCTCATGAGCGCCTCAGTGACTAGCTCTCCTTTATGATGGTTGCTCAATGACAGACTTTCCTCAGTGACGAATGCCTCAGTGACTGGCTTTCCTTTCTGATTGATCTCGTGGTGGCTGAGACTCCTCTCTGATGATTTCCCTAGTGAGGAGACCTCTTCTGTGATATGTGCCCCAGTACGTGGTCTTCCTGTATAATATATGCCCCAGTTACTAGCACTCATGTGATAGATGCCCCCATGACTGGTCCTACACTGTTATGAGTTCTCCAATAAATGTTCCTTCTCTGTGATCAGTTCCCCATGCATGAACTCAGATCCATAATAGATAACCTAGTGACTAGCATTCCTCTGTGATGGGTGCCTGAAAACCTGGTTCTCTCTTGGAATGGGTGTTCCAGTGACTGGCTCTATCCTGTGATGGTTGACCCAGTAACTGAGCCCCCTCCATAATCTGTGCCCCAATGAATGGACCCCCTCTATTAATGGGTGCCTCAGTGACAATGCCTCCGTGATGGGTATGCTTTCAGCATAGTTTAAGCAGTGACTTGCCTTCTTCTGTGAAGGTTGTTTCACTTAATTTGACTCTTCCCCAGTGGGTGCTTCAATGTCTAGCTCAGCTCTGTGCAGAATGTTTCAGTGACTGACACTCTTCCAAAATGGGTGCTCCAGTGGTTTACTCTCCTTAGTGATGTTTTCCTTAGTGAATGGACCTCCTTTGAGATGATAGCTCCAGAAGCTGACATTCATCTGTGTCGGTTGTTCCAGTGACTAGCCCTCCTCCAAAACTGATGCCTCAGTGAATAATACTCCTTTGTACTGGGGTCCCAGTCACTGAAGATAAATGAGATAGGTGCCCCAGTAACTGGTCTTCCTCCATTATGTGTGTCCCAATCACTGTGCCTCCTCTGCATTTGGTGCCCAATGACTGATCCTCCTCTATAATGACTGTCACGATGAATAGTCTTACTCTCTGAGTGTCCCGCTTATTGACCTTCTTTCATAATTGTTGTCCCAGAAAATGACTCTCCTTTATGATGGATGCCCCAGTGACTCAGCCTCATCTTTAATGGGTGGGAGGGTGACACAATCTTCCCTTTGATTGGTATTCCAATGACTGATGATCCCATGTGATGGTGCCACAGTGGCTAGCCTTCTTCTATAACGGGTGTCCTAGTAACTGTACCTCCTCCAAAATGAATGCTCCAGTGAGTAGACATCTTTTCTAAAAGTACACCAGTTCCTGGGTCGCCTCCATAATGGGTGACTGACCCAGTGACTGGCCTCTTCTGTGATGAATGTCCTAGTGCCTGAGCCTCCTCCAAAACAGGTGCTGCAATGACAGGGACTTTTATTTGTTTACTACTCCAGTGACAGGGCATTCTCCCAATTGTGTGCCCCAGTGACTTGCTGTCCTCTGTGATAGGTGTTCTAGTAACTAACTTAATGATGGTCCTATAATTGTTGTCACAGTTACTAGCCCTCTTCTCCGATTGGTGCCTCATTGACAGTTTCTCTTCTGTATTTGGTGTCCCAGTGACTTTCCCTCTGCTGTGATAAATATCCTAGTGACTGGGCCTGCTCTCTAATGGGTGCCCCAGTGACTGACCCTCCAAGATCATGGTTGCACCAGTGAATGGCCCACCTCTGTGATGGGTGGCCCAGTGACTGGCCTTCCTCCAAAATGGGTTCATGACTGATTCACATTTCTCTGTGATGAGAGCCCTAGTTACAAACCATTCTGTGTCATTCTTGACACTGTGATTGACCCTCCTTCATAATGGGAGCCTCAGTTACTAAATTTCCTCTGTGATGGATGCATCATTTTTTAGCCCTCCTCTGTGATGGGTGCTCCAGAGACTGGTCCTTTCCTGTGATGGTTTCCTTAGTGACTACCTGATTTTTCTTATGGCTGTCCCTGATTGGGCTACCTCTATTATGGGTGCCCTTGTGACTAGCACTATGCTCTAATGTGTAAACCAATTAAAGGCCTCCTCTGTGATGTGTGCCCCAGTGACTGGTCCTCTTCTGAAATCAATGCCTTTGGGATTGTCCGTCCTTCTAATGGGTGCCCCAGTGACTGGCCCCTTCTCTGGGATGAGTACCTGAGTTATTAGCTCTTATTTGTGATGGTTGCCTTGGTGACAGGCCCTTTAATGGTGGGTGTATAGGAGACTAGCCTTCCTCTGTGATGGGTACCTCGATGACTTGGCATACTCCTAATGGATGCCTCATTCATTGGCCTTTTTCTGTGATGGGTGCCTGGGTGAGTGACTCTGCTTGGTAGGCGTATTCAAGTAACTGTGACAAATTACCCAGTGCATGGGACATACTATATATTGTATGTCCAGTGACGTACACTTGTCTCTGAAAAATACCCCAGTGGCTGATCTTCCTCTGTGATGTGTATCACACTGATTGTTTCCTCTGTGATACCTGTCCCAATTACTGGCCCGTTTCTGTGTTTAGAGCCCCAGTGACAGATCCCTCCTAATTGGTTCCCCAGTGCCTAGCCCTCATCTGTGATATGTGCCAAAATGACTGGACCTCCACTGTGATGGATGTCCCAGTAATTGGCTTTCTTCTATTATAGCTGTCTTAGTAACTGAACTTCCTCTGTGGTGGGATTCTCAGTGACTGTCTGTGATGGGTGAAATAGTGTCTAACCCTCCTCCAAATTGGATACCCCAGTGACTAATCCTCCTCTGTGATGTGTATTCCAGTATCTAAGCCTCCTCATATTAGGTGTTCCAGTGACTAGTAGTACTCTCTGAGGGTCGCACCTGTGACTGACTGTCCTCTCTGGTGGGCATACCCGTGACTGACTCTCTTTTGTGACAGATATACCAGGGACTGAACCTTCCCTGCAACGGTGTCCCAGTGACTGATTTTCCTCTATAATAGGTGCCACAGTGACTGAACCTCCTTTGTGAAAAATGCCCAGTGACTAGGTTTCCCAGTAATTGACTGGGACACTGACATATTGGGTGCCACAGAGACATTCCTTCCACTATTATGGGTGTTCAGTGACTGTGCCTCTTTAGTAATATGTGCCTCAGTGACTGACTCTTCTTCATAATTGGTGGCCTAGTGACAAGTCTCCTCTGTGATGGGTGTCCCGTTAACTGAGCCTCCTCTAATGGGTGCCCCAGTGACAAATCTTCCTTTGTGATGGGTTTCCAAGGGATTCTCCCTCCTCCTTGATATTGCCCTATTACTGGCCCTCCTTTCTGTTGACTGTCCCAGTTAGTGGTCTTCTTCCATAATGGGTGATTCTGCTACTGCTCCTCCTCTGTGATCATTATCAAAGTGGCAAGCATTCTTCTGTGTGGATGTCTCAGTGACTAGCCCTCCTTTCTGACTGGTGCCTCAGTGACTGGCTCGCCTCTTGTTGGGTGCCTCTGTGTGGGTTCACCAGTGACTGGACCTCTGCTGTGATGGGTGTCCCAATGACTTGTCCTGTTTTATATTACCTGTCACTGTAACTGACCTTCCTTTGTGATTGGTGCCTCAATTACCAGATCCCCTCTGTTATGGGTGGCCCAGTAACTGAGCTTCCTCTGTGATCAGGGCCATATTGACTGGCTCTTCTCTGTGATGGGTGTCTCACAGATAACCTCTGCACTGTGATGTGTTCCCTAGTGACGGACTCTCCTATGTGATTGGTGCCCCATGACTGGATCGTTTCTGTGATAGTTGCCGCAGTTACAAACTCTCCTCTGTAATGATTGTTCTTGTGACTGGCTCTACTCTCTGATTTGTACCTCAGTGAGTTGATTTCTGTGTTAGATGCCCAAGTCTCTGTTCTTCCTATGTAATCTCTGTCCCAATGACTGGGACTCCTCTGAGATATGTGCCCCTGTGACTAGTCTTCACTTGTGATGAGTACCCTGTTGACTAGATCTCCTCTGTAATTGGCACCCCAATGGCTTGCACTCCTCAATAATGGATTCTCTAGTGACTAGCTTTCCTTCATGAATGATGTCCCCATGACTGGATCTCTTCAGTGATTGATGACACAGTGACAAACCCTTCTCTGTGATGGGTGTCCCAGTGACTAAAACACTCTCTAAATGTGACTTTGTGATTTGCCTTCTCCAATGGATGCTCTAGTGATAGACATTGCTCTGTGATTACTGCCTTAGTGACCGGGCCTTCTTTTTCGTTCCCTAGTGACTTGCCCTCCTCCATTACAAGTGCCCCAGTTTGCCTCCTCTGTGATTGGTGCCCAGTGACTGGTCCTCCTCTGTGACGTTTACCCCAGTGACTAGACCTTCTCTGTGATGTGTGCCCCATTTATTGAGTATCCTCCATAATGAGTGCCCCAGTGACTTATTCTACTCTGTAATTAATATGTTTTGATTGGCCCTCTTTTGTGATAGCAGTCTCAGTGACTGTGCATCTTCTGTGATGGATATTCCAGTGACTAGCACACATCTCTAATGGATGCCCTAGTGGCTAGCTCTCCTCTATGATGGGTGCCCCTGTGAATTGTTCACCTTTTTTGATGGGTGTATCAGTGACATGCTCTCTTCTGTGACAGCTGACCCAGAGACTGTGCCTCCTCCATAATGGGCACGTAGTGAATGGCTCTGTTCTGTGATGGAGGACAGAGGGACCCATTCCCTCTGTGATGCATACACCAGTAATAGGCCTTCCATAATTATTGGTGCCGCAATGACTGAGAATACTCCATGAGTGTCCCAGTGTCTGGCCTTCTTTTGTTATTGGTGCCACAATGACAAGTCCTTCTTTTTTGAATGTGTCGGTGACTTACCATCCTCTGTGAGCGGTGCCCCCATGACTGGTTTACCTCTGTGATTGTTGCCACAGTGACTGGCTTATGTCTTCCCAAGTGACTGCTCATCTTTCTATGGGTTCCACAGTGAGTGGCTCTTCTCTGTGATGGTACCCCAGTGGCTGTCTCACTTCTTTGATAACTGAATCAGTAAATGAGCCTACTCCAAGATGGGTGCCACAGTGCTGTGCCCTCCTCTGCAATAAGTGACCTAGTGATTTTCCTTCCTCTGTAATAGGTGCTCCCATGATTGGTCCTCCTCATATTGGTACCCCAGTGTCTGGTCCTCTTTTATTATGGGCAATCCCGTGACTCTGTTTCCTCTGCAATTTGTGCCCAGCGATTGTCCTCCCTCCATGATGGTTGCCCCAGTCACTTGATCTCTCTAATGGATGTCCCACTTACTGAGCATTCTTCATAATAAATATCTCATAATAAATACCTTCATAATAAATACCTCATTGACTGGCCCTCCTTTATTCTGAGTGTCCCAGTGAGAAGGCCTCCTCCATGTGTGACCCAGTGACTGGACCTTCTTTGTGATTGGTTTCCTAGTGACTGTTCATTATATATAATATGTTCCTCAATGAATAACTCTCCTCTGTGATGGGTGTCACAGTGACTGGTCCTTCTTCACAAGAGAAACAGCAGTGACTGGACTTCTTCTGCAATTCGTGTTTTGATGAATGGTCATACTTTGTGATGGGTACCACAGTGACTAGTCTTCTTTTATAACGGGTGTCCTATGAACTGGGCCTCTTCTAAATGGGTTTCCTAGTGACAGACCCTCCTTTGTGATGGGTTCCAAACTTCCTGGAGCTACTCCCTAATGAATGCCCCAGTGGCAGGCCCTCTTCAGTGATTGGTGTCCCCGTACATGGGTCTCCATTATAATTGGTGCTCTGTTGACTTAGCCTCTTCTGCAATTGGTGTCACAGTGAGCACTCCACCTTCAAATTGGAGACCTAGTGAATAGCCCTCCTTAGTGATGCATGTAACAGTTACTGGACTGCCTCCAAAATTGGCATTCCACTGAGTAGACCTCCTCTGTTTTAGGTGCATCAGTGACTGGCTTCACTGTTATGGAAGCCTCTGTGACTGGCTCTCCTTTGTAATAGATGGCCCAGTGACTGGGCATCCTATATAATGTCTGCACCAGTAACTGACTTTCCTCTTTGAAAAATGCCCCAGTGACTGAACTTCCACTGTGATGGGTACCAAACTGATTTTGCCTATTCTGTGATGGCTGCCTCAGTTATTGGTCCTCCTCTCTAATCAAAGACCAGGGACTGAGACACTCTTAATTGGTGCCCCAGTGATTAGCTTTCGTCTGTGATGGGTGCATCACTGACTGGCACTTGTCTGTTATGTCTACCTCAGTGATTGGCTCTCCTTTGTGATGAGTTATCCAGTAACTAACTCTCCCCTGTGGTGGGTGCTTCTGTGACTGGTCTTCTGGTGTGATAGTTATCCCAGTGACAGACTCTCATCTCTGATGGTTGATCCAGTAATAGCCTTCTTCTGTAGTAGGTACTTCAGCTATCTGTCCCTCCTCTATACTTAGTGCCACAGTGACTGGCACTCCTTGGCGATTGGTGTCACAGTGACTGGCCCTCCTCCATAATCAAGTCTCCAGTGACTGGCACTAATCCATATTGGGTGCCCTATTGACAAGAATTTCTCTGTGATAGGTGATCATCTCTGGGTATCCTAAGTGATGGTTGCCATAGTGACTGGGCTACCGCAATAATGGGTGCCCCAGTGAAGGTCCCTCCTCCATTGTGGATGGCCAAGTGACTGAGCCTTCTGTTATTGGTGTCCCAGTAACTGGCACTCACCCATGATCATTGCCCCAGTGACTAACTATCCTCTGTGATGCGTGTACTCAAAATTGATGACCCAATGACTCATGCTTCTCTGTGATGGCTGTCTCAGGGCCTGGTCTTCCTGTGTTATCAGTGGTCTAGTGTCTTGTCCTTCTCTATCTTGGTGCCCTAGTGATTGACCCTCCTTCATTATTGGTGGTTAAATCTCTGCTTCATCTGTGGTTGTTTCCCAGTGACTGTCCCTCCTCCATTATTGTTGTCCCAGTGACTAGCCCTTCTCTGTGATGAGTGAAGAATTACTGGCTCTCCTCCAAAATAGGTGCCCAAAAGATTTGTCCTCCTCTATTAGGATGACCCAGAGACTGCGATTTCTCCATAATTTATGCTCCAGTGATTGTACCTCTTCTGTGTTTGCTTTTGCAATGACTGCCAATCTTCTTTGATGGGTGGTGCAGTAACAAGTCCTCTTCTATTATGGGTGACCTAGTAACTGGACCTTCCTCCAAAATGGGTGCCTTGCTGATTAGTTCTCCTCTCACATGGGTGCCCCAGTTTCTGGGTCTCCTCCATAATAACTGCCCCAGTGAGCAGTACTTCTCTGTGATGGGTATTTCAGTAACTGGTACGTCTCCATAATTGGTGTCCCAATTACAAGCCCTCCTCCATTATGGGTGCCCCAATGACTGGATACCTTCTCTGATTGCTATCCCAATGACTTCCCATACTCTGTGAAGGATGCTGCAGTAACAAGTTCTCTTCTATCATGGGTGTCCTAGTGACTGGGCCTCCTCCAAAATGAGTACCTGAGTGTCTAGCCCTTTCCTCTGATTGATGTCCCAGTTTCTAGGCCTCCACCAAAACAGGTGCCCAAATAACAAGCTCTCCTCTATGATGAGAGTCTGAGTGCAATGGCCTCCACCATAATCGGTGCCCCAGTGACTGGATATTCTCTGTGATTTGTGCCCAATAACCTGTCATCCTCTCTGATGGGTGCCACGGTAACTACCCTTCTTCTGTAATGAGTGTCCTACTAACTGGGCCTCCTTCTAAATAGGTATCCTAGTGACTAGCACTTTTCTATGATGTGTATCCCAGGATCTGGATCTCCTCCATTGGAAGTGCCCCAGTGATTTGCCCTCCTCTGTGAGGGATAGTCCAGTGACTGCCTCTTCTATGATACATGACCCATTGACTGGGTTCCCTCTGTGTTTTGGTCCCCAGTGACTGGCCTTTCTCAAAATTGGTTCCCTAGGGACTGCACTTCTTTGTGATGGATGTCCCAGTAACTGAGATTTTTTTTTTAATAATGGATTTCCCAGTCAACAGTTCACATCTGTGATTGGTGACCCAGTGTCCTAACATCCACAAAATGTGTGTCCAAGTGACTCACCCTCCTCAGTTTTGAGTGTTCTAGTGACTGGTCCTCTTCTGTAATGGGTGCCTCAGTGTGTACCCGACCTCCCTGATGGGTGTCCAAGTGACAAGTCTTCCTCTGTGAGTGGCGATTCCATGATAGGGCCGCCTATGTGATGGGTTCCCAAGTTAATGGTACTCTTCTGTCATCCATTCGCCAGTGACTGACCCTTCTCTGTAATGTGTACCCCACTGAATTACCCTTCTTTGTGATGGTTGCCCCAGTGACTGACTTCCTTCTGTGATGGCTGTCCAGTGACTGGGTCTCCTAAGTGATGGATGTCCCAGTGACTGTCCTCCTCTGTGATGGGTTATCAAGTGATAAGTCCGCTTCTGTGATGTCAATAATAATAATTTCCCATCATATTTGATAAGTGCCTTGGTTACTACATCTCTTGGTTGGGTGCACCATTGACTGACCCTATTCCATTATTTATTCCCCAATGACTATCTCTCCTCTGAGATGTGTGCCACAATGACAAGCCTTCTTATGTGATATAATTCCCAGAAACTAGCCCTCATGGGATGTGTGCATTATTGACTGTCCCTCCTCTGTCCTGGGTTCCACGGAGATGTTCCCTTCTCTGTGAAAAATGTCCCAGAAACTGATCCTCTTCTGTGATGGGGTCCCCAGTAACTAGCTTTCCTTTGTAATCTCTGGTATCCTACATAAAGGGTACTCCACTGACCAGCTCTCTTCCATTATTGGTAACCCAGTGGCTGTGCCTCTTTGGTGATTGATGCTCCAATGGTTAGCCCTCCTCTGTAATGAGTCCCCTTGTGATTGGTGCATCCTGTGAAGGGTGTCCCAGTAACTGGGCCTCATCCATAATTGGAGCCACAGGGTCATAACCTTCATTTTCATGGGTTTCCCAGTTACTGGTCCTCCTCCATAATGGATGCCCCAGTGAATGGCCCTCCTCTCTTTTGGATGCCACAATTACTAGCAGTCCTCGGTGATGGGTGTCCCAGTGACTAGCACTTATCTGTAAGGAGTGCCTCCATGATTGGCCTTCTCTGTGATGATTTCCTGAGTTACAATTCCTCCTCTGTTATGAGTGCCCCAGTGACTGCCCTTCCCCTGTGAAGTGTGACCAGTGTCAGGCTAATCTCTGTGAGGGGTGCCCCCATAACTGACCTTTTTTGCGATGGCTGTTTCAGTGACTGGCTATCTTCAGTGATTAGTGCATCAGTGACTAATGCTCCTCTGTGATCAGAGCACCTGATGGGTTTGCCAAAGAATGAACTTCCACTTTGATGGGTTTCCCAAAGACTGAACATCCACTGTGATGTCAGATGACTGACATTCTATGATGGTTGTCCCAATGACTGGTTTCCCTCTGTGATGGGTGGCCCAGAGACTGGCTCTCATCTGTGATGGCTCTCATCTGTCCAAATGACTGACTTCTGTGATGGATGACCCAGTGATTCGCCTTTTTCTGTGATGAATGCCCCCATTGACTAGCCCTTCTCCATACTGGGTGCCACAATTGCCGGGACTCTTCTGCAATGGGAGCCAATGTGACTGTGTTTTCTACGTAAATGGTGTCCAAATGAGCACCCCAAGTCTGTGGTTGGTGGCCCAGTGATTGTCCAAAATGTAGCTGTTCAAGTGACTCACCCTCCTCTGTGTTGGTTGCTCTAGTGAATGGTTCTCTGCTGTGATGTGAGGCACAGTGATTGGTCCTCCTCCATAATGGGTGCCACAGTTACTGACTCTCCTCTGTGATGGGTGCCTCAGTGACTAGCCCACATCTTTGATGGGTGCACTGTTACTCCTCTGTAATGGGTGACTCAGTGTCTATCCTTCTTCTCTGATAGGTTTTCCCAGTCACTAGGGTTCCTCTGGGGGGGGTGTCCCTGAGACTTGCATGTTTCTGTGATGTGTTTCATATTGCATGGCCCTATTCTGTTATTGGTTCCCCAGTGAACGCCCCTTCTCTAATATGAGGTGCCCCTGTGACTAGCCATCTCTCTTATGGTTGTCCTTGTGAGAGGCTCTCCTCTATAATGGCTGCTCCAGTGACTTTCCCTCCTTAGTGACGGGTGTCCACTTTTGACCCTATTTTGTGATGGGAGTCCCAATGACTAGCCTTCATCCATAATATATGCCCCAGTGAAGAAGTCTCCTCTCCTCTGTGATGGGTGCACCGCTGTCTGGCTTTTCTCTGTGATGAATGTCCTAGTGTCTGTCTCTCCCCTTTGTCAATTGACCCAATGACTGGACCTTCTCCATAGTGGGCGTCCCAGTTACTGCAACTCTTTAGTGATGTGTGCCCCAGTGACAAAACTCTTCTGTGATTGGTGCCCCAGTATCTTGCCTTCATATATGTTGGATGTCCAAGTGAGTATTTCTCCTCTGTTATGGAATTCTTAGTGACTGTGCCTCTTCCACTTAGATTCCCCATTAACTAGACATTCTCTGTGATTGGTACACTAGTGACCTTTCTTATATGATGAGTGTCCCATTGACTAGCCCCTCTCTGTGATGGGTGTACTAGTAACTGAGTCCCCTACAAAATGGGTGCACCAGTGATTATTCTTCCTCAATGATGGGTGTCCCAGTTCCTGAGCCTCCTCCATTATGGATGTGCCAGTGACTTAACCTCCTCAGTGAAGGGTGATTGGACCACCTCCATAAGAGGTACTACATTGACTGGGGCTCCATTGTGTTTGGCGACTCTGTGATTGGCCCCCTCCAAATTGGGTGCCCCTGTGGATAGCTCTTCTCTGTCATATATGGCCCATTGCCTGGCCTTCCTTTTTAATGAGTGCCCATGTGACTAGCTCTTCTCTGTGAGGGAGACTCCAAGATTGGCCTGACTGTCTGATGAATGAAAAAGTGACAGGTACTTCTCTATGATGGGTGCTCCAGTGACTGCCCCACCTGTAGATTGTGTGCCAACTGGCTGGCCCTCTAGTATAATGGGTTCTCTAAAGACTGGCTCCTTTCTGTGATTGAAGTCTCAGTGACTGGCCCTTCTCAGTGAAGGATGCCTCAGTGATTGACCCTTATCTCTGGTTAGTGTCCCATTGAGTCAAATCTTCTGTTATTAATGCCACATTGACAGGCTCCCCTGTGCAATTGATGCATTGGTGACTATCCCTCACCTATGATGGGAAACCCTGTGACTGACTTCCTCTATGATGAGTGACTTAGCGACTGACTGTCCAATATGATGGGTACCACTGTTTCTAGACTTCCTCTGTGATCAGTACACCGGCAAATAGTCCTCTTCAGTTATTGGTATCCAAGTGACTAGGTCTCCTCTGTGATAAGTACTACCAGGACTAACCCACCTATGTGACAGGTGCCCAGGAACTGACCCTCTTTTATTATGGCTGTTCTAGTGACTTGAATTCCTCTATTATGGGTTCCCAGTGACTACACCTCGTCTGTTTGGTGTCCTAGTGAATGGCCTTTGTCTTTGATGGGTGCCCCAGTGACTGACCGTCTTCTCTGATGGCTGTCCCAGTAACTGAGTCTCTTCTGTGATGGGTGACCAGTGACTACATTTTCTCTGTGGTGGGTGCTCCAGTGGATACTATTCTTTTGTAATATTTGTCCTAGTGGTTGGCCCTCCACCATAATTGTTGCCTCAGTGCAAAGCCCTCCTGTGTGAAAGATGTCCAACTGACTTACTGTCCTTTCTTTTGGGTACCAAAGTGAAAAGAATTCGTCTGTGATGGGTGCCACAGTTAAAAGCTTTCTTCTGTTATGCATGTCCCAGTGACTTAACCTCCTCTGTGATTTGTGAATTTTTTACTAGCCCTTCTCTATGTTGGGTGACCCAGAGACTAGCCCTCCTCTGTAATAAAACATCCCAGTGATTGATCCTCCTTTATTATTTCTGCTCCAGTGACTAGATTCTTTCTATGATCACTTACCTACATGATCGGTGCCTCAGTGAATTGGTCATCTCCGTTATGGAAGCCCCAATAATTAAGTCTAATTGATGATTGGTTCCCCCATTGACTGGCCCTCAACAATTAGAGGTGCTGTAGTGAATATCCCAACTGTGCAATGGGTGTCCTCATAACTGGGCCTCTTCCATAATTGGTGCTCCAGTGGTAGCTCTCCTTGGTAATGGGTTTCCCATTGAATGACACTCATTAGTGATGGGTGCCCCAGAAACTCTTCCTCCCCTGTGATGGCTGTACCAGGGCTGGCCTTCCTTCATAATGGGTGTCAGCAGACTGGCCATCCTCTTTTATGGATGTCACAATGAGTAGCCCTCTTCTGTGATAAGTGTCCAGTGACTGGGTCTCCTCCTTATGGATGCCTCAGTGACTGACTATCCTCTGTGATGGATGCCTCAGGGATTGGTTCTCTATGATGTGTGCCTCAGTGACAGTCATTCCTCTGAAATGTATGCCCCAGGGGATGGCTCTCCTGTGATGGATGCCCCAGCAATTGGCTCTCCTTCGTGGTGATCTTCCTAGTGATTGACTCTCCTCTGTCTTTGGTGCCATCGAAATTGGCCCTCCTATATACTAGATATCCCAGTGACTGGCATTCCTCTGTGATATGTGCTGCAGTGACTTACACTCTTCTGTGAAAGTCCTCCCAGTGACTGGCCATCTTCTATGACTGGTTCCACTGTGTCTAGTCCTCATCCATAATAAATGATGTAATGAATAGCCCTCCTCTCCGAATGGTGTCCCAATGACTTGCTCTTTTCTGAAATGGGCATCACAATGTATAAGTCTACTCTGTGAGGAGTGACTCAGTGACTTAGCCCCTTCTGTAATAATTGCCACAGTGACTGTCCTTCATCCATAATTGATGCCTTAGTGACTTGAAATTCTCTGTGATCGGGGCACCAGTCACTGGAACTGCTGCATAATGTTATCTCAGTTGAAGAGTCCTTCTCTTTGAAGGTTGTCCCAGTGACTGGCCCTTCTCCATGTTGGGTGCTCAAGTGAATTGGCTTTCTCTGTGATTGATGCCCCAGTGACTGGCCCTTCTCCCTTATGGGTGCCCCAGTGACTCTGCCTCCTCTAAGAATCATTCTCCAGTTTCTTGTCTTCCTCCATAATGGTTGTCCCAGGGGCTAGCCCCGTTTAGTGACGGGTGTCTCACTTACATGACCTCCTCCTTGGTAGGTTCATAGTGATGAGTTCTCCTTTTTGATGGATGTGCTAGTGACTAGTCCTTGTCCAAAGAGTGTGCCCTAATGACAGGACCTCCCTAGTGATTAGAGCCCCCCATTGACTTACCTTTATATTTTATGGGTACCTAAGTGACTACCCCTCCTCTGTGAAGGTTGTCACAGTTACTGGGCCTCATCCATAATTAGTGCCCCAGTGATTGGCCTTCCTTTGTGATGCATGTTCCAATGACTGATCCGTCTCCATAATGTGTGCTTCAGTGATTGAACCTCCCCTGTGATTGGTGCCCCTGTGCCCTCTCATCATATATGTCAGTTCTGCCAGTAAATAGCCCTTCTAAATGATGTCTTTCATAGTGATAGGACTTCATAATTAGTGCCCCAGTGACTAGAACTCCTCAGTAATTGATGCCAAAATGAATGGACATCCACTGTGATGGGTGCTGCTGTGATTATCTATATTCTATGATGGGTGTCCTACCCAGCACTGGAATCTCTCCAAAATGGTTACTTCAGTGACTAATCACATTCTTTGATGGCTTCCACAGGTTCTGCGCCTTCTCCATGATAAGTACCCTCCTCTGTTATGGGTTTCCAGTGACAAGTCCTCCTCCATAATAGGTGCGTCATTGACTGAGCTTGCTGTCACACTGACTAATCCTCATACAAATTGGGTCCCCTAGTGACTAGCTGGCCTTTATGATGGGTGCTCCAGTCACTAGGCCTCATCCATATTTGGTGATCCAGTGACTATTCCTTCTTTTTATGAATGTCCTTGTGACTGGTTCTCCACTCTGATAAGATGCCACAGTGACTGAGCCTCCTCTATATTGGGTGTCCCAGTTACTGGCCCTATTCCATAATTAGTGCCCCAGTGACAGTCTTCTGTTATTCGTGTCACAGTGACAAAGCCTCTTCTGTGTGACTTTGCCAGTGACTAGACTTCCTCTGTGAGTGGTACAACTGTGACTGGCCCACCTCTGTGATGTGTGCACCAGTGACTGAGCCTCCTTTGTTATGGGCACCGCAGTGACTGGACCTCATCTGTGATGTGTACATCAGTGCATGGCCTCCTTTGTTATGTCTATCACCAGAAATTGGCCCTCCACTATAGTAGTTGCCCCAGTGACTAGGTTTTCTCTTTCATCATTGTGCCAGTGACTAGACCTCCTCATTGATATGTTTCACAGTGACATTGTCTCCTCACTGGTTTGTGCCTCAGTAACTGGCCCTTCTTTGTGATCAGTGAATAAGTGATTGGGCCTCCTTCTAATGAGTGCACAGTTGACTGGTCTCCTATGTGATGTTTATCTTAGTAACAGGTCCTCCTCTTTTTTTTTTGCCTTCTGTAACTAGGTCTCAACTGTGATGGGTGCCTCTGTAACTGAACCTCCCTTGTTACAAGTGTCTCAATGACTGTGCCTCCTTTGTTATGGGTGCCTGAGTGACTAGTCCTCATCCATAATGGTAGCCCTAGTGACAAGCCTACTCTGTGATAGTTAGTCCAGTGATTGCACCTCCTCCACACTGGGTGCCCCTATGACTGACCTACTTCTGTGGTATGTACACCAGTTACTGATTCTCATCTGTGACTGGTGAACAAATGACAAACCTCTTTTGTGATTGGTTTTCCAATGACTGGACTTCATAATAAGTGCCACATTGACATGACCTTCTCCATCATGAGTGCCCTAGTGACTAGACCTCTTCTGTAATTGGTGCCCCAATTACTGACCCTTCATCACTTTGTTTTTATCCCAGTGACTGACTCTCCTCTGTTGTGGGTGCCACAGTAAATAGTCCACTCTGTTGGGTGTACCAGTGACTAGCATTACTCTATGAGGGGTACCATGCTGACTGGCCCACCTCTGTAAAGGATGCCCCAGTGACTGGCCCTCCTCTGTCAGGGGTGCCCCAGAGATTGCCCCTTCTTTGTTATAGGTGCCCCAGTGACTGGCCCTATTCTGTTATGTGTGCTCTAGTGACGGCCCTTGTCTAGGAAAAAGAGCCAAGTTCTTATCCTTATCTTTGATCAGTGCCCTAGTGAATAGTTTTCCTCTGTTATATCTGCCCCATCTACGGGGGCTTCTAAATAATTGTTGCTGCAGTGATTTACCTTCCACCACTATGGAAGCCCCAGAGACTGCCTCCTTGGTGATTAGTACCCAAGTGATTAACCCTCCTCTTTAGTGGGTTCCCTAGTGCCTAGTCCTCCTCTGTGAATGGGTGTCTCAGTAACTGGTCCTCTTCCATCATAGGTGCCTTAGTGCTGGCCCACTTTCATTATGGGTGGTCTGGTGTCAAGGTTCCCTGTTATTGATACCAAAGTGACTGACTCTTCACCATAATGGTTACCCAGTGACCAGTAAAGAGTCTTCCTCTGGAATGTGTACCCAAGTGACTAGCCCCACTCTTTCATGGGTGTATAATTAACTCATCTATGACCTTCTCCATAATGAGTACCCTCACGAATCTCCTTCATTGGGGATGTGTGTCCCACTGATTTGGACTCCTCCATGTTAGGCATCCTAATGAGAGTATCTCCTTCGTGACTGCTGCTCACATGACTATTTTTCCTCCAGATTTGGTGCCAAAGTGCATAGACTTTGTCTGTGTTGACTGCTCCAGTGACAGCCTCTCCTCTGTGATGGGTGTCTCAGTGACTGGCTCTTCTCTGATAGATGCCCCAGAGACTGACCCTCTACTATAGTGGTTGCTGCAGTGACTAGTTTTGCAGTGTGAAGCTTACCCAATCACTCGTCCTACTCCATAGTACATGCCTCAGTGACTGGCCCTCCTCTGTTATTGGTGCCACAGTGAGTACCCCTCCACTGTGTTGTGTGTCCCAATAACTATCCCTCTTATATGAAGGGTGACCCAGTGACTGAATCTGCTCTATGATGGATTCCCAGTGACTGAACCACCTCTTTAAAAAATACACCAGTGACTGATCCTGCTGTGTGATGGGTGCTCCAGTGTCAAGTTTACCTCTGTGACCACTGCCCCAGTGACTGTAGCTTCTACATAATGTGTCCCCCAGTGCCTATCCCTCCTCCATTAGGAGTGCTCCTGTGGCTATGCCTCCTCATTGATTGATGCAACAGAGACTGGCCACCCTCTCTAATGGGTTTCCCCAGTGACTCGCCCTCTTCTGTGATGAGTGTTCCTCCTCCATAATGGGTGCCCTGGTGACTAGTCTCCACTTTTATGGGTATTCCAATGACTGGCTTCCTCTATGATGGGTGTTTCTGTAACTGAATTCTCCATAAATGGTGTCTCAGTGGCTATTTCTCCTCCTTTATGGGTGTCCCATTTACAGGTGCTCATCAAAAATTGTTGTCCTATTGGTTAGTCCTCTTTGTGAAGGATGTCACACTTACTGGGTCTCCTTAATAACAAGTGCCCAGTGACTGTTTTTCCTTTGTGTTGGATGTCCCCTTGCCTTTCTCTCCTGTGTAATTGATGTCTCGTGTGTGACCCTTCACTACAATGAATATCCCAGTAACTGGCCCCTCTCCATAATTGGTGTACCAGTGACTTACCCTCCCCCGTGATGCATGCCTTTGTGCCTGACCCTCCTCTGTGATAGATGCCACATTAATTGATCCTGCTGTGTGATGAGTGCCGCAGTGACTGGTCATCATCTGAGATGGTTGTCCAGTAACCTAGTCTCATCTGTAATTAGTGCCACAATGACTAGCTCACCTGGTGATGAGTGACCAGTGACTGGCCCTACTCTGGAATAGGTGTTGCAGTGATTCTTCCTATTCTGTGATAGGTGTCTGATTGAATGAACTTCTTCAGGACTGGTACCCCAATGACTGGCTTGCTTTGTGATTCGTGCCACACTGAGTGAATATCTTCTGTGATGACTGATGCAATGACTAGCCCTCCTCAATAATGGGTGTCTTAGTAACAGTGAATCTTCCAAACTGTGTGACATTCACCCCTCTCTGATGGCTGCCCCAATTTCTGGGCCTCTTCCATAATGGGTTATCCATTGACTTGCCCTCTTATGTGATGGGTGTCCAAGTGACTGACTCTCCTCTGTAATAGATGTTCCATTGAATGAACCTCCAACATAATGGGTGCCACAGTGAATGGGTGCCTTCTCTGTGAAAAGTGCCGCAGTGAATGATTCTCTTCTGTGGTGGGTACACAGTGATTTTGGTACTCCATGATGGCTGCCCTAGTTACTGGCCCTCCTCTGTAATCAGAGCCCTAGTGACTTAGCCTCTCCTAATGGGTCTCCCTGTGTCGAGCCCTCATCTGTGATGGGTATCAGAGTTACCAGCCCTACTCTGTGATGAGTGCTCCATTGTCTGTTTCTCCTCTCTGATGGGTGTCTCAATGATTGGGTTTCATCCATAATAGCTTCTACATTGACTGAGACTACACTGTGCTCCAGTGTCTTGTCATCATACATGACAGGTGCCCCAGAAACTAGACCTTCTCCTTGATGGCCATCTTGGTGATGGGGTCTCCTCCATTTTTGTTGTTGCAGTTACTGGGTCTCCTCTGTTATTGGTGACCTTACTAATGGCCATCTTCTTTGATAGCTGCTCCAGTGACTAGCCCTCTTCTGTGATAGGTGTCCTATTAACTAGGCATCCTATTAGTGGGTGCTCCAGGTACTAATCCTCCTATGTGATGGATGTCCCAGTTTCTGGGCCCCCTCCATAATGGGTGGTCCATTGATGGCATTTCATTCGTGGTGGGTCTTCCTCCAAATTGTGTGTCACAGTAAATAACTATTTTATTGGTGCTCCAGTGACTGGCTCTCCTAAGTGATGGGTGTCCAAATGACTGACTCTCCTCAGTTATGGGTACTTCAGTGACTGGTTATTCTGTTATGACTGCCCCAGTGACTGGTACTCCTCTCTGATGAGTGTCCTAGTGAGACAAATTCTTCTCTGATGGATGTTTCATTGTCTAGCACTTCTCTATAATCTGCGCCCCAGTGAATTCTCCTCCTCTTTGATGAGTGCCCCTGTGATGAGCCATATTCTGTGATGACTGTCAAAGTAACTGGCCAGTCCTTGTGATGGGTGCCCTGTGACAGCATCTTTCCTGTCATCAGGAAACTTTCTCAGTAACTCTTCTTGATCTGGGAGGTGTGTCCCTGTTTCTGGAACTTCATTTGTTGCAAACATCCCAAGGACTAATCTTCCTCTGTGATCAGTGCCTCAGTGACTAGCTTTTATTCTGTGATGTCTTCCTCAGTGACTGGATCTCCTGTATAATGGTTGTCTCAGTGATTTTCCCTACATATTGGGAGTAAGTAATGACTGCGCTTCCTTGGTGATTTCTGCCCCCACTGACTGGCACTCTTCCATAGTATGTACTCCATTTACTGTACCTCCTTCTTGAATGGTGCCCTAGTTACTTTTCTTCCTCTAAATTGAATACCACAGTGAATAACCCTACTCTGATATGGGTGCCCACATTGACCAGCTATTCTCTGTGATTGGTGTCGCTGTGATTGGTTTTCAACTGTAGTAGATGCCCCAGTGACTGAGCTTCCCATAAAATACATGCCCCAGAGATTAGCCCTCCTCTGTGAGGGGCGAAATTGTGATTGGTTCTCCTTAGTGATTCATTGGAACATTGATTGACCCTTATCTATTTTGGTTGATAGAGGACTGCCCCTACTATGTGCTGCATTGCCCAGTGACTGATCCTTTTTTGTAATTTGTGACTGGCCCTCCTCTATGATCTGTGCTCTAGTGACTTCTCACGAGTGTAATCAGTGTTCCAGTTACTGACCCTGTAACTGGTTCTCTGTAATTGGTGCTCCAGTTACTTGCCATCTCTGATGGGTGCCCCAGAAACAGGAATTCCACAAAAATGGCTTACCCAGTCACTAAGCTTATTCTGTGGTCAGTGTCCCAGGGAAAAGACCTCCTCTGTAATGGGTATTCCAGTGTCTGGTCCCACTCTTTTATCAATGTACTAGCAATTGACCTTCTTATAATGGATATCCCAGTGATTGAGCCTACTCTGTGATGAGTGCCTCCGTGATTGGTCCTCCTCTGTGATAGTTGTCTCAAGGACTACGTGTCAACTGTGATATGTGCCCAGATGACTAGCCTTCATTTTTGATGGGTGTCCCAGTGACTAGGACTCATCCTATTGTGTTTCACAATGACTAGCTCTCCTCTGTGATACGTGATTCTGTGTTTGATCTTGTATGATAGGAATGCAGTGACATACCCTACTTTTTGCTTCATGTTTTAGACGCTGTCTCTTTTCTATGACGGATGTCCCAGTGACTGGTTCTCCTATGTTATGGGTTGACCAATGACAGGCTCTCCTTATTATTGATGCCCCAGTTGGCCTCTTTGATAATGGGTGACCCACTGACTGTCCCTCCTCATTATCAGTGCCCTGGTGACAGACCTTCATCTGTGGTTGGTGCCCTAGTGACTAGTCCTCTTTTGTGAAGGTTTTCCTGATGTCTGGCCCTCCTCCATAATGGATACACCAGTGACTTGCCCTCCTCTCTAATGGGTTCCTCATCAACTAGTCCTTCTCTTTATTGTGTACACCGTGACTAACTCTCCTCTGTGAAGGGTGTCTCTGTGACAGCCCTGCCTCTGTGTTTGGTGCCCCAATGACTGTCTTCTGTAATCAGAGCTCCAGTGACTGTTTGCAACAGTAACGTAGCCCGCCTCTGTAATGAGTGTTCCTTTGACTGACCCTACTTTATGATGGCTGTCCCAGTGATTGTCCCTCCTCTGTGATGGGTAGTCAGTGACTACACCACCTCTGTAATGAGTACCATAGTGACTGGTCTTCCTCTATGAGGCATGCCTCTGTGCCTGGCCATCTTCTGTGAAAAATGCCACAGTGACTGATCATCCTCTGTGATTGATTCCCTAGTAACAAGACTTCCTCTGTAATTCCTGCCCCAGTGACTAGGTTTTCTACAAATGAATGCCTCAGTGACAAGCCCTCCTCCATTATGGGTGCAATAGTTGCTATGCCTTCTCAGTTATTTGTACCCCACTGATGTGACAGGTCCTCCTCCCTAAGAGAGCCCTAGCATCATGTCCTCCTCTGTGATGGGTGTCCCAGTTACTGGCTTCCTCCATAATTGGTTTCCCAGTGACAAACCCTACTTTGTGATTTGTGTCACAGTGATTGGTCTTCCTCAGTGATGAATAAGCCTGTGAATGGTCTTCCTCTGTGATGGTTGTCCCAGCGACAGTCCCAGCTCCCTAATGGGTGCCCTAGTAATGCACCTACCTCTGTGATGCATGTCCCAATGAATGATCTCCTCCATAATGGGTTCCCCAGGGAGAAATTCTCTTTTGTGGTTTGTGTTACAGTGATTGACCTTCAACAATGATGGGTGTGCCAGTGAGAAGCCTTCCTAGTGATGGCTGTCCCAGTGACTGCCCCTTCTCCATTTTTGATGCCTCAGTGAATTGTTTTCCTCTGTAATTGGTTTCACAGCAACAAGCCCTCCTCTGTGAGTTTCTTGGTGACTAACCCTCCTCTGTGGAGCATGCCTCATGACTGCCTCACTTCTGTGATGACTTCCCAGGGAATGCCCCATCTCTGTGTGGGGTCCCAAGTGACTGCTCCTCCCATTTGATTAGTGCCCCAGTGACTGGTCCCTTTCTGTGATGGAATCCCCAGTTTCTGGAAAGATGCTGTGATGGCTATTTCAGTGATTGACACTCCTGTGTAATGGGTGACTCAGTGACTGTCTCTCATCTGATGTTTGCCCCAGAGACTGGGCCTCCTCTGGGATCAGGATTCAGTGACTTGCTCTTCTCTCGAATGGGTGTCTTGATGACATTCCTTTCTCTATGTTTGGTGCCTCATTGCTGTTCTGTAATTGGTACTCTAGTGACTGACTCTCCTCTCTAACTGGTGGCTTAGCAACAGGCCCTCCTTTACAATGGTTACTGCAATGATAGGCATTCTCTTTGATTGGTGCCTCAGGGAATGGTTCTCCACTGTTATGGGTGTCCCAGTGACTGGTTTTCTCTGTGATGAGTGCCTTGGGGAATTACTGTCCTCTGTGATATGTTTCTGGCTCTCCACTGAAATGGGTGTCCCAGTGACTTGATTCTCTTCTGTGATGGATGTCTGTTAGGGTAGGGATAAAGTGATGGTGAATGGATAAATGGGGAGCACAGCACCGCTGGAGCCAGCATGCTGGAGGTGTGTTTGCTGGCAACCCAGAGATCCAAGCAATGCAAAGAATTGTAACATAAAAAGGGGTGAAAGAAGAAAAGATTTATTTAAGAAAAGTTCACTTGCCACAGACAGGAATTGGACCTACACTCTAATTTACTGTGGCCCCTGAGCCCTCCAGCCCTGGCTTGAATTCTTTTCCTTGGTGGTATTGCAATTAGGTAGGTGTGACTGCCGTGGCTTCCTCATTGGCCATCTGTCCTGTAGATCTTGTGACACAGAGACCCCCCTAATGTCCACCCACATTATTACAATCCTTAGGGAAGGGCATGATAAGAATTCTAGTGCTCCTGTACATCCCTGAATAACATTCCTTAGAGCTAATATAGGGTGGATTTCCCTTAATCTCCTATGCTTTTCTAGGCAGCTTCAGGGGATCCTTGACTTCCCTGCTGATGGTGCCCAATTTACTGGAATATTGAATCCCCAACTGTTCCACCATCTGAGTGGAAACTAGTCCTGCAATCTGCATAACTTTTTTAATGCACGAAGTCTTAGACCTTGTAAATTCCCTTTTCTCTAGGAAAGCTTCATTGCCAATCCACTGGGCCCCATGACACTAGGAAGTCTGGGCTAGAAAACCCTGAGGATGCTCCTGGTCACCATGCACCAAGTATGCAATAAGTCAATACTGATCATTCTTGGAAAGTCTGTATTTGTGGAAAGACAAAGTGAGCAATGTTAATTTTTACCTAAAGTATGCATTTCTCCAAAATGTAGCTTCTATTTTCTCATCATTGTATTAAGATTTAGGAACAAGGTAAAAAAATGCATTTTCCAATCTCAGTCTGTACTTTCATTTCCTACTCCTGCTTTTGGAGATATTCTTATGATCCTGGGAAATGGGGCGAAATTCCCCCATTTATCTTTTGTAGCTGCTTACTACTGAGGTGGACCGTAGAGATGTCCTACCTATTTATTTCCAAGGACATAAATAGAAAATTTTAGGACGTTAAATGAATACTATTTTGATTTAATAAAACATTGAGCAAGAGCACAGGCAAAAATTATTAAGCAAACGATGATGAAAAAGACTATTGCCCCAGAAACAATGTTAGAGAAATGAGAATAGCTTAATAAATTATATGTAGGTTTAGTCAACGCTCTAATTAATTGATTTAAGTTACAATATTCCTTTGTAATCATCTATGGTTGTACAACACATTCTTCCCATTATGCCACATAAGCCTCCCATTTTTGCTGATAAGTTATTTAAAGCCATTCTATTTGTTATGATGTATTGTTGAATTTACACTTCTTCTTGATTTAGCAAATCTATAGCCTGAGTAATATATTCTGCAATGTA